>OZ007586.1:440419259-441051225 GCA_963931845.1 Maratus michaelseni
GCAATATTGTTTAATAGGAAAAAACCATATATTTGAATATAGATAAGTATATATAAATATATATATGTATATAGTATAAATATATATAGATATGTTCTTTTTTCAACATAAAAAAAATATATATATTAGAGACATTTTCTCAATTGTATTAAAATATGGATTAATTTATTTTCTTCATTTAGGGTCACTTTCAAGTTGCAGTGCGTCGAGTTCGAGTCGTGTTTCAGATTGACTGGAAATAAAATTTTCAGGTCCGGGTCGGGTATAACCCAATCCGCTGCAATGCAGTTTCGGATAACAAAACAGGGTTGCTACAAAAATGAAAGAAAGATAAAATCACTTGAAGTCTTTTTTTTTTCTTTTTTTTTTGTCCTATAAGGTGTTTTAATAATTTGAAAGCGTATATTCTTTCTATCAAGCTAATGAAACAATTAATGAAAAAATAAATTAAATAATTCTTACAAATACGTCCAAATCGTTTTTTATATTTAAACATTTATTTTATTTATTATACGCCACAGGTTAAAAATTATTAAATTAATGTATGCTGCACATATATAAAAACACATTAACGACAATTTATCGTACTTTTAAAAAGCGAAATACCGTAATTTCCGGCGTATAATCCGCGGCTCAAAGAGTCGTTTTTCAACCCAGAAATATTATTTTATAAAATGTAACTTAAAAGATCGCTGTAAATATTTAACTACAATTATTGAATAAAATTTCTGGGTCGAAAAACGACACTTTGAGCTGCGGATTATACGCCGGAAATTACGGTACATAGAATGTTAAAATACTTCTATATTGAGCTATTTTAATGGGATTTGGAAAATATAAATTGAATTGCAATTGTTTTTCAATTTATAATTAATCAGGTAAAATGAAGAGATCTTTATGGCTAGTTTTTAAATAACTGGGTTTTACACTTATGAAAATTATTTTTTATCAACAAATATTTCATAGACTGGTATTTTATGCCGTCGTGTTCTTTCATAGTCGACTGTCCAGTTTTTGAATGAAAAGTCACTGTAACATTTAATATGGCAGATTGTTCTAAAATCGAATATATTTAAGTTTATAGATACTTTAGTTTATCATAAGTTTAAAACGGATTGAATTAATGTATATTGTATACATATATAAACAAATTCAAATTTTGTCTACTCTACAGTCGTAATATTAAAAACAAAACATGGGATGTTACACTATTTCTATAGAAAGTTATTTTAATGGAATTTTGCAAAAAGCAATTTCACTACAATTTTTTTAAAATTATAATTCCCTCAGCTAAACATAAAGAGATCTTTACGGCTTGTTTTCAAATAAAGGGACTTGTTATTGCATTTATGAAAATGAAATTTTAAAAACAAATGTTTCATTAATCTAATCATATTTAGTTCGGTATTTTATATGGCCATGTTCTTTCCCATTCGCTATCAGTTCAAAACAACAGGTATAATAAAATTATCAGGTATTAATATTTTACCGGTATTAAAAGATATTAAAATTAAGTATTAAAATACGACAAATCTTTACATCAACCTAATACATAAAATACTAAATTAACTATAGATCACACAAAAATAAGTTAAATAAATAAGTTAAATAATTTTAAATAAAAATTCTGGTGTGAAATATTTTCATAAAACGTAAGTGAAATTTCCTGTATGTTTAGTGTTAAATCTAGTCTACTTTAGTGTCGTATTACTAAAAGCTAAAACATGGAATGTTAAAATATTTCTATAGAAAGTTATTTTAGTGCATTTTGCAAAAAAAAAAAAAAATTTCACTACAAATGAAGAGGTCTTTACAGCACGTTTTTAAATAACGACATTTGGTATTACATTTATGAAAATGATTTTTTAAACAAATATTGCATTAATATAACCTGTTTAGCTTGGTATTTTATGTGGTCGTGTTCTTTTACAGTCAACTCTCCATTTCTGTATGAAAATGAATTGTAGCATTTGCTATGGCAGATTGCACTAAAAGCCGAAGAAAGCGTGTAACCACAGCGATCATTTCGAAGCACTCCACTGTGCCAAATTACTATTGGTGGAGTGCATGTTATCAGCTACTCTGCAGACGTCTCGATTTTACACCAGGTTGCCTTTGGAGATGCATTGGTGAGCTACTGATGCTTACACCAGAGCCGCATTTTATCATAAAGATAAAATAAGTAACGTGCACAATGTGTCTGTACTATATTCATGTAAAACACTTTCGCATTATTCGTAAACATTTGGAATAAGGTGGTGTTATCCAAATTAATTCATTCGTTATGCAATTTATTTGGGAATTTAGTTTTAACCGAATAATACTAGTTTTTAAGGTAGAAAATAAAGTGAAAAAAAATTGAAAATTAATTATTCATGAGTAGCCAGTATGCTGAATTTTTAGTCCCTATTTTCCGAAGGTTAATCACCACGAAATTATTTTATTTTAACACATGCGTTCGGATAAATTTAAAATGAGTTAATGCTATGAGCATTAATTCATTCTTTATGTAATTTATTTTAAAATTTAGTTTTAACGGAATAATACAAGTTGCAAGAAAGGAAATAAAGGGGAAAGTGTTGGAAAATTTGTAACTCATGTGTAGCCCAGTGGACTCAAAAATTTTAGTCGCCACTTTGTAAGGGTTAATTACAGTATTTTTATTTTTATTTATAAATATTCGCTACATTTTATAAAGAAACGACAATTTTGGATCATAAGTAAAAAGCTATAATGAGGTAATGTTACCAAAATTAATTCATTATTTGTGTAATTTATTTTGAAATGATATTAGTTTTGACGGAATAATAGAAGTTGGCCAGTAGACTCAAATTTTTAAGTGGTCAATTTCTAAAGGTTAACTGCCGTAATTTTATTTTATTTTAAAATATCCGTTAGAATTATATGTTTTTTAAGTAAACAGAACTTTTGCATTATTAGTCGAAAGCTAGAATGACGTAGTGTTACAAAAGTTAATTCATTCCTTGTGTAATTCATTTTGAAATTTAGATTTAACGGAATAATATAAGATGTAAAGAAGGAAATAAAGAGAAAACTATTGGAAAATTAGTAACTGGTGAGTAGCCAGTAGACTCAAATTTTTTAGTCACCGCTTTCTAAAGGTTAAAACTACCGTATTTTTATTTTATTTGAAAATATCTGTTATAATTATACGTTTTATAAAGAAACATGTGAGAGTGTTCGCATTTTTAGTAAAAAACTAGAATGAGGTAGTGTTACCAAAATTAATTCATTCTTTATGTAATTGATTTTGAAAGTTACACAGGACACCGGGTTTTTTAGCCGGGACTTCTTAAAGTTATTCTCAACATTATTTTTATTTTATTTTAAAATGTACGTTTAAGTTATGTATTTCACAAAGGAAAACAAACATGCATTTAAGAACAGTGCGTGCAAACCATCTGTCTCTGTATGAAACTATTTGTACTTAGAGTGACATCGTTTTGCTATTATGCAAAACATATTTATAATATTGCATTTTTAAAGTATCAAAAATACAGATTCTCCTAAAAAGTATTAGGTGATTTTAAGTTTTTAAAAATTAGCTTGTTATTTTTTATTATTTTAGACTTAGAGGATATTCGCAATACAAAGGTACACGATTGACCAAGAGATGTAGAAAATTATTTAAAATCAACGCTCAATTATTGCAACTCAAAGAGCATATTGCATTCGTTTTAATAATAGACATCCTCCCGCAGGCATGCCAATACGGAATTTAATTATACATTTCCAATAGCAAGGGTCAGTTTATAATTTAACTGGCACATGTAGACCATACTTTGTCTTTAAAAATCAGAATATTGAGTGTGTAATGCTTGAACGTGGATTTTGAAAATAAAAATCCAACACATAGTAAAACTGCAAAGTGTTCAGATTCTAAATATAAACAGGTTAAGGCAAGAACAAAAAATCGTACATCAAGCATAGCTTATGAAACAAAATTTTTATTTACACTTTCCAATACTAACAGAATATTATTAAGATATTTCATGAAAAGATATATCTAAATAAGAAATTTAAATAAATAGCACCGCAAACGATTCTGCTCTATAGATCATAATGTAACGGAATTATTTGTGTGTCCATGTAAACGAAATATAAATTCTACACAACTCATTTTCAATAACGAACATTCTATAGTGAACCTCATTAATATGTAAAAATTACATGTCAATCCGAGTATATTTCAATGAGTTAAAGCAGAACAGACCGAAAGGCAGCCAGAAGGGCTGCAATTCAAACAAATTGAACTCATAAACTCTTTTCAACTATGTTAGAAAGAGTTTAAAATATACTTAAGTCCAAAAATAAATAAAAGAGGATGTTATGTAAAAGAAAAAAAAAATAAGAAAACTAAAGTAAAAGCTCTTTGTAGTATTTTTTTTTCATTTATTGTCTTTTTGGTACTGCATGTTAAAATATTAAAATTTAGGACTACATTCTGTCAGCAAGTCCTATTAGCATTTAATTATTAAATACTAAAAAAAAAATTGAGAAAATGTGTCACAACACATTCTTCTTCTTCTCGTTTCTTAAATTATTAATTTTTAGAATTATCTAGTAACTTTTCGGTCATTATTTTATCATATATACAATTATACAGGCTGTTCGGATACCACCGCACAATCTCTGCAAAAGGAGAATCCTCGTTCGGAGTAGATGAAAAGTGATAGCTCTAAAACGCATTGTTTTCGAGAAAGTGTGACGTAAACAAGAATGACGCCATATCCGGAGCACCAAATATAATTAATTTCATAAGTGAAAAAGATTTTTTTAAATATTAAAAGATAAAAAGTGTACCCCATTGGCTTGCAAAAGGATAAACTTTAAAAAGACATGGATAGTATGCGTGAGTCTAACATGCAAATGAACAGCCGTCGTTCCGATCACTTTTAAGGGCGGCAACTTGAAACTATCGGAAATCTTCGAATTGTGATAGTGTACGAGTATTCCATTCACGAATTTTTCAATATCTACTTTATTTTCGGTCAGGCAAATGGTATTGCATTACAAACTACTAGGGAGTATGTGACGCCATGCTTTTTCTTTAGCATTTTTCTCGAAAGCTATGCGTCGTCGATATATACAGGAGACGGGGATGGTTGTCACAAAACTCATTTTTTCTTTCGTATAAGCTATGCCAGCTCAAAAATTAATCATTTGATGAAAAGGATATGATTTATACTCGAATTACTTCTCTAGTTTTCTCTTCGGTCTTCAAAAATCGTTGTTGTAGATAAAAATATTTATTTTTACTGGTGTTTGTTTTCGTGGTGTGTGAGTATTTAATTTATATTATTCAAAATTTTTATGCAGTATTTATTAATTAACCCCATGCTGAGTTTGAATTTTATGTAGTATTATATATTTTTCAATGTATAATTGTCGAAAAGATAAAAAATTTGGCATTCTTTCGAACGGGGTTGGTTGTCACAGCATGAACGGGGCAAGTTTTTTCATGAAATATCAACCCCAGTCGTAGAAATCACAGTTTTATATTTCATTTCAGGAAGCAAATTCACTCTTCCCTTAAGATGGTATGGAATTTAAAAACAATACTAGTCGCAGACGAATTCCTTTTGATTCTGAATGATAAGAAGTAAGCACGTTTCAATTTGCCAGCTCATGATTTTAAGAAAAATTATAGCTAGATGTGTGCAGCAAACCAACAATACGTATAGGGTATGTTTAAAATTGACAAGTATTTTCAGCTGGAGCAAATAACGAACTTGTAAATTATTTGCTGCAGCGAATATTTCTTTGGTTTAAGTCCAAAGCTAAGAAATTGGCACATGATGTAGGAGAATAAAAAAAACTCAACATGCCAACTAACCGGATATCCAACAAAAACTTTCAGCTGATAATTGTTATGGTGGTTGTCACAGCATGAACAGGGCAAGTTGTTTCATGTAACAGCCAACCCCAGTAAGTTATTTGCTGCAGCGAATATTTCTTCGGTTTAAGTCCAAAGCTAAGTAATTGGCACATGATGTAGCAGAATCACCTAACCGGATATATAAAAAAAAACATGATTTATTGAGGTCTTTATTTATAGAAGCCCTATACTACCCCCTACTTTCTTATACTAATCTTTCTGGCATATTTAACACTGAACATACCAACAACCAACCATTTGACCGGCACAAAATAAAAATATATCGATTCGAACCAGAAAATTCTCCATAAAATAAATAAAATATAAAACACAAACAAATAAGTTAAATAGAAAGTATAATTGTTTCAAATAAAAATTCTGGTGTGAAATCTCTTTCTCTCTCTCTCTCTCTCTCTCTCTCTATATATATATATATATATATAGACTTGTGTGCCCCTGTATTTCACTTTGCTGGACACAAAAACCCAGAGCAGGTGTTTGTGTGTGGTAGTAGCCTCGAGTCTCCCATCATGCACTATGCTGGTTGAATGTCGGTATCTGTGGGAAGTGGGGTACATGGTGGTTGAAAGTGGTTGACTTAGGGCATTTTCATATTTCAACCGAAGTGTTCTAAAAGATGTTTGCAATCTTCTACAACAGGAATTGCTTCATTCAAGTTAACATGAACTAATTAAGGTATAGATCATTTCGCGTCCCATATCGGTGGAAATTGAAACTAAACGATATTGCAGCGCGTGCCTAGCAGGCCTGTTATACAATGCCGTAGGCAGCGGGGACGAGTGCCGGAGTTTCGTTCAGAAAGAGGTTTGTTAATAATTTAATGCGCGCCGAAAATGTCTATTTTTATCGAAACTACAAAAGAAAGTTACTGATTTCCGGGCAACGCCAGACGGATCAGCTAGTGTTTTTATAAAATTTGAGTAAAATTCCCAGTATATTTAGTGTTAATCTCTGCGAATAAATAAGGTGAAAATTAGTATTCAGAAATAGTGCTAGTAGAGTTCTTACAAAAGTAAACTCCGAGCTTGCCCGTCTGAAAAAAAAATACAGTATCTTCGAAATCCTCTTTTGTTCATATCTAAAATTTACAGACAAAATTTTACAAATATTTCGTCTGACTACCAACCCTACACACCGCGACAACCAATAACTGATAAAGGTAAATTTTCCCAATATTCCTAAAATTTAAAATAAACTCTAATTTTTCTAAAACTTTTAAACAATTTCAAAACATTCTGAAGATTTTTTAAAAAAATTCTAAAGATTTTTCAAGAATTCCTAAATTTTTGCCAAAAAGGTTTGTCAATCTACAAAACTGAAAATGTGCATTAACTGTGAAGGTTTCGACTGGAGTAATGCATTTTTAATAATAGCATATCTAAAGTTTTAAAAATTAAAAAGTTAAAAGAAAATTAAAAAGGCGTAATTCAAAACCCTGGTCTCCACTATACACAAATCGATGAAAGAAAATTAAAGTGGAAACTAACCAAAAATTGTATTCGACTTCATATAAGTTTTCCTAGTGTTTTTCTGTTCATTATACATACATTTGGCGAGGGGCTTTTATTAATTTTTATCTTTAATGCAAGATAAATAAAACGAATCTATAGCAAAACTTTTAGTGTTACGGAGTAAAATTTTATGAAAACTAACAATTTTTTGGTTAATTAATGCTTGGTGTATGTATTCTTTATGATATAAATAAGAAATTTGACTAAGTGCGATAAATTGTTTCATAGATTTCTTTGTAGCAATTTGCTTAATTTGCGCTGCGTATGTAACGCATTATGAGAAAAAAAAAAGTACTCGTCATCAAACAATTAGTGTAATAATTACAAGAAATATTTCTGCTGATATGTTTCTTTTGAAAAAATGATAACAATACTTCCAGAAAAAAAAAGTTTCTTATTTATTTTCCAAATTAGAATGATTACTTTATCTGTTTACTGCAATCAATTCTTGTTTCTCGTTGTTGTAATTACTTTAATGTAATCATTTCTTCAATATTGTTTCGTTAAAGAAGATTTCTATTATTTACATAAAAAAATTCTTATAAACTATTATCTAGAAAATATTGTTTGTTCTAATAAAAAATTCTTTTTATATTAATATTTTATATCAATATATTATACAAATAAATAGCAAACTAGCTGACAGATTTTTCGGTGAAACTCATTGCATTTTAACAGTTAATTAAAAAAATCTAAAGGCTGTTCAAGATATACTATAATGCGACTAAGAATGTTCCATATACAATGATTCTATTCTTATGAGGTATTTTCTGAATAAAATTATTTTAATTTAAGAAAATGTACATATAGGACGCGTAATCAGCAAAGAAACATAGAGTATTGATTAGATTTTTATGTAAATATAATCAATACGGTTTATAGTTATTTCTTTTGCTTATAATATTTATCTCTTTTGTGTAAAGTGTTTATCACTTTTTTTAATGTTTCGCCGTACAGAATTTTTATTATCCTCTTTCATGTATATTTATTAAGATAAGACTCATATCTCCCTTTTAACTTAAAAAAACTTATTAATCAATGTGAAGACAATTAAGATCAATAAAAACAAAAAAGTATGTTCAAGTCTTTTATGTCAGGACAAAAGTCTGTTAAACAAAGTTAAGGAATTATTTTTTTTTACAGATACAGTCGATTGCAGATAGAGTATCCTCGCGAGACATGTGACTACACTTGTTTTACCTCAAGATTCTTTCTACAATGGGATAGTTAATGATTCTAGATAAATGAGAGTCTTTATTTAAGAAAAAACTAATCACTAGATTCACGTATTGTTAAAAGTTGTTATAACATGAGTCTTGATTTTAAACTGAGATTCTGAAAAGCGATTTTTGATATAAATTTTGTTAGAATTTATTTTTTTATATAAATTCTTTTAACATTATTAAACTTGTTTGTGTTTTAGATTTTTATTCTGATTTGTTGGGACTGCGTTATACATTTGTCAAAAATGCTTGGTTTGCGGGTATTTAAAAAATATTTGTGATATAAACGTCTGCGTTTTTTCTCTTGTTAGATGTTTATAATAAGATAAACGTATAATTTATTTTATGCTTCCTATAATAATGATAATTTATAACACCTTAAAGTAATTAACAGATTAGAATCAGTTACTATTTCAGTTAGATATTACATTTTATGTTAGTAGCATACGAGTGAAACCTTCTAATTTTTAAGTACTAAAATTTCCATATAGAAATATTATCTTCATTTAATGGCAGAAATTTGCAATTAAATAGAACGAAGATCACTATTAGAAAAAAAGTGGTTCTCAACTCAGAAGATTTACCAGCTATGTAATATATTAATTTAAATTCAAAAGAATTCCCCCATGCTTCTCAATGCTTAACACAATCTCAGAGGAAAAAGTAAAAATGATTATTTAGCTATCTATATCAGAAGTGTCCTGTGGCAGACATCACGTGACCATACTTAAATTCCTGCCCTTTTACATCTTTAAAGATGCTTGGCTTTCTAAAATAAATGTATTTGATAAAATTGCACTGAAATGAATCTTTAAATATTTAAAGGCGATTTAATGTAAAATTTTAAGCACATTATATCGTATTTAAATAAGTATTTTATTTTATTATTATAAATAAATCTAAATGTTATTAATATCAAAATTAACTTTTATTAAAATATTCCATGCATAACATTTTAAAATCAAAAAGCAGAAAAAAATTCTGAAATTGAATATTTAAGTAAGTATTTTATTTTAAAAATAAAAATAAATCTTTAATTGTTATTTATTAACATCAAATACTTCTATTAAATATATTCCATTTATAATAAACAATATAAAGCAACCGATAAAATATTTTTAAATAAAAAAGTTGAAAATAAAACTGAAATAGAATATTTCAACGATAAAACATTTATAAATATAAAAGTTAGAAAACAAACCTGGAATAAAATATTTTAACCGATAAAACATTTTAAAATAAATATCTATAATAATAGAAGACGTGCGTTTCGAACTCATGCTACTTAGACTCAAAATGTATCGCTCTAACCTTTCAACCACCAGGCATATAGGCGTTCAGCAACAAAACATTAAAATAATTAAGCAGATCTGTGACTTGAAGGTAGGAATCGAAGTATGGTCACGTCATGTCTACCGCGAAACACTAGTATCTATATCTTCGATGATAATTATTACTTTTACATGTATAACAGAAATATGAGTACAGTTAATATTTTATTTTTTTGAGTAACATAACATGAAAGAGCAAAACCTGTTTCTGGAGTACTGTCTCAACTTTAAGTTCAACCCTTGTGGTTTTACTAATTACAAAAATATATACACTTGAAATGATTATTTAACCCCATCCCTTGTGCACTGACCACGACGAAATTCCGAATTCATACCAAAAATTCCAAAAGAAAAATATTTACTTTACATAATTACAAAATGTCTGTTATAAAATACAGGATAAATTATTGTTTGAAATTTCTGGTAAGAAATCGGAATTTCTGAATTAAAAAAAAAGCCAAACTTGCAACCTTGATCACAAATCAGACTCATAAGGCAATGTTTACTTTACACGAGTCACACTCGTGATTAATACTCAAGGCGTTAATATCGTTTAATATAATCTTAAATTACGCCTTTTTAATAACACCTGCGAACAAATATCGATCCATTGTACATTAAAAAATAATAAAACACGTGACATTGATAGACTAACTACTCTGAACGAAGCTACAGATTAGAAAACAGGGTCAATATACAGGGTCATCGAAAATTAATGCCGGGATTACAAATTTGTATTACGCAAATAAAGAAACACATAGAAACATAAATTTAGTATTAAAATAAAAGTACCAAGTTTTATATCAATTTCAATACGTTTCGATGTGTGTACCATTAGTATCTCCACATATGTCCAGACGATGTCCCATCTTCTTCCATAACCTGTGAAGCATCTCTGGAGTTAGAGTTTCAGTTGCGGTTATGATTCGACATTTTAAATGGCTGATATCAGTAATTATTTCAATGTACAGAATGGTCTTAATGTATCCCAAGAAGAAGAAATCCAGAGGTGTAAGGTCGGGGCTTCGTGGAGGCCACGAAATTGGGCCATCTCGTATAGAGATGAGAATTAGCAGCGCCATCTAGTGAGCGGAGGAAAAACTTACATTCTTTCACTACATTTCAACACAAGAAACATTTCCGTACGTTTAAGAATTAATTATTTATAAGGTTTCAAAATCCCGACACTCTTTTTCGATGGTCCTTAGAGATTTTTGATCAATTAACTGATTCAAATGTATTTATATATTTGTCAATATTAATTGAAACTATTATTCTTAACGTATTTAATTGAAAACTTTGAAGAGAAAAATTGTAATAAAAAACTTGAGTTATAATAGAACATACTCTTTAAATCTATATTCAGTGCTACAAATAATAACTAAAAACAACATAAATGTCCTAAAAACATATACATATCATTTCATAAAAATATTTTACTGAAGGTGTTTTGACTCCATATACAAAACTGTATTTTACATTTTGTTGTGCTTTCGAGCAAACCTTTGCTCATCAGAATTTGGTTCAAAATATGTAGGCTGTAAAGTTTTTCTTAACACAAACACTAAAAACTAACTACACAAAGGTTTTGTTCTGTTCGATATGGAAACCAAACTTCAAAATATAGGCAGACTCATCGCGGACTCCAACAGGGAGGAGTTACTAGTACATCGCTTTTTAATGTTTACATTAACGATCTTCCTCAAGAGCTAAAAAGAATCGCAGGAATTAATTGTGCGATGTATGCAGATGATTTAGTTATCTGGACTTCCGGAAAACATAGAAAAAGAGATGAATTGATTAGCAGAATTAACAATGCAATGATGGTACTGGCCGATTGGTGTAATTTAAATGAAATGCAAGTAAACATTGAGAAAACTGAATACCAAACTTTTACACTAAGCCATCAAGAAACGGAAATGACCATAAAGTATATGGGCATACCTATTAGGGAAACTAATGCCAGTACATACCTAGGAGTAACATTTGATAAAAGGCTATCATGGAAACACCATATTGCAAATATTTCAGAAAAGGCCATTAAGAGATTTTCAATTCTCAAATGATTAGCAGGAGTGATGTGGGGCTGCTGTAGAGACACCCTTAATACTACGTATAATATGTATATTAAGCCTTTGATAGCGTATTGCTGTGAGCCACTGATAACATGCTCAGGGCTTTATATCGAAAAACTCGAAAGAGTTCAGAATCAAGCTTTAAGACTGATAACCGGTGCGATTAAAACCACACCGATCCAGGCAATGCTGTGTTTGACGGATAATAAGCCTATTGAGGAGATTGTCATAGAAAAGGCACTAATTTTATTTGAGAAACTTATTAGATTGCCTTCAAATAATTACTGGAGAGAATATAATACTGAACAATTAAGAAAGTTAAAAGCTCAGCAGGGATTCATGCAGAAAGTGACTGAGTATCGCCTTGCACTAGAAATTCCTAGTAATCCTGAAAAGCTGCTTCCAATGTTGAACCCGACAGAGTTACCTTGTATACGAGGTAATACCGATTTGCTGTATCCAATTAGGAAAAAGGATGCTGGGGATAAAGAGTTACATGCATATGCAATGGAAACTATTTATACTAGGTACCCCATAAAAGAATGGCTCCACGTTTATACGGACGGCTCCAGATTCTCTTTGGAAGAGAATGCGGATGCTGGAATCTACTCGGAACTCTTCGCACTTTATGCATCCTTGGGAACAAACACAACACCGTTCGATGGAGAGGTGCAGGCTATCTGTATTGCCACACAACAACTAATTATACGAGATAATGATTTCAAAAAAGCAGTAATTTTATCGGATTCAATCTCTGCTATTCAAGCAATAATTTCCTTTAAGATTCCCGACTCAAGAAGAATTGAGGACTGCAGGAAAATTTTTAAGCAACTAAAAGAGAGTGGAAAGGAAGTGGAACTACAATGGATCCCGGCCCATTGTGGAATATACGGGAATGAAGCGGCTGACCAACTAGCCAAAAAAGGAACTAAAATAATACAAACACCAAGCAATGAAATACCTTTCAATTCAATATCAAGAATTATAAAGAGAAAAATGGACTCTCAATATGAAAGGAGAAAACTAAGTGAAATCGAAAATAAAGAATGGAAAAATGCAATATCTCATGTCCCTGCAGCACCTAGAAGAACAAGTGCTGCCTTATTTAGACTTGCCACGGGACACGATTGCCTACCTAGTTACCTTTTCAGATTTGGTATTCTTGAAAGTCCAAATTGCCCTATTTGTGGAGAGTATGTAATCTTGAATGCACAGCATTTACCACTGTGCCCCACACTATCAAGTAACAGTATATCTGGCAGATATTGGGAGGACAGGGAACTAATGAGGACCTCAGAGCATCAGCCTAATTGATTGTATTCCCTGTTTACAGTTGACTTTTTGTTAAGTCTCTATATGTCACCCTTGTTTCATTTGTTGTTCCGTTTATTCTTCAATTGTTTTGGTGGCATATAATAGTGTATAGATGTTTGTCTAAGTGCTATTGCTTTGAAAAAAAAAAAGTTTTTCTTAAGATTTAAAAGAGCTGTTATTTGTATACTATTTAAACGCTTATATATATTAATTAAAATATTTATTGGCAATTCATATCGTTACAAGCATTCGAAGGAAAACGTTTTCGAAAATAAATAGGTTATAAAATCTCCGTAACGGTTTTCCATGGTTTTAAAAAGGCTACATTATTTATATCATTTACACATTTCGAATTAATTATTGAAGTAAATAACCCCAAAATATATCTTTTGAAAACTTGAAAAGATAATTGCTCCAAAAATAGATGAACTGTAGGATATTTCTCCAACTTTAGAATCAAGAAATTGGTATTTTTGCATTCTTTATACTTTTATAAACATTCATTTAACAATTAAGGAATACTCAGTTCCATTTGAATATGTTTTATAATACCTATTTTACATAATATAAACTGGTTTCATGAAGGAAAATGATTGAATCAAGAAAAAATGCCATTCTTGTGGTAAAATTTGAAAAGAAAAATAAAAGTTTTTCTTTTTTTTTTTTAAATATTAAGAAATGTTTCAAACTTTTCTTCTTCTACAAGTTTGAAGTTTTTGAAACTTTTTTTGCATGCTTTTCTTACAACTGTGTTATATAACGCTCAGTATGAGATTTCCTAACAGTTAATTAGTTTAAGGAAAAAAAACACTGTGAAAAAAAGACAAATGTCTACGAAGACAATGTAATATAACTGATAAGAAATATTTCTGAACGTTTAAGAATTAATTTTTTATAAAGTTTAAAAATCCCGGCATTCTTTTTCGATGATCTTTATATATATTTGATCAATTAACTGCAATTTAACAATTAACTACAAACGAAAACAAGCAATTATCTCTTGCGACATACCAATGATTTCGAAAAGCGTTATTTATCTTTAGAAACCTCAGAAACCAATATGTTTTCGAGATATAAAGAGTCATTAATAAAAACAATATTTATTTTGCTTCCACTGATTTTTGGAAACTTTTTGCAGTAGTTTTTATAGCGTATTAATCAGTTAATTAAATATTTTCCACTGTGTAATTGAATTTATACATGCAAGAGTAACAAATTTATATTGAACATGCAAATGTTTACTTGAGAATTGATAGCATCCTAAACACCTATATTCCGGGTTCAGAAAACTGCTAAATACACTATAAAAACTACTTGGACACGTTCCCAAAAATCTGTGGCAGTAAAATACAAGGTGACCACAGTTAAGACACCCCTACTCCAACGTCTCTATATATTAAACTACTCAGTGTATAAGCTTCAAATTCTGTACATATGCTATTAAAGATATGGTAAAACGGATTACGCGACAAAATTGCTCCAAAAATCACCGATAGATGGCGCCGTACAACTGGACATTCTGAAAAGACACAAAAACACATTTTATTTGAAAGTGCGAAACATTCGTGTAACAAGAACCTTATCAGTGCAGTGAATGCTGCTCGATATGGTTCCCTTCTTGAAGATCTAAAATCTGCACTTTGTGGACAGCTTGTTCATCCGCGGATCGTAACTGGTCGACTGAGATGCTTCTCACATGCAGAGTAACACTATCTTTAATGTATGCTAAGGTTACCAGACGTCCTCGATAAACACAATATTTTAAGTGTCTCTACAACCGAAAATCACACGGATAAGTTCCGGAGAACGAGATGGTCAGGTTGTCTGAAACGCACGACTCATTGCTCTGTGATTAGTGAACGTTACTGAAGAAACTGCTATACACATAATCCAATATGTGGAGGCGATGCATCATGTATAAAGATAATTTAGTCAAGACATTGCCACTCTTGCAAATGAGGTACAACAAAAGTTTCGACCGTCCTGTCGGCCGTCACAATGCAAGTCAAAGGGCCATCGCGAAGAGCCTGTTCAAAAAAGAATGGTCCAAGAATGAATGTGGCTGTGAATCCACGCCAGACTGTAACTTTCGGTGAGTGGAGTGGAATCTCTTGGAAGGTACCGTGGTTTTCAGTTTTAAAAATGTTACTATTATCGGTGTTCACTGTTCTACTGAGGTGGGAATGGGCCCCTTTTCTCCAAAAGAAGACAGAAGCTTCCATGTCCATGATGCATCCAATTCAACTCTTCAACTTGTCTTTTTCCAAATTTTCTAGGGGTACTCTAATACAGGTTGAATTATTAAGCATCCTGCTGCCCACATTGACCAATCAGCGAATGTTGCCCAACCGACGTGGTCAATCGTTCTTTTCCTATGAGCAATTAAATGGTGGCGTGAATCAGCCCGGGTTGTAAGAGCCTTGATATTTTCTGTTGTACAGCGCCATCTATCGGTGTTTCTGGAACTAATTTTTTTTCGCATAATCCGTTTCCCCATCTCTTGAATAGTATGTACATAAAATTTAAAGCCCTTACACTAAGTAGTTCAATATATAGGGAGGTCAGAGTAGGGGTGTTTTAATTCTGGCCACCCGGTATACTTTGCTTATTAAAAACTTCTTTAAATCTCAAAAATATATTGATTTCTGAGGTTTCAAAAGATAAAGAAAGCTTTTCGTAATCGTTAAAAACTCGGAAGAGGTTATTGTTTATATTTGCCCGTAGGTATAGTATATTTGTCTACATTAAGAAACATGAGTCTTTTTTTTCAGTGTTTAAAAATATGGTAAAATTGACTCTTTACTTCACATTTTTATTTTTTTTTAATAATCTTTTAATATTACTGACAAAACGATCCTTAATTTTATGAAATGTATCTTAATAATAGTAAAAAAATAGCGAATTAATCGAAAATGTATATTGAAATTTAAATATTTCAAACATACTGGTATATTAAAACTATCACATACGGAGTAAAATGGATTTATAAATTGCAACTCTGATACATTTAAAAGAAAATGGATGCAGTAAAAAGTTTTTTCACATATTTATAATCATCGGATCTTTATGTAACTTCGCAAGAATTTTCTAAGAATGTCTAAATACATTTTCATTCAAAATTTGAAACACTGATATTTTCGCCATTTTTTTCTAATTTGAAGAGTACAATGCCCCCTTAAATACGCATTATATCCTTAGAAGCACTATAATGAAAATTGAAACAGAAATAGACAGCCCGTGAGACTTTCCTTAAGTTTAAACGGAGTTTGAAGAAGCTATCTTTTTTTTTTAACGATTTATACTTTTGAAAACATTAATTAAAACAATTAACCTCAAATTATATCATTGGAAAACTTTTAAAAGAAAATTGCTCCAAACTTACAGATGTTGAAAAATCTTTCTCAAGTTTTAACATTATTTTAAAAAAGCTTCATTTTGATGATTATTTATACGTTTAAAAATATTAAATAAAATAATTAACATGCAAATATCTCATTTAGGAACTTCAAAAGAGAATTGCTCCAAAATATATAAGTTATGAAGTCTTTCTCACAATTTTGCAGCATACCAAGGGGCTGTGATTTTTAAATCTTTTAAACATTCATATATATTCATTTATCAAATAAACACATATTATATCGTTAGCTGCGCTCTAAAGATAATGCTTCGAAAATAGACAGCCTGTGAAATATTCGTTAAGCTTTTGCGGAGTTCCAAGGAGTTGTCTTTTTTAAACGATTTATACTTTTATAAATAGTAATTAAAACAATTAACCTCAAATTAAATCGAATGAGCTATGAGTTTAACATTGTTTAAACTTTTATAAATAATCATTTACCAATTAAACGTATATGTATATATATATATATATATATATATATATATATACAGGGTGATTCATAAAAGATGGGCAGAACTTTAAGGGGTTATAGTACACTTAAAGACAAATAATATTAAATAGGAGACTAAGGGTCCCAGACGTATTCCCAAGGAGATAGGGGGCATTAAAGTTTAGGGTCCGAAATTTCAAATGATTATAAAACATGGAAAAATTGGTCGATTCGTTTGCGGTTTTTGCAAAAAATTTTCATTATGCCAGTATTTTCTTGAAATAAAATTTTAAAGTTCAATTTCAAAAAATGCCGATAGGGGGCGCTTTAGACTTTGGAGTAACAAACAACTATTTTTTAACGTTATTTTTTGTATTTCTTTAAATGATTTCGAAAGCTTAGACTTAAACTTAAATTTTGATCTAAAAATCTGAGTCCTAACGAGTAGTTAAGTAGCGTAAACTGAAATTTGAAATTTGAAACCCTTCTCCCCCCAGAACAAAAATCAGTTATTCCCGATCTTTGTGTCGTAGATTAGGCTCTAACTACTGCCGCGTTTTGCTAAAATTATTCTTTATGTCAGTATTTTCTTGAAAATAAATTTTAAAGAAAATTTTCAAAAAATTCCGATAGAGGGCGCTTTAGACTTTGGAGTAACGAACAACTATTTTATACCGTTATTTTTTGTGTCTCATTAAATGCTTTCTAAAGCTTAGACTTAAATTTTCAGCCCAAAATCTGAATCGTTAAACGTGGTTAAGTTTCTGGGGAGAGGGGTTTGAAATTTCTACTCCTGAGCACAGTTCAGTTTACCATGTCCACACATTGTGTGCTGTGATACGAGGTAAAAAGACACAAATTAGGATTATGTTACCAAAGCATATTTATTAACATGTAATCACAATAAATGTTCAAAATTGTGACCACTAGAGGTTATGCACGCAGAACAACGGCGACGAATGGAACGGCGAACATTCGCGAAAACATCAGGCTTTTCGAGCACTTCCCCTACAGCGGCGGAAAGTCTGGCGACCAGTTCCTCGGGGGATTCAATGGGTGTCTCATACATAAGAGCCTTCAATCGTCCCCAAAAAAAGAAATCGAGGGGTGAAAGATCTGGCGAGCGAGCAGGCCAAGCAACAGGACCACCTCGACCAATCCATCTGTTCGGAAATGTGATGTCCAGATAGTTGCGGACGTCTCGTACGTAATGGGCTGGCGCTCCAACGTGCTGGAACCACATGACCCGCCGGATGCGTGGAGGAACAACGTTTAACAGGTCTGGCAGCACATGTTGCAGAAATGTGAGGTATGTTTTACCGTTGAGGCGTTCAGGAAGAAGGTACGGTCCGATTAGGTGGTCTCCGAGGATTCCTGCCCAAACATTGATTGAAAAGCGTCTCTGATGAGCATGTGGATACGTAGCATGTGGATTGACATCCGCCCATACATGTGCATTGTGTGTGTTAAATGTACCTTCACGTGTGAAGGTACATTCATCGGTGAAAAGCACAGTTCGTCCAAAATGTGGATTTAGCGCGTTCTGCTGCAGAAACCAGCGGGCGAATTCAATACGATTTGGATAATCCCCTGGAGACAGTTTCTGGACTCGTTGCACATGAAACGGGAGCAAATGTTCATCCTTCAGTACCCTCCAAGTCGTGGACTGTGAGGTATCCACCTGGCTAGCCACTGTTCGTGTACTTGTACTTGGCTGCGCCGCTACTACATCCAGAATGGCTTCTGCAACAACTACTGATTCGTCCTTTTTTGCGCGACCTGCATTCGACCGGGAAGCGAGAAATGATCCCGTCTCACACAACTGTCTGTGCAAGCGCTCGAAAGTTTTGCGGTTAGGCAACCGCCTGTTAGGAAATCGCTCTCCGTACATTCGTTGTGCCTCTGCACCATTTCCATCTGCCGCTCCGTAAATTAAATGCATCTCAGCCTTTTCCTTATTCGTGAAGGGCACCATCTTCCGATTCATTACTACAGCGACTTACACTTGACTCACCGTTCAGTGGTTTTTATGCCTGAATCGTGTCGAAATTTTGCATACGTGTTCTTCTTCTTCCCCATTTGACATTTGCATACTTTCTGTTTCCTTCTTCACCCGGTGACTAGCGTCAGGAATGGAGCTTTAACGTTTGCATGAGCGACGTTTCCAACTGTGCCAGTGCCTTTATGAGTGAATTCCGACTATGCAGTCCTTGACGAAAGTTGTATTTTTGCCTCGTATCACAGCACAGAATCGTTGGGCATGGTTAAGTAGTGCAAACTGAACTATGTTCAGAAGTTGAAATTTGAACCCCCTCTTCTCGCTACTGAACCACGCTCAGCGATTCAGATTTTGAGCTGAAAATTTAAGTTTAAGTCTAAGCTTTAGAAAGCATTTAATGAGACACAAAAAATAACGGTATAAAATAGTTGTTCGTTACTCCAAAGTCTAAAGCGCCCTCTATCGGAATTTCTTGAAAATTTTCTTTAAAATTTATTTTCAAGAAAATACTGACATAAAGAATAATTTTAGCAAAACGCGGCAGTAGTTAGAGCCTAATCTACGACACAAAGATCGGGAATAACTGATTTTTGTTCTGGGGGGAGAAGGGTTTCAAATTTCAAATTTCAGTTTACGCTACTTAACTACTCGTTAGGACTCAGATTTTTAGATCAAAATTTAAGTTTAAGTCTAAGCTTTCGAAATCATTTAAAGAAATACAAAAAATAACGTTAAAAAATAGTTGTTTGTTACTCCAAAGTCTAAAGCGCCCCCTATCGGCATTTTTTGAAATTGAACTTTAAAATTTTATTTCAAGAAAATACTGGCATAAAGAAAATTTTTTGCAAAAACCGCAAACGAATCGACCAATTTTTCCATGTTTTATAATCATTTGAAATTTCGGACCCTAAACTTTAATGCCCCCTATCTCCTTGGGAATACGTCTGGGACCCTTAGTCTCCTATTTAATATTATTTGTCTTTAAGTGTACTATAACCCCTTAAAGTTCTGCCCATCTTTTATGAATCACCCTGTATATATATATATATATATATATATATATATATATATATATATCCTTAAAAGCGCTAAAAAGGAAATTGCTTCCAAAATAGACAGCCAAACCTTACGTTTCAAAGGAATTAAAGAAGCCTTTTAAAAAGAATTTATGCTTTTATAAATATTAATTAGCATGAATCTATATCATTGTAACACTTTTAAAGATAATTGTCCTAATATAAATAACC
Organism: Maratus michaelseni; assembly: GCA_963931845.1. Lineage (NCBI taxonomy): Eukaryota > Metazoa > Arthropoda > Arachnida > Araneae > Salticidae > Maratus > Maratus michaelseni. Next base: position 440,439,710 of record OZ007586.1, read on the forward strand.
TATAACATTTTTACCACGGTTTAGCATCTTATCAAGGAACTGTGATTTTTACATTTTTATAAATATTCATGTACTAATAAAACATACATTATATCCCTAGAAGCACTGTAAAGAAAAATTGCTTCGAAAACAGACAGCCTGTGAAATATTTCCTTAAGCTTTAACGAAGTTTCAAGAAGTTGTATTTTTGAAACGATTTAATACTTTTATAAATATTAATTGAAACAATTAACCTGAAATTATATCATTGGAACACTTTTAAAGAGAATTGCTCCAAAAATATATAGGCTGTAAAATCTTTCTCACGCTTTAACATGGTTTCAAGAAGCTACGATAAACCTTACAATGTTATCTAATGCGATTAAATGCAAACTGCGCCCCCAACAAGCAGATATCTTCCCCAGAGCGTAATCGGATTTCAAACTGACGCCGGGTTCAACATCTGGAAATAATTCTCCAAATCTGGTATGGTCACATGTAATAAGGGTATTACATATGCATTTTCAGAAATATATTTTAAAGTGAATAAAAATAAATCTTGCAAATATAAAGAGAAAAAGCATGCATTTCCTTCGAATTTCGATACAACATTATAAATATGATTTAAATTAGTTTAGATACAGCAAATGGTGTAAAAGAGTAGTGAGGAATTCAACATATAAATCATTGTGCCTCAAATTTGATTTTTAAATATTTATTAGATATATGTAAACAAGCGAAAAATAGCATTTGTGTTTTATTGGTAATTTATTAACCATATAATGTATGAATTATATTTAAATGGAGGAATATGGAAATTATAAAAAACTTACCACGTGAAATTATAAATCTTGAATTTTTGCTAAATCAGGTGTGAAACCAACAGAGTGAAAAAGTGTCCAAGCCTATATTTGAACCAGGATCATTGGCATCGCGTGTCAATGCTCTATCATTAAGCTACCTGGATGATATCTAGCCTGGAACTACTTACTCTTATAAATTGGCAAGGCTACAATCTTGTAGCACAAGGGGAAATATCTTCATGAACGAAAATTTCTGCGGCAAACATGAGACACAAACAACCATTTAATCCAGCATCGATGAATATATATATATATAATTTTTGTACAATTGGCATACGCCTGTAGAAATACCAGATGAAATTATAATCGCTGATTTTTTGCTAAATCAGGCGTAAAAGCAACAGAGTGAAAAAGTGTCCAAGCCTGGATTCAAACAGCTTCTAGTATTTCTACAGGCGTATGCCAATTTCTACAATAAGAACGAAAAACCATTCGTCAAGCGTAGATTATTAAACACTTTCCAACACATTCAGTATAGAACGGATCACGGATCACCCAACCCGGGAAGCCAACTACAAAGTGGCACAAGCAATAACCCCCGAGTTGAAGTTACCTCCCACTAACCAGCAACCCCACTACAACAGGATTAGTCTAGCAAAACAAGAGACAATTATTTAACATAAGTAACACAAAAGTGGAAAATTCATCAGTAACACAAAAGTGAAAAACACTTGCCACGCAAAAAAAAAAAAAAAAAAAAAAAAAAAAAAACAAGAATAAAGTAAAGTAAATTAAATAAACAAATTTTAATCAATTTGTGTCATTATAGTACAACAAAACTTCACAGTTTACTACGTAAACAATTTAGAAAACGTATAACACATTTAAAAATCTAATTTCAGCAATTGCTACCAATAGCCAAACGAAATATCCGAATTATTTTGGACATCCCTGTATATGATCTATAGATTTGTATATATTCTGCACGGTATGCTAAAAATTACTTCAGTTAGGAATTACATAGCACAATTTCGCTTCATAACAAAATTTCGCTTCAGCAATTTCCGTCTATAAACGGAAATGAACGTGAGATCTTTAGAACAGCCTTGTATATGATTTATATAATTTATACGTACCAATTAATATTCAAAAAATTAGTTACATTTAAAAACGCGCACCACAACAAAAAGCGAGCTTTCAGAAATTATTTTTCATAGAAAGTTCTGTAATAAAATTTTTTGAATATCCCTGTACATGAACGATACATTCTATGCATACCATATTCTACAGTAATCACCTTGTAGTGCGCCTCAGTGATATGTATCAATTTCAATATGTTTGAAATAGTGTAACGACATTAAAATACGCCACAAACGATTGTTCCCCATCGACGGAATTGTTTTGAGTGTCCCTGTAAAAGAACCATAAATTCTACACACTACATTTTCAATACCAAACATGCCATAGAAAACCCCAACATATCAATTTCAAGGAAATCCGTGTATATTTATGTGAGAGCACGGACAGGCAGTCAAACCAAATTCATAAGAAAGTGTTAAAAATTATGCATAAAAAAATCTTACTTTGCACTTAAAATAGATTTCGAATGGCTTTCACGAACATAAGATGTTATTTAAAAAAAAAAAATACCATCACATAGTATGCAAGTGCCATTACATAATAATAAAACTAGTCGTTGGGGGCCACCGTAATACTTACCCATCATGGATATGCATAATGTAAAATATTAAAATAAAAATGTGTAAACTACTTATAAAATGCATTGCAATTCAAATAAAATCGTGGCTTGATGACGTCACAAACTTTAAAGGCTCGATTACTGAATTGCTTGAAAGAGGTTTTTCCTTATAACTCCAAAAATAATAATCCTATTAACTAGCGGTTTATTGCATCTGATTAAGCGTCAAATTTCCAATTAAAATATATCTTTGAAGTGAAATTTGGATGAAATACAGGGTCATGAAAAATTGAAGAGTGTGGAAAATAGGATTCCAAATATCTCGGCAACTAATTATCCGATCGACTTCATGCTTTATTTAAAATTTATGTTTTTTTATTGTCTTTTATATTCATTTCTTAAAATAAACAATTTCGAAAATTTTTATATACCTTTCATCAGAACGAATATTTCGAGAGTCCGAAAAAAATTTTTCCGGTTAATCGAGGTTATTGAAATGAAATAGGCTTCTTCCCATTATTACATACTAATTACATACCAAATTACAAGTCTCTATCTCAATTTTTTCGGGAGATAGACCGTTTACAGACACACAGACACACACACAGACACACACACAGACACACACACAGACACACAGACGGACGGCAAATTTTTTTTTCTAAAAATATGTTTTTCGGAATCTCCAGTGTCTGAAACGTGTAAATCCGTCAAAAAAAATTTTTCGATTTTCAAAACGATTACAAGACTTACCCTATACTACGTATGATGGGTAAGTAAAATGATTAAAAGTTATTAAACAATTATTTCTGTGATAAATTAACACAAAGTATAAAGTAGAAAAAAACATTTTTTTGCGATCTTCTTATCTGGATACAAAAGAAGAAATTATTTGAGAACAATCTTTTTCCAGGAACAAACTTGTGAAAGGCAGATTTTCCAGCTGAACATTTAACAAGAACGAAAAATTATGCGTCAGGCGTATAAATATATATATTATGAAACACTTTCAAAAACTAACAGAATATTATTAAGAAATTTCAATTTTCCGTACAATAAAATGCGCTATCTAAATCCGCATTTTAAAAAACACAAAACTCATTAAAAATCTATTTTCAGCAATTGCTTTCCATATCCGGTATTGCGTGCGAATTATTTCGTGGAGCCCTGTGTAATATCTATAGCTTTTATACACACCGTGTAATACATAAAAAATTAGATAAGTTTAAAAATGTATACTGAAATGTAAAACGCACTTCCAGCAACTATCGATCATAGTCAGTCCTGTAACCAAATTTTTTTGTGCATCTCTGTAAACGAACTATAAATGCTACTTATTCTATACTCCTGAGAAAGCATTTTTCAGTCCACCTAAGTATTGAATATCAATTTCATTGCGTTTGAAGTATTGTAACATCATTAAAAACATCGGGAACGATTTTTCCTTAAAGATCATATGTAACGAAATTATTTTGCGGGTTCCTGTAAACGAACCATAAATGCTACACGCTTCATTTTGTGTAAATTAGTTATATTAGAATGGAAGTGGTAAAATGAAACATACACAAAACTTTAACTGAAATTAAATTATACATAAGGAAGATATGCCTACGATTTAGAATTAAGAGAAATTTTATTAAAAACATATTAAAATGCTTAAAGATGTGCACATACATTATTCATAATTTCTTTTTATAAAAATTACGTTTTTATAACACGTTTGATACGTTAATTGAAACAACCACTTTCATACAAAATTGAAAATGTCATATTGTTAATATGAGTGTACGTAGTATTATTTTTACATTTTAAATTAAATAAATTTTACGAAAAAAGAAAAAAAAACGAATTTTTAAAAGTGATAAGACAATTTTAATCATTTGCATTAAATTAAAAGGAGCCTTCAACCAACACACGAAACTAATAAAAAATGCATTTCTGTAAAAATATATTTTTTATTAGAATCAAAATTTATAAGTCGTATATGGATTTGTTATTTAATAAATCACCTATAATTAGGAAATGAAATTTTTATACTTTAAAACCTACATAATTTTTTTAGTAGAGATAAAAATTTATATTGTAATGTGTATCATAAATATTATTAAATAAAATATATTCATATTATTCTCAAAATAGAAGCTTTTTATTCCAAAATTGATAGAATTAGACAATTAGAGTAATAATTTATTTAGTGGTTGCTACTCATAATAGATATTTTGCAAATATATGGTAACTTTATTAACAAAAACTGAAGTTTCCTATGAATTTATTTTAAGGGAACTCACAAGTTTTAAGCTTTCAAAATAACGATATATATATATATATATATATACGTATATTTCTGAATGCAACAAAACAAACCAAATCAAAATATTCAAATTTGAACCGGGTCAATTTGAAATAGAAAATGTGTACCTTAACAGAGACACCAATTGTTTTTAACACTTTCCAACCAAGTTGAAAAGTGTTTATGACTTCGGTTTGTCTGGCCGTCTGCCGTCTGTCCATCTGTCCGTGCTCTAACTCCCGTAATTATGCTCGGATTGCCTTGCAATTTTTATATGTTATTGTCGTGATCTATAGCATGTTCCCTATTTCAGCTGAAGTGTGTAGCACTTATAGTTTTTTTTACAGTGACACTCAAAAGAATTCCGTTACATTACGGTCTATGGGGAAAAATCAATTGCGGTTTATTTTAATGATGTTACACAATTTCAAACACATTGTAATTGATATATATCACGAAGGTGCATTACAAGAAGATTAATATGAAATAGGATGTGCATAGCACTTATAGTTACTTTACAGGGACAGTTAAAAGAATTCCGTTACATGACGTCTATGGAGAAAAATCGTTTGCGGCTTAATTAAATAATGTTTCACTATTTTAAACGCATTGAAATTTATATATATCAGTAAGGTGTATTACAAGAGTCTTACTACAGAATATTGGTTCATAGCAATCATCGTTGATTTACAGGGACACACAAAAGAATTCTCTACTGTCTGTTAACAATAATTCCTGGAAGTGCGTTATAAGTTGCTGAACGCGATTTTAAATTTAACTCACTTTTTGTCTATTACTTGGTGTGTATAAATTCTGTAGATCATATACAGGGCAGCACAAAAGTTCGCGAACACATTTCCGTTTATTGACAGAAACTCCAGAAGGAGAATTTTAAACTGTGCTGCGCGTTTCCTATCTAAGCTAAAATTTAGCATCCTATGTAGTATATATACAAATCTATAGATCCTATACAGGGCTGAATAAAAGCATTCGGATATTTTTCCGAATATTGTATATGTTGGAAATTCCTGAAATTACGTTTTTAAATATTTTATGCGTTTTCCAAATTGTTTACTTAGATGTTATATTTCTGCTTATTAAACGGTAATGACTTGTAAAATTATTTTGTAAGCGTTGGAAAGTGTTACATAATCTATGCTTGACGCATGATTTTTCGTTCTTGTTTAACTTTGCATGCAGATTTCTGAAAACTGAATTTTAGCTGCTTGCGCGCAATGTATAGAAAATCGTTTGCAGAAGACCATTTCTTTTACAAAGGTATATATAAAATGATCATATCTAGAATTTCTATCTAGTTTTTAGTTAATTTAACCGCGCAAATTTTATTCGTTGCGATTAGAATGTGCTTCTTAAGGTGTGTCACATGAAAAAACACATTCTAATCGCAACAAACAAAATTTGCGTTGTTTAAATGACGAAGGTTGTAGGTATGATAATTTTATAGATATATCTAGAAAATAAATTATCTAATTAATTAATTTATGGAATTTTTAACAGTGGCGCAAATAGCAAAAAAAAAGAAAACGTTTTTTTCAGAAACATGCATGCAAAGTTTAAAAATCAGTTGGAGTCTGTTATAGTACACATTTTCAATTTTAAATGGACTCTGATATAATTTGCTATTGTTTTGCACGATTCAGAATGTTATATATTATAAAAAATATAAAAAACGAAAAATAAATTAAAGTTTTAAAACAGATGAAGTGTCCTTTGGAATGGTGAAATTAGAATTTGTAAATTTTAAGTCAATTTTATCACAACAATAACTGTAAGTAAAGATTGTCTTTTGCTTTAGCAGCAATAGAATATGAAAAAAACAAACTTTTTTACGGGTACTTAGAATTTAACTTTTCGAAATAACTTGTATTATATATAAAAAGCTACATTCCTATCATTTCAATCTTTAATTTAAACTTTGTCTTATCCCTCAAACTTTCCAGCTTTTTCTCTCGAAAAAAAACAAGAACGAAAAATCATGCGTCAAGCATAGATTATGTAGCACTTTCCAAAGCTTCCAAAATAATTTTACAAAACATACCGTATAATAAGCTAAAAAATAACATCTAAGTAAACAATTTGGAAAACGCATAACATATTTAAAAACATAATTTCAGGAATTTCCAACAGATACAATATTCGGAAAAATATCCGAATACTTTTATTCAGCCCTGTATATGATCTATAGATTTGTATATGCTAGGATGCTAAATTTTAGTTTAGTTAGGAAACGCGTAGAACAGTTTAAAATTATCTTTCTGGAGTTTCTGTCAATAAACGGAAATGTGTTCGCGAACTTTTGTGCTGCCCTGTATAGGATCTACAGAATTTATATACACCACGTAATAGACAAAAAGCGAGTTAAAATTAAAATCGCGTTTAGTAACTTAAAACGCACTTCCAGGAATTAGTGTTAACAGACAGTAGAGAATTCTTTTGTGTGTCCCTGTAAATGAACGATGACTGCTATACACACATTATTCTGTAGTAAGCCTCTTGTAATGCACCTTAGATATATATATATAAATTTCAATGCGTTTAAAATAGTGAAACATTATTTAAATAAACCGCAGACGATTTTTCTCCATAGACGTCATGTAACGGAATTCTTTTGACTGTCCCTGTAAAGTAACTATAAGTGCTATGCACACCCTATTCCATATTAAGCTTCTTCGAATGCACCTTAGTGATGTATATAAATTTCAATGCGTTTAAAATAGTGAAACATTATTTAAATAAACCGCAAATGATTTTTCCCCATAGGCCGCAATGTAACGGAATTCTTTTGAGTGTCCCTGTAATAAAACTATAAGTGCTACACACTTCCGTGGAAATAGGGAACATGCTATAGATAACGACAATAACATATAAAAATTGCAGAGCAATCCGAGCATATTTACGGGAGTTAGAGCACGGACAGACGGCAGACGGCCAGACAAACCGAAGTCATAAGCACTTTTCAACTAGGTTGGAAAGTGCTAAAAAAGAGAGAGAGAGAGAGACATTATTTCTGAAACATAATATACCTTGCTATTAAAATCCGAACGGTGAAAAATGTATCCATAATTGAATCCGTGATTGTTGAAGTGCACTAAGTCCATATGTTTACATTTGTCATTTTAAGATGGTTTTAATGTTTTTTTATTTTTATTGGCCGTTCCTTGAAGAAAGGAACGCAGTCCGGATACTACCTATGCCTGTTTGTGAGAAAGGAATTTAAAAATTGAGTGTTGAAAGGCACTATGGCCATAACTTGGGACATTTCAAAACTAGAACTTGGTTCCTTTCAACGATCATTGATTCAATTGTGTAAACTGTTGAACTGCCGGAAATAAAAATATTTCTAAGTAACACTTTCAAATAACATAAACCTTTTGCCCAACAGAATCTCCTTCTCACTATGATAAAAGAGCAAGATATTTTCAAATATGGTTATTTTTCGTGACTCACTTGATATTCACCCAATACATTATATTTTAGTTTTTCAAAACCATACATGCTGTCATTTTGAATGTGATAATCTCTAAACTATGTTTTTAAAGTCGTTGATCACGGTGATTTGGACAAATCTCAACCAGTTTTCTTCACATTTTAAACAAGAACAATATTATCTAGAGAAGAATCGTTTTTTTTTTTTTTTTTTTTTTTTTTTTTTTTTTTTTTTTTGGCGATCTGATGATTTTTGCTATATTTTATAAATACTCAAAGCTCAAAAGTTTTGGTGAAAATAGGTACCGTAACTGTGAACGACCACCATTTTGTTCAAAATCATTTTTTCCAAAACCGAACGATTACTCGCTACTTTTAAGTGTTCGGAGTAAAGACTGTATGTTTTTTATAATTTCAGATAATATTTGAAACAGTTACGGTGATCATCATATGGACGGTTACCAAAACGACACCATCTCCGGGGAGCGGGTCTGCGGAAGACACCCAACTTTATTTCGTCATTACAAAAATCAATTTATTTTCTTTCAAATGTAATAAACAAAACACAAAAGGAGTTTTGCAAATATCTTGTTTCTTTTTCCTGAAATAAATTCACAAAAATACACGTTTTTTTTTTTTTTTTTTTTTTTTGCCTTGCAGGTAGGTATAACCGCTTAATACAAATTTCCTTCGTAAAAAAATAATCTGAACTTGCCTCTTTACTTGCGTAGGAAATACCGTAAATACCAAGAACAGCACATATATTCAGTAAAAATGCAAAGCATGTATCACGTATTAGTGACAACATAGCCAGTATTAGTGCCAAGACCGAACAATAAAGATTCCGAAAAAGTAAAGGGAATCTAAATGTACATCCGATAAGAGAGAGGTAGAAGTTTATAAATTTTCGAGCTCTGCATTCTTCCAGAGCTTCCATGATTGTTAAGTACTTTCATATAGGCTAAAATTAAAGAAATCGATAAAACGCCATTGGTTGGCAAACTCAAAACTTTTTGTTTTGAAATGACACGATTGTTTTTTTGTTTTTTTGGTTCATTTTAATAACACTGTGTTAATCTGAGAGCTTAAATTCATAAACGTCTGCATAACTGTCATGAGATTATTTTAGAAATTTAAGAGAACTTCGTTGATTCTAAATTTTTATTCGCTAAGATTATTATCACTAAGAACATATCGGTAAGAATAAAACATTACTTTGGCAGTACACTACTAACCTGGAAACTCAGAACCTTTAAACACTTAAGATAAATAGCGGGGGTGATTCCACTCGACTTTCCGATAATGTCCAGAGAACAAAAAGGAATTTTTTATAAATTTCTGACACAATGAAATTGGATGGATTTGAAAGCTGGATCATCCGCTTTGAAACTGGAGACGTTGTTTTCTGCACAACTAACGATTTATTACATCGCCGCAATATTTATCCCTTATACTCAGTCACATTTTCTTGGTGACTTTACCTATAAAGTCGGTCGCAAAACGGTTTGAAGACGGTTTAAAAATGGATTAAATACCTAATCCATAGGCCGATTTTTACGAAATTCTATACAGTTCTTGCGGATTTGGTCTATAATATATTCGACAAATGGGAGCTCAATTCAAAGTACCGTTTGGGAATTATCATGTTCAATCACACACGCAAACAAATTATGATTGCAATACTTTACTTACAAAATGTGTTTGGAAAGTGAAAATAAATAAAGATAAATAAATAAACTCGGATAAATTTCTACTTATATAAAATATTTTTTAGCAATCACTAAATTACCATTAATTAAATTTAAAACATTATTTAAATATTTCAGTTATTTTTGTTTATTTGTAGTTTACTCGTATTACATTCAGAAAACCTTCAGGGATACGCGTATCCGTACAACCTTCAAGAAAATATGCACTGCATTTATATCTATACATAAGTAGTCGTTGGTAAAATCTTGCACGTAAATTTGTTTCCAGAACTTTAAACATCAGCAAAAGATCTCAGCAGTTTGGTAGGAATTAAAATCTACAGGGTGGGCCAAAAGTCCCGTATCATAGGAGTTTTTTAAATTTTTTAATTTGGTTTTTCATTTTTTTTTTTTTTTAATTTGTAGGGGAAAATTCTGAATACTGAAGAGCGTGTGGAGTTTGCTGTATGGGATTACCTTAAATCGAAAGTTTACAGTGAGAAGATCAGGGATAAAAATCATTTGCGTGAGTGAATTGTTACTGAATGCCATGCCATAACGCCAATCTTAGTGCCCAACATTCTGAGGAACATGAACGATCGCCGGCAGTTGTTTTTTGACAACGGAGGCAATCATACTAAGAACATGTAACAATACATGTGTTTCCTATGATGCGGGACTTTCGCCCACCCTGTACTAATCTGAACTCTCAAAACTTTTAAACACTTACAATACGTATAAGGATGCATTTACATCATATAGCTGGCAAAACTTCCTATTTTTGATTTTCAATATTTCCAAATAGTAATCAAGGTACGCACACTCCTTGAAATTTCCAAAGAGTTTGGCACCACTATTAATGATAAGAATTTTTTTATTTAATTTGTAATACACAGAATTCGCAACCACCTCATTTATTCACAGAATTCGCAATATTTTTCTACAGTTAAATAAGGCGATAAAAAACTGTTAAAAAGTTGTGGTAGAAATGTGCGAACCCAGATTAATATCGTTTTATTTAATTGCAAATTTCTGTCATTAAATAAAGCGAAGTAGTACAACTAAAAAGTCTGAAGGTTTGGTAGCTATGTATATCTGTATGAAGTATTTTTAAATCATAAGGGTTTTTTTCCAGCTAATCACTAAATATTGATTTGTTTAATTAAAACAATTGTTTGATAACAGTATTTTATAGTTTTGTTATTTTAGCAAATTTTTGAATACCACTATTTCCGAATAGTACATTTTATACTTTTTCACGCAATGTCTGTCAATTAATTAATGCAAATATTACTATTCGAAAATAACGGTACTCAAAAATCTATAATTGTATTCAAATTTGAAAACTGCTGTTCTAATCGGTAAACTGAAATTATTGAAACACATCTAAAAAGTATACAAATGCATTTATATCTATATATAAGTCATCGTTGGTAAAACCCTGCGAGTAAATTTGTTTTCAGACCTTTAAGTATCAGCAAAAGAACCTAGCAGTTTAGTAGGAAGTGGAGCGATCAAGCTTTGATTCGAATTTTCCCCTTTTGGCGCCCGATCCATATTGTTACGTTCGTGTTGAGAGGGTGGTTGTGGGAAAAGGAACTGAATGGGAAATTCGGCAGATGCTTTGCTCCTGTCAAAATGCGCCACTCTTCACATGGCACGCTATTGATTGTTGATATTTGTGCATGTGTAGAAGCAGCGTGTTTAAAGGAATCTTTCCAAAGTCTCGTTTTGGATTTGGAACGCTCGCTGGAAGTTTAACGGTTTGTTATAACGTGCCATTTCAAATTATGGCCATGGAGAAATGATGATAAGTTCAACTCTACAACAGAGCAGAAATTTGAGTAGATAAATATTCATTTAGATTTTAGCAAGTGGGGATGACGAAACTTTCCTTCAGGAGTGATAATTGCAATTGTAAATTGGATATTCAAATTTAATGAGGCTTAGTTTGAGTTCTTGAACATTAGTTACGTTTCTTTATTTATTCATTTTGAAAGAAGAATTTTTTAATAAAATTATCTCACTTGAACTACTAACTCTTTATAATAAAGCTTATTTACACCTTAAATTAGGAATATGAAGGCGAAATAGATTTCTTATGTTTCAATAAGGAATTTACATATTCAAACTTTTATTTAAGTATACTTTCGTAAGAAATTGGATTGTACAATTTGTTACTGCGAGTATTAAATATGCATGAATGTTACATTTAAATATTAAATTATTTAAACTAACTATATTTTCTTATTTGTGTTTACTCCATAAATATACTCATGTATTATAAAGGTAATGAGTCTGATAGACTACTTCGTATATATAGGTAATTTATTGTATAATTATGATTCGGTGCCAGTTTTTTTCCTTGAATAATATTACATACATTCTGCAATATTGCATGTAACATTATTACACAGACTGTTAGAATTTAGCAAGTGGGGATGAAGAAACTTTTCTTCAGGAGTGATAATTGCAATTGTAAATTTGAGATTAAAATTTAATTAGGCTTATTTTCAGTTCTTGGATATTAACTACGTCTAATCTGTAGATTATTAGAATTATTTATTCCTTTTGAAAATATTTTATTTGTTTATTTATTTATTTATTTAATTTGAGAATTATCGCACCTGAACTGTCAACTCTTTCTAATAAAGCTTATTTACTTTGAAATTTATGAATATGAACACGATTTATGCTTTTTATTACTTCATGCATTATAAAACATTGTTATTTTAAATGTATTATTTTTTATAATATTTTTTTAATATTTAAACCTTAAACTTAAAGCTCTCGTATTAAATTGATTTGTACGTTTCGTTTTAATATTACATTATTTAAACTAAATAAATTTTCCTCATTCGTGTTTATTACATAAACATATACAAGTGGTAAAAAGTAATGATTCTTAAATGCTAATTTTGTGTGTAGTGTGTTTGATTACAATTCATTGTATGCATAATTACGACTCCGTGCAAACATTTTCCTTTAATATTGTTACACACATTACTGAAATAATGACAGCTGGTAACGATAAGTATTAATTTTAATTCAACATTTTACGTTCAAATTGGCATAAGACTGTGTTTTAGCTTTTCAGTATGTACGTAAGTAGTACATTTACTATTTCATGAAATGATTGAAATATGATTACAGTACTTTTTATCTCTTCATTTTAGAGGTAATTGATTTTGTTAACTTTTATTTATGAAGCCGTCATATAATAATGCTTTAATAACTAATAAAAACAAAGACGTTAGTATAATTAAGAAAAATCTTAGTTTTTAAAAGTCTGGTTTATACTGTAAGATTTCGCTAATCTGTTATATTAAAAACCGAGTATGAGCTTGTACTTCAGATATATTCTTGAAGGAATAGAGTGTATCACGGGTTTAAAAGAACATCAATTATTTGTTAGGTTCCAAGAATGTCATAATAACTCTCAAAATTTTGAAAATTAAATTAGTTTGTGAGATATTAATATGTTTTGTAACTTTAATGAAATTTCTCAATTGTGGCAACTAAATTTCTTCTATCGTTGTGGATAAAAAGAAGGAAAGAGTAAATTATAGGGATTATTAATTTTTTATAGTCGCCATTTTATCAATAAAAATAAAAAGAATTTTTGTTTCTGTTTGAATTGAGGGTAAAAAAAAATATATCTTGGTTAAATCATATTTTTCAAGAAAATCTGAAGAAATAAAAACATATTTTCACATATTTAAGCTCCATGAATCAATTTAGTCTAGAGAACAAAATATATCCTGTCGACAAATTGGCATATATAAATAATTACATCGTAGTGTTTTTAAGTTTTAGATTCAAACTAAGTTTTTAAACAAGGTTAATCTCCTTGGATTCAACTAAAAAATTATTGCCCCCTATTAACGAGATTTGAAATTAAAGAAAAAACGAAGATATATTTAAAGAAATATTTTCAACTATTTTTTTCTGAAAGATGGCAGTTAAAACTTTTCACAAGTGGATTGGTCAAAGCGGATTGGTTTTGCTAGTAAATATGACATTTTCTAAGCATTTATTTTAATTCATATAACTGAAATATTTTTGTAATAAATTCGTCATTTTCATTACATCATCTGCGAAATTAAAAGCCAAATCTTGAAAGAATGAAACGCTTTTGACAAATGACGTCACTAAAAACTTTTCATTAAGAAAATCTTAACCTACATACTAAGTACGATTTATTTATTTGAAATGTAATATTTAATAAAATTAATATTATAAATATTTTTCGCATGTACAATAAAATTTCATTTCTGTTTTCCCTAATTAATCAAAAGATCGCATCAATTTTAATGAGACGCATTGTGCTGCAACGAATCTGGTTAGTATATAACAAGTTGGAAATTGTACGTCAAACGTGACAAATGAGGTGCGTTCGTACTATAGCTAGTTATATAAATATTCAGATCTTGATGATTTTTAATTCTGTGAAATGAATTATATCGTCTGCAGATTAATTTCCGTCATAAAATAAGTATCTCGGTTGCTTGACGATTAAACCTCGGAAGCTCCTCTAACAAGAAAGCACTGATTTTTTTTTCTTTTCATTTAAATTTCTTAATAAATATTTTTATTAATATCTCCTAAAGTTTTGATTCGATTTTTAAAAAAATTGAAGTGTCTCGACAAAATTCTGCAAAGATAATATACCTTAAATTCGGTTGGGTAGTTTTTGCGTTGTTATATGCGGACGGACGGACAGCCAGACGAACAGACGGACAGCCAGACGAACAGACGGACAGCCAGACGGACAGACAGACGGACGGACCAAGCGAGGACAATAGGTGCTACGTATTTATATAATTACGAACGCACCTAAAAATGACTGCTACAATACTGTATACGACGTCTCCTATATCTTCCAAACATCTAAGTACACGGTGTATCAGAAAGAATGACTCGATTACAAATGACAACTTCGTTGTAAACAACGATTGGAAGAAATGCTTTAAATGCAACGTAGAAGTAAGATAAAAGTTTTGTCTGCGTACCTCATTTAACAGTCGTAAGTGGCGTCTTTAGCCACACACAAAATGTCAATGAAATCTACAAATCAATCGATCAGTCTATTTCACGCCACATATTGTGAAGCATGTCCATATTCACACTGATGTCAGTGCATTCTCTATGTCTAGACGCACCTTCAGTTCGTTCACTGGGGTACGCAAAGAAGACATATTCACGTAAAAAGCAATCACAAGGAGTCACGCACAACTCATTTACAATATTTGGCGCACTTGAATGTTTTATGTGTGCCTGAGTTGAGTCATTCAGAACAGTTACGAAGTACGCAAACAAAACTTTGAGCTTTCTTTTGTATTCTTCCAATCATTTTTTACAACGAAGTTACTGTTATTTGAAATTGGGCCATTCTTTCTGATACACCCTGTATTATATAACAAGAGAAACAATTTATTAAACGAAGAAATTGAGAAGTGTCGGGAAAATATGGGGTAATCATATGAATAATTATGGACGAAACTACACAAGTAAACATACTTATTACTCTATTCTAATACTCATTTACTTACATTTTATTCTAATTTAAGTAACATTATTTATTCCCAATGGTATCACAAAAGCACTGATCAGACTATATTTAATTTATACATTAGGCTTTACTTTCAAAATAATAAACAGTGCTAATAAAATTACAGTGCTACAAATTTTTATGCAAATGATGTACGCATGTATTTGGAACTAATTTCAGGTAAATGGGGAACAAATTCTTATTCAGCAGAAATTTGCCTAGAAATTAAATTATAAAAATGTAATGCTTCTAATCGTTCATTATTTGCAACATAAAATTTTGCTACTTTATTTACATATATATTAATACAATTAAACAAAAGAATGCATTTGATCTGTTACGAAAATCAATTCTCCATGTGAATTAAACTGTGACCTTTCCTTTAAATATAACATTTCGAATATCTACAATTTTATTAAAGTCTACGTTTGCTACATTTAAACGTGAGAGAGATACTTTGTTTGGCGAACATTTTTGAGTAAGTATATAAATTAAGCCTCGTTGAATAAAAAAAAATCAGAAATGAGATCATCTTAAAAATGAACGTGTGTCTCTTTATCAGATACTAATCAAATATGATAAAAAAAATGTATCTTGCTCTGAAAATTAGAAATGTTAATAAGAAATTTAAGGCCATATAAAAGTTGTATGCTGCAATATAATTAAAGATATACTGCTCTTTATCCATGTATTTAAGTTAGCATTGCTCAAAGTGCATCACTTGTACTAAATTATTCACAAAATATAAATATGCATTGAAATATCTTGTTTTTTTGCTAAAGCTACATCATATATAAGCTCCCTATTTATGTGAATGTCGCAATTTTATAAGGTTAATGATAACACAGACTAATACGGAACGATGCATGTAAACGAATGAGTATGAAAAGTGATGTATATCCAATTCTTTATCATAGTAATATTGTATATATGGAATGAGAGTAATGAGATATACATAAGTGTTTCATTCTGTCAACTGTAAAACTAGTCACATATTGAAAATTTATCAGATGGAAATGAGAAATTGGTTTTGATAATTTTTACTTTGTTTTGAAGAGACCTTTAACTTAATAACAACATCTAGTGATACAAAATAGGCGTAAATTAGAAAAAAAGATACATCTATCTAGACTTTATTCATACATTCTAATTAGAGTTGTAAAAGTGGCATTTTTGTAGCTAATGAAAGTTACGGACAAATGTCTTCTGCACTGTAAATTCCATTTTTTTTATTATTATTTAAATCATACTGTCGTTGTCCTATAAGATTATTTATAAGAGGAACTGGGAAAGGGAGAATAGTCTCATTGCATCCTACGAGCGCCAAAAGCCATAAAAATACTATTCTTTCTCACCCACATTATATATAAAAATAGAAAAACGACGTAAATATTTCTTTCTCCCACGCGCAAAATTCGTTTTATATTGCAGATTTATTGGAAGAAAATTGAAATTTACTTTCGAAGAATAATCCATTGTTCTAAGAGCGCGGAGGTTTTAATACTCTAATCAAATATTTGCTGTTATAGAATTAGTATTGAAATAAATTGAAATAAATGTATATATATAAATAATAGCATATACCATAAATTCATATAAACTTTGCTCGTAGTGAAATATGTGAGGCTAAATTAAAAATCAGCAAAATTAGTTTATGCATAATAAACGCTTAATTTGTTCTTAAAGTTTCGCCTTATATGTGAGGTCCCCTTATTTGTTTCAGCATTTTCACTGTATAGGGTTAACTATGACGCAAACTGGATAGCATAGTATTTCTAATTGGCAGAAAATGAGTGCCAAAAGAGTTGTAATCCTGATTCTTTTTATATTGCATATAATATATAGAATTAAAACGAAGAAATATACCGAAATATTTCTTTTCCCCACTCAAAAATTCGATCTTATACTGAAGATTTATCAGATGAAAATTACTTTCGAAATTCACATTTTACTTTGAGAACGAGGATTTACTAGCAAAAGAAGCGGGTATTTAGTGCTATAAAATATACGCACACTTTAAAATAAATTTCAATATATATACTTTCTCCATCCCTACATTCAAATTAGCGTTGTTGATAACGAAATATTTGTGGCTAAATTAAAAATCATTGACAAAACCTGTTTATGCATAATAAACCCTAGAGTTTTCTTAAGGTTACGTCACATCTGTGAGCTCCCCCTATTTACGTGAGCACCGTAATTGTATAAGGTTAATTATGACAGAAACTGGCTAGAATGGAAATGACGCATGGTATCCAACGAGCGCCAAAGGAGATACAAAACCGATTCCTTGTCATTGCATACAAGACTTTGTTATTCCGCTTAGTCTTTTATTTCTGTCAGAAAACAGTAAATATCCCCATTGCGGCTGCAGGGTAACAAGAGGTAAAGCATTATGAGATGACGTTATGGGAAGGAGAAAGAGAGAAGAGTAAAGAAATTTAATTAGAAAGGCCCTCCTACACTAATTAACTGTAATATCGAAGAAGGAGCTGATTTGGCTTTTCTTGACTTTCTACCTGTTGTTGGAATGCATGTATAAAAGAAAGCTCTGGGAGGTCTAAGGAATAAGATAAACTCAAAATGAACTCCAAATTATTCTGCAATGTAAAGCTCTCAAAACTCGTTACGTCTCTTGTCAGGGGATTGATCTGCAGTTTTTTTATCTGCAATAAAGTTTTCAAATAAGATTGAAAATTCATCGGCAGAAAGGAGATAAAGCAAGATTATTCTTACTTATTTAGTTTAGGGTATGAGGATTTAAATATTTACTAGTAGATTAACTTTGTGAAATTATAACGAGCAGTCGGAGCAAAAGCGACATTAACACGCATACTTTTAAGGAAGTTGAGCGGTATTGCACCTTGTGCTATTGTTTTAAAATTAAATTTAAGCTGTATATGGTATATAACTACTGTAGAATCAATATTTGAGTTTGAAATAAAGAAAACAGAATTCTATGTTTCTCTAACTCACAGAAGGAAAAGAGTGTTAATTTTTCTAAAGTGAAATAAGAATGTTTTTTAAATGTACGTTACAATTAATGCATAAACAATTACTTAATATTATTGTTATTAATTAAAGAAAAAATCATGACATATAGCGACTGCATATTTTCTGTCAAGTTTTATTGTTTTTTAACGATATTTGTATTCAAAACCATGGCACTTGCACTACAATAGTGACCGAAAAGAAATCAAATACGTGTTATATAAATCAGAATTTATATATTAGTAAAATCAATTTTAACATTTTCTGTTCTAAATTTACAATAGCCTTTTTGCCTATTATATATTAAAAGTATAAAAACGAAAATCATATGAAAATTTACAACAAATAAGTTTAGTATTTATATTCTAAATTTATTTAAAACATATAAAATTTTTTTGAAAGGCATAAAATGCAGCTTAGACTGCAGTACATTATCTATCATTATATTTTCTAGTCTAATAAGTATTGAAATTCTATCGCTGAAAAGCAGTTCAAGTAAAGTCATTCAAGTGTCAATATTTAAAAAAAAAAAATAAGCAGAGAAAAAACACCCTAAGTTAAATTAATAACAGTTACATAATATAACTTTTGTATAATAATATAATCCAGTCTTTTATTGCAATAATAAAATTAAAACAGACATAGGCTAAAATTTTACATTTGTAATATCTAAATATTTAAAATTTAATGACATTAATTTTATTTTCTCTTGTATTAAAAGTTTAAACAAATATTGTTATTTATTGTAAATTTTTAGTGAGCATATATTTTATATCCATATAAATTTTATTTTTATACTTAAATACAGCATTATTATTTTTTCATAGATTTTTAAATATTATAGTATACACCGTGTTCAGTGAAAATTATTTTTCATAATATTTATAATTTTAATAAATGACCAAAACTCTAAAAACAAAAACAAACCCACATGATTTTATTATAGGTATCCCATATGGTGCGCTTTTTGAATAAGACTTTTTAAAAGGATAATCATATTTTTAGATTTTTCTTGCAAATTTTATAGAAACCGACTCCGAAGGTTATGTCTATTGCAAATGCCAGAGATACCTACGACGAAAATAATTTTTTTAATTCACTGTTTTTTACTTTTTTTATGGAACATTTTGGGAGTCTTAGTGTTGTTAAAATCTCTCTAAATTAAAATCCATCAAAGAAGTAACTTTACAAACTAACAAAATAAAATCGTAATATATCATATTATTGATTATACGAATACAAGTTACATGGATATTATATTATTTATGTAGCCTTACTGATTCAATTTCATTTTATTACACAGGAGTAAAATTTTGCTTTAAGTATAATACAGTGTGTGAAAATAGTCTTAGCCATTTTTTGAATTCAGTAACACGGTGAGAGATATATAAGTTATTGTTGAAGGGTATTAATGTGTAAAGTCGGGAATATACTTACTACGCTTCCTTGATTCAGTTATAAATAGCACCTGTAGGTGGCGCTGCGCTGCTTCAAACTGTTAGAAATTTCAAACTAAAATAAAAGAATGTTTCAAAGTTCAGACAGCATTTAACCTTCAATCTAGTTAGCTGTTAAAATGCCCTAAAATTGGTTTATGTTTTGAAATTGCAAGGTTATTTTGAGCAGTATTACAGTTTGAGACAGTGCAGCGTTATACTTAGTGATATTTGTAACTTGAACAAGGAAGTGTTCTAAGATAATTCCCAAATTCACGCATAACTGTTCTGCAAATATAACTTCAACAGTCACAACTTTTTACTTGTTACTGAACTTTTAAAAAGTTCATCCCATTTTAGTTCACCCTGTAAAATCACGATTTTTTACACCTCTATATTACTGTTGTATCCAAACAAAACTTAATTGTGATATGTTTCAATTGTTGTTTAGTTTACAAAATTTATTTACAAATATAATTCAATCTAATTTCATACAACTGAGAAATTCACAGCAAATCATTTTAAAAGAATATTATTTGGTTTATTTTTAATTTAAAAACGAGTGAAATAATAATCTTATCATAAGATAAATTACTTTAAATGTTTTAAACTCAATTTATCGAAAGTACTTTTATATGCATCAGAAAATCGCTTTATGGATCATTAAGCCGACTTTTTATGTCCTTCCTGGAAACTCTCATTTTCATAACAATTAAAAGTCAAATTTAAAACACTTATTTTTCCCAAAGGGAAGCACGAAATTAGTAGTACGTAATATAATTTTAATAAATATAAGAACAAAGGAAAAATGTCCATAGGGTAAAGTCCCCTTTTTTTTAACTACAAAAGGGCGGAAAAAACAAATACACATACATGCATGTATATAAGGCAGTAAAAATTAAAATATTGTAAGTATTATTAAACTTTTTTTTAGATACAAAGAATTTTCTACGAATCTCATGGATTTAGATGCCATAAATTTATATCTTAACGGCACCTAATGAAATCTAAAGTTACATTCCCGGAATGAATGTATCTATTTATTTATTTTTTGCATAAATATGAAAAAGTACGGGTGGAAGTTGGATAAAACCTGGTCTCAAAAGGTCTTTATTTTTTTCCTAATCAGCTACATAAACTAAATTATTTTTATTACTATTCGAATGATAAATTGATTCTTTAGTTACGGAAAATATGTTTTTTTTAATTAGAAATAAATTTATTTTGAAGGTTAAAGAAGTTATTCTTTGGAAGTATGTATATGGACCCTGTTTTATCCGACCAGGTCGGATAAAGCACAGGTACATATAGAAATAACTTTTAAAAAAAGTTGTTGTATTACTATTAAAATAGATATTTATAATAAACAAAAAAATAGTATCTTAGGTATCCAGATTATATGTCGGTTTAAAAAACAAGGAACATAAGTATGTTTGAATTTAATATATTTCGATTTGTATTAAAAATTAATTTATCAGATTTTTAAGACGTTTTAAGAACAGAAATCAAAAATAAAGGTTTAAGTATGCTCCTCTACGTTATTACAAAGTTCATGTGCTCATTCTTTGCAGTTGAGACACTGAGTGCAACTTTTTCAAGATTTCTAATCATCTGTCAATATCATTTGGAATGTATTAATATTCTTTAGTAGTCGAGTTTAATATTTACAACATAAACAACCTATTTTCATTTCACATAATGAAAAAGAGTAGTCTAAAACCGGGTATTAACCTGGCCTGCCAATCTGTAACGTCCCAGTTTTATCCGAATAGGTCCTATTTATCAAAATTAAAGGTTTAGCCTATCTCAAATATGATGCAAACTTCGGTTAAAATATTAAAACGACAGCAGAAAGAGGTGTTTATCAATTGTTGTAGATACATTGTAAAAAGAAAAAAATGTTTCTTAATCTACGAAAATATAATATAATCACAAATGAAAATATTCAATATCCGCTTCCAAGTTACCCATGATTCGAAAAATGTTCTTTATTTTTCGAAATGCCAGAAACCAGCATATTCTAGCGATTTAAAAGAAGTATTTAGAAAAACAAAGTTTCTTTTGCTGACACTGATTTTCGTAAACGTTTCCGAGAAGCTTTTATAGTGTATTAATCAGTTTTCTCGAACCGGAATATCGGTTTTTTAGGATGCAATTAAACATTTTAAGCTGCGTAATTGAATTTA
Organism: Maratus michaelseni; assembly: GCA_963931845.1. Taxonomy (NCBI): domain Eukaryota; kingdom Metazoa; phylum Arthropoda; class Arachnida; order Araneae; family Salticidae; genus Maratus; species Maratus michaelseni. The sequence continues at coordinate 440,461,780 of OZ007586.1, forward strand.
TACATGCAAGAATAACAGAATAATATTAATTTTAACGTTAATGGTCATGCTGTTAATTCATCTCGTTTGTCTGTAAAACATGTTTGTTGAACTTAATTTAAATGTTTGCTTGAGAACTGATAGCATCCGAAACACCTATATTTCGAGTTAAGAAAACTGATTAATACTCTGTAAAAACTACTCGAAAACGCCTCCGAAAACTAGTGGCAAGAAAATGAACTTTGTTTTTATAAATGCTTATTTAAATCTCGAAAGTATATTAGTTTCTGTGGTTTCTAAAGATAAAGGACCCTTTTCGGAATCGCGGGTAACTCGGAAGGGGTTATTGTATATTTTAATTTTGGGTTATAATTTTCTTAGATTAAGAAATATTTTTATTTTCTTATAATGCACCTAAATAAATATTGAAGCAATTAGAATCTGCAGAGTAAAATCGTGGGAGTAAAAGAGTGGGAATCAAATTTTGCTTTTATAATATACGTGAAGAAAAGCTTTTACTTATTTTGAAATAAATTTGTTGGAAATCCCGGTGTGATTCACTGATTTCAACTTTTTAGAAACATAACTACTTTGCCCCTGAAAGTGTTAAGACCTTACAATAAAAACAATATCAATGTCATTTAATTAGTAAACAGAAAATTTTATAAGAATTGAAAATAAGTTGTATATAAAATAATGTTCTTTAAAAGAAAATTGTATAGAACTTTTCAGTGTATTATCAAAGATTTTATCTTCTGTGGACTCAAACGATACCTAGAGACGGTTTTTTAGACTGTCAAAAAGTAAAATTTCTCAATATCTCGTAAACAAATGATAGAAATGAGGCGTATATTCACATTCCATGCTTGTGATGATACTGATTTCTTAAGTCATAATTAATAAATGCTAGTCATAATTAATAAATTTCTTGAATATGAAATTATCAATAATATTTGTAATTAAAAATGTGTTTTTTAATTAAAAAAACACTATCTTTTTTTTTTTTAAATGACAAAAATTAAATTTTGTCGTGTGGATTTAACATTAGCATCCTCAAATTTTGACTTGCTCTAACTCTAAAAAGCTGTAAGACAAAACGCTTAAATTATACAGTTTTCCGGCATGGATTGATCCAAGAAACTCAGATAAAGTGTCAGAAGTAAGTTTTACTATTTGAAAAAAAAAAAAGAAAGAATTGTTAATATATTGACGACACCCGAAGCATAATTTTTGCATAATATTTAGTAGTAGAGAATATTCACACTATGTTATCTATATTCTTTGTACTATTATTTTCAGCGGAATTAGCATAGAAAGAGGTTCTTATTTTTTTTTCACGCACAGATGTATATATATATATATATATATATATATATATATATGCCCTTGTTCTAAACATTAAATTTTATAGAAATTTGTTAACACATGCTATGTAGCTGGAATCTAGATTTTAAGTTTAATTTTACTATACCGTTGTTAAAAAGAAAACACGTTGAAAATGTAAACTAAAATATATAATATATTTCAAATATAGTATTGTAAAATCATATGCATGTAATTCTTTTTTATGTTGTCAGTGCGTTTATTTAAATAAAAGTAGTTTCTGAATCTAAAATGTGACTTTTTATCATAAACAATTGCTATTCAATTAAAAAATTAAGTTTTCAAAAAACACCTTATGACTACTAATATTTTAAAAATATAAATGGTTCAAATATTTCGGAGCAAGCATTTAAATTAATAAACAAAAATTTTAAAATGCGATGAATAATAAATGAAAATATTTAAAAAGGATTATCAAATATAACGAATAAAACCCTTTTTGATTTTGAAACTATCAGGTTATCGGGAAAGTCATAACGGCATATCCGCCAACTTTTATGCTTTTTTCTTCTAATTTTGAATTGCAATCAAAATATTATTTGCCATTATTCGAAAGTACTGGAAACAAAAATGCGTAAAAGTTGGCAGCTATGCGTCATGACTTTTTCGACTAACCAATTTTTTTTATATATAGGACATAAAATAGCAGTACTTACAAGTAAGCTGTTGACTTATTAAACAAAATCTTAGCTCACCTAAAAAAAGAAAAACAATATATTAAAACGTGAACGAATTTAGAGAAGCTTTACAATACAGTATGCAATAAAATATGTATATAAATATTTTATACAATATTTTTTACATATTAGTCTGTACGAATACATTCAATGCTGAATGATGAGCTACATAAAACGTTAGAAATAGCAGAAATTTAAAGGGTGAGAGATTGACAAATTCATTCCATTTTATTTTTACACAGATTAAAGTGATTATTTTTTTAAACTGAAACGTATATTTACACAATGTCATACTTAAGCAAAATAATCCTTCAATTTTGTGTTTTATATTGAAAAAATATTAGTTTTAAAATCTTAAAATATTCCAATTTTAAACTGAATTTTTAAATCACCTGGTGATGACGTATTTGAGTTAATTTAAATACTTCTGAAATTTTTTTAGGAGAAATAAAGAAATTATCTTACAAAAGTATTTTATATGATACTATGAAATTTCCTCCTCCGAAAAACATACACATAAATAATCAATAATTTTACAATCAATAACACTTTTATACACTTTTTGAAAAATATCAGTAATGCATTCAAATTAAGTGTTGAAATTTATTAAAAGTGATACTTTCGTATTAGCCACATGCCCGTGGTCAATATCCGAAAAAATCGCCAAAGATTTTTCTACTTTCAACAGCGTTTTGATTCTGATAATTTCAGTATTTTAAGCCGATAGTTCGATTACATATTGCTTAAATTTTTGTTTTATTTAAAATTTTTTATTTATTTATCGATGAAGTCTTAATTTTGTTATGGGATATTAGCCAGAAATAATCGCTGAACTCTTTATGTTAAAGGGTTAATCTTTCGCAATCAGACTGCACGCGATAGCGATAGATTTTTTTAAAATCATGTTTGAAAATTATTTTAAAAATCATATAAAAATCATTAAATTCAGATGCACTTTTCAAACAAATTGCATTTTAAAGATCATCCCCCTCCTTCGACTGTGTAAAAAATTGAAATTTTGCTATGTTTAGAAGTTCAAAAATTGGAATTAAAGCAAAATTTACTGATAAAGTGTTGCCAGAGTCAATATGACATCAACGTTATTCAGGGCTATGCTTTTTCTTTATAATATAGAAATACACTGCCACGTGTATGTTATATTTGCTTTATCGTTCTATACAAATATTTACAACAAGCCAGCTTAATTTTGTTAAGATATAATGGGAAGTGAATGAATGAAATTTTCTATCAACAATGAAATTTTAATATGCCTTTTTAAACTTTCGTGTATTATTTAAAAATAATAATAATCTGAATCATATTTTAAAAACTCCAAACACGTACAACGAAATTTTATAAAATTGTGATGGATCCAAGGAAAGAATCAGGAGAGTCTTTCACATCAAAATTTGAGGAATCACCAACTGAATTTAAAATTTTCGTAGTTTCTTATTTTTTCTGTCATAAATGGTGACAGTGTTAGAAAGTACTATTTGAGCCGTTTAAAGGCAGATATACGTAAGTAACTAATTTTGAAAAAATGAGTTAAGTGCCTGAGGGGTAGCTAGACATATCCAGCTATACATAGGAATGTAGGTGTATGTAGTAAGTCCACGGAATTTGACTGTAAACAGCACCGGAGGAATATTTTAGCAAATCAATGTAGCGCGTCAAGAAAATCCCTGTTTTTGAGCATTTCAGAAAATGTGACTTACACTCTTTGCTCGAATTTGCTCATTTAAAAACTATTAAATAGCGTCGCATGGTATTTTCTATATGAACAGACTGTGTAGTTTTTTCCTTTAATCCATCATTTTGGATATTTTAATTTTGTAAAAAAATATTGTAATTTTGTAAAAGTGTGAGATATATTTTGTAAAAATTATATTTTTCCTCTTTCTACACAGAAAGTTGTGCTCGAATTTAAAAATGTAATTTATTATTTTATAAGATTTTTTTCCTTTTAATATATATGTATAATGTTAAAAATAACACACATTAAAACATATATCTCCATTCACACATACTTTTATAACAGCCAGATAATATTTATGTAGATTCTCATATCATAATTTTAACATTGTGAGATATATTTTAATTCTGTCAAAGGTAACGACTCTTCCGAACAAATCATAAAAATTCCACAATGATTCGCATCTTTCCATTCCACCTTGAAAATGATAAATACTAGACTAACTCTACTATATTTTTTCCAATTACCCAGCAAAGTTCTTGATATGATCATTTACCTTTTTGTTATACATTAATGAGGAAGGAAACCATACATGTACTTATGTATCATTTGTATTTTGAAAAGAGGTTATGTAAACTAAGAGAAAGAATTTTGTTTTACCAAAAAATTACTTTTGATAAAACACTTTTGTTTCCGTATTCATTTTACATGTGAACTGTATATTCAAATCTAAAGATCTAATTCAGTTTTTATATAAAAAAAAAAAATCTTTCTAGTATATATGTATATTTTAAAACAAATGGGACAAAACAAAAACACATTTTTATATTTATACATAAATTTATAAAAATCAGATATTTTTGTAGAACCTCTTAATATGTGTTTCACATTGTTAGGCAAATTCTGATTTTCTGAAAAATAACATCTCTTCCTAACAAGTTATAAAAATTCCTGAATTATTTACACTCTTTCATTTCACTTTGAAAGCGGTAAATACAGCTAACTCAGATATGTTTTCTACTTCATCCAAAAAATTTAGAGTTAGTCATTTACCATTTTTGTAATGCATTAATAAATAAAGGAATCATACATGTACTCATGTATCCTTTATATTTTGAAAAAAAAAATCTAGGTAAACTATAAGAAAACGTGTTTTCTCAAAATTTACTTTTAAAAATTCATGTTTGTTTCTTTTTTCTTTTTACATATAAAGTGTGTGTACAGATATTTACATCCAAATATCTACTTTATTTTTCATAAAATATTTTCTTTTAGTATGTATACATTCCTTTATAAATATTAAAAAACGCAGATAATATTTATAACATAAGTTTAACATTGCTAGATTCTTTCAGACGTAACAAGTTTTCCTAACAAGTTATAAATATTACATAATGATTCAAAATTTTCCATTTCACTTTAAAAATGGTAAATACTGCTAACTCGTATATATATTTTCCTTAAAACAGCAAAGTTCGAGTTAGTCTTTTACCTTTTGTAATAAATTAATAAAGAAAGAAATCATACACGTACTTATGATATCATTTAAAATCTGACAATAAATTAAATACATTATGAGGGAGAAAATCAGGAATAACATTTAAAAACATACTGCGGTCGCAAAATATGTGACATTGACTTAATTACATATCTTCCAATCATCCGGTATTTTTCATGTCAAATAAACATATTTTGAACCAGAAAATTTATTTAATAAAATGTCTTGGTTTTATGTAGTACTTATTTGATTTCCTTTGTTAAGTAAAATTTCTGGTTCAAAATATCTTTTTTTCACTTAGGAATAAAATGTAGGTTGGCAATTATGTAAATAGTATAAAAATTTTTAAAAAGAAATATGAACACTTATAGCATATATCTCTATTTACACATACTTTAATTTTAAAAAAATGTATAATATGTACATAGAACCTCATAACATAAATTTAACATTGTCAGACATAAGCCGATTCTTTTAAAAGTTGCCCCACCAGCAGCTGAGATATTCTGATCTCAAATTTGTTAGGCTGGATGTGCTGGGTTCGCACCAAGTCGCTCGCATCCACCTATTCATTCGGAGTTTTCCACGGTTTACTCCAAACCTTGCGTAAATACTGGCTATGTTTCCTCATAAAGACAACCACGAATACCCTTCTCCTTCCCCCAACGTGGCCTGTATACTTCGAACAGATAATCGGCCGTAACAAAACATCACCACCTTTCAAAGGTAAAACTCTTCCTAACAAATTATAAAAAAGTCCACAATGATTCCGACAAAGTTCGAGTAAGTCTTTTACCTTTTTGTAATACATTAATAAATAAAGAAATCATACATGTACTTATGTATCATTTATAATCTGAAAATAAATTAGGTAAATTAAGAGAAAGAAAAGTCAGGAGTAATATTTAGAGGCATGCTGCGGACGCAAAACATGTGGCTTTGGTCTAATTAGTAAAATGACAAATAAGGTTGTCAGAATTCGAGAGTAGGAAGCCTAGAATTACTTTATTTGACATCAAAGTAATTACGCATTAGCATAATTAAGCAAGAGCCGAAATGAGTTTCATATTTTATTAATTTACACTCAGTGAGCGAATTCATTTGTTGTTTTTCATGTCGGCACAAAATTGAATTTCGATAGGAGAAGGGAGCTGGAGAAAAAGAACAGCGTACCAGTTTTTTTCCTTCCCTCCCGATGTGCTCTCGCATATGAGTCTGTCGCTTTCTTCTATTATGCATGATATGTTTTACGTATGATCCTTACCAGAGCTAACTGTTTAAATAATTAATCGTATTAACATTTTTCCCCGGGAAGTCCTATTCTATCTGCTTTCCCGTATGTCTGCGAAACAGCTCTTTCGGCTTCAACTCATTTTAAATTCATTGAAATGTAATGAAGATTAGAAAAGGAAACATGGCATATTTAGTTTTCTAATTGGATTTTTAAAATGTTATTTGAATGAGTCCTCTGTGCTTTTTCGAGTTTCTTCCCAATTTTTTCAGGTTCCTCTTTTTTTTTTTTTACTTCTTTACATTACTATACATGGAAATAGAGCTCCAAGCGTGGAGTGCACCCTTATATTACAATTTTATAAGGAAAAAAGAGTTGACGGCTGGCCTTTTGATGTATTTTAAAAGATGAGCTGAAGAATTGATTATGTGGAGTTATCTCTTGTCAACAAAATGTTTGTTTTTAAATTAAAAAAATGCAATTTTCATAACATGTATTTATAAAAAAATAATTCTTACTGAAAATATATCATCTTATGAGGCATCATATTAGTTCGTTTTCTTCATTCATAATATTTTTTTAAAAAATCAACTGTTAGTAAAATTATTCTTTTTAGTCTAAAACTCTTAAATTATATAGTATTTTCATAATAGTTGTTTTTGTTTCTTCAAAATTAAAAAAAATATATTAAAAGACGAGAAATGAAAATTATTTCAGAAGTTCTTTGTGTAAAGCGAACTCATAGTTTCCAAAAAAACAAGTTTTTATATACATTTTATTTGTTTGTTTCAGAGCAACATTTTAAAATCGGTGGACACACAGTCTCCGACAATTTTCAATCAATCAACTTGATATTGTTGAAAATCAGTCGCCACATACGTTTTTATTGAAATAGGTAGGTTTTTGTTTATTATTGATATCTCGTTTATATGTGTAAATTTAGTTATCGAATTTTTTAGTTGAAAATTTGTATTTTACTTTGAATTGATGAAGTTTCACTTCAAATAATTTTTTTTAAAACGGCTACGCATTTCACTAGATTTTGGACTAAAATGTATTTTTTGTCTCATTGTTCTTAGTTAAGTCTACGATCTATATTATCACGGCTGGAACCGTTTTTTTTTCTAAACACGTCAGCCCATTAGCTGTAAATTCGCGAGCAATATAGCAACTAATAAAAGCAGTTTTTTACGTTTATATATGCAAATTAATTTAGTGTAAATGTATTAAAAACACTTTGTATTCTTTTTAAAAATACCCAAAAAGCCTTAAATTTCAGGGCGGCTAGTTAAGGTAGTTTTATTCCTAATTAGACAAATGTAATGGTTTTATAAAGCTATAACTCATAGGACATAATTTATTTGTTTGTAACGCAAAATACATAGAACTCAATTTGTAATAAGTAATAAAATAACCAATCGTTAAATAACAGAATTATTAATTATTACTGCAATATTGTTTGTAATTAGGCAATGATTTTCATATTATCTCTTTCAAACACATCCATAAATTAATTTCGAAAATTGAAACTCAATTTCTTATCTATTAAAACAAAAATATTTTGCACAAAGTCATGAAAATAGACTGTATAAAAGAAAATTACTATATGTAATATAAGCATTACCTTGAATTACATTATTATATAAAAATTTATCTCTTTATGTAAAATATTCATCTAAAAATAATCATCTAAATGTAATATAACATTTTTAAATGAGTAAACATTAATTTTTGAATTTGGAGCTTATCTAAATGTTTTAAAAAATTAGGATCTAATTGAAAACCTGTTTATTCTCAATTCTGATTGTTCCAGAAATCTTAAATGTAATTTTTGAAGCTGGTTATAAATTTTGGTACGGTGTTTAAATTAAGACGCACAGTGACAATTTTTTCAGAAATATTGGCCAAGACTCGATTCGCTTTCTGCTTTTCCATGTTTTCTCTGACAATATGAAAATAGTTAAAAACGAGAATTTTATTTCTAAATTGGTATGGATCAATATTATACATGAAATTGCATGAACTTCAGTATAAAATTCAAGTACTTTCGTGCTTTACGATATACAACGCCATATTTCGGAGAAAAATTATTTTTTTTTTTTGTGCAGAATTTGTTTTCGCATGATCTAAACAGTATAAATAGTGCAGTTTTTAAACTGCAAAAAAATTGCTGATTTTACGTTATAATACTGGCACCCCAGCTGTCAGTATTATACCGTAAAATTAACAGTAATAAACAGTAAAATAAGCAGTAATACACTACTGCGCATGCGCGTTAGTGTATTACTGCTTATTTTACTGTTTATTACTGTTAATTTTACGATATAATACTGGTAGTTGAAGTCAGTATTATACCGTAAAATCAATTTTTTTTTAACAGTGTATGAATTTGGTTTGACTCTCCTTCTGTCCGATTTCTAACTCCTGAAAAAAAAAAATATAGTCAGATTGCCATGTAGTTGATATATGTAACGGAGATTTACTATAGCATGTTCGGTATTCGAAATGAAGTGTGTTACATTCATAGTTCATTTACAGGGATACTCAAAAGAAATCCGTTGCATTATGGTCTAAGAGGAAAAATCGTTTGCAGTTTATTAGAGATGTTAGATTGTTACAAATATATTCAAACTGATATATATCACTCAAGCTCATAACAAGATGCATACTGTTGAATAAGGTGTGACAAGCATTTATTATTCATACACAGGACACACAAAAGTGTTCGGTTACACTACTGTCTATGAGCGATAATTGCTGGAAGTGCGTTTTTAGTTGTGATCAATGTTTTTAAATTGAACAAATATTTTGAATATTACTTGGTGTGTGTGAATTATATAGATCATTTACAGGGCTGAACAAAATAATTCTAGTACATTTCCGTTTACTGACGAAAACTAATAAAAGGAAATTTTCAACTGTGTTAAACGTTTTCTAACTGAACTAAATTATAGAATACTATGTAGCATATATACTAATCCATAGATCATATACAGGGATTCACAAAATAAATGGAATTCTTTTCCGACTACAGGTGGTAATTGACGAAATTGAGTTTTCAAATTTTTTATGCATTTTCCAAATTGTTTACTTGGATCTAATCGTTCGCTTTATTAAACTCAGAAGTTTTGTTACAGTATTCTGAATGTATTGGAAAGTATTTCATAATTTAGGTTTGATACATGATTTTTCTTCCGTGTTTTTTATTTCTGTTGGATTATATTTTAAAGTTCTTGCAACAGTGGTCTATATCATAAACACCAAATGGGAGCTTAATCGGAAGTACTTTTTCTAATAGAGAATTATCGTCTTCATTCACACACAGATATCATAATTACAATTCTTTCATTACACTGATTGTTTGGAAAGTAATTATATATATATATATATATATATATATATATATTTATTTATTTATTTATTTATTTATTTATTTATTTATTTTTTTTGCAAAATATACAATTTATCAAATTTATCAATTTGAATGGCCTTATTATCAATCCATGCGCTAGAAAACTGAAAACAAATTACCACAGTATTTGCGACAGAAATATAAAAATACTTTTTATTTATTTCCCAACGTTCAATATGAAGACAACTCTAAGTGTATCCTTTAACATAGAAAAGTACAGGGTGGTCATAATGTCTTTCCCTGATTACAAACAGTTGTTACGAAATAACCATTGAATGTAATACTGTAAAACTTTTATTATGGAAAAGTCATGTTCTTAATATTTTTTTTACATCTGGATAGATGATCCCCTAGACATACGGCTTGGTACATCCAAGACCCCTTTTAAAAGCAAACTGGATATAGTTTACACAAAATTCCTTCAACTGACACACTGTAATAAAGCCAATTATTAAGTTTTTCATATTTTTGAATATTCAGATGATATCCACTCAAGGGGGTCACAGATGCTGAGTCTAGTGTAACAGCCCAAATGTTGGGCAATACGTAGCGAGAAATGGAACACCGCCTTGACATTCTTCGAGCTACCAAGGGTGCTCACATCGAAATTTACTGACGTACGTACTTGTATTAAAAACTTTATAAATGTTTTTACAATATATTGAAACAAGCATATGCCAAATTATATTAGTTTTTTCTGCAGTAAATTGTTGTAATCAGGGAAAGACTTTATGACCGACCTATAATCCTACATTAAATTCAGATCAGAGGAAAAACTAAAATTTTGTTATATTTCAAATCATTAAGTATAAAAAATTAAGAACTGGAATAAAACATAAACTTAGATCTAAAATATGCAATAGTAATCAAAGTTTTAGAACGTATTTTTATTCTTCTAATTTTAAATAAAAATGAAATTTTTTTTGTATAAGCCATATTTTTTTATAATGCAATTTGGGCATTGCGTATATTTTTAAAGTTTTCTGATGTGTAAAGCTTTAAAATAATTTTTATTTTAAGTTATTTATGTAAATTTCGAAAATTCAAAATTTCTAGACATATTTTAAGCTTTAAAATTTATTCATATTTCAACAGAAGGAGAAGAGTTTATCTGAATATTTTAATTTTATAAAAGCTAACATAAAAAACTACCGCAAGAATTTTTATGAAAATGTTACTTTATTATTCATAATATGATTCTGCATTTAAAATTGTGATTATTTTTCTAGAAACAATTTTTTAAATATTTTCCCCCAATGAATATTTTTCTGGAGAAATATGATTTATGCACTGCATTAAAAATATTCAGAAATGTCTTTTTAAAATTATTTTATTACGAATTAAAAAATATGTTAAAATATTTTGTTGGAAAATAACGACATACATTTGTTGATACATATATCTCACTCTTAGCCAAATCTTGGTTATCTTTCATAACCCCGATAATGATGAAGATAAGATATACAATATCTTATACAAGCGGTGACCAATCCGCAGTGTTCAACAAACAATATTTCTAAAAAATAAATAATATGCCTTGTTTAATGACAAAAAACAGTGTACTCAAAAGGGGATTTTAAATACCACTAATATTTAATAGTAATTTTCGCATTATTTGATCGTAAACTTCTGTAATTAAAAAAAGCTAAGATTTATATTAAAAAATAGTTGTATCCATAACACCTCCCCTTCTCCTCTAGGTACGTAAATGGCACGAACTTTGCGAATAAATAAAGTAAAGTTTACAATTCTTAAATAGTACTACTCAAAAATTAAGTAGTATAGTAATAGGCAAAGTATAGTAATTTGGCGAATTTTCAACTACATACAGTGACGCTGAATGTCATCGCAGTTGTATACTGAAATATGCATCATCTAGCATTGCGTTCTTTGGCAAGAATAGTGGCTACTTTGCATTTCACACGAAATAAGTAAAGTCTAGTGTAATATAGTTTTAAAAGATCTTTATTATTTTTAAAATGTTAAACGAAAGCTGGTTCGCCTTGGGGCGAGACACGTGGCTCGCGGAGTGAGTGAATACGTGGTGGAGCTCGTGGAGCTCGTTGAGTGAATACGTGGCTCGCGACCTAGGTTCTGTCCAATTTTTATCGTTATGATATGTATTATTATCTCTTATTTTGTTGCAAAAATTCATGGATATCCTGTATATATATATGTATATATATATATCCTGTATATAATCCTATATGCAATGTATGCTTCTAAAAATTACTTTAAATTTTCAAGAAAGAAAAAAAAAGGAATGTAGAATGATAATAAAAGAAACTCCACCTACCTTTAACATAAGAAAATTCAAATGTAACAATATTACGTTTTATTATATAATAAAATAGTTTTTTTTGTTTAAAATGAAAATAAATATTAATATGAAAAATCACTTTCTTATTCATTCATTCAGATGTGAAATTGATAGAAACAAAACTGTAAAATCTAAATACATACTGAAGAAGACAAGCGACGTAGATGCGTTAGAAAAACTGTCATCTGTTACCTATTCAATGAATGTCCTCGTCTACAGTAGAATTGTTCACATGTCAAGTTGTAACGATCGAATAGTATCTAATATTTAAATGCCTACTATATGGAATCAATTTTTGTTCTCGTTGAATAGCCGTGAAAATTAGAGACAATGTAAAGTCTGTGCAAATGAAAAAAATTCAGCCTAAATGTTGGTACCTCTTTTTTTAAGTAATATGAAAGTACCTCGTTTGACCTCGTAATTTTCAAAGCTTTATTGTCTCTTTCAGACATACTATTCAAAAACGTCTCTCTTTTTTTTTTCTACGGCTGCACATAACTACAAACATAAAAGCAGGGTTTTGAAGGAATCTGAGTAATTTCGATTTGTACTAATGAAAAAATGGCGTTCATCATTCCGTATGTGGTCAAGTTTCTTAAAATATATAAACCATTAGTTTTATAAAGTCGTAAACCTCGACGTTAATGAGTACAATAACATCATCACCGCAGGTAACATGAATACATGTGATACCATTTCATGTTGACAACTTGGGTATGGATCAAACAATAAGGAATATTACAGTTCAGAAACAGAGTAACTTTTGCCATAGCTGCAAATATTTAGGATAATTAATAGCAGATGAAAAAATTTCTGTAGCTTCTTGGAGTGAGTATTAGTAATATATATTCGTAAAAATTTGCGTTTATGTATGTGTGATGTGCTGGATTTTAACTTTAAAGTAGTAAACATAAGCAAAACTTAGAATGTAACACAGAACAACATGATGATTAATTCAGGCAGTTATAAAAATGTAGCAAACAACAATACAACTTTTTGTGTAACCAATTGTAATACAGTTAAAAAATTGGTTTTGGTTCCCTTTCAGTATCACTCACATACATCTTCAGTATGCACTGTAAGATTCATCAAGGCTTCTTCGCTGAACATTTTGTCGGTCGCAGCGTGCTCAACAGGCGCACTGCCAAAGCTTAGTGAAGGCTGCCTATTGCTGCTTAGTGTTTTACTTATTTTGAGGTTAATTAATGAAGTTTTTTGTATCACAGTTTGAATATTCCCTCTTTGTACTTCCAATTGAAGGTTACTAATCACTTTAAGAGCATTATAATTCAGTTAATTTGGTGCTGATGACAATTTCGAAATAGGATACTTCTAGGAACATTGAACCCTAACCCGGGATTCCACAAAGATACCTGACGGATGGTTAAGAATGAAGAGAGATTAAATTTAGTGGCATGCCAATCAAAGTTTCAATGTTGTATCATTTTCTAAATAATTTGATTGTCTACTTCTCCGTTTCGAGCAGCTAAACTAAATAAATTTTCAATGTTTAACATTGTCGTTATTTTATTGCATGAGAAATCCATGACCGCACCAAAGAATTATGTATATTGCTTGCTATAAACTTCATGGAGGATGTTGCACCCTTTTCTGAGATGGTCGAGTAAAACAAATCATTTTGAATATCTGTTAAAAATGGAAAATTCAGCCAATACTGCAATTATACATGTTTCCCGCATTTATCTGGCACGAATCCAGTTGATTTTTGTGTATGTGGTTAACAGTTTGAGAACAGTTCTTTTTCTTATAACATTTTTCAAAATTAAAGATGTCATTCAAGTTATCCTTTGTGATAGTGATTTTCACATGCTGCACTGATTTTCACATGCTGTCATAGCATGTACTCTCACCGTAGTTCAGTCATAAAATATTCTGGACATTATATTAAACAATAGTTTAATATAATAAATCAATAAAGAGTACGATTATTGTACAATTATACTTTACTGTTTTTTTAATTTTAAAGTACTCTGCTGGTGACTTTATAAACTCATATTTAAATTTTTCACAGCTATTATAAAATCGATCTCCTTGATAGCCTTATCTTAAAACAGCATTTCCTTTTCCTCATTGTTTGAACTTTGTTACTACTGTTTGTCATTATATATATATATATATATATATATATATATATATATATATATATATATATATATTAAATAAAGTGAATATTTCTATTAGTAAATAGGAATTTGGTAGATACGATATAGACATGCGCAAATACTTATTATTTATATATACATGCATGACTATATGTACATTTATTTGTTTCATTTATACGCGTATAATTAGCATGCATGCAAATATTTGAATTCAATAAATAATTTTCACTCTGCTTAAAAATACGCCAGCAACTCTAACGAATTATAAATCCTCCTTCGGTGTTTGTGTCAATACATTATTAAAAAACTGCTTCAAACTAATTAAATTCTCTGTGTAATGAAAATAAGCTGGAGCTATTTATAGATTGCCTTGAACAAGAAAAAGAATTTTAAAAAATCTGATTAGATTGGCTTTCAGCGGCAAGAAAAAATATAATAAAAACGAGCTCTCTAAACGTTAATGATTCCATTGCAACAGTTCACTTTATCGAAGAAATGCAATGAAAGCTCCAAAGAGGACATGAAAAAAAATTCTCTGGAATTAAAATTTCGAATATCGTGTCAACGATGTTAATGGAGCATTTTTCCGGGGATTTAGCAGCGCACACCTGTTTCAGTTTCGAAGAGGGGTCATCGTTCAACAAAATAATGGTATTTTGAGTCACTTCCTCAGTCAAGATATCGATTTCAGTCGATGTAAAGATTCTTGAAGAGTTTGGTAAATTGCAATCTTATAAGCAGTTTTTACTTTATGAAGGAAAATTTTTACTTTATTTTATTATTTGGAGTTGAGAAGCATCGAAACTGATCGGTTAAAAAT
Organism: Maratus michaelseni; assembly: GCA_963931845.1. Taxonomy (NCBI): domain Eukaryota; kingdom Metazoa; phylum Arthropoda; class Arachnida; order Araneae; family Salticidae; genus Maratus; species Maratus michaelseni. The sequence goes on from OZ007586.1 coordinate 440,476,916, forward strand.
GATTTTCTTCTTCAAATTAACGGTAGAGTGGACTTTAAGATAGCCAAAATCGAGGAAAATTTTAAGGATATATTTTCAACAGATTATACTTTTAATAATAAACTTTTATTTATAGATATATATATTAGCAAATATTTAAATCATTTCATTTTTATTTACACCTAACAATCTATTTTTTTCATTTTACTTCATTTTATAGTTTAGTGTTGAGATGCACCGAAGCTGATCGGTTAAAGTGACTTTTGTCTTCAGATTCGACAAATACTAATTAAGGTTATATTTTTGACATATTATACTTTGAATGATACATTATAGCTCTTTTGTGGAAAATTTATTACTTATTATTCAAAAATAGTTATATTTTTGACATATTATACTTTGAATGATACACTTATAGCTCTTTTGTGGAAAAATTAATTATTCCATCTTTATTTATACCGAACAAGCGAGATTTTTTTAAGGGACGGTGAACTTTGAAATGAGCAAATATTGTATGTATGTTATTGGTATATAACATTTTATTATTTGGTGTTGAGAAGCATCGAAATTAATCGGCTAAAAATGAGTTTCTTCTTAAAATTAAGGGTATAGTGCACTTTAAGCCAAAATGGACGGAAGGAGATTTTTTATTTCATTTTATTATTTGGCGTTGAGATATACCATAGCTGATTGGTTAAAAATCACTTTTCTTCTTCAGATTAACGGCGTAGCGGACTTTAAGGTATCCAAAATTGACAAATACTTTTAATGTTCTATTTTTAACATATTATATTCTTAATGATAAACTATTATTTTTTTTCGGGAATTTTAATTATTTCATCTGTATTTACACCTATCAAGCGTGATTTTTTTAATGGGAACTTTGAAATGAGCAAAAATCGATTAAATACACGAAATATTTTTGTATGTTACAAACTTGTTAATGAATATATATATATATATATATATATTGCCATATACTTATTGACAGAAATTGAGTTTTAATATTTCACGGAAAATAACATATCAAAATGTAATTCAATTGCATTTTTCTCAAAATACATTTTTTGAAGTTTATACTTCTTAAAAATAAAATAGAACTAATACGCATATTCCCTATTTTGTATTCTAACATGTGACGTTAAAGTAACAATTTCAGAAAAGATTATTTATGAGGTCGGTTGAACTTAAAAATGATTTTTTATTATATTCCGAATAGAAATTATTCAAAGAAGGGTTAGGTACCATAAATGCAAAAACGTATTTAAAAAATAAATACATTATCTGAAAATTAAAAGCTATTCATTAGTTAACCAATTTTAAAAATGCTCCAAATCAGCATTCAGCCAGCCAGCAAAAAAAAGTTTTTAAATGACCGCCGTAGTTGTACCGCACATAGAAATATTTGAGGCAAAAACCTGACCAAAAGTGCAAAATTAAAAATTTACTAAACAGTTATAAAAATCATATTTTATAATAACTGACTAACTAGTGCGTTTATCTATGTATATCTTAGGAGCATGAGTCATATCCGGTGGCTCCTAGCTGCAGTTGAAGAGCAGGTTTCTTTGTGAGACGACGTGCTTTTTTTGTTACGTTTCAGCTTTTTTAATATGTTTAAATGTATATTTTTATATGTGTATTTAAATAGTTTTATTTCTAATATAATAAAAATATATTAAAATAAAAAAATAGGTTATTTTTTAAGCCTTTTTAGCACTAATTTATCTATTTAGACACAGTGAAAGTAGTATTTATATATTAGAAAGCTTTTTGAACGTGTGTCACGGTTTGTCTGACCATTTTTGAGTTATAATCATCTTAGTTATAGTTTTGAAGGTCAATTTAAAAATTTCCTCATATAGTTGCTATTTTTATATATAAATGTTTTTTTTCTTTTTTTTTTGGGGGGGGGGGGTGCTAGTAATCTATTAAAGACACTCAAAAACCAGCATCTCTATGCTATAGAGACTTTGCTGAATACTTAATGCAAATAATATATATATCATATACATTTGTTTATATAAATAAACTTTTATACATAGTAAAATTAACCACATTTAATTACACATTACATGTAAATAAAACAAGTCTATCAACAATTATTTTCCTCTTACAAACAATAAACAGTTAAGTAAACTTTGTAATATATAGATTTATTTTTTTAAAGAAATGCATACATTTGTGTGTACATATTTAACATTAATTAAGTGTATTTACTAATGGTAAGTCAACACGAATGGTTTTAACTTTAAAACATATGAAAAATAATTTTGGCCAGGATTTTGCCCCAAATACTTCACTGTCGCCAGCGCTCTGGCGGTACAACTACGTTATGGGAGGGACGGGGGAAGGGGGGGGGGGTGTAATCGCCAGCAGGTCATGTGACAGCCAAAAAGCGAAAAAGATTTTTTTTGTGCATCGTTCGTGCATCAATTGTTTTAATTGACAATTATTAGAAACAAATCTGGCACGAAACGGAATTTGATTAAAATTTCAAGTGTATAAAGTTTTTATTACTAACCAGAGTATCCAATACTCCAAACTCCGGGATAACTATACCGGGCCACCCACCTTACAGAATGTAGTTGGAAACCTTTTTATTATTATTATTATTTATTTATTTATTTATTGAAAAGTCTGTAATATATATATATATATATATATATATATATATATATATACATATATTTCATTTAATAAATAAATATACTTTTAGATTTTCCACTAACAACACCAAAAGTCATTTTTATATGAACTGTAACAATTATGTATTCAAATGAAGTATGTTGATTCCGATAGTTGCAGAATTGTAACCACGTAGTTAGATTACATGTCTTTTCAATTTGTGTTTTATTTATATTATTTGCATTATTTTATTTACTTATTGATGAAGTTTTAAATTCCTTATGGAATATTATCCGGACACAAATTCTGAACTATTTATATTGTTATCACTGAAAAGGGATTAATCTTTCGTAATCGGGCTGAACGTGGTGTAAAATGATTAAAATAAATTCATGCTTGAAAATTATTTTTAAAACCATAAAACAGAGTAAATTAAAATACAGTTTTCAAACAAATTGCATTTGCAAGAACATTTGACGATGTAAAAATTGTTAATTTTTTAATTCCTATTTGACGATGTAAAAAATGAAATTGTACTATATTTAGAAGTTAAAAAAAATACAGTAAAAACGATATTTATTGACCAGGTACTGCCACCGTCAATATGACACCAGCGTTACTCACGAACATGATTTTGCTTTATAATATAGAGTTGAGGACCTTAATAAACAGCATTCTAAGACAGAGTCGTGGTATATAACCTGGTTGTTCCTTAGACATAATGAGAATTTCAAACAAAAATTAAAATGCATTGTGCATTGTGCATTTAAATGAAATTTGGTAGTATCTTTTCAGACACACATTATAAAAGTCCTAAATATTGTACGTAATTTGAAATTCAGTTATATAGAATGAGGTTAAATAGTTAAATTTTAGTATAAATTTTGAAGAAAAAATTCACAGAAAAAAAAGAAACCTGCTAAATCATTTCAAAACACCGATACAAAATTATTTTTCTAAAAGTTCATAGTTAAAAATAGAGGAAAGATGCAAGCAGTTGTGCCAGTTCAGTGATTTCTTACTGAAATATGTACCACTGTTTTCGGATAGTAATATTCGTCTCATTTAGTCTGTCATTAAATGAGACGTATAATACTATTCAGAAACAGCAGTATAATTCTGAATGTAAAAAAAAAAAAAAAAAAAAAAACTCGTTAGATTGGTAAAACTAGACAGACTGTAGGAAATATAATTCTTGGGAAGCATATGAAGTATCATAGATTTTTAAAATTAAAACAATTAAAAATTATCTGAATAAACTTCTATAAAAGACTGCATGGATGTTAAATCATCCAAAAGAATTGGGATTCATCTTTTTTAAATAATAATATTTGCCTTATTTAATCCAGAAATTCTAAGTGTATTCTGCGTAATTTCTTCAGCGAAGATTCCTATTCGGAAATACTGGTGCTTAAATGAAAAATAAAGTACCAGTGACAACCACCTTTTTACCCTTGAATTTTTTTTAACACTTTTAAAACAACCGCTATTGTTACATATTACAATTTTATATAAGTTTAGATTCTAAATGTTAAATTAACTGAGTAATGTTAACTGATTGTTTTACATTTGCATGCAAAATATGCATTAAATTATAGGCGATACAGATCGGCATACAAATACATTATATTCAGATTTTTATACTTTATAATATTATTTGAATGTTCTGAATAATAACTAAGTATTTTCAAATAATAAAACCCTTCATAATTTAATATTAAACATTAACATTAACATTATTTAACATTAGCATTAACATTAACATTAAAATTAATATTATTTTGTCACTCTTGCATATATAAATTCCGTTACACAGCTGAAAATGTTTAATTGAGCATTGATAGCATACTAAAAACCCATTTTCTGGTTTCAGAAAACTTATAAAAACTATAAAAACTACTCGGAAACAGTTCTGAAAATCATTAGCAACAAAAGGAACTCTTGTTTTATAAATTCCTTTTTAAGAGCCTACATCAGTCTTGCGAAAAAACGCGCAAGCTAAGCTCTATGGGAAGATTCTTGATTTCTCGCTCGCATTGTAATATTTTTAAATGCTTTTTTTGCATAGGATAGCTGAGGTCGATCTCTAACGTTTTTAGTTTCTACTTTTTCGATTTTAGTTCCAGTTTTTATTATATAAGGGTATTTTCACTTTCAGAACCGGTTCCAACCGGTTCCATAATTAAAAATGTCCGCTTATAAAAAAACTGTAACCAAACTCAAAAAAGTAAAAACTAACAACGCTAGAGATCGACCTCAGCTATCCTATGTAAAAAAAAAATCATTTAAAAATATTAAAATGCGAGCGAGAACTCGCGCAAGAACCTTCCCATAGACTTAACATTAGCTTGAGCGTTTCTTCGCTTGAGTAGCGTAGGCTCTTAACTCTCAAAATTATATTGGTTTCTGAGATTTCTGAAGGTCAAGCACGCTATTCAGAATCTTAGGTAACTCGAAAGAGGTAATTGTATATTTTTGTTCGTGGTTATATGGTATATATTTGTAGATTAAGAAACATTTGTCTTTTTTCCAGTGTACTTTCGACTTTTATTAAGAACTTTACTTTCATGTGATTAAATCACATTAGAATAAAGAATGACTATCAAATAAAACATATGTGTGGTTTACTATTATTCTTTTTAAAAAAAATCTAAGAACATAAAGGATTTTACGTTTCCTAAGGAATTCATTTCTTTGTAATATAATAGTTGTTTTATCATTGCAAAGTACAGAAGCTATCTAATTTACATTTCATTAATTGTTTTTTAACATCAATGTACCTGTGTTAAGATACACTTGGGATTAGGGATAAGATAAAAGCGAACCATTTTGTCAGCTCGACTTTTCAGCTTTGTTTATTTAGAAGCTCTAGATGAAAATCAACTGCTCTTCCTTGACATTTTAAAGCGCTATCTAGTCATGGTAACTCCGGTTTTCTTTATTTGTCAAACTCCTCCCCTCCAACAAGGAACATGAAATGAAACATCTCTCTCTAGATAGCAGTATATCTTTTTTAATGTTCAACGAGGTTTTATGAAGCTCATACATTGGACACTTGGTCTTTTCGCGTTAAGAAAAGCGGAGCTGTTTCAATTATGGGGTAAAATTAAAATGCATGGACATAGGAACAGATGACTCTGAACACAAGCCGTTTACATTTTTAAAGAATAGGGAAATCCAAAAAATAAAAAGATAAACAGAAGTTCGCATAAAAATAGCTTATTTTTTTCTTACACAGAAATAATTAATATTTAAAAAGTTAAAAAAATGTAATCATGTGTTTTGTTCATTAAAGTAAATAGAATATTCATGTTATTATATTGTACTTGCCTAAAAAAATATAATTACATCTAATATTATTTTCCTTTTTTAGTAGAAAATAGAGTGAAATGTATGTTGGGTTACTAACATTTTTAAAGAGATGAACTGCATTTGCTTAGTGAATTATAAATTTTTTTGAATTACCTCTCTGTAAATATTCCTTGTGCTTTAACTTCTAAAATTCAGTCTCAAACCAAACAGAATAAAAAAAAATATTAGGTCACTTTCAGATTAATTGTACTAAAATAAACAATCAATATATTTTCTCTGAAAGTTATTATATCTTTCTTTATTACTGTTGTAACTCCATTCTTTGTTCCTGTGATATACTTTTATGCTAGCTCATTCATTTTATTTTAATTGCCTCTTATACTGCATAAATTTGAGCGTAAATTTCTTTTATACATTTTGGTAAATATAATAAATTCATTTTCGTAGATCCTGCATTACTGCAAGTGATTTAAATTTTCTCATATGGAAAGTTTTAGAGGCTGAAACAGAAGAAAAATTGATGTCGAAAAAGAAGAAGCATACTAAAAATTATTACAAAGATAGCGTTTATCTCTTAAGTATGTGCAAGCAGAAACTTGGTTAGAAAACTTAAAATCTGTATTTTGGAAATATTAAAATTATTCAAATGATAAGATTTTTGTTTAACTGCAACGTTTTCTCAATATCTTATCACCACCTAAACACAAATATTTCTGCGAGTAATGCTATGAATGTTATGCTAAATTATTGTAACACATCAGTAGAGATATTTTTAATAATCTGTACACACAATGTGTATTTTTTTAAAATGCGAAAATCAACAATGCCGTTAAAATGAAAATGCATTATAACAGAGAAGTGAATCAGAAAAAAGTGTGTTATATAAATAAAAAAGATAAGATACAGGAAATAATTCAATGGTACAGGAAGAAGCAAAATAAAATGCTAGTCAGATGTTTTATATGTTATTCTGTCTACCAGAAATAAATCAACGATTTTCAAAGTCAGTAATCTGAAAATTGGTCCTCAAAGACACCAAATCTATAATAAATACTTGCATAATTAAATAAATTGTAAACGTATTAAGGATTTTCAAAGACCGTTACTACTCGAACTTGAGTTCGACGATGTACAATTCGTCCCGAATCCCAAAGACATGGAACATCTCCATTTGCAGCAGATTAACTACAGAATATAAATACATGTGCCATTTAGAGTCAACTATTGTTTGGCTACATCATCTATTATAGATGTCTTTTTTTTTTTTTTTTTTTTTTTTTTTTTTTTTTTGCCTTGCGTTTATTTGAGGGATGCAAGCCTTGTTTTTGTTTTTGTGAGTTTGTGTTAAATCAAGACTTTTTTAGGTCTAAATCTTTTTCAGATGCACGCTCGTAGGAAAGATGGTGGAAGAAGGAGGGGGGTGGGGGCGGTTGACTCAAAAACATGTTATCTTAATATATATATATATATATGTCTTCAATGCAGAGGTTGGCGTGGTAACTCTTTTGGTTACCAGTACTTCTAAACAACATTTTTTGTGATAAATTTCTGCTACAAATATGATGGAATCTAGCACTAATATTACTGTTTAGAAATAGCGGCATCCAAAAAAGTAACCACTCCGGCCCCTGCTTCCACGAAACTTTCTTATGAAAAGCGACACAAATTTTGTGTTATTTAAAGTAAACATGGGATATCTTACTGTCTTTTCTTGTTCTTCCGTAGATGTTGCTAAAATTAACAATATAATCTTGTAATAATCAAAGTATTTTAAAAGCATATATTGTGGCTAAATATTTATTTCTTTAATCAAAGTTAAAAATTATATTATTTTATCACACTTAGTTATTTTTAGGATTAAGAACAACAATAAAAAATAAGCATAAGCGTGCTAAATATCAACGATGTTTTAATGCGTCCCTTAATAGGTATTTTATGTCAATATTTTATTCTAAGTCTGTTGAATGTAGTTTGATTTACACCGTGAATACCGGCTTCCCTTTAAAATATATAACAATAATTTTCCATGTAATGTTTACAGAGTCAATAAAAATAAATTCTTGCTTCCAAAATTTTTTAATGTGCACCGTCTACTTCTTTAAGAGCAGCGTTTTATAATGATTCATTTTCTAAAACGCATTAGAGTTAATTTTAATCAAGATTTATAAGTATTTTATACATTTATAAAAAATATTCTTTATGAATTTACGGTGCTTTATGAATATAGATTTTTAATAAAGTCTAATTCCTAGCACCGTAACTTTTAGTTTATGTTCTTTGAATTCTATTTTAGTAAACTGAGTAATTTCTTTCATTGGGAATAGGGATATAAATTTTGATTACTGGCTTAATATTTTAGAATTAAATTTCAGAATACTAAAGAGATTCTTTTTTAATTTTGAATTAATCTGTTTTAGGAAAAAATACGTTTAAAAAGGCTTAAGCCTTTTCTTGGAGAAAACTTGTTACATTATTACTGTTAAATTTAAAAGGTAGAGATTAACTTTGTCTTATAATAGGTGTTTTTAAAATTAAATGTATAGTTTTCGTATGAAACCTAACCTTTATAATTTTTTGCTTTGACGACGTTAAAAAGAGATAAAATATTTAAAATATCTTTGTATTTTTCTTTTTATAAATTGTTTTTGCTTTTTTATATAGAGTCTGCCCCCCCCCCCCCCCCGCCAATAAAACGAAGTGGAGAAACAACCCCATAAATTTCAATTATCAAATTGTTGCAGAAATAACTGAAAATACCATTCGATTAGGTAAATATCTTTCTAAACTTTATAATTAAAAAAGCTTAAATACTCTTCTAAATGTTGAAACACAAAGAAACGCTGAATTTTTTAAGATTATAACTTAATTTTAACATCAGAATACTAAGTTGGTACTGAAATTAGCCAAAATATAAATTTCATGATGATCCTATGATTTTCAAAGATTGAATTATAAATTGTATTAATAAAAATTCTAAAATTACATAAATCTTTGATTAAATACGGCAAACATAACTATAATGAAATACCGGCAACAAAAAATATCAGGAGTTTCCAGCTAAGCAATTAACGTACATATTTTGAATCATACTTCCATGTAAAGAAATATTGTTTATAAATTTGATATTTCAAACCTTATACTTTTACTTAATAACAATGAATAAGATAGACATTATCATATTTATTCTCGTTCTTGTTTACCAAAATATTTTACGATTAATCTAGATAATCAAAGCAGTAATCGTATTGTTGTATGAACTTGATTGTGTATTTCTCTTTTAGCCACCGTACAAAATATGTTGGATTTTGAAATCTTTTCTCGTGTATGCAAATGCATTATGAGTCGTTTATTTGATAAGATTATTTTTATATAAAAATTATTTTATTTATTTAAATTTGGCGTTTAATTAATAACTGACACGAAAAATGCTAAATGCAACATTCATAGACTCCAAACATAATAGAACAAATGTAGTTTTCAAGATACGATTTATTAAATGAGATGAAAATATATAACTTAAAGTTTTTATAGATCTAAATACATGAAGAATTTCGTGCTTCGGCGAAATTCTCCTTAAATTCAGTTACTTCAAAGTATAATTTTGTTTACAATAACATTTTCTTGGCATAAGAAAACAAACAAATTGCGTTTCAACATGTTTGTCTCTATAAAGTCGATAACAAAATTTCTCCATGCATTTGTTTACGATTAGAATAAAAGTCTTACTTAGGGACAATTTTAAATTTCAAAGCAACAATACTGTTTTTAAATATTTTTGACTTTTAGTTTAAGTTCAAAGAAGGAGTTCTTTTGGAAGTTTCCGTTGATTATAAAATATCAAAGTAAGGATACGTATTTAAATTTTAAAGTTAAAAGAAATTAATATGTGCATATAGCTAAATAGTGTACGTGTATTCAATGCATGCATATATTGATCCTAACCAATTAAAAGATTAGCGGGTTTCTTTGAATAACGTACAAATATCAGTTTTTATCTTCTTCAGTTATATAGATAACATTTCTGGTAAATAAGTACCCAATATTTGTGAAAAATCTGCATAACATTGAAAATATTTACGATGAATCGAGCCTATTTTTGAAATATTTTAATAAAACAGAAAATAATTACAATAACGAGATAATATTTACAAAGTTCTGCATCATTTATGTTAGAGAGGAAAAATTACAAATCAATAGGGGACAATGTGTACTATTAACTGACATTTAAGAATTAAGTCCATGGGGTCGTCTACATGTTTGAATTGAAACCAACTTTTAAATTTTCAATATGATCACTCCATGTATGGCAAAATATTTTTAATGTACGTTGAAATTTATGCTCAGATACTAAATTTCAAGTTAAATGGACGAATAGTTTTGGAATATCAATGATTATAAGTTTTTACTCTCTAATGTTAAAATATTTTTTAAAGTTTTTATTTATATTTCTTAAAATAATAATCTTACCATACGGATTTTTTTTTTGTATGAGCATAATCCAAAGAATAAATATCTTATATTTGTAATTCTCATAATTTTAGTACGTGAAATATGAATAATTTAATTAATATTAAAAAAATTATGACTTATACCTATATATTTTTTAATTTCATTCGATTAATGCTTCGATACACCTATTCAAAATTGAGCTTTTTACATCTAGAGGTTATTTAGTCTTAAAAAATCATGATATGAACTTAAGCGATAATTTATTAGACATAGCGGATTCTCATATATTCGATATAAATACCAGATTTCAATTTAGAGAAAATCCTCGAAATCGGATCTTTATATGTAATAATTCTAAAACTAATTAGCGAAACGTCGTCAAAATTTGTACTTAATGTAATTAATCTGTGCATATTTTCTTCCTTTCTCTTATAATCTCTCTCTTTTTTCTTTCTTTCTTTCTTTTTTTTCTTTTTTTTTTCTTTTTCTTTCTTTCTTTTTTTCTTTTTCTTTTTTCTTTTTTTTTTTTTGTCAAATATGGGGGATACAATTTATAAAAATAAAATTTTAATTCGTTTCAATGTGTACATAGCTTTTTAAGAAAAAAATATTTTTTAAAATATTAAATAAAAATATACATTATTTCCAATGGTCTGTCATCTTCATTTGTCTTCTATGACAAATGTTTCCCAACATAGTGAGGGTTAGTATGTTATTTGTTTTCGCACATTTGCACTTTTCATGATATTAAGAGGTAAATTTGCAATTTGGCACAAATGTACTAATAAATGTACCCGTTTTTGAAAAACGGAGAAAAATGCGAGAAATACGTTTAAAATTGGCAAAAAGGCAAAAAAAAAAAAGTTGTTTTTTTAACTCAAGAAAAACAAAATAGTATTACTAAATTTGAAGTTTTAAGTATACATCTTTAGAATACATGTAGCGAACATAACAGAATCATACCATAAGAAATCGAAAAAGAATGGGTATAGTGGATGGACACAAATTAGATGGGCAATTTTCTAACTGAATAATTTGCCAAATGTTTATTGTATAGTACCAGTTCAATGGCAAATTACATGTACTGTATTGTAAGTTTGCCGATATATTTCTTACCAAAGCACTAAAGGCTCAGTCAGGATTGGTTGCGGAGTTATTATTCCATGGCCACCACAATCGCTATCATTTCATCCCTACATTTTTGTATATGGTTTTATTAAAGATTTGATTTACATTCCGCCGTTTTCGAAATTCACTTCTGAACTGAAATGACGAATCAGCACAATGATTTGATCGCTCACAAGCATACGACAAGAACGGATTTACCGTTGTGACATTTGCATAGTAAAGAAAATCAGCAACATCGATCACTTGAAAAAAGGTAAACTTTGTGTACTTCACTATCTTAACTCTCCCGTTGAGCTCTGAAACTACGCATAATAAACCATTCTTTATACCTAACTATTTTTTGTCCACCATGTCAGATTTTTCAGGCGGACTGTAAATCTGATCTTCAATAAAACCATATAACTTCAATAAAATCTAGGGATGAAATGACTAGTGATCGTGATGGCCATGGAATAACAGCTCCACAACCAATCCCAACTGAGGCATCAGCACTCAGGTAAGAAATATATCTGCAAACGTATGATACAATACTAGTAATCTGCCAATGAATTGGTGCCTTGCGATTAATATTTCGCAAATTACTCATTTACGGAATTGGCCATCTAATTTGTGTCTACACTTCATGCTCATTATTTTTTTAGATTTCTGCTAATACCTGTTCTGTTATGTTTACGATATGTATCCTAAAGCTGTATAGATAAAATTTCAACGTTATAATGGTTAGCTTGTTTTTAAGGATATGATATTTCAGCCTCACCCAATTTAAGAGGATCTAGAACGTATATTTGAATCCGAAAGTCAAATTTTGAATTCAAATGAAAGATCACGACTGTCCTTGTAGAGTGGTTCTTTATTTGTTTTATAAAAGAAAAGAAAGGCTTGTCGTCACACTGTACTACTGTTTCAGATCTGAAATCATATTTAATGTTCACATGATAGGAAATAAAATCTGTTGAGTCAAGATATGAATTTTACAAATGATAAAATTTGCGTATTGCAGTGATACTTTGTTATAAATTAAATTACAAAATATTTCCTTACACATTTAATATTTCATTTCCTTACTTTGGAATGATCTAATAAATATTAAACATTTTCAAAGTGTGTGAAAACCACAATTGCGAATATAGTGGAATTTTTAAATAAAAAAATTAATACTATTTACGAATAGTAATATTTGCCTAATTAAATCTGCTATTAAATAAGTCGAATATATTACTATTAGGAAATAATGGCAGATTTCTGAATAAAAAATACGCTAAATTAGCAACACTGGTGAATAAATACAAATATATATAAATATTTTTGACAGTCGGCAACTGACGAATTTTAAACAATGTTACTATAAATTATTTATTTATTATTATTATTATTATTATTATTATTATTATTATTATTATTATTATTATTATGAAAATTATTTTAATTGAATTATGTATTAAGTAACAATTTCAAATCTATTTAAAGTAAATTAAAAGCTTGTATCATAGAAGGGCTACATAACATTACAGACTAAACTTTCTATCTGTTTGTATATATTTGTTTGTCTAATTTTTTAACTAATAAAATATTTGTGACCTAATTTTCTTCTTAGAATGTTCGTTATACATAAAATATAAACTGTTTCGTAAATATGGGATTTGCATTAAATAAGATACGTTAGGTAACTTTTTAAAACTGAAAAACATTTTAAATCACAATGAAAATAAACATTTCAATTTCATTCAGTGTGTAATTTTATAGTAATTTTACTTCGAGTTTAAAATATATGCAAATACATTTTAGAAGTAAGTTTACTAAAGTAACATAAATATCACAAACAATCTGTTCACGTTATATTATGAATAAAAAATGAGTACAAAGATCACTACGGCAAAAAGTGCTAGTAATGAAAAGCAAATGAAAAAAAGTCTTATAACATACAGCAACAAATAAATCACCTGAACATCTGCTCTGCTGAAACATACGTCTGACAGCACATAATATAAAATAGGTGCCTAAAACATATTATCTGTTGAATGAAATTACACTCTTCCATTTTAAATGCGATATATACTCTATAAGACAAATTATCTTTAATTTCGAATGATATGAATGTTGTTTTTAAACCTGTCTCTTTGACGCTTTAGGTATTGAAAAGAGAACTGTTCACAATCGGTTTGAGAAAGAATATGTGACGGGTGCCGGAAAATAACGACAAGCGTCCATTTTTAATTCCTTGCAATAAAATGACGAGTGTTGCTTGTCATGAGTTTTTTTTTTTTCTTTTTTACCAAACAGTAAAAGGACGAACTTACACTCGTGAGGTGGCTAAATTTAGTTAAAATATTTTTACTACCAATATATGAGTACAGATCTATTTTGAAAATAAATTTAATGACTGCTCTACCTAAATCAATAACATACAGGGTGATCAAAAATTATTGTCAGGGTTTTCTTGCCTCATAACTTTTGATTTAAGAACATGTATTATATATGTCTAAAAATATTATAACATAATCGTAAAGTACAATTAAAAAAGTTTTTTCATAACAAAAACAAATTTATATACGCATAAAGTTGCAACATAAAAAGCTATTAATTAAATAAAAAGTATATTCAAATAATAATTACATTAAAATTTTATGAAGTTTATAAAAATGTAATTAATGAATTATGTAATATCTATTTATTCGCTCGTAATTCATTCATAACGTTTTGATAAGATTAGTAAAATTTTATAATAACTATTATTTGATTGCAATCGTTTTTGGATTAGTAACGTTTTGAGTTGGAACTTTACGTATACATAACTTTGAGTTATTAAAAAACTTTTTGAGTTGTACTGTACGAATATGTAATAATATTTTTCATCATGTTCTTAAATCAAACATTTTGAGATCAGAAAACGCCGACAATAATTTGTGGACACCCCATATCTTTTATTAACAAAACGCAGGAATCATAAAATAAAACATTTTGTTTCTTTTAATGAAAAAATTATTTTTTTTCCTGCATATTTTTTTACGATAAAATGTTATGGAAAAGATGTAATGGAAAATTCAACTAATGTCATTTTATAGTATATGATGAGTACTATCAGGGCTACACTAGATACCGGGCTTGCTCATTCATTATCATGACGTCACAAATGGTGGCTGGCCGATACCAGCGATTGGTACAAAGCGAAACGACAAAATGAAAGACATACAGCGATTGGCACAAAACGACGGGCTCGTCGCTTTGCACCAATCGCTTTTCACGGCCAGCCACCTTTTGTGACGTCATGATAATGAATGAGCAAGCCCGGTATCTAGTGTAGCCTTGGTACTATCATATGTTGCAATCTTTTAGAAAATAAAGGAAGTAAATAACAAAACTTAAAAAAACTAAATACAAATTTCAAATTTGGGTTAGTGTTTCTCAAAGAAATGTATTTTAGACGACACTTGTGGTTCTTCCTCTGGACTCTTCTTATTTCAATACAATTTTCGAAAATATGATTGAACTGTTTGAAATGATATAAAATTGTGAAGCAATAAACCCGAATGCAGAATAAAATAACTACAAATAGTTATTGTTCTAATGTTTAATCCCTTTTTTCACTTTCTGGGAAAGTATAATAAATCTGTATGTAACGGTGAGTAAATATTTATATTTTATTGCAAGGCAAATAAAATATGAATAATAGATGTTAATATTACATAAGGTAAAACCAGGCGAGATGGCGCGGTCGGAAAGATTGCGCACATAGATGTTCGGAAGGAAGGAGTAGAGTGAGCACGCAATGACTCCAGGTAGTTGTACAACAGCAGTAGTGGAGTGACTACTTGAAATTGCACGTTGATTGTTTAGAGCCTCTAAGATAAAGCATTGCTATTCTGTTTTATTTTCTCAAAGTAAGGGCTTGAATTTTCATAGCTATTCATCAGAATTTCTATACAATGTCAGTAGTACAAAATATTTTTAACTTAAACGATTTCTCATAAACTACTAATCTAGACTAACAATATGAACATCAACGGTTCGTTTTATTAGCGGCCATGTGTAAATAAAAGGCTGTACAATCTCTCCTACCGAAATTGGAGAGTTTGCGCATCTGCTACTCGAGAGATGGCGCATTATTCCCATTAGTTTCCATGCAAGGAGAGATTACGCAGCTTATTGGTAAATTTGCATAAAAAAATAAAAATGAAAATGGACTAATTTTAAGTTAAACGTGTTATCAAGTAACTTAATGTTATTTTGTAATCTTATCTGAACTTGCTTTTTCTGATTTTTTTCCTTTAATTAAAAATTTTTAATCGATTTTAAAATTATTTCCTTTTTTTGATGCTTTAATCATTATGTCGAAATACTCACTCCTAACACAATAATATTTGTTCACAAAACCCTTACAACAATGTCATTTAAGTGTAATTATGATTGTTAACAATTTAATAGTAGTTATTATTAGTAACAATCTCTCCTACCCATGGGCGCAATCACACCAAACTTGTAAGGACAGATTGCGCAAAATAACTTTCTTGGTTTTATTACAACTGTTCTATTAAATTGCAACATAACAACAAAATAGCAATGGAAATGCATAAAAAACAAATGAAGTAAAAATTATTCATGGATAGTTTAGCAAAAAATTAATATTTAGATTTTTTATTGTTATTCGTCTGACTCTCTTAGCTTTACCTTATTTGGGTTAGATAAATACATTTAAAATGTTAAATCACAAATTTAGTTATATATAACACATTTGTAGTAGATTTCTCAGTGCTTAAATTTAAAAACTACACTTTAAAAATAGTTAGAATATTTCTTCATCTAGCAAATATTTTTACAAAAATTCAATTGTACATAAAAATGTTATTTACAAGATGCGCATACCCCGCAGACATTAGGACTATTTCCCATCAGAAATCTTGGCCTAATATATTTTGATTTTAAATTAAAAAAAAAAATTCCTCGATTAATCGCAGAATTTGTAATAGTTTTCTGCAAATCAATAAAGCGATAAATTATATTAAAAAATGTTCCATAGTTAATAGAACTGTAAAATCAAAAATGAAAATAATATTAGTTTTATCTAAACTGCAAATTTTTAAACTTCATGTATGTACGTGTATCATCTTGGATTATACAAAAATTGCATTATTATTCTCTTTAACAAATTAGTTGGAAAACTATTAATTTAAAAAAATGCAGTTTTGAAATATTTTAATTATTTAATTAACAATAAACAACATTTTTTTTTTCAAATTTGTCTGAATATTTGCTCTTTTTTAAATTTTTAGGAACCTTACATCGCAATTTAAAAAACCTGTATTACTTAACTACTATAAATGAAAATTCCTGTATCCCCAGAAAATATTTTTAAATTCTAAAATATTATGAAAAATGTGTCTTAAAATATATTTCGTTATTAAACAAAATTTGTTAAAACTTAAAAAAAAACATTTTAAGTTTCATAAAAATATTTATGGAAATTAAGAAAATTATAAATACTTTTACAATGCATAGTATTATACAAAAAATTGCGTGAAAACATATTTATAACAAAACAATTGATAAAATAAGACAAATATTTAAAAGCTTGAAAGAAATTTCTTTAATTGCAAAAATCAGTTATTAAAACTAATTGTAATGTCAACAATTTATATCATTCTATGTAAACGATTGTTCAATCTTTGAAAAGAAAGTGATCCCCCTACTAACTCTTCCATAAATAATCGTATAAAAATGTTACTGATACCAAACGATTAGTAATAACATCTACTAGTACTTAATACTATACTGAAATTTTGCTTACGGCGCATTCAACTTATAGAAATTGGAAATTTATAAATTTTCAATATTAACACCAAATTTTGACATCATATTTAAAATATTTGGTAAAATTTACCTTCGGTTACCAAAAGGTAATTCATTCGGTCAAGTAGTTCAGGAATTATGCAAGTTTTGGAACCTTTAATGTTAAATTCAATTTTAATCCTTTCAAAACTGATTGCAATGCGTAAGCATAATTCATAAAAACTACTCGCTGGAATGAGCTGTAATTTTAGAAGTCTGTTAGAAAAACATTCATTTTTTTTTTTTTTCGGAAAATAATTATAAAAAAATATACATTTTCAAAACATTTTTGAAAAAATGTGAATTGTAACCTATGATTTTTAAAACAAAATCGATTTCGAATATGCGAATCGAAAATTACAGCTTATTCCGTCAAGTAGTTTTTGAGTTGTGCTTAAAAAACTCTCCGCATTGCAATCTGTTTTGTAACGATTAAAAATGTATTTACACCTGCATAATTCCTGCATTACTTGACTGGATGACTTGCCTTTTGGTATCGCAAATAAAATTTACCGAAGAACCCAAATTTGATATCAAAATTATCTGTTAGTATTGAAAAGTTTTGAATTTGGTGTAATTTCTTTATGTAGAACACCCCCTAATTAAAATTTAAGAATATCATTTATTAGTAGACGTTTTGACTAATCGATCGGCACCAGTCACATATTCATTCTATGAGTATTCTATTCTTGGTAGGGGGAGATTTTTTCCATTTCATTACACACACGGACATACAGGTAATTGCCTTTAAATGTATGAATCATAGACTAATTCTGCGGAAGTAAAATACCATCAAACTTTCGAGTTTTTTGCAGTTTTACATCTATAAATCAGACGGCAATATTCTAAGTTGAAATGCCTAATTTTAATACAATATCGTTCAAAAAACAAAAGGTTCAAAAAATGTTTTAATACTTAAAAAAAAAAAAAAAAAAAAAAAAAAAAAACTACATGCTCGTTTAATACACCGTTTAGCGTTGGGTTTCACAAAACATGAATTTTAATCATCAAGATGCATTTTTCTTTAAAAGCATGCTATACTTAAATTTGATTTTTTTTTCTTTTGCTGTTTTAGTATCAAAAATTATTTTTATTCATGTGAAAAATTTAAGAGTTCATTTTTAAATGTTTTTAACATTATCATTTCTATTAAATATTTGTATATAAACAGTAACATGATGTTTAAATTATTAATTTTTGCATCTTTGAATTAAATATTTATCATTCTTATTTTCAATTCCTTACGTGATTTACAAATTTTTACTTGCACATGCAAAGTTGTGCGAAGTGTTTTATTAGATTTGTTTTTGCCATAAAGTATTTACGTGTATCATATACATCATTAGGTTTTTTTTAATAACACGTGCCCCCCCCCTTTTTTTATCGGGACATCGCACTTTTTCTACTGCCTCCTGTTGTGCATCGAATATTTAGAGTAGCATTTTCCAGGCGTCATCTTTATCGTAAGAATAAAAAATCTAGTTTCATATTTTAAAAGAGAGATTCAAATTTAGTTCGCTTTGTTAAAAAATTCGAAATGTTATAGGGCTTCTTCGTATTCAGAATTTGTATTACAAGAAAGTCAAATTTATTTATATGTTTATATATATATTGTATCCAGTGGCTTTGGATGGGTTTTTTATTTATTTACACGAGTGTTCGTGTGACGAACATGGTAAAAATGCTTTGATATCGAAAATAAGTTATTTGTATCTTGTGTGATATGGTCTATATGAGTCATTAAACTTGAAAATTTTAAAAGTAAGACATATTCCGATTTCTTTTTTAACTTGAGTAATATCCAATATTGGGCCAATATTAGCTATAACTTGGCTAAATATCGGTGCAATATTGGCATGAAATATTGCCTCATTATTGGAGTGTTTACAATTTGTCCATATTTAACCAATATTTGTAGGCTAAGAGGAAACGGTTTGTAAACTTGAAACTGGTTATAACAAATCATATAAATCAAAATGTTGCCGCGGTTCACTTCAACTCAAAATGTTCCACCCTAAAACTTTCAACAAAGAAGTTTTCTTTCTTACTTACATAGTATCTTTTTCGAAGTTAGGATTTAATTTTACTTTAAAAAATCAGTAGTTGTATTATAAATTTCCTTATCGAAAATGCTCGTGGCGTGATGCGTACTTAGCTCTCGAGTTGCATTAATGCATTGAACTTTTTCTTTTGACTCTTGTTGTATATCGAAAATGCTCGTTTCGTGATGCGTACTTAGCCCTCTAGTTGCATTCATACATTGAACTTTTCCTTTTGACTCTTGTTGTATATCAAATACATCCAGTAGCGTTTCCATGCGTCATATGAAGTAGCCTATCAGCCTAGTGGTTAGAATATTGGCTACAAAATAAGGAGATTGGGCCGATATTTGCGGGTTCAAAACCACCGTTGTTTGAGACGATTCTCACGTATTTTCGTGTGAGGAATCGAATAAGACCAGTCCCAAATTCAGACGTCTAATCATTCTCGAGATAATTAAGGGCCTTTAATGAAATTGGAGAATGACAAAAGGGAGTACGAAAGCCACAATTGCAGATAATTGCAGCTGAAATAAATATAGATCTTTCTTGAAAATATGTAGATGAGAAAAATTGCCAACCCATGGCGGAGGCAAATGGAGCTGTTTTTTAAAGCTTCGACAGTCAATTTTACTCGCTATTTTAAAATGTGAATATTGTATACTTTGATTCGGCATGCAGTAGTGCAATATTTGAGCGGGTTAAATGGAGTCTCTTTTTATCTATATAGGAGGTAATTATTCTCAAAGTTTAAAAATTATATCTTTAAAAATGAAGAGAAAAAATTCGGCTTAAACTAACCAATTTCCAAGAGTTTAAAAAATCCCACTTTCAGATTCCTCAGTACGGACGTATTTTTTCTTCATAAAAATTAAAACAGGGCTTTATTCTTCAACTATCAAAAATCGAAAACCATTAGAAACGGCACGACGCTTAAATTAAAAAAAAAATACTTTTGTGTATTTCCGCCGTCTCGGCCCCACTGATACCGCTATTTTCGTTTAATAATATTCTCCTTATTAAATTACAGAAATTTTACAATTAAATAAAACGAATATTACTACACTAAAATAGTACTACTAAAAATTCAATTGCAGTATTACTCTGGAAATCATGGTTAAGATTTAATTTTACTATCAAAAATCACTAGTTGTATTATAAACATACCTGCCGAAATTGTGTGTTATGTGATATGTACTTTAAAGTTGCATTAATGGATTGAAATTTCTCTTGTGCCTCCTGTTGTGCATCGAATGCTTACAGTAGCATTTAGCAGACTTTCGTCTTTATCGTAAACGCAAATTTAGCTTCATATTTAAAATGAGGGATTGAAATTTATTTTTTGTGTTATACATTTCGAAATAATATTGCTATTATAAAAGTATAGGATTCGTAATACCATGAAGATGGAATTTATTGGCATGGTTATTGTTTTTTAGTGTAAATTGTATCCAGTGGTTTAGGATTTTTTTTATTTTTTACACGAGTGTATGTGTCATATGTGTTTGGTACAAACGCTTTAATATCGAAAATCTGTTATTAATAATTTGTGTGATATGTTCCACGTGACCTGTTAACACTCGGTTACTATTCCTGGTATCTGTTAGATAAAGTGACATTTTTCTGGCTGCAAAGGTGTCTTTGGAGGCACCAACTTGGTGTATATATTGTAGTTTTTGCGATTAAGAGCGAAAGAACATACACTTTTTGTCAGTTTCCCCGAAATATCGCTGTATAAAGTGTAACAATATGGAAATTATGTCATGTGATCTCACAGATACAACGTAAGTTTTTTGAGGATAGTAATCGAGTGTTAAAGCTTGAAATTTTAGAAAATGAGATAGATATCTTTCGATTTTATTTATGACGTGAATAACATGCGCTGCAAAAAAAAAATAATAATAAATAATTAAAAAAGACAATTTAAAATGTGGCCGTGGTTCACTCAAACTCATGTTTCAAACTAAAACTATCAACAATCCTTTTTTATTTCTTTAGTTACATAGTATATTTCCCCCAGTTACGATTTAATTGCACTGTAAAAAATCCGTCCTTTCCAAATTTTGGCATGATGTAATGCGTATTTACCTTTCGAATTGCATTAATGCTTTGAAATTTTTCCAGTACCTCTTGTTGTGTATCGAATACTTTCAGTAGCAGTTTCCAGACGTCATTTTTAACGTAAACAGTAAAATAAGCAGCTTTATTCTCGTTTGAATGCGGAAGAAAAGATCGAGGCTGTTACTTGATACAGAATGTTTAATTAGTAAAATTGACTCAAAATTCTCAAGAATATATATACTTCAATTTCTATTATAACATGAGTAACATAAACTATTAAAAAATCGTACAAATCAAAATGGTAACAGCGATTTACTCAAAATTAGTATATCCGTCTATAAAACTTTTAGTTACATAGTATCTTTACTGTATTCGGGATTTAGTCTTACACTATTTAAAAGAATCACTAGTAGTATTATAAATGTCCTTCCCAAAATTGCCCATGATGTGATGCGTACTTAGCTTTCGAGTTGCATTAATGCATTGAAATTTCTCTAGTGCCTCCCGTTGTGAATCGAATACTTCCAGTAGCATTTTCCAGACGTCATCTTTATCGTAAGCATAAAAATAGGCAACTTTATTGTCGTTCGGATGCGGAGGAAAGGGTCGAGACTGTCACTTGCTACAGAATGGATCGTTTCGCATGCAGCTGAAACGCGCCTCTCTAACGGGGAGAAAAGAAATGAACCCCACCCCCATTCTGCGTTCAGACGCGATCTTCATTTTTTATTCTATTATTAAATGCAAAGTTCTTTCTTCATGGCAGTCACTATGAATATTACATAAAGTATTTCATATCCTTTATATTTAGTAAGCGCGATGGTCCCAACTCATCCATCATCACTATATGCCGGCATCTCTTCGGTGACTGTCCACCCGTATCTGACTCTAAAGAACAACATGACACAAAACAGGCCTTTAGTTGGACTCTTCTTCAATTCAGTTCCCTTGGATAACCAATTAGTGTAGTGAATATTCTTTAAAATGTTGCAACTGAGGAAGTTTATGTAAATTTAATAATGGACGCTTAGAAAAATATTTTTTAGTTAAAAATAGTAAACGTATGATATCAAATTTATTAAATA
The DNA here is from genome assembly GCA_963931845.1 of Maratus michaelseni. Lineage (NCBI taxonomy): Eukaryota > Metazoa > Arthropoda > Arachnida > Araneae > Salticidae > Maratus > Maratus michaelseni. The sequence goes on from OZ007586.1 coordinate 440,499,420, forward strand.
CTTATATATTATAAATTATCTCGATAACTTAACTTGATAACTTAACTCGATAAAAACAACACGACACAAAAAAGCGTTTAGTGGGACTCTTCTTGAATTCAATTCCCTTGTATAACTAATTAGGTTAGTGAATATTCTTTAAAATATTGCAACTCAGAAATTTTATGTAAATTTAACAATGAACGCTTAGTAACATCATTTTTAGTTAAAAATATTAAATATATGCTATCAATTTTATTAAATATGAATTATTTATATATTATAAATTAACTCGATAAGAACAACATGACACATAAAAGCTTTTAGTTGGTCTCTTTTTCCATTCAGTTCCCTTGGAGAAATAATTACAATAATGAATATTCTTTGAACTATTGCAAGTGAACAATTTTATATAAATTTAATAATGAATGGTTTTAAAACAATTTTATGTTAAAATAGCTGTATTTAGAAATAGTAGAGGAGAAGATCCAAATACCGGCTACCACTTTCATTTTCAATCTAGATCCTACAAATTTGAAAAGTAGTGGAGTAAACGTCATGGTAAGGTACAGTGATATGTTTAACATCCTTCTAAAATATAATCAGTTTAAAAAGCGTTTTCTGTTTATAAAAACAAAAATTCCGAAAGTCTGCAAAATTTTAGTTTAAAAATGGGGTCTAAATACAGGCTACCCCAGTTTTCTCCACAATAATCCTGCAAATGCGGCTAATTTTGCAAATTAAGAAAGAAGAACATTTTTATACATTTTATTGATTAATAACATTTATTATGTACAGAAAGAACATAGAATTTTTAACAAACATTCATTTTTGTCAAAGTTATAAGAATCTTAATGACTATCTCTGACAATCTTTCAAATCGTTCCTAGTTCTGTTTTTTAACGTGTTAAACAAACAAAAGATTGCTTCTTGAAATATAGATTACTTTATCTACAAAAATTACAAACATAGTAATCACTCTCTGCGTCCGTGCAGTCGCTGTGGGCCCACATATCGCATTCTAAGCATCGAAAACAGAGTTTTTCCTTCTTGTCCGCAGAGAAAGCCCCCTCGATGAAGATATAAATTCAAACAACTTCCTTGTCAGATATCTTCCCTTTTTACCTTTTTAAAATCCAATTTTTGCCCCTTTCGCCTGTATTTTCTTTGTTTTTCCTCCGTTATTTTTCTTGTCTCTCTTCACACTTATTGTAGACAATTTTGGAGTCTTTAACAAATGACGAGACAGAACAACACAGCGACCGTGATCTCATAAATTAATTTATTTTCCCCCCTTTCCCGCAGAGAAAACCAAGAGAGATCCAAATACCGGCTAGTAGGTATTTAGACCAATCTGGTGAGCCCGTATTTGGACAACTGCTATGTTTAAGTTAAAACCGACATTACTCATTCATATAGTAAAATACCTATAACGGGCGTGCGGCATTTGGGAGATAAATATGTCTAGAAAACAATTTAATCGTAAATTCAGGCCAACATACGATTAGTATATTTTTTAAATAATAAACTCATACCTGAAGAACATTTTATATTCCAGATTTCATCGTGTCGACTCTTCTCTTATTATTTGTAAATGAGGCAGACTTCAGCGACGTACTACTCGTGCTCGTGCCTTTCTTTTCTCAATTAAAGGTACGACCTCTCTACCTATCGCCGCTAGGCTGTGCTTCACTCAGTTCTCTGAACACCTAACAGCCGGTATTTGTACCGTCTCTTCTAAATAAATGTTATCAAATTTATTTGCTATAACTTAACTCGATAAGAACAACATGACACAAAAAAGATTCTTCTTCAATTCAGTTTCTTTGAATAAACAATTCTGATTGTGAATGTTCTTTTAAGTATTGCAAGTGTAAAATGTTATATAAATTTATTAATGGACGCTTATGGAAATGATTTTCTAATAAAATAACAGTAACTAAAAATAGTAAATAAATGCTATCAAATTTATGAAATAAGAAAATTTTATATCCTATAACATTAATCGATATATGCAGGGTGAATCTGAACTTACAGGAATGTCACTAATACGCTTCAGGTCAAACAATTTTCGTATAGAAAACCAGTATTGTAATCCAATTATTCCGTCAAAAATACAAGATGCCTTACTACAAGCTGATCCCGATTTTTCGATTACAACTTTAGTAATAATAGAGATATTTTTGTGAGATTTTCATCACGATAACTTTACTTTGTGCGAAATGTGATGTGATCATTGGAATTGCTGTAAATTTACAGTACTCCAGTCACTGACCGTATGCACTGTCAACTACATTGCGAATTAAGGAGCGTTCAGCTCAGTGTTGTTTCGATGCAAATGGTGACCGTTTTCACCACTTCTCGTGATGCCATTATGTATGAGAGAAAAGCAAAGTAAGTCTGGTCTCAATTTCTTCATTAACCCTAAATTATCCCTAATCTTTCTGTTAATTGTCCAACCGTATCTGACCCCCCCCCCCCAAAAAAAAAAAAAATAAAAATAAAAATAAAAATAAATAAATAAAATAAAATAAAATAAAACATGACAGAAATCAGACATTCTTTTATTTTTATTAACAAACATATTTTTCAATTTGCATAGTATCTCTAAACAACAGAAAACTCATCATTTACCAGCTTAAGAATGATATGGATTTCAATTTTCTAGATATGTTTCCTCTATACCATTTAATTCATCCCTCCTAAAATTCCGGAACAATCCCAGACATTTCCTAGGAAATCGGGACAAATATGCGCTCCGGTCAAGATGCCAGGTAAAACTCTCGAAACCGGGACAGTGCCGTTCAATCCGCGATGCATGGATAACTATATATATATATATATATATATATATATATATATATATATATATATATATATATATATATATATATATATATTAAGAAAAAACGAGTAAAATTATTTATAATATTTTTAATGCACAAGAGCTACCTTACTATCACACGAAAAGTTTGTTTTTCTTAGATAAACGGTACAAATATATAATAGCGGGACTTATATACCAAGAAAACATAAAAATAAATATTGATGTTTTGATGAATTATTTGACTCAGAAGAAAAATAGAAATAATAAGCTTCATTGTCTGCAAAAAAGACGTCAAAATGTTTATGTTGTGAATACTTTAAAATTTTACAATTTAACTAATGTAGTAAATCATATTATTTTGTAATAACGTATAGACACGTATTTCTATTTTTTTTTTTTTTTCAATCCATTTTTTGTCAAAAATATAGATTTCACCAAGCTAGTTATCTTCTTTATTAGCATTATAAAATTGCTTTTTTAAATTTTAAAAGAAACAATATTTGGGGAGGGGAGGCATATTTGAATGGGCACATGGGCGCATAAAATGGATACCAGATAGGCAAACCTCTGTTCTTTTCGTCATAAATTTTAAACCGTTTGCTTTTTGGGGGATTTTGACTTCCCTTTGATCTAGCTGTATATTTAGTTTTAAAACAATGCCAATAATGGCAGCACCAATGTTGATTTCCTTATAAGATAAAGGCTGTTTTCATCCGACTTTGGAGCAAACCCTCCTAGACAGCTTGGCTACAAAATCAGCTAATTTAAATAATTATTTAACTTTGGTTGGGAAGGTAGATGATTGATAATTAAATTATCATTTTAGGGGCTAGTAATTTTATTACAGCGCATGTGAACATTTGCGACACTGAGAATCTGTTGGAATGAGCCCGTGAAAAGCAAGAATAGAAATATGTACATTTACCCCTTTATGCTTTTAATAATAAGTAATAGAGAAAAAAATTGTGGTAATGAAATTTCTTTGAATATTATCTTCCTTTAAAAGTCACTCCCAAAAATGTAATTGTGATGCCTAATCATCTTATTGAATATGTAAAAATTGAGGACATGGTACTTTAGGACACATTTTGCATAATGGTTTTGTGCATTTTATTCATTACTCAATTTTTAAACAATGAAGTATTTTTTATTGCAAGATCCTTTGATTTAAATATTCATTGACTGAAATAGGTGACTAAGAAAAGATAATTTAAAAGAAATTCACACCCCTTTAACTGTCCCACAAGGTACGGTACCTGTACGACACATGCACAATTCCTACAGATTCCTTCGATACATGTGCAATTACTGTACCAGATACATGTACGATTACTACATTTGAGTACCAATAATTTCAAATAATGAACTTTTCATTTCTTGACATAGTTTTTTTGGTAAAAAAGAGGCTACGCGTAAATGGTGGTACTCAAAAATAGGAACCGTGCGAGCCCTGCATTCTAAAATATAATTTTCATAAATTTATTTATTTCTATGATGTTTTGTATCATTATATATGCATTTAAAAATAATGAATGAGTATTTATAATATCCATATTATAGAGGACAACCGTGTACGTGTGTAACGCTGATGTCATTTTGGCGTTGGCTAACTAGACAATTAAATTTCGCTTTTATTCCAATTTCTAAAACTTCTAAATATCGCACATTTACAATTTTTACACCATCGAATAGTGGAAAAAAATGAACTTTCAAGTGCAATTTGTTTGAAAACTATATCGCAATTTACTCAATTTACTCATTTTTTATGGTTTTAAAAATAATTTTCAAGCATGATTAAAAATCTATCTCTATCGCGTACAGATGATTACGAAAGGTACCTCCGATTGCACTTAAATTAATATATATAGTTCAGCATTTGTTTCTATCTTATATTCCATTATGAAATTAAAACATCATCAATAAATAAATAAAATAATAAAATATACATAAAACACAAATTTAAGACGTGTAATTGAATTACGCTCTTAAACCACAGAAATTGTCAGGATAAAAAATGCTGCTGTGAATCGCAATCTTTGGCGCTTTCTTTGGCTGTTAATTCCTGGCACGAAGCCAATATGAAAGTATTGCTTTTAATAAATTTAAAAACTTTAACTATACTTAATTGGTCATTTTTATATAAACATTGTTTTTGGTATTGTTAGTGGACAATCTAAAAAAAAAAAAATCTAAAAAATCTATTAGTTTTAAATTTAAAAAAGGGGTTTTCACCTATATTCTGAACTTGGAAAGCCCGGGTTAGATCCCCTAGTTATTTTAATTCGTATTTGAAGAGGTTAATACAATATTGGAGGAAAAAACTCTCATGCCAAAATAAATTATTTTTAAGAAATAAAACACAATAAAAGTCCAGCGAAATAACTCATACAATTTAATTCATCCTTTAAAAAACTTATTTAAACTTTGTTCAAAGTCGTTTTAAATAACTATGTCATGCATATTTTTAAATATTGAAAACACAGATTTTTGTATTATGTAACTTTTCTGTATGTTCTATATGAAAGAAATTTTGTGATATAAAAATAACTATAAAATATATTTATTGAAAAGAAAAAAAAAATCCGCAATGCAAAGTCAATAATCATGTTATAATTGCCACCAAGAGCACAAAGATACATCATTAAAATACTTTGATCAATATATTTTTTGCCGGTACAAAAAAACATATTCTTTCAGTCAAAACAACAATAAAAGAACATCGCAGTAAGAAAAAAGTGTGAAATTTTTGTAATTACTTTTTTTTAAAGCAACTCATCAGTGCATACACCATCGACGTTGACTATTAAAAAAGTTTAATCACGTTTAATTATTTTGAGGCTAATTAGAATATTTTTTATCATTTATTAAACGGCACAGAATATGAGGGTTGTTTAATTATTTGGGATTTGCTGTTTTACAAGTGAGTATAAACTGACTGATTGATACACATTATCTGCTAGGAATAGAATACCTTGAGCGGATGGCTTTTGTGATAGGTTTATGTTTAACATTGTTCTTATTTTAATTTGTCGTCTACAAATTCCTTGTGAAATTTTATAAAAATCACAACAAAAAAGTTAACATTCTAATAAAATTAATTTTATGGAGGTAACGAATAAACGTGGTTCATGTTCACAGAAAAAAAATTGTTTTTAGAAAGATGTGCATTTACTCCTTTATGTTTTTAGTAATAAGTGATAGACAAAAAAAAAATTGTGGTAATGAAATTTCTTTGAATATTATTCTCCTTTAAAAGTTAATACTCCCAAAAATGAAATTGTTATACGTAATCATCTTATTGAATATTTTAAAATTATTTTTAAATAGTATTATCATTATGTTTTATATATAGGGGCGTACAGGCCACGTAGGGACACTTTTCATTTAATGGATTTGTACATTTTTTCTTATCTCAATTTTTAAAGAATGAATTATTTTGTATTGCAAGATCATTTCACTTAGTAAAAAATAATTATTGACTGAAATAGGTATCTCATAAAAATAATTTAAAAGAAATGCACACGCCTTTAACTGTCCCAACGTGTCCCATCATATAAAATTAGTATAATAAATTAAAATAAAAACGTAGATGCATTATCTCAACCTCTACGTTTTGCATTTAATTCTATTGGATAAATATTGGATTCTATTGGATACATTCATCTATGTTGTGTAAACATTATTAATTAAAATCAGCTTGAAATATATAAATAAAGTCGCGTGCATATTTTTATCTTTGGCATTAAAATTTAAATATCACATTTATTAACACCAAAATTAAAAGCAAATTTCGTATAATTTTATTAACTTTTTAATTTTTATATCTGATATCTAAATATTTCTAAATCTATTTGTATAATATAAAACATGTACCACTTAAAAATCAATTAACTGGAAACGAATACTATCGCAAGTAAATTTTTATATTTTTCTTTATCCACTTCATAGCAAAATCAGATTTTAAAAGAAGAACGTTTCGGATTATTTTTAATCAAATCACCTCTAATTGTAGCATCTCTAATACATTTTTTGTTGCTGTAGCTGTAGTTTTATGTTATCTAAAACCCAAAGTTTTTAATTTATTTTATTATAGTTATTTACTGTATTGTTTACCTTTGTTATTTTAATATCATTAAAAATATATATTAAATAAAAAAATTGATTTGAAACTATAGCTGCCACATTCTTCGATTGTAGAGTACCACTATTTTTGAATCTTCGTGTTATTTAATCTAGAATTTCTATCATTAAATAGAGCTACTATTTTTATTCGGAGATAATTTACAGCTAGGGTGAAAATAATATGATTCGTGTTCAAAGAATATTATCTCTTTCAATTTTTGACTTAGCTTTCTGGCAGTAAAATATCAACTGTCCGTTTTTAGTGGCAGAAATCTCTTAAATTTCATAAAATTCAAAGTGTCATAACTGAGGGAGTTTTGTTGGTAGAAGAAGGGATTTTTACTGTTGTACTTGTCAGAGCATGGAAATGTTTTTCCGAAATATATCATATAGGAGGATCAAAGGCCCGTATACAAATTTGAAAAGTGCAACTTTTGAAAATTAATGGCAGGACTGTTTCGACAACATAATCTTAATTCTTACCTTATTTTTAACATTTTTACAATTTACATTGCCTACATATTTCCGATAGGTAAATAAAAGCGTGTTTCAATCTTTTTGGGACACCCTGTATATATATATGTGTGTCATATTAACATGTATCCTAATTTATTATATATTTTTTATATAACTGTCTCTCTTATTAAACTATTACGAAATATTTATCAGTTAAAAATCTACTTCAAACAAATAATCTGACATCTAAATTTTTATCCTGCTAGTTAAAACCCTAATTTCTCGTTTATCTTATAAATTTTTCATTTAATTAGCTGGATGGATATTCGCAATATTTATCTCTCTTATTTAAAACTTCCTATATATAAAATAAAACATAGATCATTTCAAAATCAATTAACTTGAAACGAATAATATCGCATATAAATTTTCATCTTTGGCGTTAAATCTCGAATCTATCCACTCCAAAACAAAATCTGATGCCAAAAGGGGAACGAAACATTCCGGAATATTTTCACTGAAAGCATCTCTAAATGTAGAGTATTAGCGCCGCTTGTGATGTCGCGCCATCTAGTTTTAATTTCTCAAAATCATCTTTTGAAAATGGGAATTCAAGCATGACAGATCCAGACTGATGTTAATGGCGCTCTATCTTCAGATGGATGGCTGATCGCAACCCCTTAACAATCACTAGAATTTATTATTGAAAATATCCTCATTAGTGAACATATCAGGATTAAATTCCCTCTGCCTAAATTCATATCTAAAGGCTTAGAAAGGCATTAAATGCATTTAATGAAATTACTCTTTCTTTTCTTTATTGTACATTAAATGGGAGAATAAGCGTGAATTATTATTGTTTAGAAATAAAGTAGGTGCATTAATATAATAAACATTTTATGTCATTATCAAGCGATAATCTTAAAGGTTTTAAATACATTAAATATTAATGTTTGGGAATTTAGTTTTTCAGAGTATATTTGTTTTATATAATTTTATAAAAATTGAACGAGAAAATTGCAACATTTCAAAATACTGTTTTTAAACATCTCATTTCAAAATTATATCAATTATAAATGTTGACTAGATAGCTAACAATATTTGCAGATTTTATATTTGTAGACAAAAATGCGATTTTAAGCTACATATAGACAAGGATTAGATAGAAGGAATCCAGTATACATGAAATAAATTTGTGTAACATTGCACGAATTAAGGACTACTTAAAATATTTCAAGATACTATTAATGTATTACTGAATTCTTTTTATGAATGCGTTTGTAACAATATAGTATTTGTTATTATTGCTGATAATTTTGATATTTCTGAAAAGAAAAAATAAGGAATCGAACGATAATCAATTCGAAAAGAGGAAAAGAGTTTTGAAATCACTTGTTGTTTGCTTTTAAAAAGGGTGTCCTGGTTAGCTGGATGAATCATGGCACATGTCATATTTCGTCTAGTTTTATTTTTTCAAAATCATTTTTTGAAATTGGGAATTCAAGCATGGCAGATCCAGACTGGTGTTAATGGGGTTCTATCTTCAGATGGAGGGCTGGTCGAAACCCCGTAACAATCACTAGAATTTATTATTGAATATATCCTCATTAGCGAAAGTATCACGATTAAATTCACACCTAAAGGATTAGACGACATTAAACGACAATAAATGCATTTAATGAAATTACTCTTTATTTCCTGTCTTAATTGTACATTAAACGGGTGAATAGGCGTGAATTATTATTGTTTAAAAATAAAATAGTTGTATTAATATAATAAACATTTTATGTCTTTATCAAGCGACACAATTAAATATTTTGAACATGTTAACTACAAGTGTTTTAGAATTTGGATTTTCATGAAATATTTCTCACGTGTATCTTTACAGAAATTTAATATTAAGCGGGAATAGCTCAAAATTTCAAAATACTGTTCTGAAACGTGTTATTTGGAAGTTATATTAATTATAAATTTGGCTAGATAGCTAAAAAATATTTGCTGATTTTATGCTTGTGAAAAAAATGGTGATATTAAGGAGTATATTTATGAAGATATGTTTTACAAAATCCAGTATACATTAAGTACATTTTGTTTAACATTACATGTATTAAGAAATTACTTAAAATACATGAATAAATTATTGATTTATAATTGGGATTTTTTATGAATGCGTTTGTAACAGTCTTTATTATTATCACAGATACTTTTCTTATTTGAAGTGCTCGGGTGTAAAACATGGTAACTTATTTTTAAAAAAAACTGATTTTCATGTAGAATTATTTAACTGCATCCTGATATCATTTTCAAAATACAAGATTTCTTTAATACTGAATGTAAATTACCGTAATTAAAGATTAATTTTAGATAAGTACAAATATTTTTTTGTTATATATATTCAATGTGTCTAATAAAAAAAAAATCCCTCATACAAAAAATGTTGCACATTATGTAACTGAAGATTCAGTCTTAACAAATCACCTGTTTTAGAGGAAGAAAATACAATATGTTGGGTTCTAGTTTTGTTATTTTTTTTTTAATATTGAATATCTTGAAACTTGCAGTTTATTAGTTACCCTGTTTTACAGCTGAGCCTTTCATTTATATAAGGAGAAAATATAACAAATAAGTACAGTTGTTGCACAATTCGAAAATAAGAAAAAAAAAATGAAATCAATTGTTATTTGCTTTTAAAATCTATGTCATGGTTAATTGGATAAAACATCCCATGTGTGTCACATTTCATCTAGTTTTAATTTTACCAAATCATCTTTTGAAAATCGTAATTCAAGCAAGGCAAGTCCATACCAATTTTGCCAAATCTGACGAATTTTTTATTCAGAAATTCTAAATTCTCACCAGAAAGATTGACATGTTTTCTCCATTGCTTGTTTGCTCGACAGATTTTTTTTTCAATGTTTGTGAATAAAATAAAAGAAAATTACGATGGTAGGAATTCGGAGATTCTGAATTATTAATGCCGTTTATCTTCAGACGGATGACTTCGCAACCCCTTAAAAATCACTAGAATTTATTTTTGAAAATATCCCCCCGAGTGAACATATCAGGATTAAATACATTTTGCCTAAATTCATTTATAAAGACTTAGAAAGGCGTTAAATGCATTTACAGAATGTAAATTTTCTTGTTTTTCTTTATTGTATATTAAACGAGAGAAGAAGTGTGAACTATTGTTTTTTAGAAGTTAGTTAATAAAATAAAGATGTTCTGTCACATCAGTTAAAGGTTTTGAATGTATTAAACATTGGTGATTTGGAATTTGGCTCTTCAAATAGTATTTGTTCGGTGTAACTTTAAAGAACCTTGTTATTCAAGCAGGAAATATGAAAATTTCAAAATATTCCTCTAAAATCCATCATTACAGCCTTATAGAGTCATACCTCCACTAACAAATATATTAAGTTCGTTAGCCGAAAATAATTTTAAATGATTAACACTGCTGCGTTAATGTAATGCACATATTCAAAAACAAAAAGAAAAACATTCGTATGCTAAATCCAGGTTTGCTTGCCGAGTTAGAAAAACAGAGAGAACTATATGATCGTTACTGAAACATTCGTTAGGCGAGGTAGTCGTTAACCAAGGTATCACTTTATTAATTTAAATTCTGATTTTCTAGCTATAAATATTTGTTAATCTTCTGTTAATATGTGAATAATAAATTTAAAACATGTAAAAACTAGTATGGTGTTATGGGCGCTTCATAAAAAAAATCAAATTGAAATACATAGAAATTTTCAAAATAAATGCATGTTTCAAAACTTGTACTGCCCTTCATCACAGAAAAGACGGAATGTCACTCCCGCCAAGACCTCTGGGAAGGTGCCCCGACTACGAAAGAGGCCACCGGAAACATTTAAAAGCAAAATGAGTTAAATGAAAGACATTAAAGAAAAATCTCAGAAAAAACCCTTATAGGGGGGAGGGGGCGAAAATTATTGATTATTTACCAATTACAACTATCGGTAAATTATTACAATTATTAATTAATAATACTGTGACATGAAAACACCATTCATTAAAACATCTGTAACAAAATCTCAAAAATATTGATAGACACCTATTACAACAGACGGCAGAGAGTTACAATAAATCTGTAGTAAAATTTCATTTGTTGCCATGCCTATAAATATAAAGTTGAAGCAAGGTTTATTTATCAGTAGTTGTAGGTAACAATTCTCAAAACAAATCAAGCTTGTATTGAATTTAAGTATCTGAAATAGATTTTATATTTTGAAAGCAAAACTGAACCAATCCTACCAATTTGAGCGAGACATTTTTATTTTTCCTAGAGTGTGTTGACGATCAAACTGTGATAAATTCTCTACACATTCGCTGTTTATTTTGAAAATGCACAAAACCTCTGATAAGGGTTGTGCCTGTGACAGTTTCAGGCGGCAAAATCTGTCACATACATGTCTTACGGCTCAAACCGTTTTCTTTAAAAACAAAATATAAACATTTTATAAATGCACATATTTTGAGATTTTTAGCTCTTCAGTGCATACGTTTAATGCAGAGTCGAAACTAAATTCATATTTTATTCGTTAAAGTTTTAGAATTAATCTTCTGAATATAGTTAGAAAGCTACAGAAGAGAGATTATTGGTTGAAATAAATAACGGAAGATTCAAAAAATGTGAAAATTATAATAGTGTCGAAAATAAAATGTAGGACATTCTCAATACATTGTTTTACAAATAATTTCAGTAAACACAATCACTGTACTACGATTCACGGGTTGTTGAATGTGTTTCAATCTATACGAAAGTTTTTGCAATATCATGTAAATTTAGAATGAAATTGACAATAGTAACTGTGATTCAGTATGACGTAGTGTTTTCATGTGCGTACTATCACCAAAACGATTAAACATTCATCTTTATTTTAAAGACAAGTTCCATTTAAAAAAATTTAAATTTGCAATGGGATTAGAGATGCATTCGTGATAGTTACTGGATACTAAATGATCTGCATTTGACAGCTTCTATTCAAGTTTTTCGCGCAGTAAGGGAGGGAATTTTTCATTCTAAATCGTTGAAGAACTACAAGTTTCTAAAACATTTTTGACACTTTCGAATAGATTTCGCGATAGGATTACAAACTTTTTTTAAGGGTGCTGCAATACGTCTCATAAGTTCAAAGTGTGTACAGTGCTTACATTAGGGTGCCCTTAATTCCTGAATAGTAATCGTCGCTTTATTTAATCGCCTTGAACTATCACAAAATTTGCGATTAAAAAAGGCGAATATCACTATTCGAAAATAGTGGTATTCAAAAGTAACTACTGTAATGTTAGAAAATAGTTTTTTTTTTATTACCAGTAGACAATTCCTCAATTCCAGCTCAGTGTCATATTATTACACGGACGAACCAGGTATTTTCCCAGGACCCCAAGATTAGAGTGGCAAAAATTATATAATGTATATATGCAAATCTGACATTAATGTAATTTTTAGTAAGAGTGTCTATTGCCCCAAGTTCTCAGGTAGTTATAATCGGCACCATTTCAATTTCTATATTTAAAACGTTTCTCAATGTTTATACGCTGTTCTATACAATATCTATGTAAACATGAATATGCGCGTAAAAAAATCTAGATAGGACAGCTTCACATCAAAGAATGAAAACCGCCGGACTACTTTATACTTGAACACTGATAGCATACAGAGTTGAAAAAAGAACAATGTATTTGACAGTACGCGTCTTGAGAGGAATGATCAAGTGATATTTTAAAACTTTTTTAACAGTTTTCTGTTTAACAAGAAACCAGTTTCCTTTCTTTTAGCCATCCCTTTTCGGTAATTTTTAAAAATTAACCTTTGCGTAATTTCTTTAAACTCTTTGGAGAATTTCTGCTTTTCGTAATATAATGGTAGCAAAAGTTAAATGTATGTTTGAATAATGTGAATTCTTACTTAAAAACGATGGTATTAAGTTTCGAATAACATAAAACTAATAATAATAACAAAATAAATAAATAATAACAAAATAACACCGATCGAGCAAGCCTTATCTTTGTTAAAAAATATTTCGTTGTTTTCTAGGAAACTTTCTCTGTTTTTATAAAATGGAAAGTTATAAATTATATTTATAAAACTAGACGAGTTTTTTTTATTTGATTTGTTTTTTGAAAATATTTTATGTGATTAGATTATATTTTTTCACAGAAAGGTTAAGTATAAAACAAAAAATTATGTTTAGCATTAAAATGCTATTTCTCATTTTGAAACATTTTTAATCATATTTATAATGTGAGATGAAACATAGAAAAATATTTCAGTAAACTTATCAAAAACAAATGAAAACTTGCATCTGACATACTATTAAAATTGTATAAATATTTCGAATTAAGCACTTTCTAGAATAAGATAATATACATAATTTCATGTGAATAATACTCTATGTTTCATAATATTTAAAAAAGACATCAAAGTTATTAGATTTCATCTTTACAGTGTCATTAAATATCGTAGATTTTTTGTAAAAATTCATTCTTACAGTAAAACAATATTGGAAAATGAATAACATGTCGATTTACGATCCTTTCTGAAAACAAATGACAAGAAATAATATAAATAATATTTTTATGGTAATCATTTTTCGTATCTCATGATTTTTAAATCAGAGTTACGATCTTATATTTCTTTTCTACAATGTCAATAATAACTCCAGAAGTTACGAAAAAAATGCAAACTTTAAATAAGACATTATTGAAAAATGACTAACCGGACAATTTATGGTCCTTACTGGAAAAAAAAAAACAAGAAATATTATTATAAAGAATAATTTTATGCTTATAATATTTTCCGAATTTCATATCTAAAATATATGGTTAAAATATGTGAAAGAAATGAAAAATAAATAATATTATGACGTAAAGGAAAATATTGAGATTGATATTTTCATCGTACAATTTTTTAAAAAGAACATTTTGCATAAGTTCTTTTAGGTGTTTGGTAGAAAGAGTAGATTAACAAATTATGTTCGTGATTGAAATAAGTCTATTATGCAAAATTTTAAGTCAACTTGTTATATATAGACGCAAAAGGCGTTAGATTAATAAAGATGGATTAAAGATCTTATCACCTAATCATTCATTTCTGCGTAAGTTAAAGGAGAGCTAAATTACTTATGAAGTCCTCTTTGACAAACTACATATGTTGTCCGTAAACACTCGACGAAAAGTAAGAGCCTCTTTCTACCTTTCTGATTTCTCTGTGAAGATAATAAAGTCTTTATGCGATGAAATTATTAAAGGAAATGCAAAAGTATTTTGATAAAAACAAACCCATATTCATATGTTTCGTGCCAGTTAGAATGTGTTGTTTTTTCCCATAGACAGACAGGAGAATTAACAATGGCTAAACATGAATCACAAGAATATTAAATCTTGTGATTTAAAATAAGTATTTTATTATTAAAGGTCTTTCAGTGTTTATACTATCGATATAAAATGATATTGCCTGATAATAAGGAAAAAAGTTAAGGAGAAAAAAATATAATTATAAACAAAAGATATCATCATTAAATAAAAGGAAACAAATAAATAATATAATGTAAGCATAATAAATGATATTAATATTTTCATGGTATAATGTTTTTCAAAGAAACATTTTGTATTAAAAATGTTTAGTTATTTGTTAGAAGCGGTAGATTAACAAATTATGTGCCTGATTGAAATAAGTCACTTATGCATAATTTTAAGTCAACTTGTTCTATATAAACGCAAAAGGCGTTAGAATAGTAAAGGTGGATTAAAGATCTTATCAACTAATCATTCACTTCTCCGTAAGTTAAATGAAGGCTAAATTACTTATGAAGTTCGCCTTGACAAATTAGATATCTTGTCCGTAAACACTCGACGGAAAGCAAGAGCCTCTTTCGTATTTTCTGATTTCTCTTTGAAGATAATAATATATGTATGTGATAAATTAATTAAAGGAAATGTACAAAAACAATTGAACACAACAAAAACAAAGCAACATTCATATCTTTAGTGTCTGCTTAATATGCTGGTTTTCCAAATATACAGTCATGAGATCTAATAATGACTAGACATGACACGTTTTAATAATCTTGTGATTAAAAATAGCTATTTAAGTACATTTAACATTTATACTATCGTTATTGAGGTAATATGGAAAGAGGTAACAGGAGTGAAAAAATCATAAACATTTCATTAAATAGTTTTAGTTATTTGTTAGAAGCGGTAGATTAACAAATTATGTTTCTGAATTAAATTACTTATGAAGTGTCTTATACTTAGTCTGTCTTAGTTGAAGTGTCTTATACTAATAGTTACTTATAAGTGTCTTATGCACCATTTTATGTTATCTTGTTTTATATAGAGGCAAAAAGAGATAGAAAAATAAATATTTATTTAAGAGATTATCCTTTAATCATTAATTTTTCCGTAAATTAAAGGAGGACTAAATTTCTTATGAAGTTTATCTTGACAAACTGATTATTTTGGCCTTAAGCAGTCGACGGAAAGTAAATGCCTTTTTCCATTTTTTAAAATTTATATTTAAAGCTAATAATATTTGTGTATAATAAAGTTACGAAATGAAACGTACAAAGATTTTGATTGAACAGAGTAATATTCATATCTTTATTATCTGCGAGAATGTGTTGATTTCTTTCCAATTTACCGACATGAAATTTAATAATGACTAGACATGAGTTTTAATAATCGTGAGATTAAAAAGTAAATGAACATTTTACATTAAGTAGTATTATCTATTTGTTAGAAGGAGTAAATTAAGAAATTGTATACCTGATTCAAATAACTCGCTTATGCACCATTTTAAGTCAACTATAGAGACTAAAAAGGTGTTAGATCGTTTACAATTACTATTTAAGTACTTATAGCATCTATACAAGGGGTGCTGCATCTTTTTACCAAAATTCCACCTGTCACCATTCTTTATGAATAAGAGAATTATGAATTCATTCTTTATTCTTTATGCCTTGTGTCTTATTTAATCGAAGACCTTCTGCCTTATTAAATAAAGCGAATTGTTATAGTATGAAATAAAACTGCAGATTGGTCTATACCATTTTTAGGTTTAAATTTTTTTACCGGAAAAAATGGTACTAAAATATTTTAATACCGCTAATCCCAAACAAACATCTTTGTGGTAGATTTCTGCAACATTTGCAACAGAAATCTACAACAAAGATTATTGTAGGGAAATAGTGGTGTTGATATTTTTAATGCCATTCCTTCCGCGGCAAATGTTCAACTCTGACAATTATTATAAAATGATATTTTGTCAGACTAAGGAATGTAATACGGAAAAAATAATATAAACAAAAGGTATCATCATTAAAAAAATAGGAAACAAATAAATAATGTTACTACGCAAAGAAAAATAATGATATTAATATTTTCATGGTACAATTTTCTAAAAGAACATTTTGCATAAAGTACCATTATCTATTTGTTAGAAGGAGTACATTAATAAATTATATACCTGATTGGAATAAGTCACTTATGCACCATTTTAAATCAACTTGTTATGTATATACTCAAAAGGCGTTAGAATAATAAAGGTGGATTAAAGAGCTTTTATCATCTAATCATTGACTTCTCCGTAAGTTAAAGGAGAGCTAAATTACTTATGAAGTTCTCCTTGACAAACTAGATATCTTGTCCGTAAACACTCGACGGAAAGCAAGTGCCTCGTTCCACCTGTCTGATTTCTCTTTGAAGATGATAATATCTGTATGTGATGAAGTTATTAAAGGAAATGTACAAAAACAATTGATTAACAAAGCAATATTATATATATTAAGCATCTAGGAGAATGTGTTTATTTTTTCCCATAGACAGACATGAGATTTGACTAGACACGAGTTTTAAAAATGTTGTGAGTAAAAAGAAAGAAATTCATATTTAAATTATAAAGGTTTTTATCATAATTTTAGTATTGAAATAAAATGATATTTTGGGATAATAATGAAAGAGATAGTAGCAGAAAATTGCAAATAAAATGAAAGAATTTTGAACTCTATGAATGTGTTCTAATAACAAGGGGGGAAATATCATTGTGTTTGTAGCATTAACAACCAACACTAGTCACTCGAAGAAACACACACAAGTATCTCGCAGCAGACATCACGTGACAGTTCTTAGATTCCTGGCCTTTTACATCTTTAAATATGCTTTGCTTAAAAAAGATTTAAAAAAAAGTATTTGATAATACTGCACTGAAATAAAACTTTAAATATTAAAAGGGGCTTTAATGTAATATTTTAAGCACATTTTATTAATAAAAATAAATCTAATTATTATTAATATAAAAATTAACTTTTATTAAAATATTCCATGCATAACATTTTGAAATCAAAAAGTAGAAAGAAAAATCTGAAATAGAATATTTAAATAAGCATTTTATTTTAAAAATACAAATAAATCTTTAATCAAAATTTACTTTTATTTAAAATATTCCATTTATCATAAAAATATAAAGCAACCGATAAAATATTTGTAAATAAAAAGTTGAAAATAAAACTGAAATAGAATATTTCACCGATAATACATTTATAAATAAAGATCTAGAAGAAAACTTGTGAATAAATAGCAGCCGTTGTATTCGAACGTATGCTACCAAATGCATCTTTCTAACCATTCAACCACCAAGAACATAGCAGTTCCTCAACAAAATAAAATAAGTAGGCAAATCTGTGATTTGAAGTCAGGGATCTAAGTATAGTCACGTGAAGTCAACCGCGAGACACTAGTGAAGTACACAAGGTAATTCCAGAATTGTGGGAAAGATCTTTTTAAATTTCTCGCTTGCATGTTAATATTTTTGCATGGTTTTTAGCATAAGATACCTGAGGTCTATATTTAACGTTGTGCGTTTTTATTTTTCCGATTTTGTTTGCATTTTATTTTTATATAAGGGTACTTTCACTTTTAGGACCGGTTCCAACCAGTTCCAAAAGTGAAAGTGTCCGCTGATAAAGAAACTGGAACCAAAATCGTAAAAGCACAAATGCACAACGTTAGATACCGACCTCAGGTACCTATGCAAAAAAACAAATTAAATATTAAAATACAAGGGAGAAATCTGCAAGGATTTCTCCTACACATAGGTTTTATATTGTAATGATTAATATTTTAATAGTTTAATAATTGTAACTTTTTTCCCCTTTTTTTTTTTTTTTTTTTTTTTGCATAGGGTATCTGAGGTCGATTCTAAACGTTGTATATTTGTACTTTTTGTTTCGTTGCAGTTTATTTGTTTATTTTTATGAATCGGAAATTAATCAAATATAACAGATTTTCAGTGATTTTGTTTTTTAAACATAAAATATGGAAATTTTAGCTGTCATTTTTAATTATTTATATTCTACACACATCTCTTAGAATACGAAATATATTTCAGCTTGAAAATACATAACTTAATTAAAAACCATATCTTTAAGCAATTTACGTCCTTATTCAGTAAATCTTACGAAATCTTTTGTGTATCCCTGTGTATGATCTATAGGATGTATACACGCCACGCAGTACATATATACATATATATATATATATATATATATATATGTATAAACATACTTAAACTTAAAAACATATTTACATAAACTTTAATGCGTCAAAAATCGAATTTTTACTTTTTATATTCGATGAAAGCTGTCTTAATCGTGTACAATTTAATACCAAGTTTATATTTCATAGATTTTGTGTTTACAAATTAATACACACAGAATGAATGCATTTTTTAAAGTTTTTCTTATAATTCAAAAGTTTTAAATGCTTTTATTTCGGAATACTTATTTTGATATTGCTGAAAGGATTTCTTTACAACCACTTTATTCAATGACTTGAAATTATCATAAGTCACAAATATGCATTTCTTATAGATCGCACTATTTTTTTAAAATAAATATTTATTTAAAATAAATAAGTACGTATTAAATATTTAAATTTCAAAATTAATATAATGAAGCTGAATATTACTAGAACTTTTTAAATGTTTTGGGGCATATTTTTTATTTTCTACAATATCTTCAAGATTTCAGTTAATTTTATACATCTATATTTTAAAGCAAAAACTTGTCCATAAGTGATGCTGACGTCATACCAACGGTGGCAACACCGGATCAATAAATTTCGCTTTTATTGCAATTTTCTAACTTCTACGAATTGCACAATTTTAATTTTTACACTGTCTAATAGGAAAAAAAAGTTCTTTCAAATGCAATTTGTTTAAATCACTGTATCTCAATGTACTGATGTTTTAAGGTGCATACAATTATTTTCAAGCATGATTTTCTAAAAATCTGTTTCAGACGCATGCAGGCCGATTACGAAAATTAATACGTATGCATTGAAATCAATATAAATCAGTCCAGGATTTGTTTCCAGCTAATATTCCATAATTAAATTCAAACTTCATCAATAAATAAATAAAATTAGATAGTATAAATTAAATACACATATTTACACATATGTAACCGGACTACGGGTTTAAACCACTGAAATTATCAGAATCTAAAATTCTGCTATAAGTAGCGAGTTCTTTGGCTATTAACTCCTGACGTGCGGATAATACGAAAGTATTGCTTTTAATAAATTTCAAAACCATATTTGAATACATTATTGATATTTTTCATATAATAATGATTTTTGGTGTTATTAGTGGGCAATCTAAAAATATAGATTAAATATAAACAATCGGTTACAGTTATCAACTAGTCATTGGGGGCCACCGTAATACTTACCCATCATGGATATGCATAATATAAAATATGAAAATAAAACATGTGTAAACTATTTATAAAATGCATTGCAATTTGAATAAAAGCGTGGCTTGATGACGTCATACACTTTAATGGCTCTATTACTGAATTGCGTAAAAGAAAAATCCTTATAACTCCAAAATTAATAACCATATTAACTAACGGTTTACTGCGTCAGATTAAGCGTCTCATTTCCAATTAAAATATATCTTTGAATGAACTACAGGGTCATGAAAAATCGAAGAGTGTGGAAATATGATTATAAATATCTCGGCAACTAATTATCCGATCGACTTCATTCTTTGTGTAAAATTTATGTTTTTTTATTGTCTTTTATATTCACTCCTTAAAATAAACATTTTCGAAAATTTTTATATACCTTTTATCAGAAAGAATATTTCGATAGTCCGAAAAAAATAGTTCCGGATAATCGAGCTGACTGAAATTCAATAAGCTTCTTCCCATTATTACATACTAAGTACATACGAAATTTCAAGTCTCTATCTCAATTTGTTCGGGAGATAGAGCGTTTACAGGCACACACACAGACAGACGGACGGCATTTTTTTTGTATTATATAAAAGTATGTTTTTCGGAATCTCCAGTGTCTGAAACGTGTAAATCCGTTAAAAAAAATTTTTTCGATTTTCAAAACGATTGCAAGACTTACCCTATACTATGTATGATGAGTAAGTAATAAAGAAAATTGTTTTCACCCATGTTCTGTAACACGGGAAACCCGAGTTAGATACCTTAGTATTATTAAATTTATAATTTATGAAAACTCCAGATCCTTCTATTCAGCGGTTTCGAAGTTAAACTGTGCGCAGTACCAGAATTTCCATCTCGACAAAAAAGCTTTTAAACCTTTTGAATAAAGTGGAAACTGTAAAATTGCACTTTTCTTTGTGAGATATTGTTGAAATAAAAAACGCAGAAAAATTTTGGTATCAAAATGTTAAGAAATAATAGGATTTCTTTTAACATAAAAATTAATATTTTGATCTTTTTGTATTCTGTAACCTTAACTAACATATATTTTTTAGCATTAGTAAATGCATTTAAACAAATAGATATGTTAATTTTACTAAAGTGATGCTGTTATACAGAAAAATCATCGCAGCAAATTCTTTTTCATGCCTGTAGTTTTGCGAATATAATCAATAATTTTATATTGTATTTTGACTGAAAATAATATAAAATTAAAGGATAGAAGTTAATTCCTCTTTATCTTTTACTGTTAAATTATATAAACATGGGTAATTCAAACCCTTTTTTTTTTTAGAGATCCTGAAAGAAAGCGATCACTCCCTACTAATTTTGCTGTAAATAATCGTATACATAAGATGATGGTACCTAACGATTAGTAACAGGAAAGAAAAAACATGCGTCAAGCATAGTTTATGAAACACTTCCAGCAACTTCTAGAACACTTTACAAAACTTCACAGTTTAATAAGCTAATGAAGATACGTAAATAAAGAATTTAGAAAACATACAACACATATGAAAACTAAAGAATAACAAAATTGAGAAGTCACATTCCACATATTTTCCTATAGACGGCAATGTACTTAATTTATCTTGTACAGCCCTGTATATTTTATCTGCAGATTTTAATACACGCTATATGATAAGCTAAAATATAATTCAGGCAAAAAACACTTAAAACTACTAAAATCACACTTCCAGAAATTACCATCTACAGACGGTAATGTATTCAGTTCTTTTCGTAGCCCTGTATATGAATTTATTTATATTCTACAAACGTTTCTTAGTATACTAAATATAATTCAGCGGGAAAAGGCATAGTTCCATTAAAAGAGCACATTTAAGCAATTCACGCCCGTACTCAGTAATGCTTCCAAATTCTTATATGTAGATCTGTATATGATCTGAATGTATACATACCACGTAGTATCAAAAAATTTAGATTTACTTAAATATGCATACCATAACTAAAATCACATTTGCAGAAATTATTGCTAATAGGGAGTACTGCGTATCCGAAATATTTTGCGTATTCCTGTAAATGATATTGTAAATGTATTCCGATAAATATATTATTTTTAAGCGCTAAAGAACCAAATTACCCTTTTTTATATAAATGTGATACATTAATTATAAACAAATGTTCCCTCACAAAGACCTTCCCATTATTATCCAGGACTGAAAACAACTTTAAAATGCCAATCTTGACATCATTATGTGTAAGGTTCTTTGCTTTTATAAGAAAATGGGAAACACTATTTGATTTCTTGGTATCTTAATGGAACCAGCAAACTTTATACATTTACTAATTGATTTG
Organism: Maratus michaelseni; assembly: GCA_963931845.1. Lineage (NCBI taxonomy): Eukaryota > Metazoa > Arthropoda > Arachnida > Araneae > Salticidae > Maratus > Maratus michaelseni. Next base: position 440,521,887 of record OZ007586.1, read on the forward strand.
CAAATTTATTCATTTACGAATGACTTTGAAAAATGACTTTGTGAATGTGTCATATAATCGCCAGTTTGGATATAAAAATCCATTTAAGATATAAAAATTACTCATGAAAATATATATCCCCCTCCCCTAAAAAACAGAGACATGATCGTTCACCTCCTATAAATGGAAGGCTAGATCCGCCCCTGATATTTACTTACGTTTTTAATCTATAGATAAGATTACTAAGGACTTTAATATATTTATAAATTTTCACTTTAAAGAAGAGTATCCAGGCGCTATGTACTCTTTGATCTCGTTGTTGAAACGTTTGTTTTAAATAAAATTTAAACGTTAAATTGTTAGAATTATTTTAAAACAAAAGACTATATCAAGACTTGAAAAATAATTTATTCATGTCACAATATTCCAAAAATAACATATATTTTGAAAAAATGCAAAACTGTCTGAATTTTTATTTTAAGTATATGTATAAACTGCATAACTTTTTTATTTCGTAGAATATAAAATCCTGATTGAGAATACAATGATCAGTCAATATTCCGTAAAATATTTTATATTTACAATTTCAAGAGATAAATTTTATATACAAGCACCATACAAAGGCATTTTACTGCTTCCAAATTCCTAAAATGGTTCAAACAAGCTTTTTCAAAACAAGTAGATGGAAGAGATATTGCATAATAAATATTTATACTATACTACGTACAACAAAACACCTTAGCTTGGAGGGAATTCTTTATTTCAAACGACGGTTTGAGTCGCTATTATATAAATAAAACGAAAACTACTAGATACGCTACAATGAGAACACAACCAGCTGAGATTTTATAAAATGTATGGCTTTTGAATCAAAGTGAAACTTTTCCAAACTGCGGTAAACCTGCGAAATACTTCATAGTTTATCCGCTTTTCTGAATAACGTAAAGCTATAGCATGCCATTTTCAGGTTCAAAATTTTTGTAAAATATAGAATGTATTCACAAAACTTGGCAAAACTGTTCCACTCTCTTCTGAATTTATGATTTCGCAACATTTGCATTTAAAGAGTATGTGGCTTTTACTCCATGCAATATTAAATTTTGTTCACGTTTCTCGGACAATGAGGTCCGGCTAATAGAGGAAATTTAAAATTAAACACATCTCGCCATATAAAGTAGAAAAATTGTTTTGTGGAATTTTGGCAACTGTAAAGCTTCAAAAATGTTTCCCAAATCACAAGACTACATTTCTTTTCATTGAACACTTTTGCCATAAATTATGATTTATTTATTAAATATTACAATTATACTCTTTATTATCCATAATTTAATGTCGGTATATTAATTCAAATACAACTGGCAATTTGAGCAACGATTGACATTTCGTTTTGTTGATGTTGTTAATTTTTTTCATAAATATTCAGTACTTCTTTGGTGATTTTACAAATAACCATACGTCTCAAGAGTGATAAAAATGCAGTGATAAAAATTCTGTAAATGATAAATGTTTGATTTTAAAACGTAAGTAAAAAGAACACAGTTTATTTAGTTTACACAGTTAATTTATTATTTGATGCCGTCTAATATTGCTGTGAACCTAGATTTATAGAAGCCTAAAATTTTATGATTTTTTTTTTATTTTCCTTTATTTATTTATTTATTTATACCTATAGTTTGAAAAGTTATTAGTGTATATTTTTTACTTGAAAGATAATTTGGTACCTATTATGCAAAATCTGAAAATCTATTGAAATACTCAAGTCTTTAGAGAATAATAAGTCTTTAGAGAAAATTAATACCAGTAAATCTGCAGATCAGGAGCCTCAAAATCAGCTCTAAGAGTCATTGTTTTTTAATCTTACTTTTCATATTATTTAGCATCTTACAATCCGCAATTTAACCTTTTTATATTACATACATATTTAGAGGCATACAAAATACTTCGGAGGTTTCAGAAATTAGAAGCGTTAAATTAAACACGGTTTATGAAATGATATTCTGAAATTCTTATGAGCTTTTTCTTCCTGTAACTTTGTAGATAAAAAAATAAACTCATGTTAAAATAAATTCTTCATTTATGTCAATAGAATGCAAAATAATTTATTTTGATAATGAAATATTGCAGCAAAATAACGCGAGTTACATGAATTTTATTATTTTGATATTCTTCGAAATAGGGTTGCTAAGCAACTAATAAATTAAACAGCAAACAACAAAGTAAAAATAAATGCATTCTAAAATTTGTAAAAAAATTATTAAAATAAAATGTTTTATATTTCCCGAACAGATGCAAAAAAATTTCCAAAAATTTAAACAATTAATTTATAAATTCTAATGAATGTATCAGTAATTTTAAAAGCTATTGGATATATTTAAAACCTCCATATCGGAAATTTAGTATTAGTAATTTTACGTTTAAATCCATTATTCAAATATGCGATGTTCATTTCAGTTAAAAATGAAATTTGAAAATCGTCTGCATTCCCATAGGAAAGCATTATGACCTAAAAATAAATTATCTATATTTTTCGAACGAATCAACCAAATGTAACTAAAACCTATACAGGGTACTTCATATTCCGGGTACTTCACCAACATACCCGCCAAAAATCAACCTAATAGGACGATTATTATGGCAGTTATCGCGAAACAGACAGACAAACAAACAGACGGAAACAAAAAAAAATTCGCGTCTCCGCAGTGAGCTTCAACTAACGTTTCGGTAATTAGTTTATAGTAAATCGGCAAACGAGGCATGTTGTGTAACGGAAATAAAGTAGGAAGTTTAAACAATTGCGGTACACTATCAAAATACTATGTACTTTGATTTGTTAAAAAACGTAACATTTTTTATGCAATTTTAATAAGCACAGTGTAAAATACACATTTGCTTTCATATATACATTTGTTTGCATAATTGTACATTTTAGCTATGTTCAGTATAAATACACAATTGAGAATTTGAAATTAAACGAATTATTTGTATTTTGCATTAAGACAATTCATTACTAATAGATATTGATAGACCGTTATTTCATGACCACGTTTGTTGGCTACGTCTGATTCGCCAGGAATCTAAGTCAGCTGAAGCAAAAGGAGAAGCAGCGCATAAATGGAATTTTAAGTATTGTTAGTTTTAAGACAAGTTAACATTTGAGAGAAGTCATTTTCCGTTATAGAAATTTTAATTTCGACATTGCATCTACACGACCAAGACGCATTGTTTTTCACGAATAATAAACATGGTCTGTGCTATAAATACAATATTATAATATGGGTTATTTGAAAATAACACTGGAACATTCCTTATGTGAATGAATTCATCGTTTTATGGGAAATCGTTATCTATGTATTTTGTAGTTGCATAACATTAATAACTACATTTGCCTTTGCCTATTAAAATTCCATTTGCATTAAAAATTTACATTTCCAAGAATTTTATTACCTTTCAGGCTTTTAATTATCAATCGATTAATTAATATTTCTCCATTTCCCGATATCATTTACATCCATTATCAGGAATTGTAATAACTGTATATCTATATTATGCTTTTGTGAAAGTTTATGTTACGCAATCTTTAATTACTACATAAATCTCTCTATATATCTATACAGGGTGAATCTAAACTCTTGGACACAACTTTAAGGGGTGATAGTATACATCAAGACAAAAAATATTAAATAGGAAAGTAAGGGTCTCAAACGTCTTCCGAAGGAGATAGGTGCCATTAAAGTTTAGGGTCCAAAATTTCAAATAATTATAAAAAACGGAAAAATTGGTCGATTCGCTTGCGGTTTTCACCAAAACTATTCTTTATGTCAGTATTTTCTTAAAAATTAAAATAAAAGTTCAAAAAATGCCGATAGAGGACACTTTAGACTTTGGAGTAACGAAAAACTATTTTTTACCGTTAATTTTTGTATCTCATTAAATGATTTCAAAAGCTTAGACTTAAACTTAAATTTTGAGCTCAAAATCTGAATCGTTGGGAGTGGTTAAGTAGTGCAAACAGAACTGTGTTCAGGAGTTGAAATTTGAACCCCCCTCCCCCCCTGAACACAGTTCAGTTACTCCCGATCTTGGTGTCGCAGACCAGGCAGGAACTACTATCCCCTACACGTAAAATAAACAATAGAGGGATGACAAAATTAAATAAAACATTTATTTTAAAAATAAATGTTAAAGATAAAGTTCAAAGATAGAGGGCGCTTTAGACTTTGGAGTAATGAACAACTATTTTTTACCGTTGACTCCGACGAGGACCTGGTTGCGAGGATTGCCGTCGTAGCAGGCGATATCCGGAAGATGCCCGGGTATTCACTAATGTTCGCAACTCCCTCCGCCGGCAGCGTGAGGCCTGCATCGTTGCTGGTAAGCACTCTTTTGAGCAGTTTTTTTTATTCCTCACGAACATCATGCGTGTACCATTTTCTACGTGTCAACCTTCATTCATATTGCACACTACATGCATACATCAAACTGTTTATTTTTATTTTGCGCGGAGAAATTGCTCATGTCTGTTATGAATAAATTTTCTATTTAATTTTGTCATTACTCTATCGTTTATTTTACGTGTAGGGGGTAGTAGTTTCTGCCTGGATTATTTTTAACACAATTATTCAAATTGGTAAAGAAATCATATGAGTTGTAATTTTCCAACTGCACGAAAAATGTCCGGGCCAGGATTCGAACCTGCGATATTTTGGCTGAAGCTGCCATGCTCTACCAACTGAGCTATCCCGGTTGAATCTGGAGGGCATAATTCATCCAGTTCATGCCCTCCAGATTCAACCGGGATAGCTCAGTTGGTAGAGCATGGCAGCTTCAAGAGATCCCAGGTTCGAATCCTGATCCGGACATTTTTCGTCCAGTTTTAAAATTACAACTCATTGCCTGGTCTACGACAACAAGATCGGGAATAACTGAACTGTGTTCAGGAGTGGGGGGGGGGGGGGAGGTGTTTCAAATTTTAACACCTGAACGCAGTTCAGTTTGCGCTACCTAATTACTCCCAACGATTCAGATTTTGAGCTCAAAATTTAAGTTTAAGTCTAAGCTTTTGAAATCATTTAATGAGATACAAAAATTAACGGTAAAAAATAGTTTTTCGTTAATGCAAAGTCTAAAGTGTCCTCTATCGGCATTTTTTTAACTTTAATTTTTATTTTTAAGAAAATACTGACATAAAGAATAGTTTTAGCGAAAACCGCAAACGAATTGACCAATTTTTCCGTTTTTTATAATAATTTGAAATTTTGGGTCCTAAACTTTAATGGTGCCTATCTCCTTCGGAAGACGTTTGGGACCCTTAGTTTCCTATTTAATATTGTTTGTCTTGATGTGTACTATCACCTCTTAAAATTTTGCCCAAGAGTTTAGATTCACCCTGTATATAAATAGACGTGTGTGTCCCTATATTTCACTTTGCAGCCACAAGTACCTAGCTTATACCACTGGTGTTTGTGTGTGGTAGTAGCGTCGAGTCTTCCACCGTGCACTATGTGATTGCATGTAGGTAGCTGTAGGGGTGTAGGAGATTGCGTGGTTGAAAGGGGTCGACCTAGGGCAGTTTCATATTTAGAACAAAGCGTTCTAAAAAATGTTTGGAATTTTTTTAAACGGGAATTGGTTCATTGAATTTAACATAGATAACGAAGTAAGAGGATTTCGCGCCACCTAGCGGTGAAAATTTAAACTAAACGCAGCTTGTGCATAGCACGCCTGCTATACAATGCCGTAGGCAGCGGGGACGAGTGCCGGAGTTTCATTCGGAAAAGTTTGTTTAGAACAGAATGCGCGCCGAAAATGACTATTTTTATCGAAACCGCAAAAGAAAGTTACTGATTTGCAATGCACGACGAAACAGCTAGTAAATTATATGTATGTAATTATTTTATTCGATGCTTTGGTAAAGTGATAATATATAGTATATACAAAGCTTTGTAATTTTTTTCTTTTATTTTGCCTTTTTGTCTTCTACATAAATGTGGTATATATAAAAATTTAATATGTAGAACTGTAAATCCATTCACTGAGAGAACTGTACCTAAAAACGCGGAACTAATTAATAATATTTCCCTCTTTATATTGAGTATTTAAATTCTTAATTCCTTATTATTTGGCAAAATTTTACTTTTCTGTTTGCTACCTCTGTTATACAGAACTGGGAGCGACATAAAAAAGTTTTTAAAAATTGAATAAAAATGCAGAAATGATTGTGAAAGTAATTAACTAATAGTTAATTAATAGTCTATGCATTTGTTTGCATTTGTCAGAATTAATAGTCTATTAATTCTGAATAAGAAAAAAGAGTAAAATCTAGTTTTTTCTTTTAAAATGATAGAGAATTTATATTTAGTGGCATATTAATATTTTAATTTATGTTATAGTTACTGTGTTGTCCTTAATGTAATGCTGGGCAAGTGCTCTAAATATTTCATCAGTATTGACGTTTTGGAAATGGCAACATTGAATCCAATAGACACGGCTGCCACTCGTGACTATTTTTTAATTCTATCTCGCACCACTTTCTCAACAGATTTTTTTTTACATACACTTTGCCAACATATGCGAGGGAAATATATTACAAAATTTATTTTTTAAAAATAGTGATGTGACAGAATATAAAAATAGTCGCCGATGGCAGCCCTGATACAGCAGAGAAATTTTTTATTTAAAAATCAGTTTTAGTCTAAACTGGTGGCAACAAAATCATTAATAATTTAGATAACAATTGGAGATAGATATGCGAGGAATTTACCAGCAAACAGCTATTTTACAGCATAAAAGCCTTTTAAAATTAAATTGGCACATATGCTGTATTTTTAAGTTTTTTGTACCGTAGAAATACTGTACCCATACTACAAAGACTAAAATTGGCATAAATACTGCAATTTTACTAATTGTTTTTCCAGTGCGGTATATATGCCATGTACAGTGTCGTCAGAATAAAAACACACCTATTTCGACATCTGTATATATTGAACCACTCAGTGTCTAAGCTTCAAATTTTTGGAACATAATATTCAAGGCATGAGGAAACGGATTACGAGAAAAAAAGTTCCAGAAACACTGATTGATGACGCTGTACTACAGAAAATATGAAATAAAGACAAAAATAATTATAAAAAACTAACTGTAAATGTGTGGATTCACAGCCAGTTTCATTCTTGAACCTTTCTTTTTCGAAGAGGCTACTCGCAATGGGTCAGTGACATGCACAGAGGCAACCAACAGGTACAAAAGGATGCTCGAAACTTTTTTGTACCCCATTTGCAACAGCTAAAAATTTTTGATTCAATTATCTTTATGCAAGATGGAGCTATTCCACCCATTATGCTCTGTGTACAACAGTTTCTTCGGCAACGTTTCACTAATGACAGAGTAATCTGTCGAGGATTTTCGAACACTCGGCCATCTAGTTCTCAGAATCTTAATCCGTGTGATTTTTGGCTTTAGGGACATTTAAAAAATCTTGTTTATCGAGGACGTCTGGTAATCTTTGCAGATTTGAAAGAAGATATCACTCTGCATGTGAGAAGCATCGCAGTCGATCAGTTACGATCTGCAATTGAGCAGACTGCTCGCATACAGCAGATTTTACATCTTCGAGAAAGAAACTATATTGAGGAGCATTTCTTGCGTTGATAAGGTCCTTGTCACATGAATGTTTGGTACGTTCAAATAAAATGTGTTTACAATGTTTTTTGGGGATTTTTAAGCATATGTCCAGTTGTACAGTGCCATCTATCAGTAATTTGTGAAACTAATTTTTTTTCGTGCAATCCATTCCACATGTCTTGAATAGTATGTGCGCAAACTTTGAAACTTATACACTCAGTAGTTCCATATATAGAGAGGTCAGGGTAAGGGTGTTTTAATTATAGTCACCCAGTATTTATCAGTAAACAATTATAGTACGGTATACATGCTGTTTAAATTTAAAGTAGTAGATATACTGTATTTTTAAGTTTAATGTTAATTGTGTTTAATGTAATTATAATTATTTAAAACGCTCGCACAGTATTAGGATAATATTTTTTGTTACAAGAGAGTCTTTTAAAGTCTTATAGTCTTTTAAAATTTCTTCTTTTGAACACATTTTGCGCCGGTCATGTAAAAGTACGTCTTTTGGATCATCAAAATTCCACCTACGTGTGCTATAGTTATATGATAAATTTTTAATTATTTCTAAAACGCATACATAATATTTATATTTATATAATCAGCATTGTATATATAAACGTACCAATAAGAAATTTTAAAGTAATAGAATGCATAAATTGACTTAAAATGATACTACTTCTCTTGAAAAATAACCGAATACATTGTTCTTATTTTTTCCGCTTCTTTCTGTCAGCTTAGTGTTGAAATATTGAAAACATTAAAGCAATATTTTGGAACTGAAATTATTTTATTTAACTTCTAACTTCCATGTCAATAAGGAATATATTGTACAAAGTTATAAATGAGTTATTTTTCTTTGTTCATTTTAGCAAATGAATAAACTGTGTATTCAACTGTTCAACTGAATTTCATAAAATTCTGCAACCCTCAGATAGGCTTAATAATATAAATCTTGATCCGTAGTAGAAACTATATCCCCATCAGATATGTAAACATAATAGTAAGTGGCAACGCTTTCAGAGTTGTCGTCTTGATAGAAAATTGAACACAAAGAGTTACTTTGTGTTTAAATAGAGACCTTGCATCTCTTATCTCTTCGGAATATATATACAGGAAATAAATGGATTAGATTTGACTTGGACGTAAATGAAGTCAATACAAAGTTTTATGTCGAAATGGCAGGTTCGGAAAATTGCTCTCCACCTGTGAGGATGTAGTGTGAAAAGCGCGGCATTTACATTTTATGGCAAACATTTTTAGCTTAAGCAAATCGTATTTTCTTCTAAAAATAAAATTTAATCAAATTTGTGTACAGAGTGTCCCATACATCCACTGACATTTCAAAAAGTTATAAAAAATAACAAATTGTTATATCAGAGTGCGGTTTGCCCCAAAAGAATTGTCAACGAGTCGGATTTATTTGTAGCAATAGAAACAAAACGCTTCAAAGAGTCAATAAGTTTAGATTTTTAAAAAGAAATACTATATATTTTAACAAATTGCTGCATCAAATTGCGGCTTACACTGCAAGATTAGTCAAAAAGTGCACTTGTTCGTGACAAAATAAAAAATTCCCCTCATTCACATTTCAAAAACTATTAATTATATTTTTTAACAAGTTGGAAATTGTACTTTAAACGTGACATAGGAGGTGCGTTCGTTTTATAACTAGTTTCACAATGAAAAAAATCATCCTCATTATTTCAGAGAAATGAATTATGTCGTCTGCTAGTAGCGAAATGAGCATGCCCTTTTTTTAGGGTTTCGTTCATCTCACGAAACCCTATTACTCCTGCTCCGTTGTCTGTCCGTCACAGAGCCGTTCTCAAAAACTATATAACTTACAGAGTTGAAATTTTGTGCATATAGCTGAATATTATCTATAAAGAGCTCACAATATTAAAATTTGAAAAATTCGTATTATTTTAATAAATAGAGATAAAAAACCAAAATTCTAACAGCCTTTTCCTATTAAATTTAAGCATTTTTCGTTATAGCAGATGCCAAAAATGAAAAATCCACGATGAAATTCTTTCCACAATAATTAATTATCTATCAGACGATTTCCACGTGAAATATTAAAATGCAATAAAAAGTTTCACCAATTGAAAAAAAGATAAATATGAAATAAAATTGATTGACGTCATAGTGGTAATAAAACGGAAAATGTCTAAGATTTCTCAATAATACAAGGAGCAGAGTTGTCAAGTCTCAGGATTTTTCCGCACCAGTAATTTTTTGGAGAAAATATTGTTCTCTTTAATCGCAAAATGCTCTGATTAAATAAAACAACATTTTCTGTACTAAATTACTGGTATCCAAAAAGCCGGAGACTTGGCAGGTCTAAAGGAGTATGAGTATGTGTACGTACACAAAGCAGATTAATATCACGTCATTAGAGAATTAAAAAGAAAATCTGGCGTCATATTGGAAGTTTAACGAATTTCTCAGATGTTTGAGAATAATACAAAGCGAGTATCAATATGAGTAATATAGAATAGTAAATATCTCATCAAAAACAACTCGTTGTAAATGATCCCGCCAAGCCACAAACCTATAACGTCAGCCATAAAAATAAGTGATATCACTTAAAAAGAAACGATATAGAAGTGCATACTCCGAGTCCCGTGTAAAAATCTATCACCACTCATAATGTTTCCAAAGGACTCGGAGTGAGGTACAGTATGTGAAAACTGCTTGGCGACCTGCAGGCTTTTATAATGTTCGCGTTTCCTGCAATTACATATAACTATATTATTTTTATTTATTTTTTTATTTTTTTTATTTATTTAATTATTTTGCTCCCATAAAATTGTAAAAAGCTGAAGCTTTTGTGTTTGCATGTCTTTTCTTATTTGTGAGCTTGAAAAATTAATTTGTTGAATTTATTTACCATTATTTAAACTAGAAACACTAGAAACACCACTCTTACGAAGAAGATTTCTTAAGTAAACACGTAAAGATTTTGAGTTTGTAATATATATATAATGATCATACGCATATTAATAACAATGCACCTTATAATAAACGTTAACTAAATTGAGATATATTGCAATAATTCTAGCGTAAGCGGAATCGCATAAGTCTGGAGAAAAATCTGTTCTGTCAGTTCTTTCGCATACAAAAATATTTATAAAAGTGATATAACAAAAATTAATAATTTATTTTTTCGATTTTCAAAATTGATATACTGCATATATTATAAAAGCCTGCAGGTCGCCAAGCAGTTTTCACATACTGTACCTCACTTCGAGTCCTTTGGAAACATTATGAGTGGTGATAGATTTTTACACGGGACTCGGAGTATGCACGTCTATATCGTTTCTTTTTATGTGATATCACTTCTTTTTATGGCTGACGTTTTAGGTTTGTGGTTTGGTGGGATCATTTACAACGAGTTGTTTTTGATGAGATATCCCTCCTTTTTGTAAGGTGTTTAATTTCAATTACACAGATCCCATTTTTATTCAGAAAAGAAAAGATAAAAGAAAGATGAAAGGGGCAAAATAAAAGAATAATTGTGATGCTATAAACAGAATTATACAATTTATTGAGTCACTTATTCCAATGTACATGTCGCTACCATAGCAACGGGGAAACTTTTATATTCATTTCCTTACATTGTATTCCTCCGATTATTTATGACATGTTTAATTTCCTTTTTCTTTTGTTAATATCACTCTTCCGTTTATATACATTCAAAAAAACAAAAAAAAAAAAAATTTACAGTAGTTTACAAAGTAATTAAAATACTGCAGTTTCAGAAAAATGTGGAAAAATAAGAAGCACCTTTTTTTTTGTCAATTATAACAATGAGTTTACTTTACCGAGAATAATCAAATTTGTTTTTCTACGAACCATTGTAATTTACAGGGATTTTTATACTAATATATTAAATATTATTCTTGAAAATTACTGAGCACCTTAAAAGTTTTTTTATTTGTTAAGTTTTATAACTCCACGTTTCGAGAATCTGAAAAATATAAGATTCGCAACGTTTGCAAAAGTATAAAAACTGTTAAAGTGATTTCAAAATAGAAAATGTTCGTAGGATGACATGTATTCCAAAATTTTGTGTGATTTTGTAAATATACCACAAAGACTAATGCGTTTACATAATGAACCGTTTAAAAAAATGTAAAATTTTATTAAAATTTTTGATCTGATAAATCATAAAGCTTTAAATTAGATTTTAAAAAGGAGCGTGATTAAACCAAAAAGGATTATATTTACTAAATGCACAAAATGCATAAAGATACAAAATACATAATTAATGTTTCTAGTCTGTCCATTCCAATTCGGGGATACTAAAATATAGGTCCTCAATCCTCGGCAGTCCACGAATTAATTAGGACATATGTATGCAACTGTTAAAATGTTCCCAAAGTCGACAATAGAAGCAATAAGTATAGCTCGGCAAATATAAAACACGGCATTGCTTCATCATAACTTTGTTTCGTGAGGTGTTCGTTCTCCAAACATAAAAATCTCTTGAAAGTGTCCGTTAACCGAACATGTGTTCGTTATCCGAACATAAAAATCTCACTCGAAAGTGTTCGTTAATCGATTTGTTCGTAAACCGAACAGTTCGTTACGGATCACCTATTGTATACGAAATATAGCATTTTTAATTTTTATGGGGAATTTAAGAAGATATTTCCTTTTTATTGTGCCGTTTTATTGTGCCTTTTTATTATCCGTTTTTAGAGCATTTTAAGTTCGTCATAGCCGGAGATTCGATGAACGGCAAATATTTAAACGCAAAACTTCTAATCTTGGGGTAGCAACATTTTTACATTCTATTACTCAGCGAATGAACGTAAAGTTGGAATTTTTTAATCACTTTTTCAATCAATTCCTAATACATTTATTAATAAACACAGTTTTTTTTAATCGATGAAAATACTATATTTTAATAGATTTAGAGCTTAAGATCGACGAACTTTCAGGCGGACAAAATGAACGCGTATTAAATTTTAAAGCAAGATAATAAAACCTTACAGAGATTGAAACAGTAGAAAATCATTAAAATACATCTCACTCAGTAAATATACATCGGTTGTAATGTAATCAAGATCTTCTAAGAGACTCTGTAAACGAAACGTATATGGTTCAACAATACAAACAATAGAGAGTTTAAATGAATCGGATGCAGTAACATATTTGAATATCTTGTGTATATAGCCACTTTGACAAAAATTATGCTATTTATACTATTGTTTTTCCTCTGTGTTGAGGAATCAAGTACTTCAACGTAAAAATTCGCTAATTACACAACTATTTAGTCTTATTAAAAAATCTTTTGAGTTACCCTGTAAACGAACAGTAAATTCTACAATTCTGTTTTACAATAGGAAGCTAACTTAAGTCGTTCGTAGTAACATATTTTAACATCCTGCGCATACGTTCTTTTTTAAAAGAATTAGACCCTTTAACATTTCTTTTCTTCATCTTAAGTATAGGAATAAATCACTTTAAAGTGATATACAAAAAAAAACTAATTCATATTTTTACACGAAATATTAAACATTTGAACTACTCATAAAAACAATGCAATTGCTGAAAACCGCGTAAAAATCGGATAATTACACAATTCTTTAGCCCTATATCAAAAGATCTTTTGTGAGAACCTGTAAACGAACCTTAAATGTTACTATTTTTTTATAATAGGGAGCTTACTTGGGTCGACTGCAATAACATATCTTAATGTCATGTGTATACGACCATTTCTAAAAGAGTTGGATCATTTATTATTTTTTTGCTCTATGTTAAGTATAGGAATCAATAACTTTAAACTGATATAAATAAAAAACTAATTAATATTTTTTTTCATGAAACTTACAAAGGTTTGAACTACTCATAAAAACAATTCAAATGACGCAAACCACGTAAAAATCCGATAATTACACATTGCTGTAGCCCTGTCAACAGTTTTTTGCTATATGTTAAGTATAGGAATCAATAACTTTAAACTGATATAACTAAAAAACTAATTAATATTTTTACATGAAACTTACAAAGGTTTGAACTACTCATAAAAACAATTCAAATGACGTAAACCACGTAGAAATCCGATAATTACACATTGCTGTAGCCCTATCAACAGTTTTTTGCTATATGTTAAGTATAGGAATCAATACCTTTAAACTGATATAACTCAAAAACTAATTAATATTTTTACATGAAACATACAAAGGTTTGAACTACTCATAAAAATAATTCAAATGACGTAAACCACGTAAAAATCCGATAATTACACATTGCTGCTGCCCTGTCAACAGTTTTTGGTCTGTACATGATTTAAAAAGTGCAAAAAACAGCACTTTTAAAATCGCATTTCCTGAAAACCTATTCGACAGATCTTGCTTTTCTTTTGATTTTTTAGTCACGTGGCACGCCCCATTCCATAGAATCAAGAACTTTGTTTCTATCATAAATAGAACGCGAGATATAGATGTGTCAAAAACCCGTTTTGTCCCGTCCGTAAAATATAAACTAGACAGAGTTAAAAAAAAAAAATGTAAAATCGTTTGGCATCCATTGGCGGAAATTCCTTTCATTTACGGTTCAATGCATTGCTGTTTCTTATGCTTGGCGAGAAACTCTGTCGAGTTTCTATGATATGAGTTTGAGAAAAATATTGAATCGTGATAAAAATCCGATTATGGAAATTTTAGCATATTTTAACATTTTGAAGGTGTTTAATTTTGAAATTATTCTTTTAAATATCGCATTTAGTCCGCATGACGGATATTATTATGACAGAATATAATAGCGGCTTTGCCCGCTATCGGGCTGGTTTAGAAATTCGAAAAAACGAAGATATAGACCGGTAAATTTTTACTTTATAAAAAAACATGACCTTTTTTTTTTTCGTTGTTGCTAAATGAAATTTATTTGAATTTATTAAAGAAAGGATAAAGTGTTTTGAAAGGAATATTAAACGAAACCCTTTGAGTGATCCTCGATCACACTTACCCACTTGTTTTTTATTACGTATGCCACGTTTACAAATGCGAATTTTTTTTCACCATGGAGATCTTGCTTTGCGAATGATTACCTCCATGGTTTGATATTTTTATGACTCATAATGAACGAATCTTCTGTGTTTATTTACTCTAATGGATTGAGATATTCGGTTTACCTAATTTCTACTGAAGTTATCTCAGAATCTATACATTGTTGAATGTAACTCATCTCTCAAGCAAACAATTTTTTGAGCGATCTTTCCAAAAATTTAACTTTTATGCAATTTTATTCGAAAAAATAATTTTGAATAAAAAGGGCGCTTGGCATTTGAAAAAAGATGTGGTTAGCCCGTGCTTGTTTTCCACAGTCAAATGACTTGCGCTTTTATTATATAGATTACGTATGATAGGATTTAATATAATGAATTTATTAATATATTTTAAAGTTTTTAATCGATTTTTCGTAAAATTTGAAATGCCTCGACAAAATCTTGCAACGATTATATATATTAAATTTCAAATCATTCGGTTGGGTAGTTTCTGAACTGTTATATGTGGACAGACGAACGGACGGACGGACGGACCAGACGACAACTATAGGTGCTACGTATTTATATAATTACGAACGCACCAAAAAATGTCCTATCGGAATGCGGTTTCAATATAAAACTTGGCAAATGTTCGGAATTTTTGTAGCAAAAAATAGTTCAATAAAAATTTCAAAAATTTTTTGCTTCTGCCTTAAGAAATTCAATAATTCGAAAAGAGTAATTATGCAAACCGCACTCCGACACGACACTTTTTTATATTTTTATAGATTTTTTAAATGTAAACAAGTATATGGGATATACTGAACTTTCTGTATCATAGTTTGGTGATTTTACTGCAAAAGAAGAAAATTTTAATTTTTATGAGGTTTTTATCTATTTTTTAGCAAAAAATATTTATTATTTGAAGCACATAAATGTATGAAAATATACGGAAATAATGGCTGTAAGTTGATAATAAAATTACTCTCACTGTTATATATGTTCAGATATGTTATGTTAATATTACATTTTCCATTTATTTTTTGCTGGTAACTTGTTCCGTCGGTAGATAACGTGAAAGAAAGTTTAGTAAATAATTTTATTCTTCAAAAAATACATATTGGTTTTGGGGCTTAGAACTCCAATATGCAACAATTAACAAACATATTCATAAAGACAAAATTGCAAGCAAAATTTTAAAGAAAAGACCTGCTCTTTAAAGGCAAGCAAAAATAACAAGAAAGATAAATCTTGCGTAAAGCATAGATTATTCACCAATTTCCAACACTTTCTGAATACTGCAACGGAACTTCACCATTCAAAATGGTGAAACCGGATTTAAGCAATTACCTTCTATAGCCTGAATGTTATTCGAATTATTTTGTGCATCGCTGCGTATGATCTGTAGATATTTATATACAATACATAGTGTGCAAATTTTTAGCATAGTTACAGAACGCATAACACAACCGGAAATTCACTTTCAACAATATCCAACAATAGACGGAAATGCACTCAAATGATTTTGTACAGCCCTGTATATTATCTACAGATAGTCATACACACCTCATATTAAACTAAAATTGAATTCAGGAAAATAACGCACAGCACAACTGAAAACGTACTTTGAAAAAATATTATCTACAGACGGAAAGGTATCCGGTTCTTTTTATTGTCCTGTATATGAATTTTTTTATATTTTACGAAACTCTCCTAGTCTAGTAAATATAGTTTATATTTTACGAAACTCTCCTAGTCTTAGTAAATATAGTTCAGCCGTTAAACGCATATCTCAATTAAAAAAACATTCTTAATCAATTCACTCTCATGTTTACATAATCTAAGCTTACAAATTATGCTTAGAAATTATTTTGTGCAGCTGATCTGTAAATTTTATACACACCATGTAGTATGCAAAAATTTACTGAAACATAAAAACGCATACTACATCAAAAAACCAGCATTTATCGCGCATAAAGAGTACTGTAACCGAAATATTTTGTGTATCTGTGTAACTGAACTATAACTGTTATGCATGTCATATTCTACAGTAAGCATCTTATAGTGCGCCTCAATAAATGAATATATATTTCATTATATTTGAAATAGTGTAACATTATTAAGATACTCTCCAAACAATATTTCCCGTAGACCATTATGTATCCGAATTCTTTTGAGTGACCTTATAAATGAATGATACATACTTTGAACTCCATATTATGCAGAAAGCATGTTTTACTGCACTTCATAAATGAATATCAATTTCAATAGGTTTGAAATAGTGTAACATCATTTAAATGCACTACGAACGATTTTACCCCATTGACCATAATGTAACGGGATAATTTTGAGTGTCCTTGTAAACGAAATATAAATGTTTTGCCCTCCATACTATACAGAAAAAAAGTTTTAGTGCACATCATAAATGAATATAAATTTCATTGTGTTTGAAATAGTGTAAGATAATTAAGATTCATCGCAAAGGATTTTAACCGATTGACCATGATGTAACGACATTCTTTTGTGTGTATCTGTATATGAACTATTATTGCGGGATACCGCATTTCAATAGAGAATATGTCACTGTAAACTTCAAACACATATATAATTTACCTGGCAATCCAAATATATTTACGAGAGTTAGAAGACGGGCAGACGGCATATAGACGGCAGACAGACAAACCGAATTCATAAATACTTTTCAACTATGTTGGAAAGTGTTAAAAAAGATAAAAATATATTCTTTAAAGAGAGGCAAAACTTTGAAAGAAGGATGTCTTCACTATTTTAAAGATAAATATTAAAATCAAAATATATTTTTTAAACAACTAATTTACACTATGTTGCAGAATCATCGGTCCACCCTTAAAAATTCATTTAACTTCTCAAAAGCATTCAAAATGTCTTTCTAACAAATTCTAGACGATTTCTTGCCTAAAATTGCGAAAGTATTAATGAAAATGCGTTTACAAATCATTTAAAATTTAAAATTATTTTTTAGGTAGTGCAAAAACATAAGTCCACTTTCGATTTTTTTTAAATTTAAAGTACGGTTATTCGTAATTTATAGAAAATTTTAACACAATAAAGGTCATTTATGGATATTCAATAACATTGGCTTTAAAACGCAACTATACATACGTAGTTTTCATTACTCAGTAGCAAATATTAAAGTGAGGATGTAATGGCTCGCAAAAACTGGAATCATAATAGCTCTTAAATACTTTATCAAGTATTTATATTTATAAGAATATTTAATATTCATGTAGAAATTTGTATTTAACAAAGAGGTCAACAGTTTCATAGATTTCATTTAGTAGAAATAAACTGTGGAAAATATCAGCAAATATTGAAAAAGACAAACTAATGAGTGTATTCAAATACGTGAAAGTAAAAAAAAACCAGTTAATAAAAAAATGGACACATACAAAATAATAGCACAAAAGCATATGTATTATTTTTAATAGAGGACCTAAATCAAAAATCACATTCGAGTGGGGAATTAGAAATCCATTACGAATTATTTATTATTGTTAACGATTGTTAACGATTTATTTAAATAATCCATAAATTTAACAGAGAAACATTATCAGGAAATTAAGGAAATAACAAATGAATAATAATTTAGACTGTTTCATAGAGTACGACCTTCAAAATATTAACTCCCTTGTTTTACTATTACAAGGTTTCAAAAGCATTAATCCTAATGCTAGATTATATTCAAATTAATTGGTTTTTCTATCTATGTTACAGAATAATTACAAGAATTGTACTTCGAGTAAAAATCTATGAAAAAAATCTTTTCAGTGCTTTTTGAGTGAAAATTACATTATCTAGATGAATTTATATAGAAAAATCAAACATTTAATTGACTCCGCTTTTCATTGTGTGCAAAGGTTAATCAGAGAACGTTCAAATAATTGTTAAAATGATGTAACGCTATTTCCATAACGCTAAATGATTTTCCAAATGAGTTATCCACATTTTCAATTTCTATTTTTGCCACAATGATCGGGGAGCGCTTGAAAAATACCAATTGAGCCAGTTCTAAAAACATTATTGTATACAATATAAAGATGCATCTTTCATTTTATTATCAAGTGAATCCATATAATTGGACGGAAATATCAAAATTTTTGCACAACCAGCATTTAGTCAACGTTTCGTGCTTGCTTTTATAATTACATTTCTCGTGAAAGATTTATTTCTACACAAGTATGTCAAATTTTAAAACTTGTTTTACTTGAATATTACCTTTTAATTTTTGAGAAAATGCACAAAGAAATTCGAGTGCTTAGGGGTATCAATTCGTGAGTGATATTTAATCCTTTGATTGGCGAGAAAAAAAAGGCAAGAAAAAAGGGGGAGGTAAGCCTTTCCCTCATCTTTTCTAACAGTAACATTTGTTACGGCTGTCAGCTAGCCACGCAATATGGATGAGATGAATTGGCTATCAAGCTACAGGATTACCCGGACACAGTTTGAAGAATGGAACTGGCCAAATAATTACAAGAGCAACGGGAAAAAAGTACCACCACAAAGCGAAGATAGATAAAAAATAATGTGCAAAAGGAATAAAAAAATGGAAAAAGGAAAACGAGAAGTGAAAGACAAGAACGGGAAACATTCTTTTAATCCCCCTTTTGTATTGTTTGTTGTTGGTTTCCTCGTTAGTCCTGTATGTCACATTTTCAGGATACTGTCAGTGGATTTTTTTAAGTTGAGTTTTGGCCTCTTTCAGAGAAAAGAAAGCAAATTTCTTAAAAGGATTGTGGAAAAATAACTTAGAATTCCTTATTTTATGGCTGTTAAGGAAGGAAGAATGCAAGATGATTAGGGGAATAACCACTATTAAAAGAAAAGGGACATTTGTCATTAATTTAATAAATGTGGTTTAGCATTTCTATTTTTTCGACGAATGAAAGTAAAAGTATTTTAGAAGAAGGTACTCATTTTATCTTCTTTGTTAACTTTTTTGCACCAAGAAAAGAAATACTATTCATTTAACTTTTAAGAAACTTGTTTTATATACGTATAATAAAAATGATTTCTTCTGATATTAAAATCGCTTGTATTTTTAGGAAAAAACTTACTCGTGGCTGGACATTACTTTGATTTTCAATAACGTAATCTAACTAATGACTTATTCGCATAAGTGCAAACGTTATTTATCGTTAGTTATACGTTTAGTTATTAACAGAAAAATAAATATTTTGACATTTTTAAAAAGTTTTATTCTGATAATTGGAGTTTCCTGCTACAAAATTCAGAATGTTATTGATGCCAAACTTCGAAGTTTGTTTCATGATAAATAAATATACCTTGAATCAGAAATTTTACTTAACAAATGGAATTAAATAAGTACTACATAGAAACAAGATGCAATTTATTAGATAAATGTTCTGGTTCAAAGTATGTTTACTTGATTTGAGAAAAAAAAAGCGAAAGTTGGCAGATACAGAGTGGTATAAAATAAAATATACTACAGCTTTATCCTCTAGTATAATATAATACTTAAGAGAGAATTGCAAATGTTATTGCGTGCACATAAAAAATTACATATGTGGAATTTCCATTTTTTATTTTAACGTATGTTAAAATAATCATAATTTATAATTTGAAATCTGTAAAATAGATTTGGTATTAACACCTTGGGGACGAGCGACACGTATACGTGACGCATAAGGCGCTCAGAATCCTCGATTATTCCCACCAGTTAATTTTTATCGTAAACTTTGCCTTATTTAATGACAGCATTTCTGAGATTCAATTGGGCGAAAATTTCTGCTTTGAAAAACCAGTGGCAAAAGATTAAAAATTCTGTAAAGGACGCTTGTCGCGAAGGGGTTAAGAAAGAAAATTCTTATTGCTAACTTCTTAAAATTTTCATTGATCACGTACACTACAATCAAACCTTTATGACGTCATACTGACCTTAACTTTTACATTACGAAATAAATTACGAAATAAATTTAATTAAACTTCTCCAGTCAAACATAAAACTAAAAAGGAAAGTTTTAAAAATGTAATCTAATCATATTTAAAAAGGATCTGTTTTAAACTGATTCCGTTGATGCTTTAAATGTGTTTACATAAGATATATTATTGATATTATTCATTTACATTGCTATTTCATAAAATAAAACAAATAATGCATGTTATTTTAAGTTATTTTGTATTTATAAAGTGACAGGTTCTAAATATTGTTTCCGTTCCTTCCACATAAATGTTTCAAAAATGCCTGCTAAAAGATGCATTAGTTGTTTTACACATTTTTTTTCACTGAATATAGTATTTAATTAATTTAAAACACAAAAAAAAATTCTGTAAAAAAAAAAGTACGACGATTATAAGATATAAAAATTTATTAACATTGGAAAACAAACGAAGAAGATTATTCGAAGAAACATTTTTTATATACAACCGTTTTTGTAGATAATGGTTATATAACCGGAATATGCCTCCATTCCGACCAATGAGCACGCTTTATAATATGGTCAAGTAACTATATGAATAACTGGACAGTTCGCTGCAGATTTTTAACAGTGAATGTAAACATATCTTCAAATGAATCATCCATCAAAGCTGCGTAATTCGGATCAGGTCATTACTGTTAAATAAAATCATTGTGTATAACTTTTAAATATTAAAAGACTTTACAGTGCGTTTTCAAATTGTATAACATCTGAGAGTATGTAGTAATAAATTTGCTTTATTTTTATATAATTTTATTTGTTCACATAATTAACCAGAATAAAAGATTTTGAATACCACTATTTTTTAATAGCAATTATTGTCTTATTTAATGCACAATTTAGTATTAATTTAGACGAATATTACTATTTGAAAATAGTAGTATTTAAAATATCTAACATTTTGTGCCTATGGGTTCATGTTTCTACTCCGACATTATTTTTATTCTTCATATTTATATTTTTAAAATATGCGAAAATGTTCGTGCACATTACATATATAATACTAGGTTTTGTCAAAAGTTATTAACCCTACAAAGCGCAGTGTTGCATATATGTATCAATTAACACTTAAATACATGAATGTTTCTTTTAGAATTGTTTCCTTATACTTATATTAAGAATTAGACATCAGAAATTTTAAGATGGATTTTTAACTTTATTTAGTAGCACATTTATGTGATTTATGTGATTTTTACAGGATTAATATTTCTATATAAATATAGTAATTGCGAAGAACTTGATTTATTTATTAAAAGTTAAATGAAAAGTTTTGCAAATTTGATAAACTATGCACTTAAGGGTTAAAATTTAACCTTTAACAAATAAAATATGCATTACGTTCCAGGCTAACTAAAAATACTCGCCTTATGTAATCATAGTAGTTTGCTATTAAATAAGGCAAATAATTACTCTTTAAAATTTGTGGTATCTAACACTAAATATGAATATGAAAAAACATATTTCCAAAATAAAAAATCGCGCACTGTAGTGTTAATCTTATGAAAACACGATATTTTTTCTTATAAAAAATTAGCTTTGAATTATTTTTCCTGGGATCAGTACAAAAAAAAAAAAAAAAAAAAAAAAATCTTTATTAAACGCAGATTTATTATTTTACACCCATGTAATTTTTCCATTCAAGTAAATCTCTGATCTTCGAACTGGTTTCTGAATAGTTTTAGAAATGGTCTGAACAACAATTATTTTCAACAATGTACGTTATATGATGAGAAAATATAACATAGTATACTCCTGAGATGTCAGGATTTAACAAGCTTTTGACGTCTATTAATAAAATAGTCACCCATTTTTCATAGCCGATGTCATTCGACAGCAGTATTCCCTGCCCGTTGGGTAAAACTTTTAGTAGATTTTAATAACTTTTACGTTGTACTTCAGTACAACAGTCTGACAGTTTGAAATTGCGAAAAAATTAATGAATCTCTGACGTTTTTCTATTAATAAAATCAGAAAATAAATTAATAAAAGAAACATAATCAGATGAAAACTTTGTAGGAAGCACTAATGTGACTAATCTCAATTTGATTTTCAACTCGTTCAACAATAGCTTATAACTTGTAAGCTTGGCTCCTACGGGTTTTTGAACTTGACTAAAAATATTTTCAAATAGCAATAGTTCCCTTATATCGTATTTAAGATTTTAGTTTTCATAAATATGCATTTAAGGTAATTGCAATTTTAAAAATATCATTTATATTTCTAAAATAATGTGAAATCTATACAAACAAAGGATAAATTTACAAAATTATTATTTTACGCCGCTAACTTTGTTTTATTTAACATTTTATATTATTATATATTGAGTATCATTTTAAGTCATTGTCAACTACTTTTTCCTCTCTTTTTTTTATAGAAAGAAATATAATTTAATATTCAATTTGACTCGAAAAGTTTTTTATTTCTTTATATATTTTGAAAAAAAAATTAATGTTTGATATTTATTTTTACACAAAGTTAAATTATTTTATATGCAGGATGTTTCTTCTTATCGTTGACCAATAGCTAATTCCTAAGCCGTTCATTTACGTTAAAAAATTTAAATAAAAAAATTACGAAATTTTAATTTAACAGCAATTTTGCAAATTTCTGTACAACCAACACTTTTGAACTTTAGAGATTTTAGGCGTTTTAATGGACTGAAAACGAAAAAACACTTTTTTTTGTACCACAAAATGTTGAAAATTGACAAAATTAGTTTTGGTCGTACAAAAGAAAACTTTTTTATTTTTTTATTTGCTAGAGAATGGAAAACGTTTCTCTAAATATAACTTATAGAATTCAGAAATTGCATAAATATTTAAATTTCGTAACTTTTTGAAAATAACTTTTTTGAAGAAAATGAATTTTCCCATGTTGAAGAAAAGTATTTGAAATATTTTTGCAATTGAATCTATACCTATAAAACTATCTATTTAATAATTAGCCATTGGTCATCTATACGGAGGGGCACCCTGTATATTTTCTACTTTTGACATTATATATGTTTCCATTTCCTTTATAGAAATATAAGTAATCTACAGATCAATGTTCGATACATGAAAAATACAAAAAAGATTTCTAATCTATGGTCTATCATTACTTTCTATATCCAGTACCGATTTTTTTGTAGCTGATATACTTGTCATTTTCTGTTGAGTTAATTTTCTTTACATAATTAATGAACGAAATTGTTTTCTTGCATGCCAAACCCTACTTCATCGGCGGTGACTTTACTTCAATTGTAATGCTTGATATATGTTTGATCGATACAAGGCAGAAGTTGAAAACTGGCCTCCTAAAGTAAAGGTCAGTTATGAGCAGAGGCTTCTACTTCTTTTAAATTTATGGTGTTACAGACAGTGTCATTTATCACATATTTCAGAAAAATAGCTAACGTGGTGGTTTCACGGTCAGTCAATTGATGGCATGTTCAATTTATTACTGAAACATTTTGTTTATATCGTCTCTTTTTATTCATTTTTCATGACACAATATTACGTGCATTCATTTAAACGCTGCAATTGATTCAAAAAATATTATAACACCATTTTATTCTTCAAAGTAGGATTTATAAATTTAGAAAAAAAATTGAATATGAAAATATTGGGGAAAAATTATAAAAATAAAATTAATATGTTCAACATGAAACGAAATCGTATCTTTTCTTTGACAGATATCAGTTTAGTGCCAAAATGTGGTATCATATAATTAATATTTAGTAGTAGTAATTGTAATATTTAATATAACAATATTTAATATAACACCTTTTATATTGTACAATATATTATATATATGGTATATTATACTATATTATATAACAGTATAGTAATATTTAATATAACACGTCCATACCCAAATGGCGTATTTTAGCAAATGTGATTTGGTACAATAGAGTTTTTGAAACTTTTAACGGTATTCACATAAACTTTAAAGGACACTCTAACATACCTTCCAACGTTACTTTTTTTTGTTACCTTTAAAAATTAATAGACATTTTGGTGATTAAACAAAGCAAAATTTACTATTAAATTTTAGTGGTAAGAAAAAAAGGCCAAAAGTTGTCAGCTATGCTGTAGCCATGATGGCAACTTTTGGAAGTGGACCCATTTACTGAAGCTTAGCTCAAAAATTTTCATCTTGGAATACCAAAAGGGTAGTTTTATGAAAAAACAGAGAATAGACAGCAACTTTGCTGCCAGTACATTTTCCGTTTTTTACGGATTTTGTTTGTTTTTTTTACATTTTAAGCCCACTATGAATGGAATGGAATTTTTTATTGTATATTTTAAGAGTGGCACTTTATCTGACGTGGATAATTCTACACACAAAACTGTTTCCTTTGGAAATGTACACATTTTTATACGAGGTATTACCTCTTATCACTCAACAGTAGCTAATTCCTAAACCATTCGCATCAGATGTAAGGGAAAGTGGGGTAGCCGCAGACGGCGGGTAACCGCGGACATTTCGATTTCTAAGAAATTCAAAGGGTTGCGTAAATAAAGAGTTATTGTAAATGAACGCCCTCTAGAGTCGAAACAAATACAGTTTAATTGTGACGTGGGCGCGGAGTAAGTTAGTCGTTATTGAGTGTTTTGTTTTCGTCAATATATTTTCGACAAAACGAGACAGAATGCATCATATACGGGGAAACATTTGAAGAAGTCTGGATTCAGTGCCAGGAATGCAAAGACTGGGCCCATGAAGATTGTGTTTATATAGATGCATCGGATTTTTATTATAATTGTGATGTTTGTAAGGACAAAAAACGGTTGGTATACCATTGATTAATATGACCGGGGCTACCCGCTGTTTCTTGTGACGCCAAAAAAATAAAGCCAAACTATTTTCGGTATACATCGTTAAATAATTCTATATTATTAGCAATGTTTAATTAAAATCATTAAAGAAGTTCGTAATTTTATTTTAAGTATAAAATAAAGACAGAAATTTCATTCATTTGTTTTTTATTTGCAATTCATCCAAGTGTCCTGCGCTACCCGATCTTCCCCTACACTTCGAATCGCAAAACTTTTAAATGTTGTTCTCTAACATATTAATGTAACCCACTACGTTCGACACCCATTTTGTTTTAAAATAAAATAAAAATGAGAAAATACCGATTGCTTTAGAACGATTAGTATATAAAAGGACAATTACATTTGTTAAATTAATAATTTTGACGTAATTTATTTATATATTTTTTTATTTTATTTGTTAAATAATGCAATATTGGATACTTACTAAAAATGTCCTCACTAGAAAAATAATGATGACTTTTTCCTCATTAAAAAATATGCAATTTGAGTTACTAAGAATGTAATGAACTACGATCTAAGCCATAAAATAAAAACTTTCAGAGCTATACCCATTCAAATTATAATTTTGGTGATTTTAATCTCCGAAATTTCATGTTGTATCTTCCTTAGTATCTATAAGAATTTTTTTTTCGCTTAAAGTTAGTTAAATACACAATTCCGGTTACTTAAATACACACTTACGGTTTGATAGTTTATTGTTTTTTTCACATATATATATACAATTTAATTACTAAGAATGTAATAAACTACGATCTGTGCCATAAAATAAAACCTTTCAGAGATATATCCATTCAAAATACAATTTTGGTGATTTTTCATCTCCAAATTTTTATGTTGTACCTTTCTTAGTCTCCATAATAAAAGATATTTTTTCTCTTACGGTTACTTAAATACACATATGCGGTTTCTTAAATGCACACTTACGGTTTTGTTAGTTTAGTATTTTTCCATAAATGCAGAATTTGAGCTGCTAAAAATGTAAAAATGTAATGAACTACAATCTAAGCCATAAAATGCAAACTTTCTGTGATATACCCATTCAAATTATCATTTTGGTCCTCGTTTCATCTCCAGATTTGCATGTTGTACCTTCCTTAGTCTCCATAATATTTTTGTATTAAAATTTCTTAAATACATATTTCCGGTTACTCAAATGAACACTTACGGTTTGAATGCTGAAACAAAAACAGTCATAACTAAACTTCCAATGATCCTAAAAAGAAAACAGAAACGTTGTACAAGCTTTCAAATTAAAGAATTCTGCTATATTTACTGAAAATTGCTAATTTAAGCGTAGTAGGATACCTTAAAATTCCTTTACGTCAAAACTTATTTGTTTTGTGAGAAATTACGAACTTGAAATTTTTATACGGGCCCTAGATATTATACGTCATATTTAGAAACAACATTCTCCATGATACAACAAATAAAACAAAAAAATATTTTTTATACGATCAAATCTTTCCGAGTTATGATACTTTAAATTTTATTTCAGCATTTTCTGGCACTAAAAACGGAACGATCCATTTTCAAATGAAATCCTAGAACACCAACAACGAGGTCTTCGCGTATGTGGAAAATTAATTATGCATTTGCTTTTAAAACAAGTTTTACATTTATGATCAAATTTATGATAAACTTCAAAATTTAATTATTTAAGTTATCTACTGCCATGTTCTAAATAAGAAGATTAAACAAACTAAATTAATTTGATAAAATATGATTAATCTCATACACCTTCTTTGCTTGTAATTTAAAATTTTTCACGAAGTAGTAGTAAAGTAAAGTAACATCTTAGTCAATATTTATTTACATCAAATAAAAGCGCAATAAAAACGTATAAGAAAATAATACTTTTAGCTACTAAGTTTCTTAGAATGTTGAAAACGCATGCGAATGAGTTATTTGAGATATTTGTTAAAATATACGACTGAATATTAAAATTAAAACGAAAAATGTGCTTTTCCTAGAGTCCTTGATGTATTTTACGTTCCTAAATATTTGCTTATAATATATAATCAGATTATCAAATGAAAGATATGTTCTAACACATGTTAAATAAAATGTTTCTATGTATTAAACATATGTTTATACAGTATTAAAATTTGTTGCTATTTTTCTTATTCTCTCTGGCAAAAACAACGTATAAATTTTAAGAAACCAGCATTTCCTCATCAAATATTTAATATTTTTAATATTTTGTAAATCTTCTATTCTTTTATAGTTAAATTTATTCTCAGTTTAAAAGATATTATCATATTATTTAAAAAATATTATGCACTTTTAACATACAAAATTAGATAATTACACTAATCTGATAAAGGGGGTATTAGAAAAATATCTGTAAGAGCTAATGTCCTGAAAATAATTAATTATTCATGCAGATACAAGCTCAATTTATTGAAAAATAGTGAAAAACTCGATAATTACTAAACCAAAAATGTATATTGAATTATATTATCTTTAAATAATAATAAAATCTCTATGTTAGATGAATAATTTGTTTATAAGTTTGAGTCAGTCATATATAGATTATTTTGTAGATTAATTCTATATTTCTTAATTTATAGATATAATTACATATATTTCTTAATTTATAGATATAGTTTAAGAAATTGTACCCTGCTTATCTATATTTCAAATTAATATGCTTTATATAATACTATAACCATCCTTCATTCATCAATACAATATATTTTATAAAGAGGAAAATGACTTATTTTAACTGTAGTAATTTTGTAGTAAGAGTAAATTCATCAATTTTGCTGAATTGAAAATTTCATCACGAATAAATAGTAGATATAGTCCATAAATGATTGTTCCGGTTTCCATAACTCATAACTTTTCATTTAAGAATATGACGAAAAATATTATTACATATTATTACATAAATTACAACTGAATTTTTTTTAATAACGCAAACAAAGTTACACATGAATAAATCACAAATAATAACACAAATAATTGTTTAATAACACAAACTAAGTTACATATGAGTATGTTGTGACGACACGCTTATCCAATATTGGCGTTAAATTTCACAGTTTGGTGACATATTATTTTTATACGGTCGGGTTTTATGGTTGACGGTAAAGTACACAAGTACTCATATTTCATCACATTCCATGAGTTAGTATTATTTATAATGTTTACTCTCATTATATAAAATATAATTTGTTAGCTTGTCAATACTTTTAAAACATTCATTTCTATTGATTAAAATCTCGGAACGTTATCCAATTATTTCTTATATTAAATTTTAATCTGATAAATTATTTGTAAGCATTTCTGTTTTTCTAGAATATGTATTTCTAAAATTTAACGAATTCTGTACCAAGCCATGCATAAAAAAATTTCACATTTCGAAAAATATTCTACAACACATTCTGTTTCAATCAAGATATCCAGTTTTAAAATTTGACAGTAACTTAACCCTTTTACGTTTGGCGTTCTAATAATAATACACGTTTTCCCATTTACCATTATTTTGTCGTTACAATTGTTTTGTGATTTTTGCATCTAGGAAATATATTTTTTTTAGCATTTACTATTTTCACTTCACTTATGTATTTAGTAAAAACACAAAAGAAATTTGCTTAATGTTTTTATACACAGTTGCTAAGACTTTTAATTCAAACAGCTGTTTCAATTTCCAAAAATGAAAATAGAGGCTATTTGTTCTAACAAAAGATTTATAATAAGTAAATCGGCCAAGTACGAGTATAACTCACGCTCAAAGGGTTCCGTACATTAAATTTATTAATTAATATTTAATAATTAATAAACTCTTTCTACCCCTAATTTTTTCATAAACTTATTTTGAGTAGATTCGGAAATGAGAGGGGGCGGGGATATATTTTTTAAAGTATACTTTCGTCGATATCTCTGAAAATATAATACCTAAAATAAAAATTTATATTTTTGAGTTCGATGTTACGGGATATTTCGAAAGATACCCTACACGATACATAAAAAGAAAGTGTTTTTTCAAGTAACTGAATTAATATCTCAGCTAATTACCGACATTTTTTTTCGAAAATCATTATCAAATATTCTTGGATAATTCTGCGTCGATAGATGATTCTGAATCGAGCGCCCGTCAATTCCGCCGCTGACCCGAAAAGTAAAGTTCGCGTGTAACGAAAAAGGCGTTTTTCCTCAAAAACTATGTTACATAGAAAAATCGCTTCGTCAATACTACTCCTAATTTTTTCATAATTTTAGTTTCAGTAGATTCGGAAATAGATCCGGGGGGGGGGGGGGGCTCTAAAAATATAATACCTAAAATTAAAACAAATATATTTTTGAGTTTAATATTACAAGATCTTTCATACGATATCCCACATGATATTAAAAAAAAACTTTTTTTTTCAAGTAACTTAATTAGCCCCCTAAATTTTTCCTAAACATATTTGTAAATAGCTAATCATTTGATAATATGTGGGCAAAAAGGCTTTATAAATTACCGAAGTTTGAATGTTCCATGTCTGATAGTTTTTGAGAGAAAGGGCTGTAGAAGACAGACACAGAAGTGATCTAATAATGGTTCCGTGTTTACTTTTTAAGTACGGAACCCTAAAAAAAGAAAATAAAATACTGGAAGGTTGTTATTATTTACTCATGTAACAGTACATCATTTTCCAAACGTCTTCCAAAATTCTTTTGTAGCCTATTATTGTATTTATAGTAAACAAAATAACTACGGACATTTCGTTAGATTTCAATAAATCATATTTTTTGTCGTTTGGATAGCTATTTTTATTTATTTTTAACTAAAAAGTATTTTTTTTCCAAAGTTAAAAAAAATATATATTGCAATCGACAGGCTTAACAGTTTCTATTGAAAATATCAGTAATATGAATTTGACGATTAAATGGGGGAAGAATATTTCGTGAAAGTTTTCAGCAATCGAAATAACATTAATAACAACAAGCGAGAGACTCTCTATATATTCTTAATATATTGAAGCAGATAAATTGGGATTAACAATATTACAATTTCATCATTGAGGTCGGATATTAGCACGTGATAAAATTACGCATACTTCACAAGACTCTAAAAGAATTCGATCCAGTAACTAATTACCACAGGGTTTAATTAACCACGGAAAATTATTCATTTAAAGTTCTACACTGACATTCAAACAATAGCAAAAATCTATTAAGAAGAAAATGTAAGAACACATTTTAGAGTAATACTAAAATAAATAGTGTAAACTGGGGATGTTTGACCATATGGAAGCTTTGGCCTACTCCCTTTATTTCAATTGAAAATATTTTTTGCTGATAATAAAACAAGATAGAATAATTCATATTATTCCCTTTAAAGAGAAAATAATTCACATTTTTCTCACATTCAAATGAAAAAGTGTTTTTTGCATATAATCGCCATGTTTTTATACAAGAACTTTAGTTATAGCAGATTAAAATTTAAAAGTTGCCGTTGGAGATTAGTATCCAAAATGTTTACGCGTATCTTCTTTATCCTTTAAAAGAATATCGATACTGCAATTGAAAAAACGCATTACTGCTACAGAGAAAAACAAATCATTTAATATCTACATTGACTTTCAATTAATAGGAAGTGTTGAATATCAGTTGCTATACAGAAATTGTTGCGAACATTTATTTCTAAATATTAAAATATATAAATAAAAACAAATCCAAAATGTTGAAAAAAATAACTATAAGAAAATATAAATTAGAGAGAGGGGGGAAGGTAACCAACTCTCATTCCCTTTTATCCATTCTTATTACTTTGCACTATAAAGGAAATATTCAGTCACCACCCTTCATTAGTCTCGTATTACATGGCAAATAAAAATGATTGTCACGAATTTCTCTTCGATGTAGCGTGAAAATTAAATAAGAATGGCTGATTTCAAATATTTACGCTGCTTATTCTCATCAGAATTTTTTTGTTTTTCCACGATTCATTTACCATCTCAATAAGCTTCAAATCATGGAAAAAAAGATTTATTCGCATATTACAATTTTCTCAAAAAGTATGAACAGAAAATAATATTTAATAATTATTTTCTTTACATATGCAGTAAAAATTCGGTTATGGTAGATATTCTTGGTGCTTTACTTTCAGAGACACAAAAAGAGACATCTGAATGAGCGATACACCAAGACGGTTATATAAGGAATAGTTATTGTAAGAAAGTAAAGAGACACGTTAATTCAAACTTTCTGAAATATAGCTGGGAGTACGAGAGATTGAATTCTCTATATAATCACTATATATTTGTAATAGCACATCGGGTAAAGCAAATTAAAATTTCCTAGTTCTCTAACACAGATTAGTATTTGATAAAATTACTTTTATCTGTTCTGTCTTCTAAAGGAATTTCGATCATACAATTGAAATGGCGCAGTACCACTAGAGTTAATTAGCTGTGAAAAACAAATTTCACAAAACTGAACTCTGACATTCAAATGATGGAAAGGATTTAAAAAACCAACACTTGCTATTCATAAAATGCAGCAAGCGGCAAGAATTTATTTCTAAAAATTAAAATCTTCCAATCGGAATGAATGCAAAAGTCGATGATCAGCAACAAGAACAAAATAGAACATAAAAAAACATGAATGTGCAGGGGTTAACCACCCCGCACATCTATCCACTTTTTTATTATTTTGCATTATAAAGCAAGCATTCAATCTCCATCCTTTATTACCCTCGTACTAAATGACAAATTAAAATGATTGCCACGAATTTCTTTCAGATGCAGCGTGGGCATTGAATGAGAATGGTTACTTCCAAACATTTATGCTGCTTATTTTAATCAGTATCCTCTTTGTCTTTTCACGATTCATTTATAAGTCAATAGGCTTCAAATCGTGAAAAGAACACTATAAAGGAAAAAAAATGTATGAACACCTTCAAATTTATAATTTGTGATTATTGCAGTCCGTGGCGTAGCTAGGGTGGCGGTCCATATGCTCTTGATACCACTAATTTTATAAAGTTTCCTTCGCCTTATCTAATTAGAGAACTTTCTGCGATAATCAACCTGCAGAAAACTTTACGATATTAATGGTATCCAGAGCATATGGACTCCCTCCCTGGCTACGCCACTGATTGTAGTAGCTTTTCGTGCTAATGCGACTTCCGGTAGACTTAAAAAACGCGATATTTTCAAATATCGAGGGTATTCCAAATACCGAGGGCATTCTAAATTTAAGATTATAATAACCTACGAGTAAATTCTTTATATTTAAATCTCAAACGCTGTTTTATATGCATGCTACGATTTTCTCAATAAATTAACAATATTTACTTATTGTTAGTTACGTATCTTCTTATTACTTTACATTCGGAAGACTGAAAAAGAGAGATATATCTGAAAGCGCAATATATCGAGGCACAATAACGAATGGCTATTGTAGTAAAGAAATATGGATGATAAGGAAACGAGTTAATTCATACTTGTCTGAAACTCGGCTGGAAGTCGAAAGTGCTAATTCTCTATATTATCGCCATATGCCATATCGCATATACCAAAATATACAAAAACATAGGGAAAAAATATATGAAATTTCATAGTTGCCTTCGCACATTAGAATCTGATGAAATTATGCACATTCTCTCTGTCCGCGAAAGAAGTTTTGATCCTGAAACTGAAATGACGCATTACCACTGGAGTTAATTACCTGTTAAAAACAAATCACTTAAAATTTAACATTGACTTTCAAATTATGGAAAATATTTAAAAGACCAACACTTGCTATTCACGAAATGCAGGAAGCGGCAAGCACTTATTTCTAAAAATTAAATTCTTCTGATCGGAACGAATGCAAAAGTCGAGAAACAAAAAGAAAAAAAAAAGAATATAAGAAAACATAAATTGGTGGGGGTAACCATCCCGCACCCTCTTTTATCCACTTTTATTATTTTGCACTGTAAAGCAACCATTCAGTTACCATCCTTCATTACTCTCGTACTACATGGCAAATAAAAATGATTGTCGCGAATTTCTTTCCGATGTAGCGTGGACAATGAATGAGAATGGTTACTTCCAAACATTTTCGCTGCTCCTTCTCATCAGAATCCTCTTTGTCTTTCCACGATTCATTTACCAGCTCAAGAGGTTACGCATCATCAAACAACGGCTCCCCTCTTTCCGCAAACGAAAAAGCTAACGTCAGAAGGCAAGGCCATCTGGCGGAACACACACAAAATCGACCCGCTGAATAGATGCTGAACCTAAAGCCGGCTACACGAATGAAGCAGAAGAATAGTGATGGCAAATAACCAGAAAAAAAGCAGTTTACTTGTTTACTTTCCTCTAAATTTTTGCTCTTTCGAAGCTAGATTCAAGTACTAAGTGATGATGATATTTTTATTAGAAGTCTAGTACGTTGGAATGGTATTAACCCTTTCGCGTCTGGCTTCTTAATAATTGTACATGTATTTACATTTACTACTATTTTATATTTGCGATTATTTTTGTTATTATCTGCATACTGTAATGATAGTATACAGTCGGCCAAAGAAAAGAAAAAGAGAACAATCCATACATTTTAAACATCAAATGTTCTTAGAAATACATTAGAAATAGTCATGACTGGAAATTGTATTTTCTTTCAACTTATATTAAAAATAGAAGCTTAGTGGTTCCTCTTCATACTGAAAATATACCAAAATCTGAAAATTTCAATACGAACACCCAAATTTAACAGCATATTTAGATTTTTTTGGTCAATTTTACCTTCGGATATCAAACGGAAAAATCATTTGATCAAATAGTTTAGGAATTATGAAGGTTTAAAGTTTGGAACTTCTAATGTTAAATGTCGTTTTAGTCGTCGCTTTTAGAAAGATATTTCTGTTAAACAAATCATAGGTTACAATATATATTTTTTTTTCGAAAAAATAATTAATATATATACATATATATATATATATATATATATATATATATATATATATATATATATATATATAGTCGAAATAAATTTTCGAAAAAAATATGTAAATTATAACCAATGAATTATCTTAAACAGAAATAGATTTCTAAAAACTTCAAATACTTAAAATTACAGCACATTAACGCCAAGCAGCTTTTGGGCTACGCTTTAAAAACTACCAACATTGCCATCTGTTTCGCTACGATTAAAAAGGAATTTAACAGCAGGAGTTCCAAACTTTAAACCTTCATAACTCCTAAACTATTTGACTGGATGACTTCTCGTTTAGTATTCAAAGATATAAGTTACGCTAAATTCCAAAAATGCTATAAAAATTGGGTATTCGTATTGAAAA
The DNA here is from genome assembly GCA_963931845.1 of Maratus michaelseni. Lineage (NCBI taxonomy): Eukaryota > Metazoa > Arthropoda > Arachnida > Araneae > Salticidae > Maratus > Maratus michaelseni. The sequence goes on from OZ007586.1 coordinate 440,556,555, forward strand.
TGTCAGAGTTTGGTACAATTTCAGTATGAAGACGTCCACCTGAGCCTTTCTTGAAAACATAAATTGAAAAAAGAAACAATTTCCAGTTGAATGGCTATTTTTTTTTTCTGGGAAAATTTGGTTATTAAAATAAGTGGGGTATTTTTTTCTCTTTCTTTGGACGACTGTACATGTATTTGCATTAAGTATTAAGAGGAGCCATTTGTTTAATTTTATAAAGGAGCTACTTCTCTGAGCTAACAATTTATGATAAAAACGAAAAATTAATACTGGAATGTCTATTTAATCATTTTGTCTAAAAGTACAGACAAGTAAAAAAAGCAGACGAAAAATGTCCTCCCTTGAAAGACCGTTCGAACGGAAGTTCACTGTACCTATCTGGTAAAATATAAAAACAATTCCTTTAACATAGGCATATAGGATTTTTTTAACCATATAAATTTGTAAAATATATTTATATTTGAATTTATATTTGTATATATATTTATATATTTATATTTGTCCAGTGGTGTACAAATAACAACTATCAATGATAAACAATTGACATTAAGTACATAAGTGCCGAATATTATGGATTTTGAATATCTATATTTTCAAATAGTTATATTTGCCTTATTAAATTGCAGAATTCATCATACGCGAAGCCCATTATTCGAAAACACTCGTATTCAAACTCTGTTTTGAATATATATCGATATTCTTATTGTCAAATGTTTTTTTTTTTTTTTTTTTTTTTTTTTTTAATAAACGACAATTTTGTGTGACAACGGATAAATAGACATTTGTAATTTTTGTCTACACATATAAGTCTACCTTTAAATACACGTTTATTACAAAAAAAATGCACTTAGGAAAAAAGTGGACTTTTGCACGTATTGAAATCACCCATTTATTTATTTACAGTACTTTTCCTCCATGTACAAATTTTATTCCTCCTGAAATATGAACATCTATGTATTTAAAAGCTATTTGTGTATTTTCGCTTGTTTCGCTTTCTAGGTACTGTACTAATTTGAGGAACGATGATGTATAATAATGACGTATTTGTACTTGTAGCATGCATAGAAAATAAAGTTTCCGTGCTAATATCAGAATGGGCAAATCACGAAAGAACAAATGACTATTAAACACCGAAACAAAGAAAATGTTATATTACTAACATTTAAATTAAAAATACCCTAAAATATTAAACTTAAACCGTCATTATAATTCTTATTATTGCCGTTAGACAGATCATATTTTTTGATTAATGAATTGTATATTTCTTTGTTTCAACTCGTAACTAGAACATCCGAAATCTTCGTTATAATTCTTTTTACAATGTATACAGTATTGAAAAATACTGAATATTTGTCTTTGTCGTTTTTATCAGTTTTATTCGTTTATGATTCAAGATTATATTTTTTAAAATAACAGTTTAATCAATGGATTTAATCGAATGAATAAATTATTTTATATGGCATCTCCATATCAGTTATTTTCCATTTGTATGTTCAATTAATATGTCATAAAATGTATGATGTTTTTAAATTTAAGAAGTCATAAAATGTATCATGTTTTTAAGATTAAAAAGGTCTTAAAATGTATGATGTTTTTAAATTTAAGAAGTCATAAAATGTATCATGTTTTTAAGATTAAAAAGGTCTTAAAATGTATGATGTTTTTAAATTTAATTTCATTAATTGGTAATTGAGTAAACAAAAAAAAACTTTTTAACAAAACAGTTGTATTGATTTTAGTTGTATATGTTTTATATTGTATTTTTTTAAATAATAGTTTTAATAAAAAATTAAACAAATAAATAAATGATTTTATATAGTGTCTCTATAACAGCAAATTTCTGAAAGATTTTTTCCATTTGTATGTACAATTAGAAGTATTAAAATGCATGATGCTTTTTAAATTTAAATTCTGCAATGAGTAATTGAGAACATTAAAAAATACTTTTTAACAAAGCAGTTTTATAACTCTTGGGATTCTTTGAAATTAGATAAATACATTAGTCTATAACATTCCATAGAAAATATTAAAAAAATGGATCGTTAAGGCTGTTTCACTTTAGTAGCGGCAGGCGCATAAATACTCTATTAGAAATGCAATTATAATATCATTATAAATAAATCCTTAATTAATTATATTATCATAAAAATATTTGCATATTAAATCTTACATAGCTTTTATTTCAGTTTCATATAATGGTGTACATAAATTTAGATATCTGACTTCTGTGATAAGATATCTTTAATAAGTTAAATAGTGGTAAATTAAATTAAAGATACATTTATTAAATTAAATTAATAGTTATACAAGTTAAATTTTGCGAAAACTACAACTAAACGGTGAAATTTGTGTAGTTATTTATTTCTCAATATTTTTGTCGATTGTTTTTTGTAGATGGGTCCGTTTTATCAAGTAAAATATTACAATGTATTGACGTTATGTATTGATAAATAGCATCACTATATCCTTTTAGATATAAAATGAATTCCTGCGTTTTTTTCCCTGGAACCTTTCTGAAATCTATTTAAAATGAGCTTGAAATCTATTTAAAAGAAGTAAAATGCACTTTGAAATAAAAGATCAAGTTGCAATGCCAAATCTAAAGAAATGATGAGGAAACAAAACTCTTGAAACATCATTATGAGAATAAAAACTTGAATATGATGAAAATTTCTTGTCACGTGTTTAAGAACCGAAAAAATGATTTTTTTTCTTTTGATGAGAGAAAAAAATAGTTTTGAGATACAGATTTCTAAAATTCTACTGGAGTGATTTGTGGAAAGAATCTAAAGAAGATTTCAGTCATCAAACGAGTATAATATCTATTACTTTATTTCAAAATATTTACTTAAATTCCTTCAAACTAAAATCTCTTTAAAGTAATTAAATTATTTGAAAGTTATTTTTTTTTCAAGATGTGTTTGACGTAAGAAGGTATTTATATTTTAGATAATATTAAAATGATTTATAATAAATTTAAGCGGATTTGATATCTTCTGAATTGACGAAGTTATGAATTTTTTTCTTCTAAAACCCCGCTTCCCCCCCCCCCCTTGGGGCCATTTTTAATGATATCAAAAATCTGTCATACATAAATTTTCGGCCCTTTTTCTAGAAGTAATAATAACTTTAAAAGGATTCGATACGTATCATAATTAAGAAATTATGGGTTTTTTCTATTTTCACAAAAAGCCCCCCCCCCCCCCTGGTTCGATTTTGCCCATTAACAAACTTGACCGAGATTTTATGCCCCTTGATTTTATGTATCAGTTTGGAAGAGATTTGTGTAGAATTATGGGAGTTATCGTGTTCATAAAAAAGTGACATAGATAGATAGATAGATAGATAAAGTTTTGAACTGGGGGTGGTTTTGGGTTCTGGGAGTCATGATCGACGTAGATCTGCAAAAATGTCTAAAAAATTCCAACTTAGGAGAGAATGTAATAGGTAGTATTTCTTACAAAATCTACCTAAAATAAATAATTTGTTTTTATAATAATGCGATAGATAGGGGAAAGTGGGGTGAAACCGCATACCTTATTCTTAGTAGCCTCCTGTAGTATGAATTTAAAACAGAATTTAATGTAACTTTGAATACACACTCTGCACTTATCATTGTACCATAATACTTTTTTTAAATATATGATTAATTAACCATAATTTTTGTCATTCAATTTGAGTCATTCTAAGATGTACGGTTTTGCCCTACGTTCCCCTAAATTGATTCATTAAAGTTTTAGGTATTCTAATCTATATGAACTAAGTTATGTTCCGTGAGTAAGATTGGGACATCGAATTACAAGGCCAAACACATAGAATTGATGGGAAAGAAAAACTCTTGAAATATCACTGAGAATAAATATTTGAATGGGGTGAAAATTTCATATCAGAAAAAAAGATTGCTTTTTATGATGAGAAAAAAAAATCATTTTAATGGCCAGATTATTGAAATTCTACTGACGTGATTTGAAGCAAGAATCTAAAGAAGGTTTCAGTCACTAAATGGGTAAAATCTCTATTATTTAAATGATAAATATACATAAATTCCTTCAACTTGAAATATATTTAAAGTAATTTAAAAAAAATCTCAATTAATTTAATTTATAATTAATAAGGACTTTACGTAGCACATATAAATACTAACATCAAACATTTGCTTTCAACGTATATTTCGTTTAATTTAATATGAGTTACTTTAAAACTACATATATAAACAATTCTCGACGTTTCGGTTATTCTTCATAACCATCTTCAGGAGAAAATTTCCATAAATACAAACAGCAAAAAATTAAATATGTGTTACATAATTGAGTCAAATGTTCCAACTCCCACGTCCAATGTTGGAACATTTGACTCAATTATGTAACACATATTTAATTTTTTGCTGTTTGTATTTATGGAAATTTTCTCCTGAAGATGGTTATGAAGAATAACCGAAACGTCGATAATTGTTTATATGTGTAGTTTTAAAGTAACTCATATTAAATTAAACGAAATATACGTTGAAAGCAAATGTTTGATGTTAGTAATTTAATTTAATTCAAATTTATCCAATTTAACTTAATTTACTTTTAAACATATGTTAAGCAAAAGTAGTATTTACATTTAAAATAATTTATAAGAATGATCGCCAGAAAGCCATTGACATCAAACAGAAAACTCAATAATATGTTTCCATAAACTTGAAACAGATGATTACTACAGTAAAGTTTTGGAAATTCTACTCTATATAAACTTTGTTATATTCCGCGAGAATGACACACTTTGATCCTCTTTCATTAAACATGCATCAAACACATATGCGATAGAGTCATAATCTTTCTTGACTGATCTTTTCATGTCTCTAACAGGCCTGTAATTCTGAGCCTTTCATAAATTCAGTAATAAATTAAAAAAATAAGACTCACTTCACTTTTAGTCAAAAAAAGATGTATCAAACAGTATATACGCTAGAATTAAAATAGCGTTAACTCAATATTTAGTTAACAACTATTTCAAAATATTCGAATAAGGTTAAACCGTACTTTATTAACATTGGTTTATTTATATTTTCAAAATACAGGATGTCCATAAATTATTGTTGGTGTTTCCTTACCTCCTAACTTTTGATTTAAAAACATGACGAAAAATATTATCACATATTCGTAAAATACAACTAAAAAAAAAGAAAATAATAAAATGAATAACGCAAACAAAGCTACATTTGCGTTAAGTTACAACTCAAGAGGTTATTAATCAAATAACGATTAGTATTAAAATTTTATTAAATTTATCGAAAAGTTATTAATAAATTATTAGCACAATGTTAGATAGTTTCCGCTCCAACATCCCTTTTTCATAAATTTGATAAAAATTTACTACTAATCTATAACCGCTATCTGATTAATAACTTTTTGAGTTGCAAGCTTCAGCGCCACGAATGCTTTATTACATTGCGATAATATTTATTACTTATACTCTGTCATATTTGTTTGGTGATTTTACCTATAGAATCAAAGATCAAAATACGTCCCTATAGATCGGTCGGCTGATTTTTACGAAAATCTATACAGTTCTTGATATTGTGGTTCATAATACATTAGCCAAATGGGAGTTTAATAAGAAGTACCGTTTGGGAATTCACTCATACGCACATACACAAATTATAATTACCATACTTTCCTTACACCATGTGTCTAGAAAAGGAAAAAAAATGTGTATACATTGTAACTCTTTTCGTGATATATGTTCTATATTGTAAATACTTCGAATGTAAAACAAAGATTGATATATCTAACAAATATTGACAAAAAACTGTAAATTAAATAATTTGTCTCCAGAATTACGATAGATGACTGCTTCAGTAATGTTTTAGAAACTCTAACCTATAAGAACATTGTTATATTCACGAGTAAGGTACGCTTTGATCCTCTTTCATTAAACATGCATGCATCAAACACATATACCATAGAGTCATAATCTCTTTTGACTGATCTTTCGCATGTCTTTTACAAGGCTGCAACATTGTGCTTTTCGTAAAATGTGTAATAAGTGTAGTATATTAAGTATGACCTCAGATTTAGTCAAAAGTAGATATGTCAAAAACTATATGCTCTAGTCTAGAATTAAAACAGCTTTTAGTCAATATTTTCTTTAATAGTTTCAAATTTTTAGATAAGATTGAGCAGTATTTCATTAAATTTGGTATGTTTATAGTTTCAAGATATATCAGACCTAAAACATTCGTAACAGATATTTCCTCAACTTTAGAAACGACATTACAAGAGGCATCTACTAGCAATATTATAATGTTGTTGGAAATATTTAGCTTGAAATCTTGACGCAAAATATTTGAATTAATAGAAAAATTGCAAAAGAATGCCAATTTTCTGCAGTAATTGTATTTCAATGTTAAAAAAGATAATCAATGCAACTGTTTTCTATATTGTAAATATTCCCACTATAAAACAACGATTTCAATATCAGAATAATTTTATAACGCATTCGGAAAACTACCATTGAGAGAAAAAAATCCGGATATAAAGAAGGGTTTTTGAAAAGTAATAAGACTATTTCAGACGAACGTATGGCATGCGTGCCCAAGGTGGCACATACGATAATTACTTTAGCCAGGTGAAATATTTTATTTCATACAATCATTATAGCGATAAAATTCATTTTTCTTTTTGTTACAATAAATAAAATGTTGTTTAAATTGTACAGGCTATCATAAATAATGCAATTATTTTCCATAAATTAACAATTTAGAAATTATTTCTGCGATGTTATGAAACTATATACGTGTTTAGTTACATAGTAGTTAGCTGCATACATGTAACTGTTTCTTCTTTTTCTGTATGATGTTAATAAGCTTTATTCCTTCAAATGAATTTCATAAGACATCACTGCAATAAAAGACAAGTGGACCTAACTTTGAAATGTATATCATTAAAAATAACAAAATATGAACGTGGCGTAAAGTATTCTCCCTCAAAAGTACTAAAAAAAATCTGAATAAATTATTAGTACATTTTTTATGCAACTTGGATATTATAAGTTAGATTTTGCATTAATGATAAATTAAAGATTACAAAAAAAAATCCTAATTTGTTTCATATTATAATACGTGTCACTTAAATAAATTAAATATCAGAATCAAAATTTCATTAAATAAGAGAAAATTACAATATACAGAAAAATCGCAGTTTTTTTTCTTATTTATTCATATGCATTAAAGAGACTGATTCTAGTGACTAATGTTTATCATAAGCAGCCTATGCTGTATTTTTTTATATAAACGTTTGGCACGTTACAATGTTGATAGATAATATTTGATCATATTTGGCATAGGTACGTCAAAAGCTTCACCATCCTTGGAATATACTCTTCAGAAGGTTTTATCTTATAATTTTACTAATCAAGACTTTAATGCATTTAAGTTTCTTTTACAAACTAATTTTTACTAATCTATCCCGTTGGAGGAAAGGAGGGATTTCGTTTGGCCCGTTGTGGCAATATTGCTATTCAAGGAATGCCTTCGGAGATGACATTTGAAGGGAAAGTGACTCGAATTACCATTTTCGTACAAGGAAAACCATAAAAAACTTACACAGTGAACTCGCCCCCTATCGGCAAACTAGCGTTCCTATCCACGATAACATTACGATATTTAGGAAAAAAGGCAATAAAAAAATTGAAAATGGCTCAAGATCAAACCGTGTCAGGAGAACCTCCCTTTAATTGACGAATAAACAGATATAAATTTGCGTTACTCTTCAGCCAACTTATCATAGCCTTTCTATACTTTTTGCGGGCACATATGCTGTTGCACACAACGAAAATAACAGTATAGGAAAACGTTGAAAATTGCCAGATGAGAGGTAAGATTATCATATTTTATACAAAAGTAACTAAATATATTGTGAAGAAATATTAGAAAAAAACCTAACTTTATTCCTTCAATATAGCTATAGATTAATTTCAACAAATATTAGGAGAAGAAGGAAGGGGATCGAGGAATCCTTGAAATGGCCGTATGCGGTTTTTTGTGCCAATTTTTAATATTTGTGCGTTACAACGTTGTTATTGGTTTAGTTTATGAATTAAAATTCGCACAAAGTATTTGATTTATGCTTATTAAGAGAAGAAAACTACACATTAATATTACGTTACCACATTCTCAATCACGTAATCACATTCTTTCATTAAAGAGAATTAATATTGTAAAGAGAAATTACTGTCTACAAGTAATGGATAAGGTAATATAATCTCCATTCACTTGAATAATGAAAATTATATTTCATTTCATGTATAGAAAAGATACAATTAAGATTTTATGTATTAGTTTCCGTCATAGAATATCGCATATATATCTGAAAAATCTTTAGATTTTACATTCAAATGCAAAATTCATTTATTTCCATGTAATTCAGATACAACCAATTAGCTGTAGACAATATATTTATAAAACTCCTGATCCAGAAAACGCTAAAATTGCTCGAATTCAGAACTTTTAAAGCCATTTAAATATATATTTAATAACAGGTTGGACAAGATATTTTATGACTCAGTCGCACTAACATTTCAGAAATAATATTTTGTGTGTCACCTACGAATAGATGTGGGATGTGCTCGAAAGCACTAATAAAACACATTTGCGGGTTTTGAAAGTCGGTATGTAATATACGCAAAACACTCTAACCTTGAAAAAGAAAATTATTCTTAACCATTGAACAGAGAATGGACATCTATGTAGCCAATTAACTGCTTATTAGATCTCTCTCCCTTACTAGAGCAAAAAGCAATAAAAGAGAGAAGAGTCTCGCATGAAAACCTCAGTTCTGTTTATGTTTTTTCAGCGAACTGAAAGAGTACTCGAACAAAACATAAAAATACCCAGAGAGCTTGTAGAACACTTCCAAAAAAAAGAGCTGATAGCATGCCAAAGCATTTAGAAAAAATAAGAATATAAAGTAAAATAAAGGGATTGAATTTCTGTGTTAACAGATAAGCAGTACAGGATCTTTATGCTTTCTGATATTGCGTTATAAAAACACATGTGACGCCCCATCAGTTTTCACTGATGGATAAGGAGCTATCTTACCTAATGGAATAACTGAAAATAGGCAATATTTTCGCAGAAGAATGACCGTCTTTCATAATTTTTTTAATACTGTAAGAGTTCTAAAATATCTCGATAAGTTTGGGGAAAATGTTGCTTAGGGTAGAGTAGCCATATTTGGACCGCCGCTTTAAATGGATCGCTGCAATTCTGCCGTTAATTATGGAAAGAGACGCCACCTACCGCTGAAATCCTACTCATCAGAATAACGTCCTTTATGATTAGAAGAAGCACCTGCCTTCTACGTGCTGTTTTCAGACAATTTAAAAACCCTAAAATTAGCTGTTTTGATCAAATTTTTTCCTACTAAACGTAAGAGAATACTGTAAAGCTAAGGTAAGTTGTAATGTCTTCATATACATATCTAAATTCATATGTTCATTGTGCATATTTTTCACGCGGATTTGTTTGCTTTCTTTTTTGTTCTTAGTCTTGAGATTATCTGTTTTAAAAAATGGCACAGCTGCCTTAATTGGATCAATCAAGTTGCTCAAATTGGACCAGATATACGATCATACATTTGAAAAGTAAGTAATGAATTTCAAGGGCTGTACGCTTTGTACACAGTTTTCGCCCGGGAAAATAACATTATTACTATTGCAATTACCTGGACATACAATCCACAGATTGCAACAGAGTGCCTTGCATCACTTCTTGCCTGATATTAAACTAACTGACAATTAGTTCCATAATTTGTATTCTTAATTACTTGTAACGTTGATTTATATTTTGAATACATTTTAATTTAAAAAAATTACTCTTACTTTCAGACATTTGATTTAATTATATTTCAATGCTGTTGTTTTGTTTGATTGTTTCATTAATCGCAAACTTTGCTTTTAATAAAATTAGTTATATTCGCTACTCATTAAAACAGCCTAATTCAGGTCAAATTTAGGAGACTGGGGTTCAACTTTGGCGACTAGTTACTGAATTTGGACGACTTTTGACAATTTTTTCAAATTAAAATAAAACTTAATAATAAAAAAAAATGTTCTAAAGATTTATTTAGTAGTAGATAAATAGATTGATCGCGTGTAGTGATCTTTTGCAGATGTTCCGAAAATGAAGTGAGTTACACTGGAAAATAAGTGAAGTGGTCCAAATTCCGCTACTCTCCCCTATTAAAATTGAAATACATTTTTGCTGTGTTTTCTTTAACTTCCGCAGTAAATAGGTATATATTCAAAGATCGTTGTCAGATGATTGTAGACCTTTAATTTCCTCGGTATAAAAAATAATTACTTATGGCTATGTAATAAATGTACGCAGGTAAGACAATTAAAAAATAAATATGGCATATTTTGCTTATTTACTGGCATTTGCAGAAGAAGAAGTTCCGAATTATGCGTCTTACGTAAAATGCCGAACACGAGAAAGTAACAAAAGTACTCTATTTCAGTCGGTTTAGAGATATTTTAACGTGATTTAAACGAAAGTTTTGTAAAATAAATATTGATTCAATTTTACTAATATTTCAGAAATCAAATTGTTTGAATTATGTCATTTCACTACTAAGTGTGCGATATTTTCTAAAGCATTAATAATACACGAGTGCGGGTTGTGAAAATTGATAAATAAAAACTGTAACCTTCGAGTAGAAAAATATTTTTCCTCATTGAATAGAAAATGGCAATCTATGTATCCAATTAACCGCTTATTAAATCTCTCCCTTTCTAAAGGAAGAAACAATAAAAGAGAGAACAGTCTCTCATGAAAATGTCTATGAACTGTCTATTTTTTTTTAGCGAACACAACGGGTACTTAAACAAAACATAAAAGTACCCAGAGAGCAGATAGAACACTTCCAAAAAACAGATAGCATTTGCAAACAGGTGCATTTGCAAAAAGTAACAATACAAACAATAAAAAAAGATTAGATTCTTGTGTCATCAGGTAAAGCGTTCAGGAGCTTTATGCTTTTTGATATTGCGTCATACAAAGCACATGTGACGCCCCACAAGCTTTCGCTGATGTATAAGGAACTATCTTACCTAATGGAATGACGTAAATCATACAATCTGAATTCTACTACGTTCTGTTTATACGCAAAACGCCAGGTGCGAAATATTCAACCATTTCAATGCTAATTAAAAGGAATTTTTATGAAATGTCAGTAAACATTTTTGTGATTCATTCGTACCCCAAGCAACACAGATTGCTGGTCCATCGTTGGCTGTTTGTGCACACTGTTAAACATTTGCAGCACACTGTCCAGTCATTCGACCGTTTTATAGAAAACGGTTACATAACCGTAATTTATCTCTATTTTGACCATTATATGTGCAATAATATGGTCATAATAGAATTAAATTACGGTTATGTAACCGTTTTCTTCAAAAACGGTCGAATGACTGGACAGTTTGTTACAAAGTTTTAACAGCGTGGAAACCGTTAGGCAATAGTGGAGTTGGGAATGGTACGGTTGAGAAATGGTAGATACAGAGATAATATGGAGCGCATCTGAGCAAGATTCTGAACATGTAACGGTTGGAGTACTTTTGGGTCTTTATTGGCAAATGGATTCGGCTGTTTTTTGAAAAATGGTTACATAAGCGTAATTTAACTTTATTCTGACCATAATATAGTCAAAGTAGAGTTAAATTACAGTTTTGTAACATTTTTCTATGAAAACGGTCGAATGACTCGACAGTTTGCTGCAAAATTTTAACAGTGTGGGCCAACGTGGGATAGCAATTAGTCAACAATTAGCAAACGTTGACCCAACCACTTTGTGCTATTTGGGACTAATATTTCAGAAGTTACATTGCTTGAGTTGCGTCATTTTACTACCACTGTACGATATAGAAAGCACTGATCTTTAAGAGCAAAAACCGCGCACACTGGCGAAATTTCCCAAAACCATAAATAAAACCAAAAACCATAAATAAAATTGACATTCATTTCGTGCGCAACTGCGTATTATTGTAAATTAATGTCCAGGAACGGCGAACCCGCGTGCGATAAAGACAATTCCATCCACTTTTCTTGAATAGTTTCTTTGCCTTATTTAATTTTTTGCCAGAATTTATGTCATTAAATAAGTCGAAGAATATTTTCAAAAAAGTGATAGCAATCAGGTTTCTAGTATGCATGTTTGCCATCGCTGCCTTAGACGATGAATGGCTCATCATTATGGGTAGGATAAATACAAAATGGTTTTATTTAGCTCGTATTTTCGTCATGCTGAATATTTAGAAAATTAACGTTCTTCAATGTTACGGTTAAAAAATCATTAAACAAAACCAACACACAATTAAAAAAAAATCATATTTCCATATTTATATCTCTTAAAAAGCTTGATATTCCAACCTACTCCTTAGAATTCATGAATACGAGAAAACAATTGTAACATTACTTTTGCAAGATTACTAAATTTAATTGCTTCCGTGTGATATTTTGATGCATTAAATGGTTTGAATTTTGTACTGAAGTTACACTATATCGTACCTCTAAACTTTGCGTTTCAAAAAAATAAAGACACGATAATTATTTAATAACGCAATTTACCAACATGACAACAAGATTGTTCTCGAAGAAAACTTAGAAAAGCAAAACATGATTCTAGTTTTGTCAAAGATTTTAGAAAACATTCGCTATTGCGCGGCCTATTGTGTACGCCAGAGGTGAAGATCTCACGTGCCAACGAGCACTTTACAGCCACTATTTTCCAATACTAATCTGTGACTCATTTAGTGTGAGAAATTCTAGGAATAAATAAAGTGAAGATTACTATTAGGAATTAGTTGTGTCAACTAATGTGCAACTAATTTCCGGCGTACTGAGTACACAAAGGTTCACCACCCTTTGTGTACTCCGTTCGTGTTCTTAAAGGTTAATTAAATAAGTGTGTAGGTTGCGGACATCCACTAATAGAAACTTTGACCTTTAAAAAAAGTATTATTCCTAATTGAACAGAAAATAACCATTTCTGCAGTCAATTAACTACTAATTAGATCTTTCTTTTTCTAGACCAAGAAACAATAAAAGAGAGAACAGTCCTGTATAACAACCTTACTTTTGTTTTTGTTTTTTCCCGTGAACACAACGAATACTCCAACAAAACATAAAAATACCCAGCGAAAGCATAAAACACTTCCAAAAATACCCAGAAAATATGCCTAAGCATTTCCAAAAGTAAGAATATAATGTAGAAAAAATAAAGGATTGAATTCAGGTGTCATCAGATAAGGAGTCCAGGAACTTTATGCTTTCTGATACTGCGTCATAAAAAGTACATGTGACGGCCCACAATTTTTCACTGATGGATAAAGTACTATCTTACCTAATGGAATTGCTGAAAACATGCAATATCTTTGTAGAAATATGGCTGTGTTTCACCGAAATTATTCTTAATAATACTGTAGGAATTATCAAGTATCTCGATAAGTTTGTTAAAAATAGTTGTTTTTTGAAGTTTAAATACCTTCTACTGCATCGTCTTTACAATATGCTGTCATTAAGTGTGCAATATAATGGTGCGTGATGTAAGTTGGACAATTATAGCAATAAAAAGTTTCCGAAAAAAGAAAAAAATATATTTTTTTAAACTAATAAATATACGAAAGTAAATCAATAAAGAAGTGCATATGTTACATTTTACATATTTACTTGCTTCAAAGAAGGGAAGACGTTCTGAATTTCTATTGCTATTGCAGAGCTTTTTAGTTACAACTATTTTCCAACAGAAACTTGTGCTTAATTTAATGTAGAAATACAGCGATTAAACAAAACGCAATTCGAAAATAGTGGTTTTAAAAATTCGGAGGGTTGGCTGATCTGATATTATGTGTATATTTCAGCATGAATGATCAAGTTTTAAACATTTTTATATTAATATGAATTTTTTTTTACATGGATCTGTTTTACTGTATTCACTTTACATAATGGCTTTTTGATTTTTTTTTTTTGACGTTCATCTAATGCTCTACTAATCGTAAAATTATACAGATATCGGGGAAAAATGAATTTGCTTTTGAAGTGGATTGCTAAAGATTTTCATTTAAAAATGGTTATTATGGAATATTTAGCTAACTGATATATTTCTGTCAATTAATTTGTTAGCGGTACTGTTAATAATTGTTATTGTCTAAATAATAAATAGAAAATATAAAGTTGAAACTAATTTTAGCATTATGTTATTACAATGAATAGCCTTGCGACATAGTGCCGAATATACTCAGAGTTTCCAAATCAAATCTTAGGAAAGAAATTAATAAAAAGGGTTCGTAACATACTTTTTTTACATATGGAGTCTAACTTAAGATTTCGTTTGTATTTTCATATTTACAAAAAAAGGCGTAAAAATAACAAAATTTCTTAGCATTTCTTTGCAACATTATTTTTCTTTATAATATAATATTTCTTTTTAAAGCAATTGTTAATTGAATCCTAAAATAATGACAAATATAAAAGGGCAACAGTATACTGCAACTTGTCAAAGTATACATTACACAAAATCATATTTCACAGTTCATACATAAAAGGGAATAATAAAGCAAATAAAATTTCCTGATTTTACTTAAATTATAGTTCATCAGAAATCAAGCGGAATCGTTTAAAAATTTTTGAAAAAGATCATTTTACAGTCCGTAATATGAAGCTATTGAAAAATATTTACTTTTACTTTCAACAAAAAAAAAAAATTCACCTTTTCTTTTTTTTTTATATAAATCGACTGAAATCTACTTTTGTTGGAAAAATCGTTTTCTGTACAAACTATTCAAGAATTCATTTCAATAATGTTTGGAAATCTCATACAAATTTAAGTAATTTTTAGTTAAGTTTAAAGAAAGAGGGTAAAAGTTCTGGTTGTAAATGATGACAACTCGCGCATTCTTCCGTTTCTACAAAGAAACCTTTTCCCACTAAGGATTTTTCTTAATCGAAAAGTTTCTCCCGAGTGGATGTTTCGTATTCAGTTCATTGTGTAAGAAAACTATTCAAATTTTTTCAGATCCATGGCACACTGAACGAAGCTTATATTTTGATGCAAATTGTATCAAATTGTATCAAAAAGAGGCAAACAACGTTCTTCTAAAAGTCTAACTTTCATTATCAAACTACATAAGATGACACGTTTCAAAGCCTTTTATTAAATTTTTCAATGAATATCTTTATGCATCATAAAACTAAAAACATAGTTTGCAGCGCATGAATTTCTCTAAAAAAAAGATAGAAAGCAGGAGGAAAAATTAGCAGTTGCTAATTCTCGTACTTTTTTCCAATTTTTTTAACAATAGAATTATTGAGTCTATTTTTTACGTTTCGATGGCCAAAACATAGGAATACTTTACTGAAATGACGAGAACCTTCTAATTATTTCTGTCAAGTAATTATAAAAATTATTAATATATTTAAATATTAATTTATTTATTATTTAATTTTTTATTTAAAAATTAAAATTTTATATAAAATTACAAAAAAGTACAATAAGCATTGTGAAGATTTTTATATTATACTGTTCGAATCTGGAATTTATTTTTCATATGTTAAACTGATTTACTTAATTTTAAGAGACTTTATAATTTAGTTATATAGTTAGAAAAATATCAGCAGCAAATTAACTACGTACACGATAACCTGGAGTATATACGGTAACCAAGTTTCGGATATCTTATCTTTTACATGTATGCATTTTTACAAAAAAGAAATTTTTAACAGGATTACTACGTTAAAATATATCTAAATAATAATATTTTGAAAAGATTCATACAGTAGTATAAACTTTTGCAATTATAATCTTATATATTGCAAATTTGAGAATTGCAATTTATTAAAAAATTATATATGTTATCTTATATATTAAAGCAAACAACGTGTTTCTAAAAGGCTAACTTTCATTGTCAGAGTACATAAGATGACACGTTTCAAAGTCTTTTATTAAAATTTTCAGTGAATGATTTTATGCTTCATAAAACTAAAAACATAGTAAAATAAAAAGTTTGATAGAAACATATCAAAAGTTAACGCCACTTTTAAACATCACTTGCAAAGCCTCTCAAAGTGGCATTATCTCCACATATTAATTTGCACTTATAATTTACTGTCAGTACATTTTGTTATCAGCTCTAAAAATAGCGATTTTTGTTTGTCAGTTACATTAAAAACTTTAATTTGAAGTTTAAAGAGTTTAGATACGTAATTTTATGTTTTAACTTCTTTTATAAAGGCGGCAGGTGAAATCCATATTTTATTGATTGAAGGGGCTAATTTTTAATTTCTCAATTCAAAACAAAGCAAAATTTCTGTGAAATATACTTTTATCACTCACTGGATAATTACAATTTTATTCCCTGAATAAAACTGCTTACCATAATTCTATTTAGAAAACTCCATATTAAAAATTTTAAGTCAGGGTAATGATCAATTATTAGTCCAATTATTAGTAAATCATACTGAAATATGAGTTATGGTGTAGTCCTCCTGAATGACCTATACAAACTTTTATAGTTAGATGATAAAGAAGAGTTATACATATGTCCAAAATTTTTGGCTTCAAGCAGAGCCATTTTTTTTAAGTGTTTGATAAAATTTAGGATTTATACTTACTAGTTGTACGATTGATTTATGCCTGAATATTGTTTAATTGATTTATGTCTGAATATTGTTTAGGCCTTATCAATCCATCTTCTTTCAACTAAAATAGTACACTTTATTAACACAAATGTAACTATTTTTTTAAATAGCTCAACTTTTACCTTCGAAAAAACACAAACAAAAATAATTCCTTTTAAATAATATTACATTTGGGGTTTTTAATGAGAAACTTTATAGAAATATATTTACAAATATAATTTTGGAACGTTTATCACATTCAGTTGCTCTTATAAGTGCATTCAAATTTCTTTACGATCTACCACAATCGGCTAAATAATTCTGTTTCTGTAATGTTGAGAATTCACCAGAATTTACAAACAAATAAATTTGAAAATAAATAAACGCATTTTTTAAAATATCACGTAAATTATAAAAGCAAAGTTTCATTTAAAAATTCTCATACAAATTTTGAAGTACAAATTAAAAGGTATAAATATGGATTTTTATTATATTTCATGTGTAGTAAATTGCCAAACCAACAGACTGATAACAATGGTCTACAAAACAAAACTTTTTTTTAGCCTTTTAATCAAGCGATATATTTTTATACTAATTTAGAATTACATAATATCAATTAATCATTAAAAATTTAATATTAGCTCTCGGTGAAAAAATATGGCTAGTACATTGTTGCCAATCTTTCGTTTTTATTTTTATTTTTTTTTAAATCGGAAACACGTACACTGAACCAGCAAATTATTTTAATAAAATGTATCTTGCTTCCATGCAGTAGTCATTTGAAATCTACATGATTTCATTCATTAAATAAAAATTCCGGTTCCAGTATGTTTATTTCAACGGGTAGAAGAAGTTCTCTTCTTTTCCGCTTCTTTTGTGTTCAGTTTCAGGGGAATTTCTACTCAAATTCTAGCAGTAATCCGCTAACATTGGGGAAATGTTTATATCTGCTCAACAAAATAAAACGCGGGTAAATCACTAAATATTTTGAAGTCTCAAAAAATGAAATCGAGCTACCCGCATATTATCGTAAACATGGTATAGCTGAATATGAAGACTTAACTATTACTTTTAAAGTTACATAATCGATTCAGGATGTTGAAAACTATAAGTATAGTACATATTTATGTAAAAGGCAATTTTGATATATACCAGTAAAATAAATCATCTCATCAAATCTTAATAAAACATACGTGGATGTCCAAGCAATGAACACTTACTCCAAATATTTATTCTCCAAGCTAAATTTAAGCTTGAAACGTTTCTGTAAAATTAGGATGGAAATAAATGAAATTAGTATTTGATGACATAATAGGCTATTTGTATTACAAATGTATTTTTTAAATATAGTTTTCTTTTAACCCGTTCAAGGACAAAAAATAATGTGTTTCTGTAATATTGTTTCTGTATATCTGTTTCTGTAATAATTTCTTATTTGAAAATAAATAAACGCAATTTAAAAATTGATTCACGCAGGTTATTTTAAAAAAAAATTAAAGTATGTGGTACAATTTTTCATTAAAATTAAAAGGTTTAAATAATATACCTCCGCCCTTCAAAGAGTTAAGCAGACAACAACAATTGCGAAATCCTATAAAAAATAGCTGATAGTGACGTTCGTTTTCTCGGTATTATTTAACTAATAAAGCAATTTCAGTATTTTTTTTAATTTAATTTTAAAATTATAATTAGATATTTATATTTCAACCTTTATGCTTTTCTTGCAAAATCAATCCCTTTTTAGTAAAATTTTAATTTAAAAAATAACCTAGATTTTTTTTTTGTTTTTGCCACCGTGTACATATTCATATTTTATTTTTATTTCCTGCCTATTTACAGTTTAATTGATTCCAAAACTGTTAAAATGATTATTAAAATCGTTTCAATAGTTCCCGTAAAAAAGGTACTTCTAAACAACATTAGCAGATTTCCATAGGATTCCGTTGTTACCTCCTTAAACCCTCTTCTAATAAATTTTAATATCCCACATTATAATTTTTGGTTATTTTAACCAGTTAGTTAGTTTAACTAAATTCTTCATTTTCTAAATACACTGTAAATAAAAATGTTAATATTTAAATCATAACTCCACATTTGTAATTCACTAGAGGTTCTAAAAATCAAGTTAAAGATTTAGAAAACCAAAGATGTATTCAAACAGTGAGTGAGAGAGAGAAAGAGAGCAAAAAATAGTTAGGTAGATAGGTAAATAGATAGATAGATAGGCAGAAGCAGAAAGGGAGAGATGGGAGAGTAAGTCAGGAAAATTGTCATAATATATATCTAAGAACTTCATTTCGAAATTTGCCAATAGTGAAAGTTTAGATTAAAAAAAACAAAACAAAAAAACAAAAAAACAATGAAGAATTGATAAAGTCTTTAAAAATCACTATTTATTAGAATGCATTTCATTAATACAAAATTTATCACGCAAAAAATCTACACTGTTAAATTAAAAACAATATTTAATATTCCGGGAAATAATATTCCCGGGGAAAAAATATCATGCATCCGATTTTTACCACACTATCAAACGTAAAATGAAGATATTTTTTTTACAATTTAATTTCAGCAAGGTCACTAACAGTGATGAAAATCCACCAGTCTATACAAGTATAGAAACAAAATATTAGGAAATAAATAAATAATTTTTTTAAAAAATGTAAAGAAATTATAAAGCATTTTATAATCCTCATTTATAACAGTGCCAGTTCATGAAAATAAAATTTATAATGGAAAATACCACCACTATTACTTCAAATCAATATGTAATACACTATGAAGTAACATTAAAAGAAGAAATGGTCTGCTACATGACAATTTCGTCACAATTCAAATTAAATCAAAGATAAAAGGAATTTGTTTTATATTTAAATGTGGTAAAGCCACGGGGACATCGGTGGAAATCCACCAGATTCCGTCTATACAAGTGTAGAAACGAAAGATTGTAAAAGAAATAGTTAACCAAAATGATTAAATATATAAAGAAATCATAAAGCACTTTATAATCATTATTTATAGCAGTGACAATTTATGAAAAAATATATACCACAAACCATTTCTATTATTAAATTACGATCACTAAATGAAACACCATGCACTAATATTCACAACAGAAACGGTCTCATACATGCCAATTTTCTTACAGTTTAAATTACATCAAAAATCAAATAAAAAAATAATATATTTAAGTTTAGAACCATCACGGGCAGTGATGGAAATACACCAGTCTGTACAAGAGTATAAACAAATGGTTAGAAAAGAAATAAAACATGTTATAATCCTTATTTATAACAGCGACACCTTTATAAAATAAAAATTAACATGTCTATTAATTAACATGCTTAAAATTATTTTATATTAAATTGAAAAATACTTCATTATTATCATTATACTATGAAGTAATATTTACAAAAGAAACGTTATAACACAATAAGTATTATCAACATACATGCTGATTGCCTCACAATTTAAATTACATCAATGATAAATAAAGTGAAGATATTTTTTACTGTTTCTGCTCAGCGCAGTAACTAACAGTGATAAAAATTCATCAGTCTATACAAGTGTATTAACAAAGGATTATAAAAGAAAAAACAATGAAGGATAAAAGTATAAAAAAATCATAAATCATTTTATAATTACTATTTTTAAGAGTTACACATTAGTAAAATAAAAATTATAAAGAAATATTCCCTATTATTAAATAAAAATAATACTTAATGTACCATGAAGAAAATAAACTTTCTCATGCGTGCCAATTTCCTCACAATTGAAATTACATCAAAGATGATGTAAATATATTTTTATATCTTTTGGGTAAGTGTGACAAGGTCACGGACAGTGATGAAAATCCACCAGTCTATACAAATATAGAACTAAAAGATCAGAAAAGAATTAAATAGTATCATCTTTAGCCAGAGGATATGCTTTAAGTAACCTGCTGTATTCGAGAAGCATAAAAATCAATTGTACTTATAAGTCATAAAAAATATCAAATATGTTAATTTTTTGGTTAATTTATCTTGATTGTTTCATTGTTTCTCCTTATATTTTAAATACACTACTATGAAAAACATCAATATATAAATCCTTGACGTCTTTTAGTAACTTTTTTAAAGTGTTAAAAATTAAGAAAAGGTGCGGAAGAAACTAAGAAAGAGAAATATTTACAGAGTTTGAGAAAGAGAACGTGGGAGGAATAAGTGTAGAGAATATGTCAGCATTAATTTAACAACATAATTTCAGAAATTGTGAATAACCGCAGTTCAGATAAAAGTAAAGAGTATTAAAACCATAAAGTATGTTATAATTGTTATTTATTAGAGTGACATTTAATAAAAAAAATAACTAACCATTAATTGAAGCAATTTCTACAGTTAAATAAAACACTCCTTAATATTTCGAAAAGTAGGTAATGCTCAAAGAAGAAATATCCTCATGCAATTAAATTAACTGAGAGTTTTAACTACTTCAAAGATAGAATGAAAATATGTTTTATCTATTCTATTTAAATATGGCAAGGTAACGAACAGTGATGAAAATATATTTCCATATCTACTATCTATCATCTATTTTATTTCTACACCATTCGATACAAGTGTAGAAATAAAAGATTTTAGAAGGATTAAATAACAGTCCTTTTGGTCGGAGGATACGCTTTAAGTATCTTTTTTCTCCTTATTTTTAAAATGCACTGCGATAAAAATATAAATCTATAAAAAGTATTCGTCTTTCAGTAACTCTTTTAAAGTTTAAAAAATTAAGAAAAAGAGAGAAAGGATAGAAAAAAGGGAGTGAGAGAATAAGGGAGAGATAGGGAGAGGGAGATAGAGAGAGCGTGAAGGAGAGAGATAGGAGGAAAGAGACTGAAAAAGTTCAGGAAAAAAGTCAGAATTCATCCAAGACCATAATTGCAGAAATTACGAAAAATCCGAGTTAAGAAAAAAGAAACAGTAATAAAGTTGTAAATCATCTCATAATTAGGGACAGAAAAAATAAATAAAATTTACCCTTTATAAAATAATACAATTAATGGGAAAATATTTAATGCACCATGAAGTTATATTCACAGAAGAAACTACCTCATACAAGCCAATATCCCAACAGTTTAAATTAGATCAAAGACAGAAATAAGATATGTTTTATAGTTTCTATTTAAGTGTGGCAAGGTCATGGACAGTGATGGAAATCCACCAGTCAATACAAGTGTAGAAATAAAAGATCCGAAAAGAATTAAATAACAGTCTCTTTGCCCGGAGGATACGCTTTAAGTAACCTGCTGTATTCCAAAAGCATAAAAATCGATAGCACTTACAAGTCATCAAAAAATTAGGAATCGGAGCAAAAGATGAAAGCAGCTCCCAGAGAAATCAAATAAAGTGGATCTGTTTAACCACTGAAGGCAGCCAAAGCAGAGTTTGGATCGGGAAACGGCACAAACAAAATAGAAAGTAGAAAGAGAAACAAAAGAATAGGGTCGTTGGAGTCAGCCGGAAATGGATTGCATTGCCTCATCGAGGAAGTCTCAAGACCGACTTTAGTTTCTGGAATTCAACTGAAAAATAACTTAGAAACCTTTTATACCCGACGACATTAATGAAATTTCAACAATTTATTGATTGAAGAATACCTGAAAACAAAAGCTCATCAAGTTGGAATTTAAAAAGTAGATAAAGAGGATAAAACGTGTAAGATTAAAAAGAATAAATTTCCATTATATACAAACAATCAAAGAATAAAAGAAGATATTTAAATTTAATCACCGAATATAAAGCATTTAAATTCTGTTGATTCACGCACATTCTAGATTCGTATGTACAGGGTGGATTAAAATTGGTTTAAAAGTTTCTAGGTGATTTTAAAGTTAATAACTTTTGACATATTATATATATATATATATATATATATATATATATATATGCATCTTTTTCAATCAACAGAAATATTAGTTTTTTGGTGAGTTTTGCATATTGTTTTATGATCTAATTTCTATTTATGTTGAATAATAGTTTATTTATTTATTTTGTTATTTGAAATCTTGTGGTGTTTCTTTTTATTATTTTGTTTCATATATATATGTTATTATGAGCTTAATATTGTCGATTTTAGGCAGAATGTTGATAATATTTGATGAAATAACATATTTTTACTATGAATATTCCTGTGAGACTCCTCTGAAGATTCCATAAGATATTTATAGTTTTCCAATTTTTGCTTTTCAGTTTTATTAAGTTTAATTCCTGCAGTATATATATCATTTCCGTTGCTTTTTATAATGTATCATCCTTTGATTTCATTTTTAATATATATATATATTTGCTTTCAGATTTAGAGGAGTTTTACCAATCAGGGATAAATAGTTTAAAACAAATATTTTCGCCAATTTAATGGATTTTTTTAATACCACTATTTCAGAATAATATTATTCGCGTTATTTAATCGCAGAATGTCTGCTTTATCGCAGAACCTTCCAGCGTTGGCGTTGTCGCTAATTTTACAACAATCGTGATATTTTTCGAAACTTTGTTTTCAAAAATGGCACCAAGATTAAAATTCTATTTTAACTACTGATAGGTATAATTGCTTTTCTAACATGTTTCTTATTCCTGTCATGAAAAATCTTGCATTTTTAATAACATTATTACTCTCCGCAACGAAGATATGTCACGCAGCCGTTCGCGCAAAAAGCTTAAACGTGATCGACAAATATTCTAATCGGGAATAGTGGGATTAAAAAATCCACTAATCTGGCATCACTAGAATGTATGGAGCTTTATTTTGAAAATCAATGAAAATATTGCGACTCAAAGAAAATATATGTTTATGCTTTAACATGATACGTCATTTCGCAGAGATGACGATGGAGAATTTAATCACAAAAAAGGCAAATGTTTCTTAATATAGACAAACATAATATAAACATGAAGAAAAATATGCAGTAACCTGATCCGAGTTACCTACGTTGTAGAAAAGCGCTCTTCATCTTTAGAAACTTCAGAAACCAATATATATTTGAAATTTAAAGAAACATTTATAAAAACAATGTTTCTTTTGCTGCCACTGATATTCGGAAACTTTTCCAGTTTTCTCAACGCAGAATATAGGTTTTTCCGATACTATAAATTCTCAAGTAAACATTTTCATATTCAACAAGCATGATTTACAAATAAGCATAATAAATTAATAGCATTAATATCAAAATTGATATTATTTTGTTATTCTTTCGAGTATAAATTCAATTATGCAGCTAAAAATATTTAATTGAGAAATGATGGCATCCTAAAAACCAATATTCCGGTTTTAAAAAAGCTAATTAATACAGCATAAAACTACTCAGAAACGTTTCCGAAGATCAGCGGCAGCAAAAGAAACTTTGCTTTTTAAAACTCGAATATATATTGGTTTCTGAGGTTTCTAAAGAACGTTTTTCGGAACCGTGGGTAACTCAGAAGAGGTTATTGCATATTTTTGTTCATGGTTATATTATATTTCCGTAGATTAAGAAACATGTGAATTTTTTACAGTGTTTTCAACAACAAGGATTTTTATCTAATTGTTCATTGATTTTAATATAAGAATTTTATCGCAGCTACTTTTTTGTTACAGTCAGAAAAGAATTTAATGGCCTAATGAAGCGAGTCTCAAGATCGTCTTTAGATTTTGGAGTACAGTTGGAAAATATTTTAGAAACCTTTCATATTCGAATATATGACTGAAATTTCAACAGTATATTGATTGAAATATATCTGAAAGCAAAAACTCATGAAGATAAAGCATTAAAGATAAAGCGGTTTAAACGTGTCAGAATTTCCATTATATACAAAAAAATTAAAGACAAAAATTCTATTTAATTTAAATCATTGAAGAAAGAATATATATTTATTCTATATATTAAAAATATTTCAAGACAATATATACATTAAAAATAAATATCCTTATTAGCGCAATTTATACTGTTATGAAGAATCTATCATAAAATTAAGAGCATGAAAGTATACATTTGTATGGATGTCTGGAAGAAGGGCGTATACTACAAATTTAAAATTTCCAGTATTGAGGGTAAAATGTCATTGATTACCGATGTCCTGCGACTAGTGCAACATAGGCCCTTCTTTCGATTTTAATTACCCTACACGTTTGTCTTCATGCTAAGCGTTGAAGAGAGATAAAAATCTATAAGGAAAGGGGTGGAAAGGAAAGTAATAATTATATGCTTAATTTAAGGTTTTAATTTTTTATTTAAAGTAAAAAAAGGCGTGTATATTACAAAATTGCATATTTTAACACTTAATGATCATCAACCATCCCACATAGGCATTTTCCCAACAAAAACCAAACATTTCAAAATTTATAACATATAGATCCTTCTTCCAAACAAACATGCAATCATTGATGGAAATAAGGTCAATAAAGAAATACCAATATTTTGCTTTAAAACATATATTAATCTAAATTATATCCACTCAAAAATGAAAGTGTGACAATTTTAACATCACAAAACAAGTAAACAATTTTAGGTGGCTTTTGTTTTTACTTATACACTATTATCTGAATCAATAATCATGTCTATGAAGATATCTATACTAATCAAAATTACTTTTCGCACTATCATTATTTATAAAATTTTAAATGAATAAAAATTTTATAAACCCCATTTGTTACAATAATTTTTAGTTAATAAGTGTTGCTAAACAAAAATTAAAACCAACTTCCAGAGATATTTTCTTACATTCGTACTTTTATGTGGCAACCTTGTATTGTTATCTACATTAGAGCCCAGCACGAGTCTGGTTCTACCTAACTGAACATGGAAATTTTATTTCCCGTCAACTACAAAACAAATGAAAGAAATTTAATCTATTTTATCAATTCAAGTATAAAAAAAATACTCTGTAATTATATTATTAATGTCAATTATATTTTTATGTAGAAAAATAAACATATATATGCTCATTTGCATTAAAATGTATGGGTTTTCCATTTTAAGCAATATTGTGGACTTACTTTTGAAAAAAAAAAGTGTTATCAAACCCAACCAGCAAGAACCAAAACTCAACCAGAACCCGAAATATTTAGAGTCAATCGGATCCTAGCTCGTGCCGCATCGAAAAAAATTGTTTTCAACTCGATCCGGCCCGAACTGTGAGTCGAGTCACTGTCAGGTGGAATCGGATTTGTCCTGATGTAGGATTCTAATTCACATTCATTTAAATTTCATTGGTGTCAATATTGCTTATTTTGTCGCAGTAGACTATAATATATTAAAACTTTTGAAGCGTACTTGTAAAAAAATTATACACGTTAGAGCAATTATTTTTAAAACATAAAATAGTTGCGTACTTTAACACCATATTAAAATTTCGTGACGATTGGTCATTTTTTACGAAAATTAAAGCTTATAAAGTAAAAAATAAATAAATAAAAAGGCATGAAAACAGACAGACAGACAAACATATCATTTTTATATTCTAATGGTATTGAAATGGAACCAGTTTCAGAAAATGGATGCTTCTACAAAAAAGTATGATAATCGGACCATCCTTTTAATGGTTATGCGTGGAAATCTATAGGAAACGAATTATATGACCAACTTCTTTCGAAGTCAGTTAGAAATGAAAACTACCGCCAATAGATATGTAATTAAAGAAGTAGTATACATATTAACAAAGTAGTAAAAAGTTCATATATTCTTAAAATTATTATTTCTCACATTTTCCACACTGTTTCCTGCAATGAATACATGATTAAGTTTTTTTTTTTCTTTTTTTTTCATTTAATAGGGTTTAATGGTTTTTAACGAAACTTAATAAATTTATATTTGTATTAAAAAATAATCGAACGAAATAATAGAGCATATAATTCGAATTACATACAAGACATTACTTTTCTTGTAAAAGTAGAGTATCAGCGTATTCTTTTATTTCTCATTAATTTAACTTTAAGAAAATCATTCTATATTTTTCAGCGTCCGCATGAATTGTTTTCAACTGTAATATTTTGCGAAACTATTGAACTAAAACAAACTAATAATAATATAATAAAGTTTATATGCCAATATAAAAACTTTAAATAAAAATTTTAAAATTTTATATTGTATTGCAGAAACTTAAAAGAAATCTATTATAAGCGTAATAAAATATAAAGATTCTAAATATGTAGCAGTTTAATCGATCAACGATCGAGATTTGTTTACGTAATGCGCTTGGTAGTTTAGATTTGCAGTAATTTCCCCATTTGATATTTAAGATATGATTACGCAGATACTTTGTGTACATTCGTCTAGTTTCTGAAATAATTATTTTCCTGGTAATAGTTTTTAGAATGAATAAAATTTATTTCTAAAAATATTATTGTAGTATTGCAATCTCGAGCAATATTATATAAATGTCAGTTTTCATTTATGATCATCAAAATTCACTTTTAAATAAATTCAATGAATAAGTGAAATATGACAATATTAAAAATAAATTAGTACTTTAATAACAAAATTACTAAAGTTGTTATCTTCTTACGTTAGAAAAAATGTTTTATATAACATCAATAATGGCTAAATGGGTGTATCACATTTTGCATGAAGAGAATGGTCTAAGCAATCCCAGGAAAACTATGCAAAATTAATCGACATACTTAGAATTTTAATTATGTAAAGCACAGACATAGAAAACTTTATTTTTACTTATATATTTGTAAATTAATCCATTAATAATTGGACTTTACTACTTGTAAAACATTTGAAACATAAAGACGATGATACAGTACTACATATAAAAAGAAAAAGTACCCACTTCCTTAAAAGAAACCCACTAAAATAATTCAAATGCATTGTTGTCTCCATGCAATACGAACTACACAAAAGTTTTCAATTACTTTTTAAGACTGCTCTCTTTCGTATTATCATTAACCCATTGAAATGTGTTACCGAATACCTCTAATAAAAACTATTTATTGAAGTTGGAGAAAGCAACCAGCAATTGAAAAACTCTCTCTTTTATTGCCGACTTGCTTTCCCCAATACATTCTCAAACAAGAACGAAAAATCATGACATAGATTATATTGCATTAGACATAGATTATGAAACACTTTCTAACACTAATATATTATTGTTAAGAAATTTAATTTTTTACATACAATGAAATGAGATATCGAAATAAATAATTACACATAACGCAGTAAAAATTCGTTTTCAGCAATTTCAATCCATAACTGAATGTGCAAAAGTTCTTTCATCCAGCCAAGTATAAGATCTACACACCTCCTAATGCACTAAACATTAGTGAGGTTTTAAAATGCATATCACAGGTGAAAATGCACTTCCAGCAATTATAGTAGTAGTATAGTTGTAGGCAGTCCTGTAACCGATTTTGTGTGTGTGTGTGTGTGTGTCTGTAAATGAACGATTAAATGCTATACACTCCGTAAACTATAGAAAACATGTTGTAGTGCAACTCTGTGATCCATATAAATTTAATTATGTTTGAAGTATCGTAAATACATTAAAATGCACAGCCAACGATTTTTTCTATAGATCATGATTGTAGAGAATTATGCGTGTGACTTGTAAACGAATTATAAATGCTATACACTTAAATTTCTATAACGCGAATGCTATAGTAAACCTGAATGAGATATAAAATTTACATGGATATCTGGGTAAATTTACAAGACTTAGAGTACGGCCAGATGGCCAGATGGCCAGACAGAGAAACAAACTAAAGTCATAAATACTTCCTATTTTCGAAAGTGTTAAAAAGATAAGCAAGTGCCTGTTTGTGTTGGTTTGGAAAGTTAAATTATTTAAGTTAATGCATGATTATATAATCTTTATGAAATATATCATGGCAAAAAACGTGTAAACCATTGTTTGACGACCCAGTTTTTAATTGTAAATACTAAACGTTAAATTTAAGAGTACAAAATTTAAAGGAATTATCTTAACTATCGGTATAGTATGTAACAATTTTAAAAATACAGAATCGTAATACCATAGATATTATCTATTAATGAATTCCAAAGTTCTTATTAGTACTTTAGTGTCAAAATTTCTACCAAGTTGTTCTTTAGAATCACAGGATGAAAAAATAAATAAAAAACTTCTTTTTTTATATTCCAAAAAACAATATTTCCCGAAAACCTCTCGACAATACTATGAAAATTATAGTTTTCCTGTAATCAGAGCGTTGATCTTGAATTATTTGAGAGAATATAGTGGAATAAAAAATGATATTTACTAAAAAATTACTTACAAACTGAATAGGTTTTGAAATTCATACCCGAACATCAATGTTTTTTTTCAGTTGATGTAGAATACGTGATTTTGCCTTATGTATTTCAGTAAACATAAAAATAATGATATTTTATTAGACAAACGGTTGCACATACGTACCGAGCCAGAAACAAAAGGAATTGGCTTTATCAGGGCTATTTTAAAGAAATATGTTCCTTATCAAAATGTAATAAAAATATGAAGCATTTATGTACTTCTAAAACATTAATACGTTGTATACGTGTAGATCAAGGCATTTTGATACTGAAAAACGCATTAGAAAAATGATAATACAAAATTGAAAAGGGACGTTTTTCTGATTTTATATCCTTTAAATTTTCTTCGAAAACATTTAAAGCAAAACCAAATCATTAAAATAAAACCACGGAGCATTTATGGTATGATATTCAAGCATTTGGAAACGTGTGATATATATTTTATTTCAGTATGGTATACAGAAGTGAACGTTATGTTTTTATGATATATATTTAAAATTATTAAACTAAAAAAATACGAATAAGCTATAAAATATTTGCCTAGATGAATTCTAGTTATAATTCTTCTATTTTTAAAATATTAAGAATTTTGAAATGCGTGTATTTTTAATTGCCATTGTTAGTCCGATTAATTATTTCATATCTACAATTAAATCTAAGACATATTTATTTACATTCCCTTTATTCAGGATTAATATGGTTCAAACTTTTGCGCATCACTATTTCCAAATTATAATCTTTGACTTATTTAATCTCTAAATTTCTGCGATTAAATCAGGTGAAAGCTAATATTCGGAAATAATGGTTTTCAAATGTAAAGATCACATGCACCATGTTATTATAATTCTTAACT
Source organism: Maratus michaelseni (assembly GCA_963931845.1). Taxonomy (NCBI): domain Eukaryota; kingdom Metazoa; phylum Arthropoda; class Arachnida; order Araneae; family Salticidae; genus Maratus; species Maratus michaelseni. The sequence continues at coordinate 440,586,327 of OZ007586.1, forward strand.
TTCTGTATTGTTATGATAATGATATGTAATGAAATAATGAATAATAAATAAATAAATAATAAAACTTCAGTAACGGAAATAATAACTGCATTAATTTCAATAATGTACGTCGCATATGATAAAACCTAAAATTTGAAACCTATATTTTCCATCAAAGTTTTTAGTTCGCAATATTCCAGCACTTTCAATTTCTCAGTTTCGCCTCCCATACGATTTTCAACAACCAAATTTCAGGAAAAAATTATCTATTGCCATTTTTGGAGTAAACTGTATGAACCTTTAATTACAGATATTCATTTTCCATTACGTAAGTCAGGATGTCCGATCATCTTTAGATATTTTTAGCACACAAAATTTATTTTATCTCAAAATTATTATTTCAGATATAATAATAGTTATTTATTAATATATTGAGTTAAATAAGATTTATTCCTGCTGAATTAATATTCAAGAAAATTAACTTAAAAAACAAATACATAGGAAAAACCTGAAAAAATCAATTGATAGATAGCCTGAACGTGCTTCTTTTAACACGTTCACTGCCGGGTTAAAATTACCGGAATTTTATTTTATTTAAAAAGTTCCAATTCATACCAGAAAATACTAATAGCAATATTTACTTTATTTAATCACAGAGATTTGGTAATTACACAAAATAAAAATTCTTCTTTAGAAATTTTCGGTACGAATTCGTAATTTTAGATTGAAAAACCACGAGTATACTCGTGGCTGGCAGCGAATGGGTTAAAACTAAGTACGTCTTCTAACTTTTAACTACATTTACTATTACTCTGTCTTTTTTTAACCGACTTCCAGCAAAAGAGGTTAGACAATTTATTTGTATTTTTATTTTCCGAACAACTAGTGTAAGGGAAGTATTGCAATCATGATGTGTGTGTTTGTGTGAGTGAACACGATAGCTTCAAAACGATACTTCCGACAGAGTTCCCTTTTGGCGAAAACGTTATTGATCGCTGTTTCCAGAACGGTTTAAATTTATTGCAAGTCGGCAGACGGGTTAGATATTTAAACCAATATTAAACCATTTTAAAACCACTTTGCGACCTATTCTCCAGAAAAAATCACCAAAATTATTGAAAGAGTATAAGTAATAAATATTGTGGCAATAACTCAAGTAGTAGGCTGTATCAAAAGTATTTTCGTTTTATGAATGTTTTTATACCAAAGACTTTATCACCCCTATTGTTGAACTTAAAATGTTATTTAAGTTCCCTCTATATTCCATAATCATACAGGCTTCTTTCATTCTTTTTTAGGTTACGCAAAGAGTGATACAAATGTTGAGATTTTATGCAACTTAAGACATGGTGTTAAACTAGGCCTTAAAACCAATCAAGCTGTTCTAAAAACTCGTGCTGTTGGAGGCCACGAAAAGATTAGTGTCCGGACAGTTCAAAATAAATCCAAACGTTTTAAGGAAGGGGATCTCAGCCTTAAAATCAAACCCAGAAGAGACAGGTGAATTTTGACCAATTTAAGAGAAAACAAATAGGAGAATCCAATCTTCGCAATAAATTTTGATGCTAAAAATTAACAAAACTACACATTTAAACATTAATAATTGTTGAATGTGTAGTTTTGTTAATTTTTAGCATCGAAATTTATTGCGAAGAATGGATTCTCCTCTTTTTTCTCTTAAACTGGTCAAAATTCCCTTGTCACTTCTGGGTTTGATTTCAAGGCTGAGATCTCTTTCCTTAAAACGTTTGGATTTGTTTTGAACTGTCCAAACACTACACTTGTCCTGGCCTGGAATTGTATGAGTTTCGAGGACAACTTCATTGGTTTTAAGCCCTAGTTTAAAATCATGCCTTAAGAAGCATAAATGCTCAACATTTGTATCACTCTTTACGTAGCCTAACACGGAAAGAAAGAAGCCTGTATGATTATAGAATATAGAGGGACATGTATTCTCTTAAATAACATTTTAAGTTTAACAATAGGGGTGATAAAGTTCCATCTACAGGCTTTGGTATAAAAACATTCAAAAAACGAAAATACTTTTGATGCAGCCTAATATTACTGGCTCAGCGATTAAGTCTTCAGTTTCGAAACGGGAAGTCTAGTGTTCGAATCCAAGTGATTCCAATTGTGAGTGTCTCACTGTTTCAGTCCTTGGAGGAATCGGGGGAATTATGATAGGAAGGGTTAGTCTTCGATATCAGGGGTATTTTACTCAGGGGTATATTAGTATCAGGGGTAATTATCAGGGGTATATTAGTAATTTCCAAACGTCTGTTTTTAAATTCGATTGAATGTGTGAGAAATTTATCAGAATCTACGATATTCTATAAAATGTTTAGAAAGTCGAATGCCGTCACATCAGATTTTTTAAATATATGTCCACGAACAGCTTTTCAAAGGATGCTTCGGTCTTAATATTTATTTTATTTTTATTTATTTATTTTTTGTAAAGGGCACATTTTGGTGGTAGTCCCAATATAAACTTCATCAGGATAAGGATAAATGCTGCGTTTATTTTATTTTTTTGTTCACCTAACGTATTTGTGGTAAGCCGCCCTTCTCGGTTGAACGCGTCAGAAAATTATTTGAATGCGCGGTTTTATATAAGATGTTCAGAAAGTCGAATGGAGTCACATCAGATTTTTTTTATGTATGTCTACGAATAGCTTGTGAACGAATGCTGCGTTCTTAATTTTAATTTTGATTTTAATTATTTTTTTGTAATTCATTTTCCATTATAAATTTCACTAGGATCCAAAAATGGTATGTTTGAATTTAGGTTTTCTCTGACTTTCTAATTTGTAAATTTCGTATACATTAGTCAATCACCATAAATTGCCAGTGTATTGTTTTATACAGTACTACTTCATTAATTTTAACACAATTATTCTAATTAATAAATCCGTTATACGAGATGTAATTTTCCAACTGAGTTTAAGAGTGTCCAGACAGGAATTTGAACTAGGGACCTTGGCTTATACTGTAACACTCTACCAATATTATCACCAACGTTAGATTTTTTTTAGGATAGCTTAGTTGACAGAGTGTTGAAAGTTTAAGCCAAGGTCCCTGGTTCAAATCAGGGCCTAAGACTTTTTCACTCAGTTGGAAAATTACAACTCGTATACAGTACTAGTTTAAGTTTTTTTTTTTAATTTGTGGTCATATCATAAATAGTATCTTTAACAGAAGACATGTAAATAAATTAATATGATTGTTTACTGCGCGTCAAAATGAGCGATATTGGCAACAATGATATTTAAATTGAATGTTAATAGCAATAGAATCTTATTTGTTCTTTAAAAATTCCTATTTAAATACCAAAATACAAATAAGTCATAAAAATTTGATTTTTAAGAAATTATAACACAGAAAAAATAATAGTGAATATCTAAAAGTAGTTTCTAAAGAGTAATACATAAAAGTTCGTAAAAAATTGGAGTTAATTTTGTTTTTCGTCAACAGGAAAATATTTTTAAATAAAAAGATATACTGATATGGAATTTGAACGCTATGATAAAAATATTGAAGCGGTCACAATGATCAAACGTATGTAGTTTAGTATTTTTTCAAACATGAACTCATTGAAAATGCGGAAAAGCTTACAAAATAAAGATACAGTCGAACGTCGTTAACGCGAACACTCAAGGGGAAACTTTTTTTGTTCGTGTTAAAAATAGTTCGTGTTATCCGAACTTATATACATTACACGCAACTGGGCGGGGTAATCGGAAATAGTTTGTGCTAAAACTAATTCGCGTTAATCGTGTTCGTGTTAACGAGGTTTGACTGTAGTATGTAAATGACTGGATAAATCTGTACAACATCATTCATTAATGTTGAAATATTTTAAGCTTTTATGCCCCATTTTTCGTTTTTAACACTTTCCAATATAGTTGAAAAGTGTTCGGTTTGTGTGTATAAATCTCGTAAATATACTCGAATTTCTATGAAGTTTTTATAAAATATTGAATTTTAATGGAATGTTCAGAATTTAAAAAGAAGTGTGTAGCATTTATAGTTCGTTTACAGGGACACACAAATGATTTCTGTTACATTACGGTATCTGGGAAAAAATTGTTTGCGATGCAGTTTATTCATGTTACGATATTTCAAACAAAATGAGATTGATACGCATCACTGAGATGGACTATAACATGCTTTTTTGAATATAGAATAAGTAGCATTTATAGTTCGTCTACAGGGACACACTAAAGAATTCCGTTGTTTTATGATTTATGAGGAAAATCATTTTAATTATGTTATGATACTTCAAACATAAAGAAATCACTGAGGGGCACTACATCATGTTTTCTATAGATTATGGAGTGCATAGCATTTATCGTTCAATTACAGAGACACATAAAATAATTCCGTTACAGGATGGACTAAGATCTTTAACAGCTGGAAGTGCTTTCTCCACTGTAGTATTCGGTGGTGTATAAAATGTTATATAGATCGCATACAGTGTTGCACAAAAGAGTTTGTACGCATTACCGGGTATAGACAACAATTGCTGAAAATGGCTTTTTTCTGAGTTATGTACTTTTGTAAGTTGCTTATTTAGATATATAATTTCATTCTATGAAAAAATTAAATTTCTCAACAATATTAGTTAGTGTTGGAAAGTGTATCATAATCTAAGACTGATGCATGATTTTTCGTTCTTGCTTTCTTTTTTGTATGAGTCTTCATTTAAACTTTTAATTTGAACTACTATCTCTTCATTTGAAATTTCAAATATTACTCGCATCGTTTTCTTACTCAGTAATAGGAACACATTTTTTCCACATGTAATCAAATTAGCTCTTGTTTAATGGGGTAATTTGAAACAAAGAAAAATGTGAAACCATACTAGTAATACAGTTGTTTACAGCCTTCAAAAACAAATTTTTACAGTGAGTTTACCTGTTGAATCACTAATTAGGTAGTTAGAACGAAAAGACTTCAGTGAAAATTTTTCTTCGTTGTAATTTGTAGAAACAAAGAGGACAACTTTTTAGGTGTTTAGGCAATTAAATCCAATTAGTATTCTAAAATACTTGTCTCGGTAATTATTTACAATCTAATCATCCATCATCCATTTGCAGAAAAGTTTTTTTTCTCATGAGACTGCAACTCAGTTCTCGAAATAATACCTTAAATGAAAAACACTATTTGAAGGAAATAGGAGCGAATTTACGAAAATAAGCCCAAGTTAAAAATGTAGTTAGTAATTTTATTGTCTTCAATGTAGAAATTCTAAAAATCTATTGATTTATTACTTTAACCTTTCCCATGCTTTGTTAGCTAACATGAACGTTTAGTTTAAATAATAAATATAAGCGATATTATCATTTACAAATACTTTTTAAACAAAAATACATAACTATTGCTAAGTTTCATTATTATAAACTACCATAACTCAGAATTTCCGTTGTACCGTAATTTCCGACCTATAATCTGCGGAACAAACAATCAAGTTTAGACCCAGAAATTTTATTTAATGATTGAAGTCAAATATTTACAGCGATCTAGTAAGTTATATTTTATAAAATAAAATTTCTGGGTCGGAGCATGATCATTTGATACGTGGATTATAGACTGGTAATTACTGTACTGTTATTTCTAAATGAAAATTTTCGCTTTAATTATCACAGAAAATTGGGATTAAATAAGATTAATAATTATACTAGTCCCACTGGTGCATTTTTTGAATACCACATTTTACAAGAACTAATTTTCGTAGAATACAACATATTCATTACAAATACAATATCACATATTCACTACAACATATTCATTAGAAATCTGTCATGAAAATTATTGTTTGGAAAACCAGTGGGATCCCTGATATCACTATTCGAAAATTTTGGTACTCAAAAATCAGAAAGAATGAAATCAAATAGAAATATACAGAAGTTTTTAGAAGGAATAATACAGAATCTGTCAAAATAATAGTGTGATTTTAATGTCAGTAACAAAACATTATTTTTTACCTTTCTTAGAAAGAACATACAATTTCTTTAATTTAAAGGAATGTATTCCAAGTTTTAAAAAACCACATTGAGACGTCACAGTAATGAATATTTTGAAAATTTAAGTAGTTTTTTTATGTTAATATCATTTATTGGAAGTGAGTGGTAAAAAATATTTTTAATCACGATATACACTAATCCACTACTGTCTTAAACAAGATCCTACTACAATGATTCAAAACCCTAAAACCCTATGAAAAAAACACCCATTTACAACTAGTATGTTGTGGCAATCACAAAACTTTCTTCTACATAAATAACATCAATTAAATGATTTAAATATTACAAGAAATTACATCGGTTTAGCAAATTGGACACACAATATTGTTGTCGAATCATGCACAATGATGACGCCAAACATGAAGGATAATCTAGTTCTATTATGAAGATTCTAAATTTGATGTTTCGTTGAATCCTCCGCTCATAAACTTCAGATAAAAGCATCACTCTTGGTGGATTTTGCTCAAAAACTAATCAGCATCAGTTCAAAAAAGGATAAAACTTCGTATGAAATTTCATCTTATTCTATGCAGTAGTTCGTGAGTTAGAGCACCCAGAAAAATTGTCACATACAGACACACAGACACACACACTCACGGACAGACATTTTCTAAAAACAGTCAAATCGTGTTCAGAATCTTCAAAAACGTATAAATCCGTCCATAAACGGAGCCGAAAAATATCACGAATCGAGCAGTTTATTCTTGTATAGATAGAAAAAAGTAATAAAAAGAAAAGTGCCCAGATAAACTGATGGCATTGAGCTCGCAGGCTATTCACACTAATTGTATATTATACTCTTAAATTGATACAATAAATTAAGGGGGGGGGTTAGCCCGACGTTCCACCCTTTATACTTAACCAATGAACCCCCAAAACTAATCAAGGAAGCACCTTATCACAATGAACCTTTTTTCAAAATTTCAAGCAAATCGGATAATTCTGCATGAAAAGCCCATTTATATAAATTAAGGGGGGATTAGCCTCCCGTTCACCCCTTTATACTTAACTAATGAACCCCCAAAACAAATCAGGGAAGCGCCTTATCACAATGAACCTATATACAAAATTTGAAGCAAATCGGATAATTCTGCATGATAAACCATTTATCTAAATTAAGGGGGGGGGTAACCTTCGTCACCCCCTTTATACTTAACCAATGAACCCCCAAAACTAATCAGGAAAGCTCCTTATCACAATGAACCTAAAAACAAAATTTGAAGCAAATTGGATATTTCTATCAAGAGTTATCGCTTTACCTACGTACATACATATATGTATGTATATACAGAACTTGCGGGTACATTAGCTCTCAGGCTTTGATAGCCTGTGAGCTAAAATGTATACAAATCAAGTAAGATTTTAGATACGGAATTTGTTTTACAAAGGGCTGTGTACATATTAAAAACTAAGCTTATATTTTTGTAATAAAATTTTCTTGTAATATTTACAAAAACATTGCCTTGCGTCTAATAAGGAAAACGAAATTCTATCCTTTTACGACCAAAACTTACACAGCTGTCAAACTTTGATTTTTATGAATTTTCAGTGTTTTCTGGCACTAAAACGGATCCACCTTTTCTCAAAATGCATTTTTAGATACTATTTTTTGTAAAATATATTAAAGCTAGAAAGGTGAACGTTATAAAATTATGAATGTAAATACAATACTTCAGACATTGCAGGGAAATAATGCATTTTTTGTATGATTTTTTAAAATGAAAAAAATGGAAAATGCTTTATCTTATTATTAAATTATATGTTTCTACACCTGTGATTTAAAGAAGTTATCTGCAGTTTTTTTAGAAAGGTGTACCTAACTGAGTTATAGTCATTAACAGGTAAGTGAAAAATAAACACTAACAATTAAAATTACGCATTTAGCAAGTGTTTTTGTGTTATGTATAAACTTAAATATATACTTTAAAAGTATAAAGTAATTTCATATAAATAATCTACATTGTTTTAAACATAATGCTAAATATACTTCGTTTACACTGTCAAAATATCATCTCTGTCACTAATTGAATATAACTCTTAACTAAATTTAGCTAATATTCCATCAAATGTTTTTTTTTTAAACAATTACTGAAGAAATTTTAAATGAATGTTTTAATTGTCTAATTTTAATTTCAACAGAAATCTTCAATATCATGTCGTTACTAGTTTCTGAGAAGTCAAATGCTTTTCCAACTTAATATCCTTAGCCAATTAATTACTTAGGCTAATAATATCAATGTAACTTCAGGCATTACTAATGAACAGGACTGCAGGCATTATTCAGACTATCGCATCTTTCCCAATTATTCATTTGCTTACCCTGTTTTATTATTGAGTTCATATCCACTTAGTTAATTATTTAGCTAGTAATCAATTTTCCTCATTTTGACTTTAATGTATACGTGTCAGTTAGACAATCATGGTTGTCGCTGTGTCCGATAAATTTAACTCGCATTTTCTGATATAAGCCATGTTTCAGTTACTAAAAGATCCTTAACAGATGTATTTTTTTTTATGTAATGTGTCCTACACGTGTGGCTGCCAGCAATTAAACTAATTTAATAATAACAACAACAAAAAGACAAATTAGTTTTTAATTTTTGCTAGAAAGCTTAAAATAAGTAAGAAGTTACACAATTTAATACATAAAAAAAGACAAAATAAAATTTATTGGGCATGAAAAAATAATAATAATAACTTCTCAGAAATGTTTTACCAGCGTTATGACAAAAATCATGATTATATTAAGCAGACGACAAATTGGACGATGACACTGAAAGGGTTCTTTTTTTTATACCGCTAACCAGGCCCCTACCTGCCCGGCATGAATGCCTAGCTTAACGGGTTAGTACCTGGGTGCGGGGCGGAAATCGCCTGATCACAGCATGGCTGTGATCCACCTGACTATTGATTTGTTCACATCGCTGCTGTGCTTGCTCTCTTGTGATTTGCTACCGTTATCTTTGTTTGCCGGTTCAAGGTTTCTGTTTAACTTTGTTGAATTGGCAGATTTAATAGGTCTCGTAATTTAGAACCTTAATCAGGTGACGAGACCCTCACCTGACTAGGCACCCATCACTGAAAGGGTTCACGATGCTACGGGGAAAGAAATTTACTAACAGACACGAATGGTGCAAGACATTATTTAATTAAAAACTAGATTCTGCTAGTTGCTAGTACTCATTGTCATCTTAAATAACAAATAGATTCGCCTTAATTTGAGTCACTCATTGGTTGCATTGTTGGTTGAAATTCTAGGCATACTTTATAATACCTTATTATTGCAAGGCTCACATTGTAAATACTCCCTTTACTGCGGTCAAAATAAATGTCGGTTGTTTTTTATTTTCATAAACGAGCATTGCTATTTGAAGAGAAAGATTAAAAACATTTAATATGAAAACATACATGTATTTGAATTTGTTTATATTTATTAATTACTTTTAAAAAAGTACATTCAGTCTTTAACGAAAACTTTTAAACATGAATATCATCAAACAAAGAACTGACAAATTAATTATTCTTAGTGATAATATTAATTATTTAATGTACAGACTAATCAATCATACACACATTTTAAATTGAATTCATGTTTTGTTTGTTCTTTGCTAAAAACAGTGTACAGTACAATTAAAAGCTTAGTTAAAAGTTATTCAACAGTTTCGGCTTGTAACTTCACAGCCATCATCAATTATTATTTATGTTTTAATATAATATTCAATGGTGTAAGTCCATCTTTAAGACTTTTATTTAGAATTCATTTTCTATGTTCAATTTTTAATAAAACGTATCATAAGCCTATAAAACAGATATTCTTTTCATCAATTCACAAACCGTGTCATGTATTTCGAAAATTGAATAATAGGCCTCTTGCATGAAAACTATTGCCTAAATATTAAATGACAAAAATTCAAGGTAAAAAAATATCCATAAGGAAAACAAGTAAAGAGTTAAAATGCCCAAAGTATCTTTAATGAAAAAATTGCCTCATACTTTTTCAAGTTACAGTAAGCTAAAACTTCTTTTATGATAAAAATACGTTACCTTTACATAGAGCATCTTGGGTATTTTATTTGAAAATTATGTTTTATTTATTCTGGGAAGGCAATGATCATCTACATTTTTTAAGGAAACAGACTCTAAAATAACAGTAATATCCTGTACTAGGGTTATTCAGTTTAATACACCCCCTGAAGAACAAAAAAGAATCAATTTATCTACTTGTAATTCTGCAAACAGTTTCTGTTCGTTCACTTGCTAGCTACTTTAAAAATGCCGATCACGTTTTTACGAACAATAGAATTCACTGACATGCCTCGTGGACTTTTTAGTTCTTCAATCATTTGTTTAGTGCAAGAAGTAGAAGATATTTCTAGAATCGCTTTTGCAAAGAACTAAACCTGAATAGCTATCAGATCTAATTATAAAAGAAATCCAATCAGCTTTTAATTAAAATTCAGATGTTTTCTTAAAAATATGGAAGCTAATCATTTTTTAATTTACATATGCTACATAATTTCATTTTCTTATCGATTTAGGCAAGTCATTACAGCAGGTTTTCACCTACTAACAAAAAAAAAAAAAGAAAAAGAAACACACACACATATATACCGGGTCTTCCAAAAATGACTGGTGGATTTTAAAATTCAATAACTTGCAAACGGTGAGAGATATTTAAAAAAATCTTGCAGGAGGGTTATGTATGATGTCAGAAGTTTTCTTACTGTGATTCTTGATTTTAGTTCGAATTTCAAACAATAGATGGCGCTGACAGCAATTGGCGCTTTGTCGAGGCCGAAACTGACGACCCTAAGCGTTGATGCACCACCCGCTTAATACTAGTCCTGCCCGCTGACAAAAATGACAGATCTTTTTTTTTCAAAATTTGTACGGTTCCTCGAGCTTCAACACCAATAAAATATAAAAGTTTTCTTCGCCTAGTTTTTCTGAGATCAAATAAGTCAAAGAGAACTTTTAAATATTATCAACGCATCAACGCTGAGGGGCGTCAGCTTCGGCCTCGACAGAGCGTCAATTGCTGTCAGCGCCATCTATTGTTTGAAATTCGAACTAAAATCAAGAATCACAGTAAGAAAACTTCTGACATCATACATAACCCTCCTGCAAGATTTTTAAAAATATCTCTCACCGTTTGCAAGTTATTGAATTTTAAAATCCACCAGTCATTTTTGGAAGACCCGGTATATGTGTGTGTATTATTATATACATACGCTGAGTAATTGTAAAATAGATATATTTCTTTAAGGGAACTAAGGACACTTAAAATGTCGAAAAGTGAAAACAATTTACCATTTTTGTCATCTTATATCTTAAAAGTATACGTTACAAAAACACAATTTTTAAAAGCAGTAATACATACATGTCTCTTCTTACATTTCATATTTTTCTCAGATTATAATGGGTGAAATTAGTTTTTACATGGGTTTTTAAACTTGTCGAGCAGAAAATTGGAATCACAGGTTGTGCGCATGATCACAAAAGAATTTCGGCATGTAAATCAAATTTTTTGTTTTCTATCTACACTTGAAAGTTTTGTGCTTACATTGAATCTAAAAATTGTTTATTTATGACATTTTTATGTTTTAAAAACAAAACTGTATCTTGCTGATATAAAATTTTTAAGATTTTAGTAATATAGTGCCAAGGAACAAACATTTTATGAAAAAAATGATGATAATTTAGGTTTACTACGTTGCGCGCAACACCCTAAAATCACCATTTTGAGAAAAATTACTTTAAAATTCTCTCTTTGAAAATATTCCATACTAGCCGATCTTCGCCTGTCTAGCCTATTGCCTACTGTGGGACCAGATATCTTTTGCAGCTGATAGCCTGGACTTCGCTTTGGACCCAGAAAGTATATTTTACATGCAAACAGAAAAATATAAATAAAATACTTTATTTTAAACTATATGGAAATAACTGATAAGAATATAAAAAAGCAAGTAAATAAAGATTTCTCGACATAAATAATAATTTTTTTCATGAGCCCCCTGACAAAGACCCGCTCGGCCCTGCCCGTGATTAACATGGAGAAATTGAGAGGTTTCAGATAAAATAAACAAAACTGGGATTGCTTAAGATACATGGCGGTCATTGCAAATGGGCACTTTGGTTTCATGTGTATAAATTGTTAATACGGTGATCAAAAGACGGAGGCCTTGTGTGCTTCTCAGTCATATACGGTTAATACAGCAATACCTATAACGGGGTCCTGTGAATTTTGCGTGCATAAATCGCTAAAATGACAATTATTTTAACAGAACCCTGGGGGTTTCACGACTATAAACTGATTACGCAATACTAAATACTAATACGGCAATCACAATAACGAAGCCTCATGTATACCCGAGCCCATAAATATGACGATCAGTATTTAAATTTCAAAGCTTTACTTCCAAAAATGTATTTTGAGAAGAGGTAGAAATGTACATTTTGTATAAAAAATTAAATCCGACCGCTAAAAGACGAAAAGTGGAAAATATTGGAAAATATCAATTTGTAAAATATGAAATAAAAAAAATCCTTGTAAAAATGTCAAACAACAATATCTAATACAAAATCAGCAATAGTTGTCTTATTCGTTTAATTTGCCACAATAGTGTTCATAGCCGAAGTGGGCGACAAAATTGCTACCTCTAAAATCGCTGAAATACGTGTATAAATATTTTTTTAGTAGATTTGTTATGCTGAATTTCCTCCTAATACGTAAAACTGCTGCTGAGATATGGTGAAATGATCTAAACGTTTTGATCCCCCAATTAACCCCCTTAGTGGTTGAATTTCTAAAATATCTGAAATATGTGTATAACGATTTTTTTAGTATATTTGTTATCCTGAATTTCACGGTCCTATCTAAAACTGCTGCTAATATAAGGTGAAATGTCCAAAAACTTTCGATCCCCCATTTAACCTTTAATCCTTTCTTAGTAGGTGACTACATTGTGTAAGGATAAGAAACATGTCTTCCAAATTTCATTGTCCTAGGCGCAACAACGCTTGAGGCTCAGCATTGATTATCCATCAGCCAGGACATATTCTTTTATAAGTATAGATTTATCAACTATTAAGAATACCATTCGTTTGTTTTAAAGTGTTCAGAAATGATTGATCTTCAATATACATTTTTTTATTGAATTTTTTGAAGGTTTAAGAGTCTAAGTCCCCTTAAAATATTTTGTTATTTATTTAAGGAAATCATTCGAAAATATTACTTCTACTAACAAAAATAGAAATGGAAACAAACTAATATATATATATACTGTTCTTAGAAATCAACTGGTCTTAGCATCTTTTCCTGTCCCCACCCCGTTTTTCAGTAAAAAATAATGAAAACATTTTAAATTTACTAATTGTTGTGTTTATTTATTCTAAGAATAGCTAGAATCTTAATGTATACTTTAGCAGGGCAAAAGTTCCAAAATATTTTTTTATATTTTTTTTCACAAAATTGCCGAGCCATGAAAATTTCTGAACTCGGATATAGAGTTTCTCTACATCCGTTTAACACAAAAAATTCTATGCCTCTCTACCACGTTATCCCTCATTTATGTTAGTCCCCTAGACAAAAAATAGCCATTTTTATGTCTTTAAAAATCATGACATACACGTTTGCACTGATTCATTTACCACTCACTTAATTCTGAAATACTGTTCCTTAAAACTATTGCTATTGACAGTGGTTACAACTCTTCCACCATTGATACTGATTTTGTTAAATTACAGCAGCCCCATTCCCCATGTTCACCTCCATGCATTCCTCTCTTTCTACTATTAGCACTGTTCTACCTAACTTTCTCAAATCCAGCTTTCCCATTGCAAAAATTCTATTACTTCAAAATATTTTTCATAAATGCCAATAAACTTATTCTCTCGAAAATGAAAGACCCTATTGAGATATTGAATTCCTGAGGTATCTATAGCCATAATTGTCAGTGTGGCCTTTCCTATATTGGACAAACAAAGCGTGGTTTAAAATGTCGAATTAAAGAACATAAGAAGTATATTTCAAAAGAATAAACTAACAAATAGGCCATTTCAAAATATTTCTGTGAGATGAACCACAACTTTGACTTAAATTCAGCAAAGAATTTTCTTGAAACACCAGAACAGGTCCTACAAGAAAATGCTTCAATATCTACAAAGAAAAACATAAAAATAGTGTTAATTATGACTTTGCTATCCCTCCCCCATCTCCCGATTGTTCGAATTATTATATAAATATTTTGTAAATTTGCACTAGTATTTTTCCACATTACCAGTTCCTTTCCCTATACAATTCCCTACTGACTGTTCACTGTAATTTCCTGTAATTCTACAGGTCAATAAACCTATCCCTCGAATCCGCTTCTCCTCCATACCTGGACGATATTTCACCATTCTTTGCACTGATGACGGCACATTGAATGCTATCGTAACTAATCCCAAATTAGTTAAAGGTTCTGGTGCTTAAAACGTTGCTTCATCTGTTTAGAATGTGTTTAAAATTCTGAAAAGAATGTGGATATTTGACAAAAGTTTCATTTTCATATATATATATATGAGTGTGTGTAAACATATATACAGGGTGCGTCATAAATTCGTGCAAATTAAAAAAATTCATGAAAAAATAAGTAATGCTCGGAAAATTTTTCGGGTTGTGCGAATGTGAGCAGAGGGACATTGAATTATTTTCCATGTAAAAAAAAAATGAGTCCAAAAGTAACTGAAAGAGGGCATTCACACGTAATACTGAAACAACGTTTTATGCAAATCAGGCAAACACTTCGTGGACGTTCCTCCAAACGTCGTACTAAATTAAGTATCCCATTCAATGAAATAAGGCTTTCTTGCGCCTTCAGTCCTTTCTTCGTAAGAAACTTCCATAATGCAATAGTTGTAGATTCACCATTCTTGTAGAAGTTCGATTCACCAAACTACGATCTGGTAAGGATAGCATGTTGTCGAGATCGAATGACGAATCCATTTATAGCCAGATGTTTTACTGCTAGCCTGATTTGCATAAAAATTCTCAGTATGACGTTTCAGCGATATCTTTTGGAATTTTTTTTTATACAGGGAAAAAAAAAGCCAATGTCCCTTTGATCATATTTGCGCAAACCGAAATTTTTTCGGAAAATTAATTTTTCTTTTATGATTTTTTTAATTTTGTACGAATTTATGACACCTCCTCTATATACATATATACATGTTTCCCTTGCTTTAAATGGTTTCAGTTAGTTCGGTATTTTTTTTTTCTTGACGATCCCTCGATTGATGCTGAAAAAAATTAGATTAGGTTTTACAGCAGAATCATATCATAAATTATGTTTATTAGCACTTATTATCAAATAACAAACATGTAAAATTTCGCTTAAATTAGAAATGAAATTGTTCTTTGTAAAATTACACAATAATGAAAATTATTTACGCTTTTCCATAAACATTGTACAAAGTCAATTTTCATTGTCACAACAATGTAATTGTAGAACCTGATATTTTTTCAAATATGGGTTTTGTTGCTACCAAGCTATATCACTAAAAAAATGTATCTTTTTGAAATCAATAAGAAATTCAATTTTAATATTTGTTTATCATGCGTTCTTTGCTTGCGAAAATTTAATTGCGACTCTCATTTTAATTAAAGTACTGTTGTATCATAAACGAGTGATTTTATGCTCACACATAAACTCATACATACTTTTAAAAAATTGTTGGTAAATACTACTAGGATAAAAAAGTTCGAGGACTATGCTGATATCTCCATCTCTGATTGGAGAAGAGGGGAACTATTTTACCGGGAGGTATAGAAACATGTGAAGTAAGATACGGCGAGGAAGAAGAACGCTCATAGTGCAGGATTTTTCCAGACAATCAGTGTAAAGGAACAGTAGTAGTTCGCGTTCGTTGCTATTAGAAACGGCGTTTGAAGAACAACACGAGGCTATCAATTTTTGACATTGTTTGAAGAAATCACCGACAGAATCACTGCATATGTTGTAACAGGTGTACGGTGAGTAAGTACCGCGACCTGCTAAGGTGAATTCAAAGATCGCCGTTTCAAGAGTGCATCTGAGATTGGGGAAGATGCGACGACCGCAATGAAGACCATCTCATCCAAAGGTATTCAGAAATATTTTCAGCTACTGTAATTGCGCTGGCAGAAGTGCATAGATACAGAAAGGGAGTACTTTGAAGGTAATTGTGTGTGACACATTATATCAATAAATCTAATCCATTAGGAAAATAGTGTCTGAACTTTTTATTTTTGTTGCATAATCTCGTATTACGCCATTTTACATATTATAGATTTTATAATAAATTGTTTGAGATTTTAAAATAAAAGTTGCACGCTTTTATAATTTCCGCTAACTAATTGAGACTTCTGGCAGATGCATAGTAAACATGAATGGCTTGTCTAGTAATTATAACGATGGCTAAATATTAAAGAGATAACGTGTTAAATTGCCATTTCAGGCTTGGCTGATCGCAGATTTAAATATCAGCTGACGAAAGAGATAGGTCGCTTCAGCCAGCTGATTTCTATTGCTTTTCAGCCTACCTTGATCGTGTGACAGTTCGACGATTGGTGGAAACCAGCTATATTTATGACTTGACACCCAAGAGAATGAAAGTATTGCTTCCTTTTCTCTGTGGTTTAATTTTAAGGTGGGTCTCAAGAAAATATTTTCCCTCGCATAATAACTAGAAACTTTTTGACACATTCATGTACACATTATTATATATATAAAAGCTGCAATTAGCAGGCATAACTTTTGAAGTAATTTACAATCGAATAGCTTTTTTAATATTTAGGTAAATATATTACATTTTGTGTTATAAACGATTTCTCTCTAATGATGAACTTCATGAGTGTCGCATCGGATTCAGACTAAAATGCCGGTTTAACTCTGATAATATTTTCCTGAAACAATATTTTCCTTTATAAAATTGATAACGTTATTCGATTTCATATTTTCTAATTAATATCACCTATTCATTTGTCCGTTTTCGAATGAAATGGAATTTAGTGATGTGTTAGAAAGTAGCCAGGTTGGATTTGAGAACAGCTTTTTAACAGTATATCGTATGGAAAAGATAAACATTAACGCTCTAAAGTAACCGCTTGTTACTAGATGTATCTCCTTTTAATTACATTACTAAAAATGAATATAGTATATATATTGGCATTGAGACTTAAATATTCGCATCTTTTATAATCCGAGAAAGTACTCAAAATTAATACATTTGCTTATTTATAACTACTCATCATTAACAATATAGCCAAACACTGCTTCCATTTTCTCTTAAATTTCATATTTACGTAGTGGAAGAAAAACAATAATTTTTCTAAAGTACACACGATAGTTCAACAAAACGTATTTTAAAACTAGTACAACAAATTTATGAAAGCATTTCAATATTTCAATAAGCGAATTTTTCTAATGTCATGGCTTTCTAGATTCCTCGATGCAAAGTCATTTGAGATTTAATTTAGAAATTACATGAAATCTAAAGCATTATGTACAGTACACGAGAAATATCCATGCGCTGGTTATGAGTTCAGGTCTAATTGATGCAAGAAGATATTAAAAGCACCATTTTAACTCGTGCAAATTGTTTATGGTTGTGTGTGGCTTATTTCTTTATAGCAGGTAATTTTCAAATTAAAATTGAAGCCAGCTTTAAAACGTTCTAAAACAACAATATAATTTTATTACATTCCTCATAGCAAACAAATGAAAAACATAATTTCTTAGTAAATTGAATTATTTAATAAGATGTACATATTGGAAATATAAGAAATAAATTTCAACAAGATAGAATTATTTAAAAATAACTCGAAGTTTAAATCACGTATCTCACAACACTTTTTTTTAATGATACTTTGTAAAAGCTTAAACATAAGCGCATACATATTTTGGATTAAACTTTTTCTAAAATATTAATTATTAATTATTAATGCTATTTGTTAAAAAGTTAGAATTCGCACGTATACTTCATTAGCATCCACATGGTTTAAAATGACACACAAAGTTTTCATTTACTTCTTGTTCATGTTTGTGAAATTATGAGCAAATATGTAAAATCCGCAATTTCGTGGAATCCTAAGCTCACCGGACAAAAAAATAGTGATCCTTTCGTGGAAGCACTATGGTTACATTATATTGATACAAATGGCGTTGCAGATGAGACACGTGGTGAACTGAGCCTGTAATTTTTGCTCTGTTCACAGCAGTTATGTGGAGTGCGTAAGTTATTGTAAACTAGGGAAATAGTAAGTTAAGATGGGTACATACAAGGATGTGCCATAGTAGTTAAAATGGACTATCATGTTTCCTATGATGATTGTTTCCTATGGTATTCCTGTGATGGGCGTTCTTATGACCACACAGCGAATGGAATTGTGCGATTTGTTGGTGTATAAAAGTAGACTGTTCAATGTGTCTGCAAAGAATGGTGTACTTCTGGTGGCCAAAATATACAATGTCAGAAATGTGGTTGGGAAAACATCCTAAACCAGGAGGACGTCACGCATTGTCAGTGGAAATCGGTTTTAAATCTGACAAAAAATGAAGGTCCATCCCAATCTGTTTCTTGCGAGCATAGCAAAAGTATATTAGCACGTAATGAAAAGATTATCACACAAATAAAGTTGCACATCTGCAATAGGCAGAAAAGAACTGCGTGAGGACAGTAGCTGGCGGGAGCTGTGTATGTGTAGTGTGGTCCAAAAAGTCGTAATTTGCCTTTAATTTGAATTACGCAAGTATCGAGTACACCGATGGCCAAAAGAGGCATTAAACTCGTAGTGTTTGGAGAGTGAAGTTCAGGCCAGAGGTGGATCTGTGATTGTTTTGGGGATATTTTTCGTATGATGACTTCGGCTTACTAATTGCGGTGACTTTGAACATAGACTATTTTTTTCAACATTATGGGTGATCAAGTGTTACTCTTGATTCAACATCTTCATGATGAATATGTTATAACAAAGCTGATGAAATGTTATTCTCCAAGATGAGAATGACCATGATTACAGATTTTCATGCATACCTGGCTGGTTTGATGAAGACCCAGGCATCCCATTATACTTCAACTGGCCTATTAAATCACCTTATACTAATCCTATAGAAAATCTGTGGAACAATACTCACAGAGTCCTCAAAACACATTTAAACTCCTATTTAATGCATATTTTAATGAAAATTGATAAACAAGTCTTCCCAAACAGATTGAAACGTGCTTTAACTTTTACGGGCTTTAACGTGATGATACGTAGGCAACGTAAATTGTAAAGGCGTGCAAAATAAGGTTAAAGTTAAAATTATGTGGATGAAATATTTTATATTAATTTTGAAAAAGTGGCACTTTTTTAATTTTTATACGGTTTCTGTTGTCCTATAAGTTATATTTAGAAAACTTTTCTCTATGCTTAAGTCAAGTCAAACAGTACAAATTCCATTCTTCTACGACCAAGGTTCTCCGAGTTATGATACTTTGAATTTTATGAAATTTCAGAGCACTAAAATATAGTCTGTCTGTTTTTTGTGTCCAGAAACATCCTAAATTTCATAATTTTAAAGTATCATTACTAGGTGAGTTTTAGTCGTAGAAGAATTGAATTTTTACTGTTGTAATTTTTAGAGCATGGAGGAAAATTTTGTAAATTTATCTTATAAAACCCAGAAACAGTATACAAATTTAAAAAGTGTTACTTTTTGAAAATTATTGGCTGGACTATTTCATCGACATATCTTATTTCCTACCTTATTTTAAATTTTTTTTTCAATTGATATTGCCTACGTATTTCCAGCAGGTAAAAAATTAAAGCACGTTTCAATATTTTTTGGGACACTCTGTATTGTGCCGATGTAAATGACAAATCCAATGAAAGAAAAATAATATTGGGTTTCGTACTCAGCTTTCTTTTTAAAAGACGTATAAAATTAATAGGCATAAGTTCCCTCTAGAAAATTTAAATGTAAGAGTAGAATAGAAATTCATAAAAAAGGGAACTTTTGTACAAATAGCTATACGGGATTTATGAATAGCATTCGAGGGGGGGGGGATTTTTTATTATGTTTTTTTTTTTAATTAACGCACTACAGTAAAATAAAATCAAATTTAGTACACTACTCTATAAATTAAAGTTAACGAAAATTGATAAAATGAAGTTTTTTTCCTAGAGTCACTATATAAAAAATACATTTTTTCCCTTCGAGCAATATCTTTAATTTCTTTTACTTAAAAATCAGTGTCCCAAGATAATTTTTAAAAAGAATATTTTAAAATAAAATGTACGAAATAAATTAAGATATCAATTTTAAACTTATTTGTGCTGTAGATTTATCTCTTCTTGAAACATATTGTTCGAAGTAGAAAGTAGAGACACAAATCTGAAAACGATATTGATAAAAAATGATCGGAAAGCGTGCTTGGAATGTTTTCAATTTATTGATTTGATAATATCTGAGAATTGTAAAAATAATGCGTTGTTAGTGGTTATTTTAAATGTTTTCATATTTACTTTAACATGTATCGTTCGAATTGTATTTTGAATTGAATTATATTCATGTAAAATGTATTAAAAATAAACTTTTACTGTGACCTCTCACTTATATATCGACTTATATTGTCGTATGGTAATTATTATTTACTACCAGTATTTATGAAAGATAATTTTCGTCTAATTTAAAATCAGAATTTATATAGCGTATAAGGGAGAGGCATCTGTATGTGAAATTTAATTTATATTGTTAACATTATGTATTTAATATGCCCTACAGGTTATGCCTGTTTTTTGCTGCGTAATTCTTGAAACATTTTCACAGCCAAGTTCAGGACCATGTATTGACTTCTTGGAGGAACTAATGAGGGTGATTGTATGCAATCAACACTTGCTGGTATAACCAGGTGCATTTTTATATCTCTGCAAATTTGTGTTTTTGACTAGCGACACTTTGTCGTTGCGCCACGCAAAAAATGCGCCACGCAAAAAATGAATACCGACATTTCTTCACGATTTATCAGTAATATAATCGTCTTGTGTATGAAAACTGACAAATAATTATTGCTCCAGTGCCTGACGCACACCGCAGAGTGTGGTACTACAACACATAAATAAAACAAAACATTGCACCCAGAAAAAGGAATTGATTAAAACAACAAAACCTGTTTTGTTGAGTACATATTTGTTGTTTTAGTCAAATTTTTAGTTCAAGTAAAAAAATTGGTTTTGTTGCTTGGACAAAAAAATATTGTTAACACTCGTACAAAATTTTAACAAAATTTCACCAATTTTACTTGAACTAACAAAATTTGTTTCTTTTAATTTAAATATTTTTGTAATTCCAGCAAAATTTTGTTATTTTTGAAAAATTTAAATTCTTGTGTAGTAGTCTTATCTTTCTTACGTAACTTGATTTATTTGACTTATATAGCTATATAATTACATGATTAACATAATTTTGGGGTAATTAAAATTTTTTTTCACTGGGACGGACAAAGGTAGTTTTAAAAATCCCCCTGTCCCATTTATTACCGTCTTCTATCTTTGCAAGAAGAAAGAATTGGATTCATGAAAATTTTCGATTTCCGGTTGTCCTGAACGCGATTTCGCTGTTTTTATCTCAAGAACTAATGCACGGAATGTAATAAAACCTTTTATTCAGTTACTTTCTGATATAAATTGTTGCTGATTACTTTTTACTTTAAATCGCGCAACAGGTGGCGCTACTATGTTGCATTTTTCGTGATTTCTGCAATAGCTCTATCTCATTTTCAGCAGTCAAATACTCCTGTAATCTTTGAATAATAACAAGGAAATTTTTATCCTGCTTTTTACAGGCGTAATTCACTGCTGAAAATGAATAAAAAATTAACTATGTGTTGCCGTATGCTGTGCTTTGTACTGTCGTCTCATGTTTGCCGCAGAAATTTGCGTGCCCCTTATGACATTCCATCTTGTGCTGCGATTGCAGCCGTTCCGACATATATAAGAGTTTGAAATGCCGAACTCAGATATCGTTCCTGGTAGCGCAGTGGTAAAGCGTCAGGCTGCTGTTCTGAGGACCCGGGATCGACTCCCGGCATGGGCAATTTTCATTCTCTCGGTTTGCGTTTGAAAAAAAGTCGGATAAAATTCACTTGTTATTGTTCAAGGTTTACAAGGGTAATTCACTGTTAAAAATTAGTTAAAATTGCATATGTAGATTGGTTCATTTAACAAATGTTTTTGTAGTATAAACAAAACAAGTTCGTAAAATAACATATTTTATTGATTAAACAAACAAAATATAGTTAGTTGAAAAAAGAAAATAGATTGTTAAAATAACACATAGCATATATCTATGTAACAAAAATAATTTTGTTAATTCAAGTAACATTGAACCATTTTACTTGAATTAACAAAACCTTTTTTTGCTGACGATACAAAATTTTTTTTTGGAATTGCAAAAAAAATCAACAATATTTTTTTTGTTGATTCAAACGAAATTTCCATTGACCCATATTTAAACAAAAAGTTTCGTTGGGGCAAACAAATTTTTGTTGATTCAACAAAACTTTTTTCTGTGTGTGGATCTTATTTCGAAAATCAATAACTAAAAACAATTGAAATAAAGCGTTTTTCTGATATTACACTTAATTATTTATAATTATTTATAATGTATTTGCTTCTAATATTTAAAATATTTCATTGGTGCAATTTCACAGCCAGTTGGCATATTTTAGCAAGCGTGATTTGGTGCTTAAGTAATTCCATTTTTGTTGTAATTCGTAAACACTTGTAACCATAAAGAATATTTATCGATTTACTTGCACCCGGTTAACGGGAAATTGACTTAAAATTAATTTATTAATTTACTATCTGACTTCCGGGCCCCTAAGTGCATTGGTGTCTCGAATCAAACAAACCCATATGCAAATTTTCCAAAATATGAAAAATATCCAAAAGACGAACCTCGAATATGATAATCTTCGAACCGAATAAGACAATTATTTAACGTAAAATCTTTTAGTTCCCCTTTCCAGCACCAGGGGACGCACTTTTTTCTAAACAAATCCCTTTCCGAACAAAACTCCGTCACGTGTTCCCGCAGCATACGGCACTGAATAGTAAGCGCGCTACACTGAAAATATTTTAGTACCACTTTCCACCACCAGCGGGAGCAAAATCTACATCTTAATTAATTCATGTTAAGTTGAATGAACCAATTCCCATTGAAATCGGGGCCACTAGAGCCTGAGAAAATAAATATTAAAACTAAATTTTTGAAAAAAGAAATTTTGTGGGGTATGTATGAAAATTTTCAAATCCCTACATGAAATAGTTTTAAAAAAATTGAATATACCTTATAATTTCTCACGGGCGGTTTTAATTATCCCATCCATTGTCAATTTTTCTTTTTCTTTTTTGTCGTATCGGAAAGTAAATAGATAGACGGACCTCAGAAGCGGAATTAAATTCAATACGACCAAATCAAATGTCTGCAAGTGTAGTTATGAAATAAAAAAAATCATTTCCCATTTTCAATAATGAGTTTTTAATTAATATCTCAGCAAATTATGAACCGATTTTCACGAAAATTGGAATTTCGGATTTAGAACTATTTTTATGTATATTTGCTTAATATCAAATCGATAAATGAAATAGTTTTCTTAATTTGACTATATCCAAAAAACTGTGATTCTTCTTTTCATCTACCAACCCTGGCTCTTGTAATCTTTTTCTCTCTGGGTCAATTTGATTCACATCTGGTCAGTTAAATAAAAATATATAGAAAAATCTATATAACACGAACGTCAAAATTCACCTTAACAAATTTTATAAACACAATGTAAACACATTGATAAATTTCATTACTACCGAGGTGCAATAAATCAAATCACAGTTTTAAAACATTAAAACTATTAGATGTTAAGATACATGAGCTTTCGGCTAAACATTAGCCATCCTCAGATGAAACACAAGCAGTCGAGAAGACGCGGCTCTGAATGGCGCGCTTTTGGACAGGCTGGGAATGGGCGAAACCAAACAGCTATGAAACGAAGGGAGCGACGGAAGTCGGGATGATAGCATTACAAGCTGGGGGGGGGGGGCAGCAGAAGGGTATAGTTAAAAAAGATATACAATCTTCAAAATTCTACAGTATTGATTATATCCCGCATCTGTTTGAGCGGATTAAATACGCTTTAAAGAAATATAATGTAACTCTTATCGCTAAGCCCCCAACAAAGCTAAAATATCTGGTACATAGAATGATTGACCCTATTGATAACCGAGATAAATCTGGCATATATATTATTCCTTTTAAAGTTAATGGCAGTTCTAAAATATATTCATATATAGGCATGACAACTCGCAAATTAAAGGAAAGGATTAATGAACATACAGCTGACATGAATAAAGGAAAATTATCCACTGCTTTATCCAGATTAAATCAAGCTAAAGACATTGATGTATTTTTCAGTAAAGCTAAAGTAATTTCACGAAGTTCACAGTATAATAGTTGCATAATCAGAGAGTCCCTAGAGATTTTGAAAAGAGGTGATAATACATGTAATGATGTATTATCTTATCAGATCCCTCGTATTTGGTATAATGTACTAGGTATAACTGGGGTTTTCGGTTTCTGCTGCCCCCCCCCCCCCACACACACACCAGCTTGTAATGGTATCATCCCGACTTCCGTCGCTCCCTTCGTTTCATAGCTGTTTGGTTTCGCCCATTCCCAGCCTGTCCAAAAGCGCGCCATTCAGAGCCGCGTCTTCTCGACTGCTGGTGTTTCATCTGAGGATGGCTAATGTTTAGCCGAAAGCTCATGTATCTTAACATCTAATAGTTTTAATGTTTAAAAAATGTGATTTGATTTATTGCACCTCGGTAGTAATGAAATTTATCAATGTGTTTACATTGTGTTTATAAAATCTGGTCAGTTATTCACCAAAATTAAGAAAAGTTTCTGATTTTCACAAAATATGCATTTTCGGAATCAGAAAAAAAACTGCGTGTATGCTGTGAGTTTCGAATAGATACCTCCGATAGTTTTCTTAATATTTGAGGGTGAATGAAAATGAGAATATTTCGTTGTCTGGGATTATCAAATCGGTAACTTTTTCTTTTGTGGTTTTGATAAAAAATAGCCATTTTTGAAGCAAATTTTAAAGAGAGTTCGTTGTGGATTTTAATTAATATCTCGGCTAATTATCCAAAAAGAATCTGAGCTTCAAAAGAATCAGGACCTGCCTTGGACGATCCTAACCGAAATTTTCAGACTTCTACATGCGGTAAATTTCGCTAGCCATCGCAGAGAGACAGACACACAGAGCGAAACTTTCTTTTACTAGTATAGATAATTATGTTTCAAAATATTAAAATTTTGTATTGTCACTGGAAGTACAGCTTTGTTTTATAATTCTAGCATATCCGAAAGTGATTGAAAGATCGATTACAAAAATCCACTTTTACATACATGAACCAAGTTAAGTTCATAAGTCAGCTCATAAAAGAGTGTAAAAATGAAAATTACGGCAATTCCTATGTGGGAACTGAATAAAAGACGTTTTAAACATAAAAAAAATATTCTTCTTGTTCAAAATATCAAAGATTTTCTTTAAGGATAAGATATTTTAATAAAACAGAATATAACATCTGAATGACTATAACACACTTGAATTGTACAGTATTCAGCGACACGCCGACATCTATTCACAGTAGAGGAAAGAATATATTTTTCTTGTATTTCTCATAAAATGTGGAAATAAATATTTTTTTTTATTATTTCATCTATGCTTTTAATAATTTATTAGTTTTTAATTGCAGAAATGTGAAATTATTATTTTTTCAGAATTGTAATTAATCGTGTGCCTTCATTTCAGTGAGAAGTGTATTTTTCCAAAATAAATAAATAAATAATTCAATTAAATTAAATAAGAAATAAGAAATAAGAAAAGTAAATAAATAAAAGAATGTTACTTCTTAACATTGTTATTCTACTTTAAGTATTCCAATTGCCCACAACTTTTAGGTTTTTATTTCTTTAAGAAGGAATAGGAGTAGAATGACGATTAAAAAAAGACTCCCTTAATATTATATATCTTATACGAAGATTGACGGCAGATTTTAAGATAGTTAATAAAAAGAAAATCTTTCTTTTTTCAATCCTCATTCTCAGAACTCCTGTTCCTTAAAAAAAAAAAAAAAAAAAAAAAAAACATAATAATCGTGGACAATTTAAATACTGAAAATAGAATAAATGTGTTAAAATTATTTGAGCTTGAACTTATTTTAAGATTCTTATGTAATTTTAGTTTGCAAGTTATTATAATTATTTCAATTATTATGATATTATCCTTTAAGAAGGAATGGATGATCTGAATGACGATTAAAAAATACTTCCTTTATATTAACTATCATAAAATATGCCGTAAATCTTAATGAAAATATTTTACAAAATGTGATATTAAAATAACATATTACATTTCCCGAAGAATAACTTTCTACTTAGTTTTACATTAAGTTGCAATTAATTAATGCATTGATTTTCATTATTTAACGATATATAATTCAATAAATTAGTTAGTAATTGGATACAAGTACACCCAATAAAAGTATGTTGCATCAGTAGAAGTGCCTTTTGTAATCTAAATCATACTTTTTTAAAGATGGAAACCCACGTGTTTGCTCATGTATGACAATGAACCTGGATAACAAACGACGGAGTCTTGAGGATAGTCAAGTGCAATAAAACATAAAAAAGTGAAAAATCTCAGACAGAAATTACAGTACAGTGACATCGTTGATTTCTGATGCAATATATTCCAAAAAAGTAAGTACTAAAAAGTGACAAAAAAAAGTTTCCCGTTCAAAAATTCCATAACAAAATTATAAACACATTAGGAAATTGCATATTCCAGTTCAAGAAACTTTTACAATTCTTACGCCCTTAACTTTCGAACGCCGAAAGCTACAGTGAAAAAAATGGTGTCTAGTAAGTTGTTTATGTGAGCTTCGATGAGACAATTTACAGCGTCCGCTAGACGCAAAATGAAGAGATAGCCTGCCTATTTTGAAAACTATACGAGATACAGGAAATTAAAAGTTGTAGAGCATAATCAGTTTAGTATGAAAGACACCGTGAGTGTATAAATGCTAAGTACAGAACACGTAAAATGTTTATTTGTTTGTACGCGATTTTCAATGTAATGCAAAACATGTTGGAAAGAAAAATGAACAAATACTTGCCACTAGCTACATTTATTATCGGTGTTCTCCTTCAGTTAATACACATCTGGACTTTTGTTTTATTTTCACGTTGCACATTTCATAGCATATCAGAAGACATGCTGACACTGACATCATTTATGCAATGTCAAATGCTCTACAACGTTATCGGAGAGGTCTCATGCACATTTTCTCTAAGGAATAAGTCAGATGGGATGAGAAACGGTGAGCATGAAGGCTATTCTAAGGAACCAAGGTAGCCATTAATTACACAACTGCAAGTATAGAACCAACATGACGATGTCCTGCCCTATAATTCAGCAAATATTCAGAGGTTCCTAATAAAAACATTAGGGGAACAAGTTATTGACTATGGTGGTTGCGCAGAATGACCTCCATGCTCACGGAATATCTCTTCAGTTGACACAATTAGATAATAATCATTGCACCACTCGGGTTACACTTAACCCAGGTGCTCTCGAACTCTGGAAAGCCACGTGACTTTTTCAAATTTATATATTTTGTCGGACCGTGCATTGTTTATTTAAATTGAATCAGTCATTTCAAAACCACATAAGTCACAGAATCTGACCTTTGCTGAAAAAAAAAAACTGTACTATTCACAACTAAACGAATTTTTATGGGTTTTTTGGGGCTGATTATAGAGTTTGGATTTCAAATTTTGTAAATATCGAATAATTTTTATAATTTACGAATAATAAAAAGAAGAAAAACAAAAAAACTGTTACTGACTAAAGTTGTTTTAGCAAGAAACAAGGTTAGGTGATATTTAATTTGAACAAAACAGTCAAATTAAACATATTTTTAATCAAAATTAATGAAGATAGCACTTATACGAGAACACTTTTATGTTTTAATATGGTATTGCATGCAAATGGTAATATGGTAATGTAATATGGTATCCGTATGTCAACTGGTATTGCATGCAAGAACCACTTAAGACGCTGGCTTTATGTCGTTAAAGTAATGAACGAAAATTAAAAGGTATTATTTGAAGAGGAAGGAATACACTGACTTATGTGGTTATTACAAAGATAAACTTTTTAAAGAGTATATTTGAAAAAAACTTGATTTATGTAGTTTTTGAAATGACCTATTCAATTTAATATTATGTTATTTTCATTTTCGATGGAGGTTTAACAGGGGTTCGACCCTCTGTAAGTACCCCTCAACCACTCACGTTGACTTGCCTTGACTTCCTGTGACGTTCAAATAAAAGACGAAGTTCGTTAGATGAGTTGTAGGAGTAAACTAACATTAGCTTGGCAATAATTATAGTCTCTCTGAGTCGTTTTTTCTAAAATCCTTATAATTTTAATGGCCACTTGTAGTTACTCTCATAAATAAAGCAGCTTCAATTTATGAACTTTTTAGTAATTAGCAGTTAATATTTTATATGATGAACAATCAAATAATTTCACTATAATGGATATTTTTATGGCAATAAATTCTACTTAATTCTAGAACTTTCTCATAATTACATTGAATAAGACTGAATAAAAATCCAATCTCTACAGTCGAAATTAAAAAAATATATATATAAAGTGCTTTGCATATTTTAATTTTAAAATTTATCAAATATAAAAGGAATAAATGTTAAGGGACTATGCATTTACGTAGAGAAATACATGTAGAGGCATTTAAAGTATAAATTTGTTTTATTTTTTATCTGTGTAAAAACAGATATATTAATTTTAAGTATTTTACGTATGTGAGCCAAATATTAACATCCCCTTATGTCACAATGCTAAAACGATTTCATTTCTAGTTTTATTTCTTTTAGACAGTTTATTTTAAATCCTATGTAACGATAAATTAAATTTATTCAAAAACATTTTATGTGTCCCTGATTTCCATGAAGAAGATATTTTATCTTTCAAGAAGAATTTTTTTTCCTTTACATTGTTCGTTTCGTGCTTATCATGTTCGAAATGCATGTCAAGTGATATATGGAGTTAATGATATGCCATATAAAGAAATGCAGATATACAAAGGATTAATGATTGTGTTAAGGACCACTTAACCTCAAAAGCCATAAAAATTCAATTACAGTCTTTCCCTGCTGTTGTACTTATACGCAGCAGGGAAAAAAACCGAAACGCTGCCTAGACAACACTTTAAATTAAATAGCATTTATTTTCTAACAAAAAACTTTGGTTCAGTTTTTTGGTATTTTTTTTCTTGGCTGCAAACACTACATACATGTTTTTAGTTTTATTTAAAAAATTCCTCTTAGAATTCCGCTTTCTTTTTTCGTGTTGCGCTTCTGATTTTTTTACTTTGTCACCGCAGCACAAAAAATAAGAATATAAAGGAATACAATCGTAGTTCAATAGATCAACGACAGACAAGTAAAAAAAAAGAACACTTTCCTTTTTTAACCTCCAAAACTATCTTTGAAATTGCGTACATTTTTCTTTCAATAAAAGATTTTCTTTGTTATGGAATACGGAATGTTAGAAATCTTGCTCATTGTTCATTTTTTTTAATTATGTCATCGAATTTTTAATATATTAACTTAATTAATTGCCAAATAAAAACTTAAAGTTTATTCTAAAGGAAAGTAAAAGAGCTATCGCAATTGGTTTTGAATATAATCATAAGTGTTTTACTCAATAAGTACCAAAACAATTATTTTTTAAATTGTAAAACCGTTTTTAATATACTATGAATACTCTGATTTTCTAAAGATTTTTCTAAAGGTTTTTATATCTTAACAGAAAACTTTTAACTTTAAAATAATATTTTTCATAAAAAATCCAAAATTATACTGAAATATCACATTCAAATGGCTCTAAGTTTTTAAAATTAGTACTGTAGTACTACTTTTAGGCTGTTCAAATTTTAATCACCTTTCAATGACAAAGTATTTCAATTTATATATATAATTCTAGTAGAAATATGTATAGGCTATTGTGGCAATTTTCAGTAGACAGCATATGCAACTTTATAGACAAAATATATATAAAAACCTAAATGGAAAGAAAGTGCAATATTGTACTTTTTCTAACTAATAAAAATAGAAAAGAATAATGAATAACCTTTGTCTTTTACTGCTAAATTTTTCAATCTGGATAGTACATGCTCGAATGCGAGTATATTGTAAAAAAAAAAATCCGATGGTTGTCAGTACAACTTCTGTACATTTATGGAATTTCTTTTCGATGAAAGAGATTTCGTGAGTGAGTCAAAAAGTATTGCGATTATGGATTTGAGAGTATCCTTAACATATTATGCTAAATTTTCATTTTCTCTGAAGGTGCAGGATTTGTTTTTATTATTACACAGCAAAAGAGACAAAATCAGTAAAAATACGGAAATTGTACTGGAAAAATAGGAAGTTCTTTATATATAGCGAAAAAATAAAAAATTCAAAGGCCTTAGTAAAAACGACAAATTAACTAGACTTTTGACACTATTATCTATCAAGGATATTTTTAAATCCATATTCGCTGCTTTCTGACACATTCCCGATCACTTCATCGGGGAAAAAATCTCGTAAAAATACGGAAATTGTACTGGCAATCAACAGATTTTTTTTTTTTTTTTTTTTTTTTTTTTTTTTTACTGCCCATAATGAAAGACTATTTTAAAAATAATCTGTTAAGATGTAAACCAGGAGGCAATTTTTTATTATTATTCTAGTATTATTCTATTATTCTTTCGATTTATTTCTATAAAATTTTTAATTAATATTACTAAAGAAATGTGACACACTTTTTGCTGCTTATTTATCACGATTGAGCCAAAAGAAACCATTTGTCTTATACCTCATGCAGTATAGAAATTTGAAGTGTAAACTGAAATGTACAACAGTTACTGACGTTCTAACATGTACGCTCGCGCTCTTTTTCGCTTCTTCTGAATCTGCCTTATCTGTGATTTTAAGCGTAACCATAATTCTGATCAAATCATGAAAGCCAATAGAAAAGCATTAATAAATGTATTCTTTCAAGAAGCTCGCATTTATCAATATCAGCTTTGAGATTTGATCCAGGATCTCTGGTAAAGAACGCAGCGAAACCTTTGTCCTACGGAATATAACTATCATTCTTTCTCCCTTCTCAGATTATTTCTTCTTTTTAACACTTTCCAACCTAGTTGAAAAGTGTTTATGACTTCGGTTTGTCTGGCGTGCAGAGCACGGCCGTCTGTCCGTGCTCTAACTCCCGTAAATATGCTCGGATTGCTCTGCAATTTTTATATGTTACTGTCGTTATCTATAGCATGTTCCCTATTTCAACGGAAGTGTGTAGCACTTATAGTTTTTTTACAGGGACATTCAAAAGAATTCCGTTACATTGCGGTCTATGGGGAAAAATCATTTGCGGATTATTTAAATAATGTTTCACTATTTTAAACACATTGAAATTTATATATATCACTAAGGTGCATTAGAAGAAGCTTAATATGGAAGAGGGTGTGGATAGCACTTATAGTTACTTTACAGAGACAGTCAAAAGAATTCCGTTACATTACGTATATGGAGAAAAATCGTCTGCGGTTTATTTAAATTATGTTTCACTATTTTAAACGCATTGAAATTTATATATATCACTAAGGTTCATTACAAGAGGCTTACTACAGAATAGTGTGTGTAGAGCAGTCATCGTTCATTTACAGGGACACACAAAATAATTATCTACTGTCTGTTAACAATAATTCCTGGAAGTGCGTTTTAAGCTACTGAACGCAATTTTAATTTTAACTCGTTTTTTTTTTTCTATTACGTGGTGTGTATAAATTCTGTAGATCCTATACAGGGAAGCACAAAAGTTCGCGAACACATTTCCGTTTATTGACAGAAACTCCTGACGGAGAATTTTAAACTGCGCTACGCGTTTCCTAACTGAACAAAAATTTAGCATCCTATGTAGTATATATACAAACCTATAGATCCTATACAGGGCTGAATAAAAGTATTTGGATATTTTTCCGAATATTGTATATGTTGGAAATTCCTAAAATTATGTTTTTAAATATTTTATGCGTTTTCCAAATGGTTTAATTAGATTTTATCTTTTAGCTTATTAAACGATATGATTTGCAAGATTATTTTGGAAGCGTTGGAAAGTGTTACATAATCTATGCTTGACGCATGATTTTTCTTTCTTGTTTACTTTTGCTTTGTTAGCTGTGATATTTTTGAATTGTTATGATGACTTTATGGATTTGTTAATGATATTTTTTCGCTTCAATAATGAAAATAAGATTAGATAACAGTTATTTCAGACAATCCTCGTTTTCCTTCTGAATGTAATTATAAAGTTATGTGTATGTTTTTTGTATTTAAAGAAAGCAAGAACAAAGTATACTTTTAACATATTGTATGTATATAGAATAGCGCACTGTTTTTTTGTTTTTTTTAAGGGATGTGCAAATGTTAAACTTTGGTGATATTTATTATGTTTCAATGGATAATTTAATAAGCTCGTTCAGATGACCAGTATAATAACATCATACATATCTTTCAGATAAATCTATATGAAATAATGTGTGTTGATTATTATACCTACTGTATATTAAAGCTTAAAACATAATCAAAGAGAAATATTTAATGTCTTGCTCAAAAAATTGCCATTTAGGTAGCTAATTTACTAACAGTTTCATTTTTTGAAAACACGATTTATCCCATAGTTTAACTTTTGAAAATATTTTTTTAATTAAAGAAAACAACACTGATTTTGCTATCAATTGAAATGTATGTGTGCCATTAGTGTAATTATTAAGATTATTAGTTTTTTCTGAAACAGATTTTAATGTCATTAGAGTGTAATTATACACAAAATAATACAGAATAAAACTGCAAATATGTATGATAATACATTATGTTTTCCAAGTTTTTAATACTGATTAAATTAGTCAACGAATAGCTATCTGTTAAGAAGATTATGCCTGTAAAAAATCAAGATTTTTCTAGAAATATTCTTATTGTCATTACATTTTATATTGTGCACTAAATTAAGAAGCTTTAATAATTTATTCGAATACGCAATATAAAAATAGACTATTTTTGCACTTTTTCATTGAAATTTTAATTAATCAAACAAGTTTAATATATAGACATTCATAAATAACTAGAATTTTTATATTTTAAGAAATAAGTTGTGAAGAAAAAATAAATAATAAATCTTTTAAAATAATACAATAACTGTTTTTCAACTGTTTGACTCTAAACTTGTCAATTTAATAAGACTTTAAATCATATATTATTTAAAATATTACTTATTTTTCAGATTATATATATTGGCTGTACAAATAAATAAATGAACTGAGTTTACTAAAGTAAATAAGATGAGTTTAAATAAATAATATTTTTGAAATAAATTGCTTTTAAAACGAGAAAAAAGTTCTTTTAAAGTGTTTAACTGTTTACTATGAACTTGCATTTTTTCTAAATAATCGGATAGATTATAATTTTTCTCGTTTCGTGCTTTCGTAAATAAGAGTTTTTATATAAATGTCCGTAACGTCCGTATTGCATTTTTTTTCCTTGCTGAGATTTTTCTCTTTAAAGACCATCCTTTATTATATTTTTTAAAGGTGCATTTCTTTGTTCGTTCTATGAACCTACGCGTATTATTTTTCTTGGTTTAAAAATAAATCCTTTTACAATTTCTTTCCTTATCTGGGTTACGATATTCTTTCTTTTCTCCAAGAAAACCACCATCTGTATTTTTTAAAAGTATAAGAATGTATAGCTATAGAATCCAGAGGATTCAATTCAGTGGATCAACGACAAGCTGAAACAATACACGTTTGCCTCTTTAAAACTGTTAAAATATCTTAGTGAAAGAGTACGTTTCTTATTTTTGGTGAAAGATTTTCTATTTGTCATGATAAAATATAGAACATTTTATGTGATATATTCTACTTTGCTCAGTGCAAGTATTATTCGGAGATTAGTAGGATTTTTTTTCGCGAATGTATGGCGAATTAAAAGTAAAATAAATATACGGTTATGCTGTAAAACAAAATTGAAACAAATTTGATTAAGTATTTTAATACAGAGAAAACATAAATTTACTTTTGGAGAAAATCCTTTTTTTATATTTTTTAGAAAGAGTTTCTATTTGTCATGATAAAATGTAGACTATTTTATGTTCAATAATCTACTTTACTCAACTCAAGTATCCTCGACAGATTTGTAGTTCTTTTGCAAACATACAGTTAATAAAATTCAAATAAATTTACATTAATGCTGTATCAATAGAATTGAAACATAGTTTTTTAAGGATTTTATTTTACAAAAGAGAAAATTTAAACTAACTTTTGGAAAAATATATTTTTAAGATCGGGATAAAATATTGAAATATATTTTATGTGCAATATTATATTTTACATAATACAATAATTCTTGGTAGATTAGACTTTCTTTTAAAACATGTGATGAAATTTTAAAAAGTCATAAATGTGTAGTTTCTGTTGTATTGAAATAATTGAATAAAAATTAAATAGTCTAGTAAGGAGAAAATTGGGTGTTTAAACAACCCTGTCTATAAGAGAATCATAACAGATAATTTTCTTTCCAGTTAATGATAAGTCTCTGATAAGATAAAAACACTAGAAATTTTAGAAATAACTTCTTTAAAGTTAGCTTTTTGGTAATTCCTCACTTTTTACTCACATTTATGTAAGATATGCAGTCAAATATAGTATCAGTTAAATTAATAACCAGATTAATGTAGTGCAACCTCACCATTTTGAAACTTTCTAATTTGTTGCAGTGTTAAAATCTCTGTTAAGTAATACTTATTTGATAGATTTTAGCTCTATAAAAGCCGATAATTTTCTAGTTCGGTTACTCGATTTTTTAAAATGTGCGTTTTCTTGAGCCATATATGTACAATGTGTCTCAGTGGATACGAAGTGTGAGATTTCTGTTGATTTCGGTAGATACCATCAATAGGAGTATCTTGCTATCCGACATGGGGAATCTCTTAATATAGCGACATACCCACTGGGACACTTTTATAACGCTATAATCAGCGACAACGATATAACGTTATATCCTATTGTTATATGGTGGGTTTGATCAACATACGGACATCGCCTTATGTTGCTATCGAGGATCTGTATCAAAATCTTCAGAAATCTCACGAATAATCAAGAATAATTTCAAGAAGAGCTTGCATTTGTAACATATAAAAAGGCCTTTAAAATATTATAAAAAGAATGATTTCCTAAAAGCTTACAGTTGTTCATATACCAGGTATTGAACAGCTGTGCGCCAGCTCGCCAATTGTCACCGCAATTTTTTAATAGTATTCGTCGCTCTATTTATTCGGAGAAATTATGTCAATCAATAAAGCAGAGAATAGTGTTAAAAATGAGTGGTGACAACTGGCCCGCTGGCGCGTAGCTGTTCTATCCCTGGTTGTGTCATTTAGCCCTATTCAAATTGAGAGTGCAATTAGTAATAGGATAACTGTATCGTTTTCATTATGACAGATCTATGTCATACACATTGGAAAAATAATTCTATAGCTTTACTAGAATTACTTTCTGGGTATTCTCAAATTGTTGTTGGGATCAGGTGCATAACTTGCGGTGTGTTATGAAATTTGAAGCTCCGGGTACAATTATTTTTATGTTTTCTCAAAAATATTAACTAGAACAAATTGGTGAATGTGCTTTATGATTTGTAACTTTTAATCTTGCTAAAACACATGAGTGTGTAAGACTAGATCAGCCATCACCTACCTTTGCGCATGTAAATTTTATAACTATGTGCATGGACGCAAATCTCCAACTCCCCCTTCCACCTAAACATACACATTAATTTATATGCGCGTATGTGGCGCAAACGTTGCATAAACATGCACAATCTTACATATTTAGATGTTGGATGGGCATAAATGTATATGTTATGAAAAGTTTCATGGTCACATAGTAACAATGCTACTTCGCAATCACCAAAGGCACACATAATGAAACTAATGCCAAAATTCTGTCATTTTCAATGAGAGTGAAAGTTCAGTTTTTTGTTCATAGGAGGTTTTATTTTAAGAAAAACTTTACAGGCTAATAAAATTTCTATCTGCCGTCAAAATCTGTATTTAGTATCGACAAGTTTAAAATATGTATACTGTAAAAAAAACCAAAGTTCCTTAATCTAGAGAAATATAAACGCGCACAAAAATATACAAAAACCGCTTCTAATTTACCCATGGTTCCGAAACGCATTTTGTGTCTTTAGAAAAGTCAGAAACCAACATATTTTCGAGATTTAAATAAGCATTTATAAACATCACTGAAAAAAATGACACATTCAAATCTGAGTAAATCGATGTTTTCATTTTGTTATGACACTTTTTGTTTCAAATAGGACGACCCAATGGTTCAGTTCTGAAATACCAAAAAGACTCAGAATATTGAAATATGGATATACTCAAAACTGAGCACAAGGAGGTCAGTTCATACTCATTTTTGAAACATGGACATATACTCAAAAATGGTTAGAATCAGTTCAAACTCATTTTTTAAACATTTAACTATTCAAAAATGAGCACATAGAAGTCAGTTCATACTCATTTTTGAAACATGGACATACTCAAATATGAGCACATGATGTTTTATTCTTGATTGCGTGCATGTTTTCAGAAATGAGTATATACATGTTTCAAACTTGAGTAATTTTGATTCGAAGCCATTTTGACTATGCGACATACTCAGGTTTGAGTATTTTTTGCTCAGTTTTGAAAATGTCGATTTTAGAGTATAGTTACTTTTACTGCCACTGATTTTTGAAAAAATTCTGTGTAGTTTTTATAGTGTAATCAATTTTCTGAACCCGTAATATAGGTTTATCGGATGCTATCAATTCTCATGTATACATTTTCATGTTCAAAAAACATGTTTTAAAGACAAGCATGATAAATTAATAGCGATAACATTAACATTAAAATTAATATTATTTTGTTACTTTTGTATTCAATTACACAGCTGAAAATGTTTAATTGAGAATTGATAGCATCCTAACAACCGATATTCCGGTTTGAGAAAATTGATTAATATGCTATGAAAACTAGTCGAATGTGTTTCCGAAAATCAGTGGAAGCAAAAGAAACTTTGTTTTTATTAATGATTCTTTAAATGTCAAAAATATATTGGTTTCTCAAGTTTCTAAAAGTAAAAAACGATTTTCGGAATCATTGGTAAATCGGAAGATGATATTGTATATTTTCGTAGATTAAGAAACATTTGTGTTTTTTTTTGCATATATATTTACAGAAGCTTCGTGGGAGCAAGAAAAGGATCTTTGGTCGCACCCGAGGGCGGCTGATTGAAAACACCTGAACTACATTATCTAACATAATGCACATCTTATTAAAATGGTTTAATTTTGAATAAAAAAAACTATTTCCTTAAGAGGCTAAAATATATTCTTTGTTCCGAACCGGATACAAAGATCTCCAAATATTATTGAATAACACACATTTAAAATCAATATATTGATAACAAGAGAACATAATATGTCGCTCTTAATAACGAAAAAAAATATTTCATCCGTGCAGACTTTCTCACAGATAGAATGATTTCGTCCATCATTGGCTGTGGAAACTTGGCCCATGAAATCTTTCTTCACTCATTATATGAATTCTCTGAAGATTAACAGATCGTCAAGTGATGAACGCACCACGTTTCGAAAGTCAATAGTAATCATTTGTCAGATTCCCGCTAGTTTTAACGGGAGATACTGTTAAAGAAACAATGCGCAATCTACTGTAAAGGATTAGAATATCGATTCA
This sequence comes from Maratus michaelseni, assembly GCA_963931845.1. Taxonomy (NCBI): domain Eukaryota; kingdom Metazoa; phylum Arthropoda; class Arachnida; order Araneae; family Salticidae; genus Maratus; species Maratus michaelseni. Next base: position 440,624,324 of record OZ007586.1, read on the forward strand.
ATTGAATAACCTCTTTGACTAGTAAACAACAAATTGACAGTATGGACTAAATTTTTATTTAAAAATAATAGCAAAAGTTTAATCTATTTTTAAATTAATTATTAACTATCAATATTGTTTATTGGTGTAACAGTGTGAGCCTAAATAATCCAACACATCATTTATTGAAATAATTTACCTCTTCAAAATTACTATTCCGGTAAATGGGCTTAAATAGATTACTTTTTTTTCCAGCATAATGCAAAGTTCCACCAAAGCAGTTGAATAATTCACGTTTAATAAGCAATGATTGAGCTCGAAACGAAGCTGTTACAGTTGTCCGATAAATTATACACCCCAGCCCTCCCGATCTTGCTGGTCAATTTTTTTAACTTATTGAGTTTTGCTTATACAATTTTACGGTTGGATCTTTCGTGATCGAGGTTACTTCATTCCCAATAGTCCCGAAAAGGGGAGGCTTTCCGTCTTTTCTGCAAGAAACGCCGACATGTTTACAGTGTGTTTTTTTTAAAACTGACACTATTCAGAGCCGCCTGTAGCTCGTTCTAATACCTGGATTGACACAAAATTTTGTGAATGGACTAAGAAAACAATGGGAAAAAAGATTCCAACAAAAAAAATTAGTTCCAATCACCACCGATAGGGGGAAATGTGGCGCTGTGGTAAGTTATGCAACTGAGAATTAGTATAAAATACGGGCAATAAATGAAAATGCAAATTTTTACTTACGCAAGCGACAGTAGCGCCAATAGTTTAAGTTATAAATGCATGCGAAAAACACCGAGAAACAATTTCAGCTCAGGTGAATCTCACTTACCGCAGCGGGCGTTACTTTTGTGAAGTTCTATTATTGTAACCAGTGCAATGCACCAGCCGCTCTTCGTTTACTTAGAACACGCCATAAACTGCGCAAAGGACCTTTATCCGTTAATGTATTGAAAGCAATGATTCTGAAATTCGAAGAAACAGGCTCGCTAGCAGTTCGGTCAGGCAGAGGACGTAAAGCGGTGGCAGAAAAAGTGATAATGGATGTTTCAACTGCGATCAACGAAAGGGAAATGATGAATAAAACATAAATGATGAATAAAACATGGTATTTTATCCAAATTATTAATTTTGTCTGTTTCTGATGTTTTTTTCAATGTACAGCGCCACATTTCCCCCTATCGGCGGTGATTGGAACTAATTTTTTTTTAGTTGGAATCTTTTTTCCCATGGTTTTCTTAGTCCATTCACAAAATTTTGTGTCAATCCAGTTATTAGAACGAGCTACAGGCGTCTCTGAATAGTGTCAGTTAAAAAAAAAAAACACCCTGTATAATACATGTTTGGTTACACACACACACACATATATATATATACACATATATATATATAATTTGTTTTATGCAGCTCAACCGCCGCTACTCGCCCAAAAGGTGGAACCTTGCTCCCCCCCCCCTTTTTTTCAAGACTGTTGGGAAGGAGGTATCCCCGACCATGGAAGATCACACCAGGAAAAATTTAAAGCGAAGTTCAACAAGTTTAAGATATTGACTAGTGGGTTCGGGTGAGGTGGTGCGTTTAATACACCAGGCAACTGCAGCGGCTTCGAGTTCATTCATTACTTCGATAATAAGAAACAATGTGGTGTTTTTTATAAGAAAAAATAATTGCATTTATGCGGTAATTTTTCTATATACAAAATTATCTCTCAACGTCAACTATGGAAAATTTTACTCCTTACTCACTCATTATATGAATTGCTGAAAATTAACAGATTGGGAAATGATGTTCACACCGAGCTTCAAAAGTCAATAGAGTTCATTAGTTAGGTACGAGACAATGGGTTATAGCGTAAAACTGACATTTGCGCAATGTAATGTAAAATATTAGAATATCGATTTATTTGAATGAAACATTTTGCAAGCGTATAATACATTGTGAGTGTATTGGCAAACATGTTTTTTTAATGACATTTTCATTTGGACTATTGTCAATAACATTTATTTTTCAAGCAATTTTATATGACTTTTAATTTTTTTTTAAAGCGAAAGCTTCTTATGACTGTAATTAATATATTATTGTTGCACAAACTCGTGATATAGAGAGCCTATATTTTCTAATACACCGTTTATAAAAATTATTCATCTTGTCAAAATGACTAGTCTAATAATTATCATAATATATATTACATTTTTTCCCAAACTAATCCAAAGCTTTACGAAAACCGATTTACAATACATGTTTAATTCAATTTATCAAAAATAAGAAAAAATAATAAGCTGTTCGTAACAACAAAAATAATTTCATTGATACACTCTTTCCAGATTTTCTCTTCCTAGTGCCGAAATTTTCCTTTGTAAAATCCTTCTTCCCTCATTACATGAATTTACTAAAGATTAGTGGTTTATTAAGTGATGTCAATTGAACTGGAAAAGTGACGATGCCCAGTACAGTGTATAGAGTTAAAATATCGATTTATATGAATTAACTCTTTTCCAAGTGCGTAATAAATTGAAACTGTGTTCACAAATTTAATTTTTTTGTATTGAAATTTAGTTTGGATTTTAATCACAGAAATTTGCTTCAAAGCACTTTATGTTTTTGAAAATGTTTCTTGAAGAGAAGGGTTTTGTATGACTGTTGTGAGTCAGAGAAAATTCGTCAAGAAAATCAAAAAAAGCCACGGAATAGAGTGATATGCTAAAAGAAAAATTTTGTTTTCAACAAAATAACGTATATACATCAACAAAGTTATATATTCTTTAATTCACTCCTTTAAACGATATTGTCGTCTTTACTCACTCTCTGCAATTACTCATAAATAAAGATTTATTTGAAATATCTGTTGGTATTTTGTATTTATTTTTATTCAAGTTTGTTTGCTAGCGTCATTTGTTTAAAAAACAGCAATAAAAAAATAATGTAGTCTTTTTACGCAATAACAATGTGCTCATTACCGTGACAAACACCTTTAATACCCAGTATACGCTCTTTGGTAAAAAAAAAAAGTGATATTTCTACGTGTATGGATTAAATCTGAAAATATTTGATGCTGTTGCGATGACTTTTCCGCAGGAAAGAAGATGGTATATGAACCGGTGCTGTAATATGCACCAGATTATTTACTATATTTACTGTGCTGTAATCTGTCGAATTTTCGTTCTATATTTATACTTTTGATCCATAGCGCCTTCTAGAGTGTTGCAATTAGAGTGCTACTGTCATTTCGGGATAACAGTTTGTAGATTGTTTACCTCTTGTCCAAAATATTTTAAGGAATTTCCTCATGTAATAGGTTTCTCTTAATTTGTCATTTAAATTGTGATATTTAGTGATATTAATCTATCTTCAAAACGATATGATTAGTTCTGTAATTTTATAGCAAAATTTTTTTTGCGGTGTTCCACGCTACCACCTGTTTTTTAAAACTCGTTTTGGAATGAGTTTTAAAATAATTATTTTCTACTGTTTTTTACTTTATATTACAAAAACATTATCAAGGTTTGATCCTTAGATGTACTAAGTAATTGGTAATAATTTCCTTTATGATATTTTTACAATTTATGTAGTCGAATTTGCCTAATTTTAGAAAGTATGCGATATCCCCAACTTCTATCCTATTATGTTTCAACTGCTGAATATTTTATGGATGATCCAAGAAAAGAATAGTGCATTCATTTGTTTGAAGCTTTTTATGGGAACTTACTTTTAATTATTAGGTGATTGCGACCATATCTCGAACATTTTCATTATAATCATTAATAAAATAATTTAATACTTCTCACCGAAATAATTACCAGGCACTTGTTGGTCACAATGACGATTTTGAATAAGAGTTCTTCACTAAATCTTTTAGATTCCAGAAACGTAAAGATAATTGCCGATGACAATGAAATGCCACTAAATTCTTAATATTTAATTCGGCAAAGAAAAAAGAATTTATGAAAGATAGAATGTAGAAATTCAACAATAAAAAGTGTTTAAACATCAGTAATAATAATTAAAGCGATAGTTTGGATTCAACTATCCCGATATAAGCTCTTGTTAAACTGTATTTTCGTGCAGTTTTCAATGTCATTCCTAAACATTACGATTCACCTGCGTGTTTTATATGCACTCAATGTACACAAAGTCACGGGAGAATAGTTCTTGATTTTAATGCAGTTGTACATATTTAATTTAAGGATAGAGGAAAGGTTTGAAATGGCGAAAATTGGCTGAGGTTTGATTGTAAATTAAGAGGTCTGTAATTAATTATAACTATTACTTCCTTTGTCATTTATTTAATAATGTTTTGTACAAATAAAAAAAATTGTAAAAAAATAAATAAAATAAAAAATAAAAAAATAATAATAAAACTAAAAAAACTAAAATTTTAATATTGTACGACAAAATTAATCTTGAAAAACTAGATTTTATACGATTTCGATGTGCAAGTTTTATATTTTTGAGTCGTTATTTTTTTTTACATTGTATATTATGTTTATTACTCAAACAAAAACATAAAGAATTAAATACATACATAATAAAAAATTTAAAATGTATAAATATTGAGCATATTTTTGTTATACCTTAAAAAAAATTGTTAATTTTTCAGCTATAGTTTGTAGAGAATTTAATATCCTTTATTTAAGAAAAGAAACGCGTAAATCCATTAATTCGATCAAAACCAATCTAGGACAAACCGTTGAAAAAGAGTGTTTCGAGATAGTTTAAAGTTTTGATTTCACATGTATTGCCGATATGCGCAGCTCAAAGCTTTACGGCTCGTACGGCCATATTTTTTTAATTTTTCTGTCGGACCAACTGTATGACATTCTTAATAGCTCAATAATAATAATAATAATGATAATAATAATAATAAATACATTTTTTCGTTATTTCAAACCTTTTCTAGCCCCCTTAACCAAAATAATAGGATCTATAAGTTACATATGAATTATTTAAATTAAGGGACGAACAATGCATTTTATAATAATAATTTATGTATAATACATCGTTAAAAATGTTATGGTTGGTTAAACCAACTATTGGTGCTGTGATAACTGCAACCATAAAATGGTGAAATCTTGATCCAACATTTGGAGTTCCTGTTGAACGGTAGCTCTAAACTTTGGAACAAGATTTCACCATCATATGGTTGCAGTTAATGCAACACCAAAAGTTTTTTCAGCCCACGAACTAAAATTTTAAAAAGTATACCGCGAAATTAAAAACCGTAAGCGTAACGAAAATGGCAACGGATAATAACTACACAGAAATATATGTAATTTTATTAACTGCTTATTCATCCTTATGAAATCTCTATACAAGTAATTTTGCAGAATACAAATCATATAATTTAGTGTAATTTCTTGCGATGATGAATAATGATTTGAGCTATTACATTAAAAAACTATATCAGTAGCCTTTTTGAATTGAAAATTAAGTAGAAAATACAATAATCTATTTTTGTTTCATATTTCACAATAAAAGTTTGATAAATCTGGGAGTAGCTTGATATAATTAATTCAGCATACTTTATTTTTTTCCATTATTTCAAAACTATTTATAAACATATTTATAAAGATGGCTATTTATAAATATTTATAAGCATTTTCCTTATTACAGCCTTGCAAAATAAATGTAATTCTTTTACATCCATAAAAACATAAATTTCAGTTTTGCAAAGATTATTTTTACTACAGCAGTCTGAATAAATAATTAAAAAAAACTTTTTTATTTTGTGTGTGTGTGGGGGGGGTCTTGTGCCGTACAAATTACATTATTTTCTAATAAAAGATTTTAGATCGATTATAGATAGTAGAATAATTGGCTCACCAGATCTCAACGCGTTTTTCTAAAGATTAGTACATTTCAAGCATTTCTTCCATGTTCGTGTTGATACATTCATTAAACAGACTAAAATAGAGATTTATAAGAAACCTAATGTAATGTAATGAATTAAAACATCAGTTTAATCGATTTAATTACTTTTAGAAATAAAAGTAACCTGCTCGTTTTATCTCAATATAGATGAGCTTACTTTTATATCTCAATAATATTAGAATTTGGAAATATTACTTGAAAAAGATGAATAAACTCTTTCAGTACTACTTCTGCATCTAAAGAAGAAAACGTTAAAAAATTTGTTTTTATCACACTTTACAATAAACATTTTGATGAATCTGTTAGAAGACTAGCACAATTAATTTTGCAGACCATATTTTTAAAAGCTATTTATAAACATTGGGATTACATTAAACACTTCATTTGTTACAGCCATACAAAAGAAATGAAATTCTTTTACATTCATGAAAACATAAATTTCAATTTTCCAAACGATTATCTATTACTATAACAGTTTGAAAAAGATATGTTATTTTTTAGTTTCCTTTGGCGTGACAACTTGCATTATTTTCTGATAAAGGATTTTAGATTGATGATCGATAGTAGAATATTTGACGCGCCACATCTCATCTCATTTATTAGAAATATTCTCTAAAGATTAGCGCATTCTGTAGCATTTCTGCCACGTTCGATTGAATACATTCATTAGAAAAGTGAAACCAGAGATTTAGAAAAAATCGGTATAGCATCCCCTAATGTAATGAATTAAAATCTCCATTTAATCGAATTAACAAATAATTTATACAAGTTTATCTTTTATCTCAGTAATGTTATAATTATTAATAGTTACATAAAAAATTAATTAATTTTTCAGCAGCACTTTTGATTTTAGAATTACCAGGGGGCCCAACCCGGCTACACGGGATAGAGAACATAGATAAAAACCATTTTTTTAAATAAAAAGCACTAATAGATTTTTTACACTTAATATATATATATATTTTACATTGCCGAATAACAACACCAAATATAATTTTTATATGAAAAATATCATTTATCTTTTCAAATAAAGTTTTGAATTTTATTAAAACTGATTCTTTCGTGTTAGCCGCATGTCAGGAATTGATAGCCGTAGAAATCGCCAAAGATTTCGCTACTTACAGCATACTTTTTAATCCTGACGATTTTAGTGTTTTAAGCGCGTAGTTCGAATACGGGTCTGTTAAATTTGTGTGTAATTCACATTATTTCATTATTTTATTTATTTAAAAGTCGTTACGGAATATTAGCCGGAAACAAACGCTCTGAACAATTTATATTGTTTTGAGTAGAAACGGGTTAATCTTTTGTAACTGGGCTCCTCGCGATATAGGTAGAATTTAAAAAAATGCATGCTTTAAAATTATTTTTAAACCATAAAATATCAGTAAATTTAGAGGCCGTATTCAAACAAATTGCATTTGAAATAACTTTGTTTCCTATTCGACAGTGTAAAAAATGAAATTGTGCTACGTTTAGAAGATAAAAAAATAATTAGTAAAACGAAATTTATATCTCAGGTGTTGCCACTGTCAATATGAAGTCATCGTTACTCACGGATATGTTTTTGCTTTATAATAGTGATGCAGAGAAGGTTAAACTTTTTGTTTTTATAAAAGTTTGCAACAAAAAGTTTGAATCACTTCATTTGTTACAGTCTTACAAAGAAAATATAATACTTTTACAGCCATAAAAATATAAACTTCAATTTTCCAAACGATTATCTATTATTCTAACAGTTTAAAAAATGCACTTTCTTGTTTAGTTTCCTTTGCCGTGACAACTTGCATTATTTTCTAATAAAATATTTTAGTTTGATGATAGATAGTGCAATATTTGACGCACCACATCTCACTTCATTTATTACAAGTATTCTCTAAAGATTACCACATTCTCAAGCATTTCTGTCGCGTTCGGATGAATACATTCATTAGAATAGTAAAAAAAAACACATTTCTAAAAATTTGGAATAACATTCCATAATGTAAAGAATTAAAAGCACAATTTGATCGAAATAACACATTTCAGAAATAAAAGTAACCTGTTCTTTATTTTACAATGTAGATGAGTTTACGTTTATCTCATTAATGTTATTATTTTGAAATATAACTTTAAAAAATAATAATAGAGATATTTCAATAGCACTCTTGCATTTAAAATGAATAGGGGGTCTAACCCGGTTACCCAGGTTATAGAGCATAGATGAAAATTATTCTGTTTAATTGAAAACTCTAATACATTTTTTACATTTGAATTTTTTTTTAGATTGCAAAAAGCATTTTTATATGAAAAATATCATTTATCTATTCAAATAAAGTTTTGAAATTTTTTGAAAATGATACTTTCATGCTTACCGCAAGTCAGGTAAATGTCTCGTCACCCAATCAAGGTTCTAAATTACGAGACCAACTCGCGTAGCGATGGCCGCACTTCGGGTTCTCAGCACGGCGTATAAGTGTCGATGCAGCATGAAATTAAACAAGCAAATCCATTTTAAGTAACCGGCCAAGATAGAACCAAAGCAAAGTAAAATACAGCTGCCATTAAGACGGCATACGTGCTAGTCCAGCAGATCACCGCCATGTGGCCATCAGGCGATTTCGCCCCGTTTTCAGGCTCTGAACTCGTAAAACTGGCTCATAGCCCGGTAGATAGGGGCCTGATCAGCGGTTAGAAAGAAACAAAAATAGCCGAAGAAATCACCAAAGGTTTTACAACTTAAAGAAGACTTTTTGATTCTGATACTTTTAGCTGTTTAAGCACGTAGTTCGATTACGTGTACGATAGTTATTTTTTATTAACATTATTTTATTTATTTATTAATAGAGTTTTAATTTCGTTCCATAATATTAGCGGGAAACAAACGCTGAACTATTTATATATTTTTAAGTTCAAACAGTTTATCTCTCCTAATCAGGCTCCTCTTAAGCAGGCAGAAATAGATTTTTTTTTTTTTTTTTAAATCACGCATTAAAATTATTTTAAAAAATCATAAAATATCAGTTATTTGAGATAGCCTTTTCAAACAAATTTTATTGGAAACGACTTTGTCCCCCTATTCGACGGTTTTAAAATTGAAATTGAGTGATGTTTCGAAATTCAAAAAATTATTATAATAGAGGTGTATAGAAGGTTAAAAATTTTGTTTTTATAAATGTTTGCAAAAAAAAAAAATCATAAATCCGTAAGAAGCCTAACAAAATTAATTTTCGAAACCATATTTTTAAAAGGTAATTAAAAACATTGGGATTAAATCCATCATTCGTTACAACCTTGTAAAGAAAATGACATTCTTTTACAATAAAAAAAGATATAAATTTCAATTTTCCAAACGATTATCTATTACTATAACAGTTTGAAAGAGATGCGTTATTGTTTGATTTCCTTTTCCGTGACATCTTGCATTATTTTCTGATAAAAGATTTTAGATTGATGATAGATAGTACAATATTTGACGCGCCACATCTCACCTCATTTATTACAAGTATTCTCTAAAGATTAGCGCATTCTCGAGCATTTCTGCCCTGTTCGGTTGAATACATTCATTAGAAAAGCGAAAACAGAGACTTCTAAGAAGCTGGTATCACATTCCCTAATGTAAAGAATTAAAATCTCAATTTAATCGAATTAACCAATTTGAGAAATAAAGGTGATCTGATCTGTATTTCCCAAATGCTAGAAATTATTTGAATTAAACTCTTATTTGGATAATATGCAAGGAAGTTTGTTTCTAAATTTTGTGTGATTCTTATAAAAATATATTTGTGACCTTAAAGAATGTGCGCCTGTAACTTTCAGGATGCAAAAGATTTTCTTTAATATTTTATCGCATATCGGAAATTACAATAACAAGTTAAAGTCGCAAATTAATCAAATTAACCAATTTGATAAATAAATTTGTCAAATGCTGAAATTTATTTGAATTAACTTAAAATAAACTTATTTGGTAAAAGTTATTAGAATCTTGGAATCTATATAGACGAACTTATTTAATTATTGCAAAGGAGACTTACCTAATTATCATTCGAATATTTAAAATTTGCGTATGTAAATTTTTATGAAGTATGAATTTCAGAATTTAAAAGAATCGTTTTGTTTTCTATCACACATTGCATATTTTACTATCTAAATTCTAAATTATTAACAGTTCTTTATTTACCAAATTTTTCTGAAATTAAAATATTACAAAGAAAGGTGATATGATTTTCTCATAATTATTTTAAAATTGCATAGGGAAAAAATATATACAATAGAAACTATTAGAGAAATATTAAAGATATATTCCTTTTTCGATTCAATGTTTACCACAATTTTAATAATTTGGTGGTATTTTTAAAAAAAATGTCTTTAAAGACTTGGAAATATAAAGATACAATTCTTCTTGGAGGTTGCTATTTCATCGCAGACGGAAAAGTAAAACAGCTTACTCCTTTGTAACTCAACAACTCAGATTTGAAAAATATTTACTCAGATGTTAGAATACATCATTTCGAACATGAAAACAATTATTTAAAAAAATAGAACTATAAAAATAAAAATATATTGACTAAAATGCACTTTTTCATATCTACAATAAACACGAAATTACTTCTCATAAATATTGTCGATTTTCTAATAGGAATTTGTAAACTGTATCAATTTACATTTGTAAAAATCTATCTTTTGACATCTCCAGCCTTTTTAATTTTACAAAATTTAAGAAGTTCATTTTAGCAATAACGATGCGAAACTGCTCAAATGATAAATAAAAGTTTCGTATAAAAAATTAACTCTGTATCACCGTCTGTTGAAAATTCTGAGAACAATTTATATTAACTGCGATTCTTAAGAGAAAGCAGCAATAAATAAAATCGTATTTTAAAGCCCACTCTATAAGTTATGTAACATTGACTTTTGGGTATGTTGCAGCTATACAACGCGGTGATATAAAGGGTTAAATCGATTCTCAAATCCAGACTCGTTTCTTGCTGACAGAATCACTAACAGGGTTGCCGGATTTGGTAATTATTTTATTCAAATTATCTACCACTTTTACCGATTATAGTAATCTTCAATTTATTTAATCACGAAATGTTCGCATTAAATAAATAAACAAGAACGAAAAATCATGCGTCAAGCATAGATTATATAGCACTTTCCAACGCTTCCAAAATAATTTTACAAATCATACCGTTTAATAAGCTAAAAGCTAACATCTAAGTAAACAATTTAGAAAACGCACAACATATTTAAAAACATAATTTCAGGAATTTCCAACATATACAATATTCGGAAAAATATCCAAATACTTTTATTCAGCCCTGTATAGGATCTATAGATTTGTATATATACTACATAGGATGATAATTTTAGTTCAGTTAGGAAACGCGTAGCACAGTTTAAAATTCTCCGTCTGGAGTTTGTCAATAAACAGAAATGTGTTCGCGAACTTTTGTGCTGCCCTATATAGGATCTACAGAATTTATACACACCACGTAATAGACAAAAAGCAAGTTAAAATTAAAATCGCGTTCAATAACTTAAAACGCACTTCCAGGAATTATTGTTAACAGACAGTAGAGAATTCTTTTGCGTGTCCCTGTAAATGAACGATGACTGCTATACACACAATATTCCGTAGTAAGTCTCTTGTAATGCACCTTAGTGATCTATATAAATTTCAATGCGTTTAAAATAGTGAAACATTATTTAAATAAACCGCAGACGATTTTTCTTCATAGACGTAATGTAACGGAATTATTTTTACTGTCCCTGTAAAGTAACTATAAGTGCTATGCACACCCTGTTCCATATTAAGCTTCTTCTAATGCACCTTAGTAATATATATAAATTACAATGCGTTTAAAATAGTGAAACATTATTTAAATAAACCGCAAATGATTTTTCCCCATAGACCGCAATGTAACGGAATTCTTTTGAGTGTCCCTGTAAAAAAACTGTAAGTGCTACACACTTCCGTTGAAATAGGGAACATGCTATAGATAACGACAATAACATATAAAAATTGCAGAGCAATCCGAGCATATTTACGGGAGTTAGAGCACGGACAGACGGCCAGACAAACCGAAGTCATAAGCACTTTTCAACTAGGTTGGAAAGTGCTAAAAATGGCTATTCGTAAAGTTTGGTAGATTTTTTAAATAAAAATATTCCCTAACTTTGCAAAACTGATAACGAAGTCATTTTTATTCTTAAATGCACAAAATTTGCATATATTTTCAATCATACAGGGCGATTGAAAACTGGAGGAACAAACTTCTAGGAGGGGTGAGTACACCTAGACGGCTCGGAATCACATAGTAATGCAGGATCAGAAATACAGTCCTAACGAGATAGGGGATATATTAGGGGCTGAATCATCGTGATCGAAAATTGACATTTAAAGTCTATAAACTTCAAATAAGTCATGACTTTACTGATAATGAAGATCCCCGAAGTTTTCTGCCTACGTGCCTGGTTCTTACCATCTACAGTTTTGCACGTTTGAGGGATCCCACTACAGCTCTGGCAAAAAGCGCGCTCACACAGATAACCAGCGCCCTCAAACGTGCAAAACTGTAGATGGTAGAAACCAGGCATGTAGGCAGAAATCTTCGCGGAACTTCATGATCAGGAAAGTTATGACTTTTAAACTTATAATCTTTAAATGCCAATTTTCGATCACGATGATTCATCCCCTAACAACCCATCTATCTCGTTAGGATTGCATTTGCGACCCTGCATTGTTATGTGATTCCGACTCTTCTAGGTGTATCCCAACCTTCCTAGAAGTTTGTTCCTTCAGTTTTGAATCACCCTACCTTGTATAATAAGAAATCGAATAGCATTTCTTTTTTTTTGCTATGGCAGAGAATTTTCACAAAATAGTGCAACAAATGACGATGTAAGACGATTTTAGAAACATAGCCTTCAGAGAAAATGGTCATTAGAGAACAAACTATTATAACTCAATATGTTGTACATTTATAGAAAATTTTAAAAAACGCTGTTCGATTCGAATGCACTTGAATAGAAAGTATATGCATTTAATGATTATAACGTATAAGATATACTCACTAAATATATCAAAAAGGATAGGGATTATTAGAGGGATAAAATATTTTTTTGAGAATTTAGCAGTATTTTATAAGTTATTCTCAAATATATTTTCTCTATCATGTGATTTCAAACGTGATATTTAAATTTGGAACATCGATAGTAGTTGATCATTACATCGATGTAACTTTAAGCGTTTCTGAAGACTTCCATTACCCTTCACCCATCCATTTTTTAGACAAATAGGAACAACGATCCCCTTTCCATATACATACAGAAATTAAAAACTGCAGGTAAATTTTCAGCTTATATTCACATTTATTTGGTAAAAACTTTAAATGAATCTATCATTTTGCGTCTTTCGCAAATCAATGTTAAATGTCGGTGTTCAAGAGACATTTCGTATGTTAAATATAAATATAGCTTTATTTACAAAATCAATCGTCTAATTTCTGATAGCTATTTAAAACGGCAAGATAGTTAAATTCATCGTGTGCAAAGCAGCAATTTTAATGTCCACAAAAACGATGTCGACTAACATTTTAAATTAAGTTTTATGACTAACATATTTATATGCAAATTCTCTGAAGTTGCCACTACTTTAAAATTTCATTTAATAAATTAATTCCGTTGTTATAACTAATGCTTTAATTCATTAAATTTACTATATGTATAATATATAATTATTATATTAAAAAAAGTTGATTTAATAAATTGTATTTTATTTTATGGAAAAACATATTATCGCAATAAAACTTTAAATAAGTTAAATTTAAATTAATTAAACTTTGAATAATTATAAAAATCATCAGAGTTAATATATTCAGGAATAATTTTAATACAATTTTTTATTCTTGCGTAAAATATCAATTAAGTTTAAATTATTTTATGGAAATTCATGTAAGTAGTGTAATTAATTTGGAAATGACTAAATTTGTGAAAATAAGATTCTTATAAAACTAAAAGTATTTCAATTCTGAATTTTTATTAACAATACGTCATTGGTGGGTCATTTGACCCATGTAGATTATTTTGTGAATAGCCGCAAACTTCTAAAGTTTATATCACCAATTTTTCCTAATATTAATCTTCGTCTTATTTAATCACAAATATTTGCGATTAAATAGACCGAGGATAACTATTTGCAAATACTTGGGACAAAATATTGTAGAATTTTGTGCCTTTGCGTACAGTTTACTACGAGGGTCAAATGAAATGCCGCGGTAGGTTTAGTATTAATCTAATAATTTTAATAATTATTGATATTTTATGATGTGAAAGATTGATTTTTAATCATCATTTCATATTTACTGATTTTTTTCTCTTATTGCCTTCATTAAAAATTATTTATATTATTTTAACAGCGGTTGAACAAGAAAGTTTTAAAAATATATGAAAACTTTGTAATTACCGACATAAAATTTCTATTGGTTTTATTAACCCTCTTAATACCATTGGGGTCTTTATTGACCCTAATATTTTTGGTTTTGGAGTTTTTTATGTTTCGAACCAGAACAAAAAATATAATGTAAACTTATTAAATGAAATTAAATAGACATTTAATAGGAAGAAGCGAAGTTTAATATAATTAAATTTCTGATTTAAATCATACAAAACTTAGAATGCTTGTCGAAATTTAAAATCTAGTACTAGGAAGATTAAGTACTATAAAAAGTAAACGGTTAATTTATTACAGTTTTAATTATTACTAAATTCATTAATTTTGGCAGTATTTACGAAAAGATATGCACTGGTCTGTTTTTAGAATACCAGTGGTTCCGGAAAAAAAAAATGTGGTACATTTTAACAACATTTGCCTTAGAAATTAACTTCGAAGTAATTTCCTTAAAAATTTCCAAGAAAAATCTAAAAAGAAGATTATCTTTTAAAAAAGTGGTTTCGAATAAATAACCGAGTGGGAGCTCTGTATGTATTCATTTTTTCGAATACAGTTTCTAATTTTTAACAAAGATAATGACATTTTTTTACAAAATTAACTAAATAAAACTTCAAACTGATTTAATATAAAGTGAATTAATTTTATTCAACTAGGAATATCTTATAATTCCTAACACATATTAATTTCTAATTGTTTTAATAAGTAGTAACTTTTTTTCTTAAATACATTTTGCACCGGTGACGTAAAAATGCAACTTTTGGATATTTTCCCCCGCGTATAAGTGATAATGTTACATAATCAATGTTAAATTATTTCAATTTATATATATATATATATATGTACACGCATTTTTCATATATATAGTATCGGTGGTATGTTCATAAAAACCTATAGATAATGAACATTACTATCATAATTTTTCATTCATTTGCTAACGCATGTTTTCGTCCTTTTAGCATTATACGTTCCGCCAATGTGCATGACTGTGTCATGGCGTATTATTTAAAAAGGGTTCGTATGGGTCAGCAGATTTTCCAGGAATCTCACCAGTATTTTCTTAATAGAAAAACAAATCTAGGTTAAACTCTCGAAACTTCGCTTCCTTTTAAGGAGAGATTTTCTGTAAGAAAGTACTGGTATCGAAGTATTTTCTGGTGGCAAAATTCCAGGAGCCGTACGAACCCTGTTAACATAAAGTGGTGGCATGGCGTATTATTTAACATTTTGTGTATTCGTGCTTATACTACGAATGGATATATATAATAATGATACTGTTTATAATTGATGTAATTCTATGCATAGTGATCTTGTTATATAAATATGAACATTGTGCAACTATTTAAATAATAATATTACATGTAAACTGCAAAAGTTACGCCTGTAGATGTAGTTACAGATATCTAAATGAAGTGAATTCATGTCAGCGGTTGATAATGCGTTAACATAAATATGAATAAATAAAATAATCATATTGTATAATGCAGCATGAAAGAGCAACAGATATGGGCAATTCTTATTTATAAAAAGTAGAGAATAAGTACCACAAAATGCATTTCATCATCATCCTTAGAAATTTCCTCTAAGAATAGGGTTTCATCGACCAATAAAAGTATTTTGAGAGTACTTTTCCATTTCTCCCTGTCCAGGGCAATACCATTATTTAAATTATAAGCCTTTAATGACACTTCAATAGAATTTTTCCAAGTCATTCCTGACCTGCCTCTCCTTCATCTACCTTTCGAGCTCCATTCTAAAAGAATTTTAAGATGTACAAAATGTATTTAAAAGTCTTATCTTTTTCTAATTATTATTATTATTATTTTATGGGTATGCTTTTAACTAATTTTTTACTATAAGTATGCTTTTAACTAGTTTTTTACACTGAGCGTGCTTTCAAGAAGTATTACCTACAATTTCTCAGGCACAGTGAAATAATGAATTGATTTATTGTGAACGTACATCCTTAATGATTTTTATATTCATTATTTTCTTTATAAACATTAAAATTGTTTTTTTTTATATTTTTCATATTAATTAAAATATATTACTTTCCTGAGTATTTATGAAGTGATATTAATATATAGAGTGGTCATAAAGTCTTTCCCTCATTACAATAATTTATTGTAGAAAAACTAATATAATTAGGCATATGCTTCTTTCAATATATTATAAATACATTTATGACGTTTTTAATACAAGTATTGGGTTGTACGGAAAATTCTTTCCGTTTGAGAAATATGGTTCGTACCGGAAAATTCTAAGAATTAATTATTAGACATAAATTCCAATATCTAATATCTAATAATTGACGGGCACAATTTTCTGGTACGAATTGTTTTTCCCCAAACGGAAGGAACTTTCCGTACAACTCAATACTTATGTCAGTAAATTTCAATGTGAGCACCCTTGGTAGCTCGAAGAATGTCAAGGCAGTATTTTATTTCTCGCCACGTATTGCCCAACATTGGGGCTGTCACACTAGACACAGCATCTATGATTCTGACCTTGAGTGTTTCAATATATTTTACTGGTTTTACAAACACTCTGTCTTTTATGTACACCAAAAAGAAAAAAAAATCTAAAGGAGTTGGTCCATCCCGTCCGATCCATCTTCCAGAAAATATTTCATCAAGAAACTCATGAACGACGGTAGAGACTGGACTAAAAAAACTTAAGAACATGACTTTTCCATAATAAAAAGTCCTTCCGGCCTGTACCGGGAGGAAAAGTTAGCTTTCCTATATCTTAGTTTTAAAATTTTAGCTATTGTTACACGAAAATAGCAAGTTAAAATGCAAAGAAAACGTTTACAAAAGATTCGTTAATAATGAATTTGAATAAGAAATTCGCCAAATTATTGAGCAATAGCCAAATTGGCTTCATTTATGAAGACTTATTTTGGTCGCCAAATTTGGCGATATTTCGTCAAATGTCGCCAAGTTTGGCGAGAATTTGGCGCTAATGGATATGAATGTATAGTTTTATGCGTATGATTGGGAAAATTATTACAACATTGAAAATTTTTGTAATGTGCTGTCTTGTTTCAAAATGTCAGCCACCCTAGAATTTCAAACTGCTCTATCTCAGCCATTTTTTAAGATAGAGGTAAACCAAAAAATGCTCTGGAATCCTCATATCAAGGATTAACACTTAATTAAAAAGTAAATTTGAACTTTTAAATTTCTTGTATATTTATTTTAGTTTTAAATTTTTAAGTGGCCGCCATCTTGAAACAAAATGGCGGACCAAGCTGGCCAACGAACTCGGTCGAGACATTGGTGAGCTTAATACACACAATTAGTTTCATCAAAATTGATTTATAAATACGAACGTTATCGTATGACATAGGTCAGATATATATATATATATATAAATCAACATTTGAACGGAGGGTGGTTTTGGGGTCTGGGGGTCATGATCGGTGAAAATATATCGAAATTTTCCGGAACAGCTTTACTCCGAACGGCTGCAATAGGTAGCTTTATACTTTTTTGTATTGAAAACTACCTAAAAATTTACAGTATTACATTCAATGGTTATTTCGTAATATTTCTTTGTGATCAGGTAAAGACTTCATGACCACCCTGTATTATTAAGTATGTATTTTCATACGGGTCGTTTATCATGAGGGTCGTTTCCGGAAATCATTTTATTGAAAATAAAAAGAAGTTATCTATACTAATATTATAAAGGAGTAAAGATTGTTTTTTTGTTTGTTTGTTTGTAGGAGGTAATCTCTGGAACTACCGAACCGATTTCAAAAGTGATGGTGACAACCCCTGCTCCAACATAGGCTATATTTTATGTCGGTGCCACTACCCCAGGGGGGCGCAGGAGCGAAAAACTTTCTAAAATTGCGATCTTTTCTATACTGAAGCAGCTGGAAATTTGAAATTCGCGTTGTAGTTACTTATAAGATGTAAATGCTCTCTAAAGACAAAATAAACAAAAATTCGAAATTTAAAAGGGTGAAATGTTCGAAAAGCGTTCTAAAAACATTCTAAATTATAATTTCTATGGAACCTCTGGAACTACCGAACCGATTTCAAAAGTGATGGTGGCAAATTGATGGTGACAACCCCTTCTCCAACATAGTCTATATTTTATGTCGGTGTCACTAACCCCAGGGGGGTGCAGGAGCGAAAATCTTTCTAAAATTGCGATTTTTTTTATACTGAAGGAGCTAGAAATTTGAAATTTGGTGTTGTAGTTACTTACAAGATGTAAATGCTCTCTAAGAATAAAAAAAAAAAAAAAAATTCGAAATTTAAAAGGGTGAAATGAGCGAAAAGCGTTCTAAAAACATTCTAAATTACAATTTCTATGGAATCTCTGGAACTACCGAACCGATTTCAAAAGTGATGGCGGCAAATTGATGGTGACAACCCCTACTCCAATATAGGCTATATTTTATGTCGGTGTCACTAACCCCAGGGGAGTGCAGGAGCGAAAAACGTTCTAAAATTGCGATCTTTTTTATACTGAAGGAGCTAGAAATTTGAAATTTGGCGTTGTAATTACTTATAACATGTAAATGCTCTCTAAGAACAAAATTAAAAAAAAATTCGAAATTTAAAAGGGTGAAATGAGCGAAAAGCGTTCTAGAAACATTCTAAATTACAATTTCTATGGAATCTCTGGAACTACCGAACCGATTTCAGAAGTGATAGTGGTAAATTGGTGGTGACAACCCCTGCTCCAACATAGGATGTATTTTTTGTGGGTGCCACTATCCCCAGGGGGGTGCAGGAGCGAAAAACGTTCTAAAATTGCGATCTTTTTTATACTGAAGGAGCTAGAAATTTGAAATTTGGCATTGTAGTTACTTATAATATGTAAATGCTCTCTAAGAATAAAATTAAAAAAAATTTCGAACTTTAAAAGGGTGAAATGAGCGAAAAGCGTTCTAAAAACATTCTAAATTACAATTTCTATGGAATCTCTGGAACTACCGAACCGATTTCAATAGTGATGTTGGCAAATTGATGGTGACAACCCCTGCTCCAATATAGGCTATATTTTATGTCGGTGTCACTAACCCCAGGGGGGGGTGCAGGAGCGAAAAACGTTCTAAAATTGAGATTTTTTTTATACTGAAGGAGCTAGAAATTTGAATTTTGGAATTGTAGTTACTTATAAGGTGTAAATGCTCTCTAAAAACAAAAACAAAAAAATCGAAATTTAAAAGGGTGAAATGAGCGAAAAGCGTTCTAAAAACATCCTAAATTACAATTTCTATGGAATCTCTAGAACTACCGATCCTATTTCAAAAGTAATGGTGGCAAATTGATGGTGACAACCCCTGCTCCAACATAGACTATATTTTATGTCGGTATCACTAACCCCAGGGGGGTGCAGGAGCGAAAAACGTTCAAAAATTGCGATTTTTTTTATACTAAAGGAGCTAGAAATTTGAAATTTGGCATTGTAGTTACTTATAAGATGTAAATGCTCTCTAAAAACAAAATAAAAAAAAAATTCGAAATTTAAAAGGGTGAAATGAGCGAAAAGCGTTCTAAAAACAGTCTAAATTACAATTTCTATGGAATCTCTAGAACTACCGAACCGATTTCAAAAGTGATAGTGGCAAATTGGTGGTGACAATCCCTGCTCCAACAGCCTCTTTAATAAAAAGCTATGCGTTTATGACGACTGGGTGTTTCGCTAATTGTTGCCACAGATTAATCTCGGAAAATGAAACATTTGAAGTTACTGAAAAAAATAGCTCGAAAAGTATTTGTCAGAAAATTGTTAGGCAAACTGCGTTTGAAAGGTAAAAAATTGTATTTTTCTTGATATAAATTTCAAATCTAATGATTATGCCATTTTTCAAATATTGAATTTGAAAAATTACCAAATTTCACAATGGAGTACCATAGCAAAACCTTCATGCGTAAAAAGATAATGATAAGGGCGACGTGTCCTGGCGTATATTGGCTATAGCACGAGTCACAAATTATAGTAGACTTATTATTCTGCTAAAATATAAAAGTGAATTATGAAATGTCAATATTTTGTTGGATTAAAAGTTCGTTATAAGAAATTGACCAGCGTAGCTTGCTAGTTTTATATAAAAATAATGACATTTACTTTACATTATGAAATGCAACAAAATTTAAAATTGAGTTACTTAACTCTTTGGGGATTGAAGACTGTGATCACAGTCCTGAATAGAACAAACGTTGAAAGCGTGACACTGTAAACTCAATTGTGTGATCATCAGTAGTGAAATGCTGCATTATGTGACTTTACAGGAAGTTCTGTTCTATTTTATTGTATATTTTTTAATATTACCCAAATTGAAAATGAATTTGCGCGATTCCAATAGTGGGGTTGGGTTGGGTTGGGTTGATTATTGACGGCCAATTATCGACACTAGGGATATAGGCCCGGGGGGAGTGCCCTTCGTGGGGGTCTTTCTAAGGGAACCTAATCCGTACTTACGCATGGAGAAAATCCACGGCTCGAAAGAAAACCACGAAAACTCCGAGCGATTAGGCCGACGGGCGCGATTGGGATCGAACCCAGCACCTCCCGTCTACCAGCTTCGAGAGCACAACCTCTCAGCCACTGGTGGGGCCCGAATAGTGGGGAAAGGAAATAATTGCTGCTATGCTGTGTTGCGAAACCTGACGGAGTTTTTAATCAGAAATTCCGAAATCATACCAAAAAATTTTGAATTGTAATTTTTTTTTATTCACCGAATGTCTATCATTATATAAATCAAAAATAACTATTCAAACTTTCTGGTGAGAATTCGGAATTTTCTGAATAAAAAATCCGTCAGATTTGGCAACACTGCTGATAAGTTATCAGCATCAATCCATAAAAATCTATATGTAAATAGTTAACTCTATATGTAATTAGTCAATATTTCTTTAAAACAATTAAGTTCCATCACATTAATAACATTCGTAAATAACAAAGTTAATTCACATGCGCTATAAAAGGATTTCTCTGTTACACATTAAGCCCCACCAGTGGCTGAGAGGTTCTGCTCTCGAAGCTGGTAGACGGGAGGTGCTGGGTTCAATCGCGCCCGTCGGCCTAATCGTTCGGAATTTTCGTGGTTTTCTTCGAGCCGTGGATTTATCCATGCGTAAATACGGGTTAGGTTCCCTTAGAAAGACCCCCACGAAGGGCATT
This sequence comes from Maratus michaelseni, assembly GCA_963931845.1. Taxonomy (NCBI): domain Eukaryota; kingdom Metazoa; phylum Arthropoda; class Arachnida; order Araneae; family Salticidae; genus Maratus; species Maratus michaelseni. The sequence goes on from OZ007586.1 coordinate 440,645,757, forward strand.
CCCCCCGGGCCTATATCCCAAGAGTAGATAATTGGCCGTCAATAATCAACCCAACCCAACCCGTTACACATTAAAAAACACTGAAAATGCCGCTGGCCTACACAATGTTAAAATGATTAAATATCGAACAAAACAGAAAATCTTTTAATTTCTAAAAATAACATTTAACAATTACAATTTAAAATTTCATAAAAAATTTAAAAATATCAATTTCTGGTATATATTTATTTATTTAATAGTCGACGTTGTAGTCTAAATATATTTATAAACTGCCCTATGAAATTTTCAGGCACGCTTCTTTGCAGTGATTGATACTAAAATATAGTTATTTCAGTTTATATTTATACAAATCCACCGACTCTCCGGATTTTTGAGTACCAGTATTCTCGAATGACATTTTCGGTTTACTTAATTTATTTAATGCAAAAATTCTGTGATATAGTAAGACAAAGATTATTTTTTGAAAACAATGATATTAAAATGTCCGGAGATTTGCAGCTTCGCTTAAACATTCGAAATTTATGAAACATTTGACATCGTTTCATTAAAAATAATGGTAAATTATTTTTCATGACGGAAATAACATTTTCTTTATTTTATGTAACAAATTTAAATTGGGTTAATTAAAAATGATTACATGTGAACAAACCAGAAAATATTTTATTTCTAAATACTTATTAAGTTTCAGCAATTATAATTATGATCATTAAAATTTAAAAAAGATTTAAATACGCCAGTTTCTGGTACTGTTTTATTAATTAGTCAACGTTTTACTTTCTAAGTGTATATACAAACAGTTAAAATTTCTTTACAAGTCACATTTCTTTACATTGACTCATAATAAATGCAAGTTATTTCTTGAACATTATTCAATAAATTATAAAACAGTGGAATTCATTTTATTCAAAATAATAAGTAATTCATTTTAATAAAAGAAATGACACTTCTTTAATTTATTAAATGTAATAAAATTTTAAAATGGAGTTACTTTTTGTATGTTGAAATTTAAAAAAATCGTGAAACTCTTATAATTCTTAACATTATTATTTTTTACTATTTTAATTAACAACAAATTTTAAACATTAAAAAAATATTATTTTCGGGTAATTTTTCTATTAATTAAGTGAACGTATCCTCTATATGTGTTTACAAAATTGTAGAAAAAATGTGTACATAAAAATTTCACGTACTTTTGTGAAGATAAGCAAATTGAGTCTAGAAAATTATTCAACATTTATGAAGCAATTGAAATCATTTTATTTAAAATAAAACCTGATTTATTTTTAATAAAGAGAGTGCATTTTTCTTTTCTTTATGAAATACAATAAATTGCGTTAATTTAAAATAATTAAATTTTAAACAACACAAAACTTTTTTAATTGTTAAATTTTTAATTTCACTATTTCAGTAATCATTAAAAGTTTATAAACATTAAAAAAATATCGATTTCTGGGAATTTGTTATTAATTAGTTAAAGTTTTGCTCCCTCCGTGTACTTACTTACAAATTATTACATCAGAAACTTTCAGTCGAATATCTTATAATGGTCGGTAATAAATTATTGTTGTTCTTCAACAAAACTTAAAATTTTTGAAACAAGTAAAACATTTTATTAAATATAACATGCGATTTATTTTTAATTAATTGAATGACATATCCTTTAATTTAAGAAGTGCTTTAAAATAATTAAATTTTAAACATCCCTCCAAATATTCTTATACTTTAATCTTTTATGATAAATATTTTAATAACTTTAATTATCTTTAAAATTTTATAAAACAATTTCGCATAAATTTTTATTAATTAGTTTTACAAATTATGTTACATATAAAATTATGTTACATATAAATTTTCAGATACTTTTTTTTTAAATGATCGGTAATAAAAGCAAGTTATTTCTGTAACAATATTCCAAAAATAAGTTCCCCATAGGTAATCCAATTCTTACACTTTAATTTTTTTATGCTAAATATTTTTAATAACTTTAATTATTTTTAAAATTTTATAAATCAATTTCGCATAATTTTTTATTAATTAGTTTTACTGTGCGTGGGTTTTTACATATAAAATTATATTACCTATCAAATTTTCAGATACTTTTTTTTTCAAATGATAGGTAATAAAAGCAAGTTATTTCTGGTAGCTTATTCCAAAAATAAGTTCTCCATAGTAATCCAAGCTTCCGAAGCGTAATCTCAGCTAGTGGCAACAGTGGTGACAAAATCCTTCTTTTTATGCTCCATATAGACAGGATGTACGTAAAGCCTGCAGAAGTGAAAGGGGGAAACAAACACTTTTTCCATGCAATAGTTTTTAAAAACGACTTAAAAATAAACTACGTGTCTATAACCTTTAGCAAGCATTACTGCAAGCTGATATCTTCAAATAGTAAGTAAAAAGATAAGTTTCTTGATAGCTTATTGACATAATACGAGTGTTTGGATAAAAATATTTTACATCATTATAAAATGGAAGTCTGTTTCTGTATATTTTCTTTTGTCATATTTATATAATAATATTATTTTTTGTTTAATAATGTTTTATTAATTTGATTTATGTCATCACCTTTAAACTTAATAAGTAATTTCACTATTAATCACTGAAAGTGATTATTTTGTATAACTGTTACAAAAAACATTCCACGCAATGTATTCTATCTTTTAATTCATAATTTTTTCTTTCCGAACACATTGTGTCCAGCGTTCGAATCCAGCCGATTTTATTGTGTTATTTTTTTGTAATTCCCTCTTTTTTTGGACGCGTACTTCAGTGTTCGGAAATTCGAGGAAATTCGAGTCACTCTAGATCCAGGGTTGACAGTTTGGCTTCCAAATTTATTCAAAAATTCTGAATTCGTACTGGAATTTCCGAAAGAAAAGTTTTCGCTTTATGTAATCAGAAAATGTCTGTAATTAAATAAATCAAAAATTTTTATTCTGAATTTCTGGCATGAAATCGAAATTTTTGAATAAGAAGGGAGGCCAAAATATTTATTAATTTGCAGGGAAAATTATGTTTCCGAAATTAAAAATTTTCTGGTAAATTTCAGCTTTTCTTATGTTATGTATACTGTTTAATTGATTAGCTTATCAGTAGGTTATTTAAAGAGGGATCAAACCATTTTAGTTCAACTGCATTATATTTATACCTATTGCCACGTTTTGGCTAAACCTGAATTAGAAAACAAATAAAACCTTATCGTAAATTGAACTAATATAAATTGTATATAAAACCTGAATCCACTGTTATCCAAAGATAGATTTCGCTACTCATTTATTCCTTGCAAAATTATAAAAATGCGTATCAAAGTATTTAAGTGTTCTTCATTGTTTCTAGATTAAGCCTATTGTTTATGGACTTCAAAAGAAATGGTAACGTCAATATGATTTTACATAGAATAGGGACTAAAAATTGGCATCTGTATATCAATGTTTATAATATATTGTTTTCAAAAGTATATTTTAGTTATTCTCATGATATTGTTTTAGGCTCTACTGGTCGTTTAATTCATTTTCTCATTAAATTAATTAATATAAAATTTTGGAAAAGTGCTTTTTAAATTAGAATATCAGAAAATAATAAGTTGTATTTACGCAGGTTTCATATATTTATTTTGATTATTTCTTACTATGTTGCAAGGCAAACTCAATTCGTTTGTCTATATTATATATTAATTTGGTATGCGTTAAGTTTAAACAAAAATATGACGTTGGAGACGATGTCTGAAATTTCTTCTTTTACGCCCTAGATTGTAAGATTTTTCAAACTTTTACCATACTATTCATTGAAAAATGAAGCGTTTGAAAGAGGTCAAATTAATTAAGCTAATTAGATACTTAGATTTTTCGCCCCCAAAAATATATTGTCCAAATTTTTTTAATAATGCAGTTGGTAACACACTTACCAGATTGTGCCACACTGAAAATTGACGAATACAAATCTAAATGCATGGATATTATATTTTGTTGTTAGTACAACGTTTTTAACAGATTAGAGATATACGGGCAAAAAAATTTGATCGGTCGAGAAGATTTTTAACAAAAACAGACTTGATGAGCCATTATTGGCAAATTTTATCTCTGTTTAGCTGTCTACTTCGCCCATGCAAACTTGTCTAAGCAAATATCTCCAAGTTCCGCAATATGGTGCTCTTAATTTAAATAAATCTTCCCATATGAACATGAGCTCTGTGCGCATATAGCAACCCTGGTAGATAAAGCTGCTTTGGTTATTGTTGGTTGGAATAGTAACCTCTAAGCAGCATAATACGTTTGCATGGTATAAAATGTACAGTCCAAATTAGGAAAAGCTAAGGGAATGGGAAAATAAATGTGAAAGAGGATGGAGGCCAGAGCACCTAGAAGCGTTGAGATGGGATAGTAAGAAACATCTCTCTCAGTGTATTGTGATCTTAAAGATCTTACCAGTTATAGCTATCATTTACGAAGATATTTAAAATAATAATACACATAGTCAAATCAAAGAAGTAAGGAGAACTGAATATGAACTACACGGTTTCGATCGAGATATAGACACTCCGGGCTCGCAGTATATAGGAAAAAATTATTGTTCCAATCAGTATCCGTAATCAATATACTTCTGCATAAATTCCTTTAACACCTGCAATAGAAATATAGAAAATGATGAAGATAATTATTTCAAAATGGTGGTAGGAACAATAAAATTTCTCAGATGCGCTGTGAGGCGTGGATACTAGAAGCTCTAAATCTGCGGTGGCGTGTCTAACACTTTTACAAATAAATTATCTATGTAATAAAAAGCCTTTAAGCCCAAATTTTAAATTAAATGATTATTTATGTGAACAACATTTATATATCTAAAAACAGCATTTTAGATATTCTAAAATATCATTTTTATAGTTAAAGAACTTAAGATATAGTTAGTTTTTATAGTTCTTTTTATGCAATGCGCAGACCCCCAACACATAGAAACGATTCTTTATAATTATGAAAATGATATTTTGGAAAATAGACGAAGATTTATTACGGTAGATAAATGATGATTAAATAACAAATATATATTAATTATAAAAACTTGTGCTTTAAACTCTTTAAGTATAAATTTAATTTAGGTGTATAAGTGTCAGACACGGCCACAACCATCCGCATGGACTTGGCGATAACGCTTCATCAGATAGTAAAGAATATGTTGAAATGAAAAATATGAGTTTTTAAACACTCTAAATTGATATTAAATATAATTCAACTGTTACTAGTTACGTATTTTTTTTTTCGTTTTTCAGATTAAATTACTTGTATTATGATTTTTCGGTGGGTATAATTTAATATTAATCGTACTCTATTTCGTATTCATGGAATTTCATTTAATGGTTTTTATAATCACGGAAATATTTATAATTAGTGACACTGTATATATTATTAAATTGATAAATCATTCTAAATCATTCTAAATCGTGGTTCATTGAAAAAGCGTAGCGTTAAATTGTTATCAAATCAGAAAAATAATTTTTCATTACATTTGAAAACATAGCATATTTTTATTTTAAAATAACATACGTACAATTTATCCGTTTTAGTTTATTAAACACCGTTTAAAAATGTAGAAATTTTTAATTTCGAATTTATCCTATGCATTTATCCTATGTATCTTATCATATCGTATCGTATCATATCTATCTTATACATTTATCCTATGTATTTCGAATTTATCCTATGTATTTCGAATTTATCCTATGTATCCTATTTTAATAACATACCCGCAAAAAAATCTCGGCTTCCTATACTGATGAATAGAAAGAGTAATTTAAAGCATATGCTACGTAATCTGTTTTAATCTTCCAAAGCGATGAAATGAAATTAATACTAAAGTACGGTAGAATATTTCGTGATTAACTTATTCTGCAGCCACTCTGTACTTTTTCAGTAATTAGTGAAATTTATTGCTGCCAGATAATGTCATAGAGAAGGGCAATAGAGAGTAGACGACCATTAAATGAGGGTGAGCCGGCAAAGAGATAAGATACAACGAACCATTGTGAACCTTATTCGCTTCTAATAATATGGGTCAATCAAGTGGTGTAATCTAGAGAAAGCTTCTGATTTGGTAATTGCGCATTTGTACTTTTAATAGGACGTAAAGACAGTTAATTTGTAATGAGACTAACCACGTAAGATCGTATCGAGTGAAAAAAAATATCGTTTTATAAAATAATTAAAAAAACTGTCAATATTTGCAGCATTTTTTTTTTTTTTTTGTAAACAATAATGCATGTCTGTAAAAAATGCTTTTTGAAAATTGTTTTCATTTTTATGACTAATTTTTATGTTATTTTCAATTCTGATACCACAAATAAAATCTAATTTTTTTTTTAATCACATATCATTTATTCACAAAGAAATGTATTATTTTAGAATATAAGCAATTTAACGAAATTTGAACGGCATTGAAACAATCTAAAAGTTAACGTTATTCCTCAATTGAACTTCTCTCTTTGGATTAACCACTTAACTGTCCTAGTACCATTGGGGACCCCATTATTTTTTTTTTTGTTTCGAACCAGAAAAAAAATTATAATTTAAAGTTAGTAAATGAAATCAAATAGATATTTCATAAGAAGAATCTAAATTTAGTAGAATTAGATTTCTGGTTTAAATCATGCAAAACTAAGAACGCGCGTCGAAATTTAAAACCTGGCACTATGAGGGTTAGTTGTTTTGTCCAAACGCTTCTCGGGCAAGAAGAATTTGAGGCCTGCCTGCTGAATGGTTAAACTAACATTTCATTCTAATATAAGAAACATTTCAGTACAAATATATTTAGAAAATTAATCTCAGATATTTTTGAAATGAAATTGTGAATTACAGTATTGAGTGGAATAATGTTTTCTGTATAAGATTACAAAAATGAGGATTATGTAAAAAGTGAAAATTATCAATTTTAGAGTGAGTAAGTAAGTATACTGCCTTCTACTTTCCAGCCTCAAATTTCTAGCCTCCAATGGGGACATAGCAACCAGAAATTTCAACCGGCCCTGTCTTTTAGCAACCTGCTCCTTCCACAGTTCAGAGTAATCTTCTAAATTTTTTATAGTTTTTTCTTTTTCTTTGTAGTATTTTAATGCTCCAAATTACTCTTTTAATTCAATAAATATGTTAAACAAACTCATGTAGACTCCTTTTGACTTCCTTTTACTACTAAATTTGTATAAAATAGACTTAGTGGGGATGATTACGTGATGGTGTACGATGAAGTACACGATGAAGTGCAGGATGGAATTTTTTCATTATCAGTTTTTCCAGTAATCCGCATCCAAAAGACTAAAAGAAACACCACTTTTTTTATAGACAATTTTTTCATCACAAACTTGTTAATTGGTAAAACTTTCTAAATTTAGCCACTTTCAGACATAAAATAAAGCTATTATATATTTCTCTATATTTTCACCAATTTTAAAGAGCTTTGAAAAGTTTAACCTTAATCGCATAAAATTTTATACTTCCAATAAACATTGCATAAACGGTCCTATTCAATATATTTCAATTTTTGTTTTACACTATGTTCTTTTAAAGTGTCTTTGTGATATGAAATAATTTAGAAGAGATTTATTTATTTATTTATTTATTGAATCATATGATCTTTTGCCAAAGAGTCGGAAATTATATTTAAAAACCTTGCTTTTTCTTTTAAAATGTCTGCGAGTTAAATTATTTAGAAAATGCAGTATACCCTTCATATACAGTTCTTAGAAAAATATCAGAACAGAATGGGGTTAAAAGGAAATTAAACCATAACTTTTAAATTTGGAACTGCGGTGTTTGTCGTAAGATTGGAATAAAAAGTATTTTGTGTATGTATATTTATTTAAAAAATCGCTAAGTTCCATGATATATAAGTAAAACTCTATTTGTTTTCACCACTTTTATTAACCCATTAAGACCTAGCGCTACCATATTATCCCGGAATAGCTTTAAACCTTTTTGTTGTTTGAATACCAGTATTTTTACAAGAAATATTCTCTTTATTTGATGACAGGAACTCCGTGATAAAAGGAAAGAAAGATTGCTATTCTGAACAATTGGTATGAAATGCAATTTTTACATTTTAAAGAGAAAAATAATTCCGTCCTTAATGGGTTAAGAATGCAATTTTAAATTATAATATATTGTAAATAAAGAAGGCCAATACTCATTAGGTTTTTTTTTAAAGTTAAATATTTTCTTATATATTACTTTTCCATTTAAATATTTTTTCATTAGTTTGATTTAGAATCATGCAATTTTTCTTTGAAATTTTCGATTTCTTACAAATTCTGACAAATTAACTCATCTATATAATAACATATATTGAAAGCCATGTAAAGTTTAATATAAAACCATACAGTTTGAAAAATTAATGAATTCATATATTTGTTAAAATTTTTGTTATGTATTTTTGAGCACGCAATTGAGGAAGTTCACTGCGGTCTAAGGTGGTATATTCCGATGTTTTTCAAACTTTGGAAGTTTGAAGATCCTAACTAGGTATGAAAAACTTGTATGAAATTTGGTGTGATATATGTAAAACAAATGTTTGCTTATTGGATTTTTTAGTGTTTAGGGCTTTATAAATATGCCTTAGTGTTTTTCATTAAAATCATATTCTCGCTTTTGTTATATAGTGCCATATGACTTTGTATAATTGTTTCTTCATTAATCATCGTGTAGTTCATTAATGACTTTTCTTAAATTATTTTACATTATATATTCATTACACATTTGATTTGCAAAAATAAGAAAATGTAAACAAAACTTTTAACGATATTTACTGCATTTAAGGATTTTATTATCGATTGAAATGTTAACTTTAGTACTGCATCATCAGTTACTTATCTAATATTAAACTCTATTCAAAAGTGTCAGGCAGCGACATATGATAGTAGAATTTACGTAAAGACTTTGTTATTCCTATCTCTATCTCATCCTGTCCCTATCCTTCCAATTACTATTCGAATAAGGTAAAATAATTTAGAGATGTAATTAATTAAAATAAATGGTGGTACTTTGTGTCAGTATATTAAAATAGGAATAAACAACGTGAATAAAAGCACAGATTAATTTTAAACGTAGACAGCAGACAGCTGTTTGGGAGTTTCTAAAACTCCATCTTCAGTTCAAGGTTAAAATCATTAAAACATCAATATATATGTATGAGAATATGAAAAAGGGAGAAAGCCATGTAGCTTACGGCCAAAAACGAAATGGCTCGTTGGCCAAAGGCGAATTGACCATTTCTATCACAATATTCTATTAAACAAGGTAAAGATTAGTATTCGGAAATAGTGGTTTTCAATATACCAGAACATAATCATCTCTGAAGTAAAAGAAATGTTGTCTGCATTTTATCATTATATCGGACAATTAAAGTATATTCATTGTCAAAGTTATATATTTTGTATGAAAGCTATTTAAAATATTATTAAATACAAACTATGCCAGAAGGAATCCGTTCGTTTGCTGTTTTAAGATGTTAACATGACCGCGATGACTTAATTTATAAATCATTTTTTACACGCATGTGCCAATCCGCAATAATATTAACGGGTTAAAATGTTCCTTTTTTTGAACAATCCAGAAATTATTTTTTATCTTCAAAAGTGTCGAGTCACTATAATAGAATTTATCATTGATTTTCTTTTTTTCTTGCGGAGCTAAGTAAATATTACATTTAAAAAGAAAGAACAGCTTGAACCGAAAATAAATAAATCAGAAGAAAATTCTTCAATGTGACATCAAATAATAATGTTTTATCATCAAAAGTCAATATTTGAAGAACAGTACTACTTGGAGGACGTTGACACAACTACCTTGATCAGATTTAATGTCTCAACAGATGATACATAAGAGCTTTTAACGGTCAGTTTCTGTAAAGTTTACGTAATTTTAAAGGACTTAGAAGAAATAACGTAAAGTTATTTCTTTAAGATTTTGTTTTGGAATTATAAACGCTATGTAATAACTGAAACATTAGATGATATTTGTAAAAAACATAATTATAACTATTCCAGAATAGTGTTTAGATTCTTAAATTCTTTAACATTGCAATTTCCTGAAATTTATACGTGATTGTCTACAATAATGAAATGGTGACAACAGTTATATAAAAATGCACAGTTGAACTCGTTTAATATGAGCACGGATAAAACGAGGATATGGTTAAAACGAGCAATTTGAACGTTAAGAATGGTTCAACTGTATTAAGATTTTCAGGTTTTTCACGAGCTACAAAAGCAGGAACACGGCTAATACAAGCAAATCATCTGTTCATTTCAATGTAATTTTCGGCGAAATGTAGGATAGAATAAGGAAAAAAATCCCTTTTTTATCGACGACTGTTCTTTCCCATCAATAATATTTCTACATTAAAATTGTATGTAAAAATGTAATTTATCAGTTTTACCAGACATAATTTCAACCTTCAAGGAGACCCGCACCCCAGGAAATTAAAAGAAATGCCCCGAGGTCTTCAAAAAATTAAAAAAAATAATAAGGCAGTGTAAAGGACGTTTCAAATACCGCCCCTTTGTAAGATTTTCTACTGAGACATGGGAAAGAAGGATCATAGAAGAAAACCTTTATTTCTTTCTTTCTTATTTGTTTCTTTATTTGTTTCTTTATTTGTTTCTTTCTTTCTTTCTTTATTTATTTTATTTCTTTATTTATTTTTATTTTTTATTTTTTGCAGACTCTGAACTTTATTAACCAGCATTTTTACGTTCCTTACATGAAGATAGAAACTTCTGTACTGTTAAAGTGAAACTGTTAAAATGGAAAGAATATGCCAAAACAATAAGTCAAAAATTGCGACGACTGTTGCAATGCTGTCTAAGTTTTCCAGAAAATTTTATGTTATTAAGTTAATTTTAGCATTGAGATAGTTAGACTTTTTAACAGTGGTAATTAGTTTAAGTATATGTGTATTTTTTAATATTTCTATTATTTTCACTGACATTATGAGTAACGATTAATACGAGGACATATACTTATATTCTCTTATTCGACGTATTAATCGAGTTTGGCTATAACTTAGAAACATTTTATATAAAAAGTGAAAATGATTAAAAAGTTAAGAAAATGACACACAAGCAGTAAAAAACACAATAAAAATTTAGCATTTAACTTTTAAAGTAAAAGAAATTTGAAAAACACGTAAAAAGTTGTAATTTTCAAAGATTCTGTAAAATTTTTCAATATTATCTGAATTCAGTCAAAAATTTTATAAAACAAATATTATAATAAAATCTAATGACATTTGCGAAAAACATAGCCGTTCATGTTTTTATTCGTGGGAAATAGTTACAACTAATTGCTTTAGCAGAATTACAATTAGCAAGACTGTTTTATAAAAAATAATAACATTATTAGTATAAATAATTATAGTAATTAATAGTAAGTATATTTTTATTTTTATTTTTTATCGTTGTACCTCACTAGTAATAATAATAATATAGAATATTAAATAATAATAACAATCCATTTTAATGCACAATCATCTAGCTCAGAGTGAAAAAGAGAATAACAAAATCGTCTAAAGCAAGCAACATATAACTGAAGCAGTGCCATATTTTGAATTTCATTTTCATTTTAAACTACATAATCTAATTTAAAGTACGGATTTAAACTTTTAAATTATTTTTGTTAATTTGACAAATTAAATCTATTACAGTGGCACATATTTCAAGAAGTTTATTGTTTGTATTATTATTAGTAGTAGAAGTACTTTCGTTTAATATGGTGCAATAAATGCTTATTCTCATTTTCGTGTTCCGTTTGTACATTTTTCGTGTTTTTATCCAGACTTTGGATCACATTTAGATATAATAATTTTCATTGTATCTTCTCTAACTTTGTTTTGCTACATTCCAATACAACAAAAACATGTATATTTAAAACCCAGTTTCATATAGTCCAAATTCTACCTTCTTGGATAAAGCGACAGTCGTCATTTACTAAAGTTTTCAGAAGAAACAACAATGTTTAAAAATGTAATCTTTGTGGAACCTTTATCATATTTAAGAACATTAAATTTTCATGGATCTATTGTATCTAAAATAAAATATGCCGTAATCGTTTTAAGAGCGTGGTTTTTGGCTACAACCACCGGAAATTTATTGATTTTTCTGCGCCCTCGACCCAGCGTTTGCCATTTGTTCACGTGCCAACTGCAAATCGCAACAGTGGTCGGAGAAAACATGTGTCTTATGACCAGAGAAGTGATAATATTTCAAAAGCATTTCTATTGATTAAGCAAGAAAATGTCTAATAACGACATACTCTTATACGTGTGTCATTTAGTGAATAAGAAGGTAAAATATTTAAATTTCAAAAGGAATGCGAAAATGAAAGTATAACTAGCATCCCGTTTTAAGTTCTTCTGATTGAAACATACACAAAAATGTTTCTATTGTGTTCATATTCATAGATATTTTAAAAAGAAAGTAAAACGTGAATAAGGTAATTAAATTTTAGATTTTTTGTTTGTTTTTGTTTGTTTTTAATGTACATGAAATTTCTTTTTATCGCATTTATATACACAAAATATTATATATTATACTAATTCTTATACATTTTTAGTTATAAAAAACCTCACACAAATAAAATAAGCAAGACCAAAAATTTTTACCATTATTTATGGGAAAAAATATAGTATAATTTCCTTAATGTTATTATTTTAATATTAAGTTGTTTTATTTTTAATACGAATTACAAAGAATATTATAATGATACAGAAATTTTAAAGAGAATGTTTTAATTAAATTCAGTAAAACTTGGAAACACATGATTTATGTCATTTTACATTCTTAGAAAGTAATACATGAGTAATACCTTAGTTTCTCTGTATAAGTGATTAATTGAGGTCCTCGTTTCATTTATTTTTTAATTATATATTTAGCTAATTTTCAAATTATATATAATATAATTTGCGCAATATTGAAAACATAGGAACTATTTAGGTGTTAAAATTATTCCTTTATTAAAATTATTTCAGTGGAAATACTAACAGAAAAAAAAAATACATTTCAGATTATATAATTTTACTAAGCAAGATGGTATTCGTTAATACCATTAGACTAGAATTCTAGACCAACTAGAATTTAAGACCCCGTTATTTCATAATGTCTATAAAGCCATCTTTATAACCACGTGTTCCAACATAAATATACAAGTACAGGGTGATTATAAAACAACTATCCCGATATATGAGCCCTTAACTATCATACCGTTTCACAGAAACTGGATGAAATTTTGGTTTAAATTATTTTGAGGTATGCGCTTAGGTATCATATGAAAAACAACAGTTAAATTCTAACAGTTACGGTTACAATGACAAAATTTCGAAAATTTCAAAGGGCAACACATACTTTGTTTTATTATTGGGATGTGATCTTCGTAGTGAAAAACGTTAAAAAGCGTTGGAACAGTACCTGTAAGACGAAAATCGCCGGCGCTAGACAGAAAAGGGGAAAACAACCAATAAGGACAGAGAAGCAACAGAAAACAAAACATTTTATTGTGTTTCACAAATTTTCCACGTCACACACGATGACGCTTTGCACGCGGCAAATGGTGGATAGCACTGAACAATAAATTGTTTATCTTTCTGTTGCTTATCTCTCCTTTAATGGTTGTTTTCACTTTTCCTTTTAGTCTGCCTAAAGTCTGCCTAGCGCACGGCGATTTTCGTGGTACAGGTACCGTTCCAAAGTTTTTTATGGTTTTTCACTACGAAGATCACATTCCAAAAAAAAAAAAGCAGGTGTTGCCATTTGAAATTTTCGAAATTTTGTCACTGTAACCGTAACTCTTAGCGTTTTTCATATGGTTCTTGAGCGCATACTGCAAAATATTTTAAACCAAAATATCATTCAGTTTCTGAGAACAGTATGATAGATAGGGGCTCAATCGGGCTTATCGGGATAGTTTTTTTTTATAATCATCCTGTATATGTTCTAAGTGCACGACGATAAGTCTTTTAACTGTTTAAAGTAACCTACTTCGCTTGAGAGACCAATTTTGAACAACAGTCACAATTTAATTTTATTCTTTTATTTGATACAGACAGTACAATTAGCTATCCAAAACATTTCTTGATTTCTTCTGAAGATGATTGGAATTGTGGTTATGTTTTTTTTAGTTTTGCCTCTGAAACAGGAAGTCTGTATTTAAGTAACTGGAAGTTATTATTTAAGGGTCTCAAGAATTAAAAGAACTTTTGAAATTGGGATTAAGAAAGGTACAATCATAAAAATCTCAAGAATTTCAGGTGAATAATTCTAATAGATTTTCATAAAAAAATATATTAATTGTTTTTTCTAGTAAACATGATTTTTATGAAGTTACAAACGTTATATCTTCAAAAATTATGGCTATATTTATATCATACTGATCGTCGACAAATTTATATGAGGCTGTGAGTTCAATTTACTATTGGTTTAAATATTTGAGAATTTTCTGAAATTTTACATCTTTTTTCATAAATTAAGATATGGAAATTATATGAAAATTAATAAAAGCAATAATTTGATGGGTATATCTATGGGAGTTTTATTTCTGGCTTATATTGTAGTTCGTTACATTCTTAGTACTTCAGACAGTATGTATAGTAAAAGTGAATGAGCAAATTTTCACTAATTTTGTCGCAAGGACTTTTTTCTGAAGTATCATATATTGCAGAGTTGCCAATTCTCCGGCTTTTTGCACACCAGTAATTTTTTAGAGAAAAATGTTGTTCTTTCAAATCACAGAATGCTAAAATTAATAAAACAACACTTTCTGTAATAAAATACTGGTATCCAAAAACCCGGAGACTTGGCAGGTCTGTATATTGCATTATTTTTCAATATAATTTTAAAAATTGAAAAGTAATTTCATGAAAATAACTTATTTAACAAATGAAATTGTCTTTTTATAAACTAAATTACATGAAACAATTAGTATAGACTGATTTTTGCTTTAATGTAAAAATAGGTGTCAAACGTAGTGTGATACTGAAATCTAAAAAACTAATACCGAAACCAATGGACAACAAGAAAAGAAATTTCCTGGCCCTATCGTGAGTATTTATGGTCATTACTGAAGGTTGAAGTATGACATTTGGTAATAAAAACATTAAAGTCATAATTTTATTTTTATTATAAAAGTCACATTAATAATATCAAAATTTATCTCGGGATATGCCGATTTTCGTGAAAATTTTGAAGCTATTTCTCGGATATATATATATATATAAATGGTTCGCTTATCAAATACCTGTATTTTTTAAGAAAAGTTTTCTTTTTAGATTTTTTTTTTTGCAAAATTTGTAGAAACCCATCCGTTATTGCAATTTTCCTAGAAAACCTCTGGGCGGGTCTAGTTGAGCTTAGGCCGAAAGGTAGTCCTTACAGTCCGGTTTGACTTTGACCTCGTTGTAGAAATCTATCACGAAAACCTTTCTTAGAAAATACTAGTTTCCAAAAAGACCATTTGAGAGCCTTGTAACATTTAAAGAAGAAAATTATGAAAGCCATATTTTACCTGAGTTATTATCCGTACTAAAGCTTTTACTGATATTACTGAGAGATATACTAAAGAGTACAAAAGATACTAGAGAGTACTAAAGATATTACTGATTTTAGAGTTGAAATATTCAAAAATATATTAATATAAAAATAATAGGTTTGGCCAGCACTATAATGGTGACTTCATATAAGATTAAAAAACAGACTGTGAGAATGATGATGTTGCATATAGTTTGGACTTGGCGACAACCTAAAGTTAAATTCGTCACCTTTTTTTAAAGTTTTGTAATTCACATCTTTTAAAAACTATCTTGAAATTTAAATTTTGTTTAAGTACGGAAAAGCATTTTTAGTTATTCATTTCTTCTTATTGTTATGCATTTTAATCGTATCATATTCTTATTAGCATTTCGTAAATTTTTAATGAGTAACAAGTAAAGTTATCGATAAAGCACACATCTATGAAAAGATTTATCTACGGCAAAAGCTTCGAAATACCGTAATATCTTTAATACACAAGTAATAAAAATATTTCTTTCCTTAAGTCGATCGAAATTAACCATCAACTTTCACTTTACTGCGAGAAGGGAAATTTTTCAAGACTATTTTCTTTTAGCACATGTCTCAAAGTTAAGTGCCGACTAAATGCCAATGAGTTAATTATTTTCATTTCCGTGATTTAGTCAAATATGAAATAGAATAAAAGTACGCTAATCCTGTGAGAAAATATTCGGGTCAAAATATTCAAATACTCCTATAAAATGCGAAACATTAGTATATGCTCTCTTTTTTCATTATTATGTTCATATACAGGGTGACTTTTAATTAACCTACAACTTTTAACTAAAATAAATCCTGAGTCGTTGCAAATAGCACTATAAACATTTTTTTATTGAAAAGAACATGGAAAGGGAATTTAATGGATAAGGTTTTCAAAGATAGAACCTTCCGAGGTGATACAATAGCGCAACTTAGTCACAAAGTTGTCAGTAACAAAATTAAGCGTTTCTTTTTTTATGCTTAAAAATGAGTCAGTTATGGAACTTTTAAGGCTATAAGGTCTGTCGGCTTCTTCTTGTAAACCGAATCTTTCATATGATCCAATAGATAGAAATCATATGGATTCATATCTAGTGAATAAGGTGGCCAATTTTCTTATCAGATCACTTACCATTGCTCTAGCAGGCTTAGTTCGGTTTCTGAATGTTGAAGACTACTTTCGTAGAAATAGTATTGCATTTTCACTATATAAATACCAATTTTTAACAATAAAATGCGACCTTCAGTTGAATATGACGCTTTGGAACACATTTTCAAAATTACGTGGAACTGCCAATAAACAAATTCCTTTTATGCCCTCTCTCACTGCACGGATTCAAGCCGTCATCTAGTGAGGCTCTGAGAAGTTATTTCAGTTTAAAGTTGTAGGTTAATTAAAAGTCACCCTGTATATGTATATATATATATATAAATACTAACGGAAGAAAAATGTAAAGATATACTTATTAACCAATAATGTGTTTAAATATAAACATATGTATAAATTATAATAGATATGTAAATAAAATGCTGTGGAAATTTATTTTCCGTAGTAATAATATAATGTGTTTAAATATAAACATATGTATAAATTATAATAGATATGTAAATAAAATGCTGTGGAAATTTATTTTCCGTAGTAATAATATAATGTGTTTAAATATAAACATATGTATAAATTATAATAGATATGTAAATAAAATGCTGTGGAAATTTATTTTCCGTAGTAATAATATTATTGACGTAAAGCTTGTAGTTTTCAGTATGTATTTTCAATAAAAATTGTGTGACCATCATCTTTTAAAAAAGTTTTCTTTATAAAAATTGAGAAAAAATTTAAAATTTGTCCAAAAGTTACTAATTATTACCATTGAGAATAAACAAATGTATCTCAGAGTTGAATAGTATACTTGGACCGAAATTTAAAAACGTAGTATTGTAATAAATGCATACTTTTATTTGGAAAGGAACTTGAAAGTTTTGATGTTTAGAATTGTATGTGATTTTACTGGATGCTATAATTATAATCAGGATCTCAATTTAAATGCAAGCATTCTATAAATATCACAATAGGGTTAACTTAAAATTTATTGTTATTAAAAACCCCTTTGATTTCCCGGATTAGGCTTAACTATAATTTTACAACAATTAAAGAGACGCTTAATAACGTGACTGGATTTTTATCTAAGGTCTAAAACGTTAACCTCAATTAATCAATCAATAATTAATAATGTTAATATTAAACACTAAAATTTAAAAAATAAATAAATGTCTTGTTTTGTGAATGAAGAAAGCATACATTTTATGTGTGTTTCTGATCTCTAAGAGAAAAATTTCACAATGTTCATAGACATAAATGTTTTAAAAATTAGCTTTTTTTAATTTTTTAACACAAATAAATTATTTTATCAGAACAAGCTGTGATATAAAATATACCCCTGAATCACTGATATGTAGTATAAAGGATGGTGTCAATTTATCTGTCTGAGCGTAAAAGATATCAAACAATTTTATAAGTGATTTTATTAATACTGTAGAATTTGTTTCTTGAAACAAGTTTTTCAGTGGCTAATTAATCTTCAGGTTCAATATTTGTAAATAGCATGTGTGCATTATAAATAATAATGTAACATTAAAACGATTCATCGTAAGTTAAAGAGTGTCTGAAACTGTTTGAAGGGCGTTGAATACTGTTGTTAGAAAGAATATGTATCTGTTTTTAAGAAAAAAAAATATATTAAGAATATGCGTGTTATTTAATTTTCTCATTAAAAATGACATCACTCATCAATCAACTGTAATGAACGTGTGTATACTTTCTGAACGCATATAATGTGATTCACATTTTTGTTTTATTCCCAGAGTGTTCAAAAATAGGTTAGACGAAATTGCCGAATTCGAATATAAAATATATTCGCTAATATTAAAATTTTTCTCTTTAACTAGACATTTTTAATTTTCCTATATACTTATAACATATTGAGACATGCTAATCATGCTGAAATGCAGTTTGGAATGTTTTATCACTAAACTCTGTGTCAATCTGACATTTCCCATGAATTTTAAATTGACACTCCATAATTTCTTTGGGACGTTCTAAGATACTATATAAGTTACTTAAATTTTATGTTTAGCTAAGACTAATATGAGTTTAAAATCAGAAAAAACATGGATGAAATTTGGCATTATTATTTGACTAATTTTAAAGGTTTTTTTATTTTGTAGTTTTGAAAATTTGATAATTTGGTAAACAGGGTTTACATTGAAGATAAAATGTTTTTAATAACTCACCATTTTAATGTCAAATGAGAACACTTAATAAATTAGCTTACATAACAATCAGTCCATTCTTACCTAAAATAGAAAAACACACAGTTAGTAAATTTATCCGTAATTTGTTTACTTAAGAAATTACATATGAATCATCTAATTTGAAATAATTTATGATCCACATTCTTTATGTTTAATATTAGTAGAAAATAAATTAATACACATAACCATGCCAGTGCTCATTCACTTTAACTGCATGTTTTTTTTTTTTATTATTATTATTAAAAATAAACTAAATTTTGTGGAAATATTTCCTATAGTAACTTTCAGCGCAGTAAAATATCTTTTATAATTGCAAAACAATAAATATACTCCTTTTATAAATCTCAAAATTTATTTTACGATATCGCATCGCACACACACACCTAAAGACCAGGATTTCACTCATCCGACGCATTACGCTATTTAGTTACAAAACCATCTATCATAAAATTCCGGTAGTAATAAACTGTCCACTTTTTAACACTATTTAATCTTTTTCGATAATACTAATTAATCACACTGCAAAAAGTTTCTATTTCTGTGCGATATCATCTTGGGCGGGTCCACTCCAATAAATAGCCCTTTTTTTATTTTCTTCCGGAAGAGCAAATTCAAATAAGAGCAAATTTCTAGATAAGGCTAGATTATTTATACAATTTTATTTTTTAATTGTTATTCTTTCAAATTTTATTATATGTATAAAATAATGCACGGATGACTTGATTGCAGACTTGGGCAAATTGGTAATTTCAGCTATCTGCAATGTAATTATAATGTAATTGTATGTAATTTATTATAGTAACGCACATTCAAGCACAGAAATTTCGTCAAATAATGGGATGGGAGGCGGTTCCGGCTACATAGCTGCTGCAAGAATTTTTACGGCACGTAATTGTAACTATAATTATTTACATACAATTAAATTTCAATTACATTGCAGATAATTTCAGTTACAAATTTGCCCAACTTTTCTTGATTGTAATGCAATTTGTAAATTATTGCACTTTAAAAATATAAAAAGTATAGAATGTCGTAAAATGTAATATGAACTGAATATTTTTAAAAATCCTTAAAAAGTAAAAAATAGATATTGGATTATTCTTGTAGGAGAGTAATGTGTGAAAACAGAAACTGCTTTACTAACATTTCTTCTTTTAGTTCCAAATATCACTAATAGACGGCGTTACACAGTTTTAAAACTATTGCTCAAACTAACCTTGCAGTTTCAAAACTCAAACACTCATTTTTGGCTTTTAAACAGCTAATCGGAATCAAGATTGAAAACTAATAGAACTTAGAACCATTTTTACACGTTAGTTGAAGCGTTCTAAGAGTTTAAGTACTATATATTAAATCTTAGAGAGTATTGTATTATTGTATCCACTATTAAAATAGTAATAAAAACAAATTTTACCAAAATGTACATTTGTACTGCCAAATATGAGTGGCACACAAACTCAGAATCGCATCACAGCAACAAAAGTTAATCAAACCTTTGAAATCCTACAGATATCAATTGTTCATTTAGTTAATTTTAACATTCAGACAATATATATATATATATATATATATATATATATATATATATATATATATATATATATATATATATATATATATATATATATATATGAGACTTTTTTTGAAATTTTTACCCCAAAAAGAGAAAAACAACTCAAGTCCTTGCTTGTTTGGAGAAGGTATACAATTTTCGAAGGTTATAGTATCATACCAGAAAATCCGAGAGATGTGAAATATTTTTTTTTTCTATGGTTAGATAAAATTTTCTAGATCCGAATAAAGGCGCCATGGCGCATATTTAGGTAAATTCTAAGTCTTCCAAAGACGTGTCACCTGGATTGGACAATAGACGTTTGCAGGTTAAGAGAGCGCAGCAGCATCTATGTGTGACATTGGAACAAAAACAAGGAAGCATAGTACAGAAATTCCAAACTTCACACATTCATGCCCTGCAATATTAACTTCAATATTTGTCTCCGCTATCTTTTTACTGAATTGTAAAAACTTTCAGTCATGTTAAGATACCCTGCATGAAATTTATATTTTAATTTTTGAATGCGTTTTGTGAAAAACATAGAATGAATATTAAACCTTACAATATTCAATAAAAAATATAAAAAAAAATGGTATTCAATCATGTTTTGTTAGTTTTTTTTTACAAATCTAGAAATGCATTAAAGTTGAAAAATATTATCAAGTAAGTTTATATTGATCATTCATTCATCTTGTATATAGTTTCGAAAGAATTGCTAGCATTAAAATTTGTTCATCTGTAAAAGTTGCGTGACATAATATCATTAATTAAAAAATTTAATTACTGTCCTACGAAATACTCGGAAAGACTTAATATGGAAAGTTTACTATTTAGTTGAAATTGTGTCCACGACGTTCAGGTTTCCACAATATGATTAATTATTTAATATCCCGAACAATTCCTGTGTGTGCCTGTCCTTCACAAATTTTGGAAATATTTCGCCGTGGAATCATCAAGCTTCTATATATTGCCTTACCTCTAACAACATTCCTTATTACTTTTAACTATATAGAGATAATTGTATAGTTTAAGATGACTGGAGAAATATATCGATCTAAATTTATTGCTAATCTATCAGTCTAATCGAGATATTTTCGAAAATATATTTCCCAACAATTTTAAGTTTTTAAACACTACAAATTATTCTTTTTCAAAATAATTTTAACGTTTGAAGTAACTGCTAAAGCTTTTATATGGATTATTAAGGTTTCAGATAATAAGAGTTTTAAATCAAAAATTGGATATTTAAGTGTAAAAAAATGTAGCAGTTAAAACAAAGAAATAATTTTAAACAAACAAAGAAAGAAAATAATAACAGCAATTTAAAAAAATGAAACAGAAGCGAAAATTTATGTAAAAAGTTTTAAATGAATGGAATTGATTTAAATCCTCTTAAATTCGATTTTCTTATATATTATAATGCATGAAATTGAGATGATACTTGGAGCTGTGCAAGATAAGCAAATAAAACAAAGTTTTTCGCATCAAAAGATTTATCAACAATTGCATATGTTTCGATAGCATTCAGTGTACACTCATTAGTGAAATGGATGATGTCATTTTGCTCATATACACACAAATATACGCACAATTTAAATTATTATAACGAAATATTTTATTAACACACACTTCATTGGAACTACAACAATGAACTTTTTATAAAATTAACGCCTTTATTCAAACTGGTGTCCCTTCTGGTCCCAGCATAATTAGATTGGAATTTTTGGAATATGTTCAACAGAGTTTGTAGATGACCGCGATCTTCCCACCCTGATTTGTTGGATATAACAAATACCACACGTACAAACAATATTATACACACCCCAGGAACTAGAAATATGCATAGAATATTTAGGTTTGGAGAGCGGCAGTTTAGTGGCAGGGGTCAATAAACTCTTCAATAAATTTGGTTCTCTTAACTAATTGTCACAACTCATTAAGCTCTTGTAAGAAAAATAAATAAGCCTATTTTCGATTTTAGATAAAAGCAAACTGTAAAATAATCTAGGATACTTATTATACTTGTCTAGGGCTGTAAAAACACAGTGAATAACGAACATAACAATCAAATTGCTGTTATTAAAGTTATTAATTTTAAATTTTGATTAGGTGTATTGTTCTTCAATATGTTTTAATTATATCTCTCTAAACAAATTACTCTCTACTTACAAATTTATAAACAGCAGAACAAAAGGTTTGGGAAAATTTTATATAAATAAGTGGTAAAGATAAATATACAGTTCTGGAAAAAACAAAATATTGATCACCCCTACTAACTCCGCCACAGACCATAGTATAAAAATATTACTGGTTGCTATCAATTAGTAATAATGGCTACCTAATTAATGCTAGACATAATTTTTTCTTAGGGTGTCGTCTAAACATAAAAATTAAACAAAACATAAAAATTAGCGTCAATTCTAACACTTAATTTTATAATCATATTTGGATTCTTCAGTACATTTTACCTTCGGATATCAAACAGAAAGTCAGAAGGTCGAGTAAATTAGAAAATATGCATGTTCAAAGTTTTGAAACCCTAATGATAAATTCATTTTTAATCTATGAAAAACAGATTGCGATACGTGTACTTTTAAGCATAACTCAAAAACTACTTGGCGGAACGAGTTGTAATTTTGAACAGATATTTCAAGCATCTAAAAATCGATTTATCTTAAAACATTTATAGGTTACAATTCATATTGTTTTCATATATACATACATACATACATATATACAGCGTGTCCACGTATAACCTGACCGACCTTTATTTTCGCAACCGTTGGTCCTAAATGCATACGTCCAATTACAAAAATGGTTTAAATAAGGTAAAGAATTACTTTTAATGTGATTTGGGTCAAGAAAAACATTTATTAAAAAAATACGAAAGTTAAATTTTTATACGGTCCCCCGGTCCTATAAGTTATATTTAGTAAAATTTTACTGTGACACTAACAAGTACGACAAAGAAAGTCCCATTCATCTAACATTAAAATTGACCGAGTTCTGAAACTTTGAAATGCATGACTTATACCACTTTTTTGCATCTAAAAAGAGATGATTTCGGCCATGCTTTCAGGGGTCGTATATAAAGTACTTAAACTTATTTCAAGATATCTGCGCTTTGAAATAAATCGTACAACTATTACGATTGAGTTAATTTTTATTAGTTAAGTTTCAGACTAATTAAAATAATTTTTTTATACATATGTTTTATTTTGAAAGGATTTGAGGCTATGATTTCTTTTAACAAAAATTATGTTATTTTCATAAGGTTTTATTTAACTTGCAACGATCGTCTTTCCGGTTTAAAATGTGTACTCGAAGTTTAACTCACTTTCAAATGTCCGATCGAAGTTAAATTTTACATACTGACTTAAATCCGATGGCAATGTAATATTATTATGATTTTCGACGCTTACTATCTTATACATACTTATATTAGAGGATAACACAAAAAAAAATTCGGATAGATTATCGTCAACAAGTTTAAGAAAGAGTTTTATATTAGATAACATAAACCTGCGATGGTTGTATTTTTTAAATTTTAAAATTACGTTTTATGTATTTTTTAACGCTGAATAAAAAAAAAAATTACCTTCACTTTTAACCATCATATCAGGATTTTTCGCAAATCGTAAATTTCAAGGTTAAAAAACAGCGAAAAATCTGATATTATAAAATAGATGTAAGACTTTTTTATTCAGTTTAATTTTATTTAATTCAATAGTTTATAGCTTATACTGGGTTTCTTGCAGCTAAACAGCTCAGGGGTCCGATGAGGTTGGGAGGGGAGGGAGGATTAATTTTAACTTTGAGCTTTTTAACTTTGAAATTTGCGATTTGAGAAAAATCCTAACGTGATGGTTTAAAATAAAGGTCATTTTCGGATTCAGCAATAAAAAATCCATAAGAATCAATTTTCAAAAGATAAAAAACATGGCACAACCCAAAATTTGAAAACAGTGTAATCTAACAGCATTTTAAAATCTGTATCATTTTGTAAAGAATTGAGGCTGTTGTTTTTCATCCTTTTATTTAACAAAAATTCTGTTCTTTTTATCCTCTTATATGTACAGTACAAATTGTATATTTTGCATTAATATGTCATAATGATTATAGATTTCACAATTATATTAGATTGCAATGTTAATTTTTTTCTCAACTATTTTTTTGATATATCTGACGATTATTTATATTTCTACTACATTTGTGAATGACCCCTATTTCGCGGCAAAAAATATACTCCAACTTTAAATAGCTATTATTCGGTCAATTTTAATGTTAGATGAATGGGACTTTTTTTGTCGTACTTGTTTGTGTCACAGTAAATTTTTACTAAATATCACTTATAGGACCGGGGGACCGTATAAAAATTTAACTTTCGTCATTTTTAAATAAATGTTTTTCTTGACTCAAATCACGTTAAAAGTAATTCTTTACTTTATTTAAACCATTTTTGTAATTGGAAGTATGCATCTAGGACCAACGGTTGCGAAAATAAAGGTCGGTCAGGTTATACGTGGACACGCTGTATATATATATATATATATATATATATATATATATATATATATATATATATATTTACCAGAATCGATTTTTTACAAGAAATCGATTTCTAGAAGCTTCAAGTATGGTAATCCAAAATTACATATCATTACGCCAAGTACTTTTTGTAATATACTTAAAACTATTCGCTTTGCAATATGTTTTGCAACGATTAAATATTAATTTAACATTAAAAATTAAAAAAATTTAAACTTGCATAATTCCTCAACTACTTGACCGAATAATTGCCTGTATAGTATCCGAATTAAACTTTGCCGAAGAATTTAAATATGGTGTTAAAATTGAAATTTTAAAGTTTATTACAATTTCGGTATGTAGACGACTCCCTGAGCAAAATTAAGTATAGCATTAATTACTTGACATTATTACTAATCGATGGGAACCTGACACATTTTTATTCGATGATTTGTTAGTAGCGGTGATCACCTTTTTTCCCAGGACTGTGCATAGAATAAACTATTATCGTATAGAAAGTTATATACGCTACCATTTTGTCTTATAATTTGTACAAAAGCATATCCACAACAAAAGGAATCTTTTTGCTTGTTGTATCAAAGCAATTTTATTGAATCAGATTACCTTAAAAGTTGAACTTTTAGTTGAAAAAGGCATTTTCTCACTTCTAAGTTCTAACAAATTATCGGTTCAGTCACAAGAACTGCTTAAATTTTGTTTTTAAATTTATCCAAACAGGAAATATTGTAACTTGAATAGATTTCATTTTCTCGAAATTCACGCAAAAGAAACGAACTTTGAACTCTTTTCTCTTATATTTTATTTTTATTGGTTTGATTTTTACGCAAAACATGATAATTTAACTCGTGTTTCCAAATGCTTAAACTTTTGTTAAAAAATTAAAGCAGTTGCACGTGATAACCTACAAACAGGTTTTTACGTAGCGGTCAAAAATTATGATTAGTTACACGATTTTTAATTTACGTTATGGATTACACCGTAATAACATATGGAAAATTTAAAATGTTATTCAAGATGTAATAGTTTAGCTTTTAAAAAACAGTATGACATTTTTTTGTGATTTATATTTTTAAAACGCTTTCCTTATATATTTAGTGATTCTATTTCTCCTTAGATATTGTTATTATTTTTTTAATTTAATTTGTGCTTTCCGAAAGATCAACACAAATAAATTTTTTAACTTGAAGATAAAAGAAAGGCTTCCAATTTTTTTTAAAACTTGGGTTTTATATTAGGGATAACATTAGAGTATCTTTATAATAGAGGTACGACCATATTGGAAGTTTTTGTCCAAAATATGGAAACCCTCATTACAAGAACTTTGGATGAATTCACTTACTTCTAAATTTACATTAGTTTTGCGATTATGGCAAGCCTGCTTTGTAGCCTTTTGTCCAAAACATCTCAACAAATTTTATTTCGCAAATCCCTTATTTTAAGGCACCCTAGGGAAAACTGGTTAAATAACTTTTATTTTAAAAGTATAGCTGCATATGATATATTCACTTACTTATAAGAATTAGACATTGTTCATTGTATGTATTGTTAGGTTTGAATGTTTGTCGAGAAAAAAATGGAAAGTGTCTCATCGGTGATATTTTTTATGCCGCTACTGTCGAACGTGACAGAACGTGACAGAACGAACTGCCGTCTTCGTGACAGGTGTTCGTTGCAAAAATTTTGCAAATTTACGTCGAAGTTTACTATTTGAAAATAGCCGTCTTAAAAAGGAGGTCTGTGGGACACGTACTGGTATTTCCTTGACAAACATAAATCGTAACTATGCTCCATAAAACAAAAAAATTACTACTTACATGTTTAATTGTGTAGGCTTTACTTAGTTACAAATTTTGCTTTTACTTTCTTTAATTTACTTTGTGCATTTTAAAGGAAAAACAAAAATATTTAAAGCTTAAAATTTTAGTATATCTTGCGTTTTCATGAATGTTATTTTTTCTTTCCTTAAAGAACTGTTTTTTTCTATAGTTTACTTTCTGCATTTAAAAAAAATAATAACAAAAATATTTTCTTAAAGATTGTAATTAAAAAACAAGTGTCCCAATTCGTTGCGTGTAAAATTACTTCTAATATAGCTTGAATATATTTTTTCCTTTGAAATATATTTCAATATAATTAATTTTCAAACTTACAAAAATTATACTCTTTTATATAGAAACTGATTGCCATTTTAACTGTAATTAATAAAACGAAAAAGTTTTTCTCATACTTTAAGTAATATTTTTTTGGGGTTGAAAATATTGCATTTTCTTTAATTTAATTTATGTGTATTAAAGTAGCAATAAAAATAAATTTTTAAAGTTTGAAATATAAAAGAATCCTCCTAATTTGTTTATTTTTTTATTGTTGTTCATTATTTATAAAATAGTTTAAGTAACTTTCATTTTTTTTTTAAATGTAAGCTCGATATGAATTAATTCATATACAAATATGAGAATGATTTTTTTAGTTATAAAACATACTTATCTAGAACATCTCCGATAAGTATCAAACGAAGTTTATCAGCAATTATTCATAGTTTATTATATATACCGTAATTAATTATATTGTTATACTATAATTAATAAACCGAAAGAGTTTTCCTCGCAGTTAATTTTTTTTCTTAATATTTCCTTTAAAATATTGCCTTCTTTGTAATATACTGAATATTAAAATAGCACCAGCATAAATTTTAAAATTTTAAAATTAAAAAAAAAGTAGATTTAAACTTATTTTGACCTTATTGACTTTGATTAGGTATAAAATTTGACCAAACGTCCCCAAATTTCTCCAAAATTTGGGAACGGAAGTCACGTGGTTCATGCAATTCAAGCGATTTTTGATTTAAAAATCTTATCAAAATTTCAAAGCTGGTAAATTCGTGGCATTTAAAAATTGATAAAGTTGAATATATTTTAAAGATATGAAAGCTTTGATTTTGAAAACCCATTATAAAATTTGGTCGCCTTATTTACAACGTAATTTAAATATCTTTTATTTTTTATGTACAGCTAAATACGAATTAATTATTTTATAAAAGTAAGACTATTTTATCTACCGGGTTATGAAGCATGCTTAACTAGATTATCTCCTACAAGGATCAAACGGAGCTGATCAGAAATAGTTCATTGTTTATTTGAAGGCACTCAATCGTAAAGATTTTAATCTATGATTCGTGGTCTTAGATCCAATATCTAACTGTGTCTCCGGGGGTGTATTTTCCAGAAAGATGCGAGAAAGATGCTTCATCGTTTTTGGGCGGATAGGACACCCCGAGTTTTCGAACTAGCAAAATTGGGCGGTGTGTTTGTGGGGCGTTGTCAGATCGATAAAAGGCCCCAAAGAATGATACACCCTTCACCTTTCATATTTCTACCTTATTCATTCTTCATGTTTCGTAAAAGCAAGTGAGCTTTTCATTTACTTAATGTGTTTACCACCTTCACGCAAAAGCCTTGAAAGATGATATCGGGAAATTCAGTTGATAGTAACAATCATGCTTTTTATAAGATTGCTTTCTGAAAGAAGGAATGGGGAAAAAAGATTTTCGAAAATGAATATAAATTCCTATCTATTTTTCAGAAAGATGCTAAGTAATCAGTGCTGGGAATCGGCATGATTTAGTGTGACATACATTCTCAAAAATTCATTAAGGGTCTCGCTATATATATTTTTTTACGATCTTTGTACTTTAAGTATTTTACAATATCATTTTGACAAATTATTAAACCATTTTATGGAGAAAAAGTATTTTATCAATAAAATAGACAATTGTTTTAGTAAAAAAAGAATTTTTCAAAAAAGATAAAATATAATTTTAAAATCATTCTTCCTGTACAGATATAATTTTTCTCTGTAATTTTTGTTATAATACTTTTAGAGTTCTTGCCTATATCTTTAAAGATCGGAATACAAGGAAATGTAACTAGTTTAAGAGAAAAGAAATAAAATGTCATGAAATATAAAAATACATCAAAATCTATTATTTTACTTAGCATTTTTATTGGTGGTGGCAACATCTGACCAATAAATTTTGATTTTACTGCAATTTTTTTAACTTCTATACATCCCACAATTTCCATTTTTACACCGTCGAATAGGAAAATAAACTTTCTTTCAAATGCATTTCGTTTGAAACGTATTTATTTTACTGATTTTTTATAGTTTTTAAAATGGTTATTAAGGATTATTTTTTAAAAATCTATCTTTATCCTGTGCAGCCTGATTACGAAATATTAACCAGTTTCCACACAAAACGGTATGAATTGCCCAGCATTTGTTTCCGACTAATATTCCATAGCGAAATTAAAAATGCATCAATAAATAAATAAAATAATAAAATAATATAATTAAAGCACCCATGGAATCGCTTAATCTCCTAAACCACTGAAATTATCCTAATTAAAAAGGTTGCTGTAAGTAGCAAAATCTTTAGCGATTTATTTGCTATTAACTCCAGTTATGTAAAAATATAGCTTTTAATAAATTTCAAATCTCTATTTGAATACATTATTGATATTTTTCATATGAAAATAATTTTTTATTTTGTCAGAAGGTAAACTAAAAATTATATATTAAATGTAAAAAATTTATTAGAGTTTTCAATTAAAAAAATGGTTTTCATCTATGATCTGTAAACAGTGAAGCCCGGATTGGATCCCCTCGTATTTATAACTAGCCGATCCGCCCGGCGTTGCCAGGTCTCCTCAAAAAAAGTACGAAACGCGAAAACACTCTAAAATCGCTGCATGAAACCGTTCCTCCGGTAACCATTTCGTCTGTCGGAAAATAAATATAGAGACGCTCCCCGAAGCGGAAGTAAATTCAACATGATCCCCTCAAATGTCTGTGTCATTTGATTCAAAGCGGGTCAGTTTTAAGCTATCGTTCGAATTTCACAAAATTTGCTTTTTCCTAATCAGAAAAATAAACTACGTATACTGCGAGTTTTGAATCGATACCTCCAATAGTTTTCTTAATATTCGAGGATGAGTGGAAAAGAGACTATTTCGTTGTCTGCGATTACCAAATCGGTAATTTTCTTTTGCGGTTTCGATAAAAATAGCCATTTTCGGTGCACGTTCACTTAAATCTTCTAATTTCACTCCTACAGATCACATTCTGTTCTAAACAAACATCTTTCCGAAAGAAATATCGGCATTTGTTCCCGCTGCCTACGGCACAGTAAAGCAAGCGTACTGCGGAGGTACGCCAAAATCTTTTAGCTCCAATTTCCACTGCCAGGGCGCGCCAAATCTTATCTTAATTAGTTAATGTTAAGTTGAATGAACTAATTACCGTTGAAATCGGACACATAGAACCCGAGAAAATGAATACCCCCAATGGAGATTGATATTCAGAAATGGTGGTAACCAAGAGCTGAAAAAATTATACTGAAGTTTATTTAGCACCTGGGAGACCTGGGAAGAATGTTAGAAGAGATTTCGTTTGAATCGGAATAATATTAAAAGCAAAATCTTTTAGTTCCACTTTCCACCTCCAGGGGGCGCACTCTGTTCTAAACAAGCCTCTTCCATAACGAAACTCCGGCACTTGTCCTCGCTGCCTACGCCGTATAACAAGCGCGCTGCGCACGTGCTGAGGATATTTTAGTTCTATTTTCCACTGCCAGGAACGCCAAATCTACATCTTAATTAGCTATCTACAGGGTGTTTATAAAGTCCCGGACCCATTTTGATGTTTAATAACTCATAAAATAATAAAGATAGATTAAAATTAATAACATAAATGGTTAGATAGACTCAAAAAGTTTCATGACCCTTGTCAATGAACTTCCACGTGTGCCCCCTTCGTCGCACGGAGAATATCAAGTCGATAGTCAATTTCACGCCAGGTAGCGGCAAGCATGTCGGCATCCACAGAGGCTATTGCGGTTGTAATTCTGGCTTTTAAGTCATCAATGTTCGACACTCTCTTCCTGTAAACATTGTCCTTTACAAATCCCCAAAGGAAAAAGTCCAGCGGCGTTATATCAGGTGATCTGGGTGGCCAAGGAATTGGACCTCCTCGCCCAATCCATCTTCCTGGAAAATGGTCATTCAAAGAAGTACGAACGATGGTACCACAATGAGGTGGTGCACCATCTTGTTGCAAAAAGACATGTGGCTGAAGCTCTTCTAGTTGTGGAAATACGAAGTTTTCCAACATGTCTAACAAGATGGTGCACCACCTCATTGGGGTACCATCGTCCGTACTTCTTTGAATGACCATTTTCCAGGAAGATGGATTGGGCGAGGAGGTCTAATTCCTTGGCCACCCAGATCACCTAATATAACGCCGCTGGACTTTTTCCTTTGGGGATTTGTAAAGGACAATGTTTACAGGAGGAGAGTGTCGAACATTGATGAGTTAAAAGCCAGAATTACAACCGCAATAGCCTCTGTGGATGCCGACATGCTTGCCGCTACCTGGCGTGAAATTGACTATCGACTTGATATTCTCCGTGCGACGAAGGGGGCACACGTGGAAGTTCATTGACAAGGGTCATGAAACTTTTTGAGTCTATCTAACCATTTATGTTATTAATTTTAATCTATCTTTATTATTTTATGAGTTATTAAACATCAAAATGGGTCCGGGACTTTATAAACACCCTTTATATCTTAATTCGATCATTTTAAGTTGAATGAACTAATTCCCGATGAAATTGGGCCCATAGAACCCGAGAAAATAAATACCTACCTTTGCGATAAATATTCAGAAATGGTGGTAACTAAGGGCTGAAATAATGATACCGAAGTTTATTTAGTACCTGTGGGACCTGAGAAGAATGTTAGAAAATATTTCGATTGAATCGAACCAATATTAAAAAAGTTGTGATTTTGTGTCAGGGGGGCAAGGGGATAGTTTCGATTGAGAATTAATGACTTATTTAAATTACGACAGGAAACCCCCTTCCCCCAGAAAATTAAACAAATGACGTTTAACATTAACTATTATCGTTAACTTTTGAAGCAGAAACAAAATGGCGCATTTTTTGTCTTGACATGCAAATATAGTAAGTTATCGTTGCCAATTTCCGAAATCAAAGATGTAAATGACGTGCTGTACTCACGATGATACGACGTACTGACGATGAAAAAACTCTAAAAATCGCTGTTTGAATTCGAAATAATTTTTATTATATTGGGCTAAAAAATTGGACAAAAATAGAATTCATATTAAAATGTATTTAAAAAAAAAAAAAAAAAAAAAACGCTGCAAAACGTGAAAAAACTTAAAAAAAACGCATAAACAATTTAAATTAAAAAAAAAATCCAAATCGGTATAGTTAACCCACACTTTCCTTTTAAAATCATGATATTTTTAATCTTTAAAGGATTATCAACCCTCTCCAAGCTGAAAAGAGAAAAAAAACAAGTCGTTGGTGGCCACCGTAATACTTACCCATCATGGATATGCCTAATGTAAAATATTAAAATAAAAAATGTGTAAACTACTTATAAAATGCATTGCAATTCGAATGAAATCGTGGCTTGATGTCGTCATAAACTTTGAAGGCTCGATTACTGAATTGCTTAAAAGAAACATCCTTATAACTCCAAAAACAATAATCCTATTAACTAGCGGTTGATTGCATCTGATTAAGCATCAATTTTCCAATTAAAATATATCTTTGAATTGAAATTTGGATGAAATACAGGGTCATGAAAAATCGAAGAGTGTGGTAAATAGGATTACAAATATCTCGGTAACTAATTATCCGATCGACTTCATGCTTTATGCAAAATTTATGTTTTTTTTATTGTCTTTTATACTCACTCCTTAAAATAAACAATTTCGAAAATTGTTATATACCTTTTATAAGAACGAATATTTCGAGAGTCCGAAAAAAATAGTTCCGGATAATCGAGGTTACTGAAATTCAATAGGCTTCTTCCCATTATTACATACTAAGTACATACCAAATTTCAAGTCTCTATCTCAATTTGTTCGGGAGATAGAGCGTTTACAGACACACAGACACACAGACACACAGACGGACGGCAAGTTTTTTTTTTTTCTAAAAATATGTTTTTGGGAATCTCCAGTGTCTGAAACGTGTATATCCGTCAAAAAAAAATCTATTTTCAAAACGATTACAAGACTTACCCTATACTACGCATGATGGGTAAGTAAAATCACAATTTTGGACATATCTGAGGCCGAAATGGAGATAACCAACGAACCAATCAAACATTCTGGGGAAAATTTTTTAGTGGCGGAGGAAAAAATTCGCCAAAAATTCAAGAATCGCTGTACGATTTTCAAAGAAACTTTATTGTAAAGAGCATAAAATTTACTATAT
This sequence comes from Maratus michaelseni, assembly GCA_963931845.1. Taxonomy (NCBI): domain Eukaryota; kingdom Metazoa; phylum Arthropoda; class Arachnida; order Araneae; family Salticidae; genus Maratus; species Maratus michaelseni. Next base: position 440,679,033 of record OZ007586.1, read on the forward strand.
TGGGCTAAAAGAATGGAACAGAATTTCTCTTACTAATGTGGAAAAATCGCAGCAAAACGTGAGAAAATGCTAAAAATCGCATAAAAAATGAAATTAAAAAAATCTAAACAAAAATTTCCAAATCGGGCTTCGAAGTGCAAAATTTCATTCTTATTGCTTCCAAATTATTAGCTCTGTGTGTAGCGGTCTCTTCAGAACACGGTGGATAGACACACACACACACACGAACTTCTTTACTTATTATTATAGATTACCGGAACTTATTTAACTTCGGTAGAATAATTCATATCGCTACATGAAATTTTAAAAAGTCCACCTCGCTGATTAGATATTCAGTTGATAAGAACTTTAAACTATAACAAGAACATTGAAATAAAAACAAGAGCACTGGATCATATTATGTAATAACTGAATAGCAATTACCAATAGATTTGAATTACTTAATTGCCACCATAAAAAAATCCGTTTCTCAAAATCAATATTTTAAATAAAAATTTAATTATTTTATACTTATAGTTTTAATTAAGTTCTAGATATAAATAACTGAAATCGTAACTTTTAACATATTTTATTAAAAAAAAGTTTTTTTTTTTCCTGACGTAACTTTAAGATTTTACTTTATTTAATATTACAACACATTAAAAAAATATTTGAAAGCGAAAATTATAATATCACATATTGGTAATAAAGACAAAGAAGTTTTAAAAAATACGCAAGTGATAAATGTCTACGACTGAGGCTTTTTTAATTAGAGTTTTATTTATAAAAACAGCCACATTTTTAATTACAGTTATTACACGATCCAGAAAATCAGACGTTTGATTAATCTAGTAATTATAAAGGTAAGCAAGAAATTAATAAACATGCTGATCATAAGAAAATGTGTTTAAAATTACTCGAGATATAATCAGCCGTTAAAATTATAGGTTGTAGGAATTATTAACGCATAGTGTGATATTGATACAGAAATGAGAAAGAATGAAATGTCTTTTTACGTGGAGTTTTGTTCATAAATTATTTTAAGAAAAGAAGTTAAATAATTATATAATTAATTTGCTGCTATTTATTTAATAAATGATCATTAGACTGTTTGTTTTTGCCATATTAATAATATTTTTGATATAATGGCAAACATATATGTATGTAGATTCCGGTTAGTTGTGACACAACTTTTTCAGTATGTTTTCTCTCCATAAAGTGGCGGGCCAAATTATTAGAAGCAATTTTAAAGCTTTTTCGATTTTGTTTTTAATATTTTCTCTTAATTATAAACAGCTGCCCTAATTAAACTGTGTCTCAACTAATCGGAATCTAACCAACTGAATAACCGGAATCATAACTCCCTGAAACAAATATAGCTGTACATAAACTTTTTCATGCGTATTGTGCGTATTAACGACACATAAAAATGCACCCAAATTTTCCCCAAATGTGTACAAATATCTGCTATTTTGACTGTCATAAACCAATTTTATAAGCAAATCAAATTATGATCAAATTACTTTTATTTAATTATCTCAAAACTTAAAATTAACATATATAATGTTTATCTGTATAGAAAGATGTTAACGACATATAATAGATTCCGGATAAGTGGGACATATCGGTTTTAGCACGATTTCTCGGCTGATTTAATTATCAGATGAAAAGTTAATGACGTTATTCAATTTTGTACATTTTGCCCCAATTAAACGGTGTCCCAGAAAACCGAAATTTCATGGCTCCCAAATGTCCACCAACTGAATACCAATAATTTTTAACAGAAAATTTCATGGTAGGCTTCTACAACATTTGCGCAAAAATGTACCTCCGAAGTTGATTTCTGCAAAATTTGCAAGAAAAATCTAAAAATGCAATTTTTCTAAGAAAATACCTGTATTCAAAAAGCGCACCATTTGGGAGCCCACTTTTGAGAATTTTTTTTTAAGTACAACAAATACCTATACAATTTCAAATTTTCTTTTAAAAAAATGTACACAATATGTGCGATTAAACAAAAATCTATTTGATGTATAGTTCCAAAATTTATATCTATCTTTTAAATCAAAACATATCCGTGAGTAACTTTGAGATGATATCAAGGTTGGCAACACCTGACCAGTACATTTTGCTGTTACAGCAATTTTTTAACTTCTAAACATTGCACACTTTCAATTTTTACACCATCGAATACGAGCAAGTGGGTAAGTGTGATCGAAAATCCCACAAATGGTTTCGTTTAATATTCCTTTCAAAACACTTTATCCTTTAATTAATAAGTTCAAATCATTAATTTATAACTATTAAATCATTATGCTTTATCAACACACTTTATCAATAAGAAAATAGATGGCAGCACCATTAAATTTAATATTAAAATGATTTTAAGAGAAAGCTATTTTTCAATCAAATTAAAAATATTCAAGAAATGCTTTTCAGATAATTGTAACAGCATATGTTCTTGGATGTCGAGTGTGGAAATTGGCAAGCGAAAACGCATCTAAAACATTACATTATAGAATTTAAATTTTGAATGATAAAAAAAAGTTACTTCAATAGAAGAAATTTTAATGAATTAAAAGAGAGATGGCTGCACTAGTCATCAACGAGAACTGATGACTTAAAGAGGAAACTTAATATTTAAAAATAAGAGCTACTAAAAATTATATATTTAAATAAAATTCAAAGATCCGAAATTTAAAAATAATTAGCTGAGGTTTAAATACATTTTCAAATTTCTAAAGACAAAAAAAAAATGTTTAAACGAAATTTATATCGCAGTATATCTCATGAATTTAGTGGACGTCGAAGCTAAAATTAAAATTATGAATTTTCTCAAAACAAAACAACTTGTTTAAACGAAATTTAAAATTCCAAAATTTAAAAAAAAATAGCGAAAATTTAAACAAAATTAAAAAAATCGCAATTTTTCGAATTAAAAAAATAATTGATAAAATATTTTTCAGCAACTTTTGGCCTTAAATCGGAATAAAAATTACAAAAATTCTGTAAAATCTAATCTACTAGATATTGAAATTTATTCCGGGGAAAAATTTTAAAACTCCAACGCCAAGCTTCGATCCAGGATCCTTTTGAACAGCATGCAAACACGTTACCTCTGTTTTAAATTTTGGTCGGATGTCATTTTTCGTAAGAAATGGTCGGATGTCATTAAATTAATTTATTTAATTAAGATAATATAAGAGTTTTTCCAAATTTTGTGATTTGTCGTGTGATCTGTGGTACTATTGAGCTATAGGTATGCAAAATTTCAAGTATCTAACTTATACAGTTTCCGAGAACGAACTCTGTGACAGACATACAGACAGAGGAATGAGACGAATAGGGTTTCGTCAGATGAGCGAAACCCTACAAAAATTTCTTTCAAATGCAATTTGCTTGAAAAGTGCATCTCAATTTATTTCTTTTTTATGGTTTTTGAAAGCATGATTTTTTAAGAATCTATCTCTATGGTGTGCACCTCGATTACAAAAGGTTAACCAATTTGCACTTAAAACAATAAACATTGCTCAATATTTGTTTCCGACTAATATTTCTTAACAAAACTAAAACTTCACCAATAAATAAAAAATAATAAAATAATATAAATAAAACGCAGATTTAAAAGACATGTAATCAAATCATACAAACACTGAAATTTTCAGAATAAAAAAGGTTGCTTACATTTTTTACTTATTTCTCTAGGCAGCAGCTATAAGCTAAATTATTTGAACATTATATTTCTCATACTATCGATAATTATCAGAAAATTAGTCTGAAATTAAATGAATATTTTTTATATTAGTCAGAGCTATTGAATACATTTATATAATTTCAGTAGAATAATAAAAAACAAGTGAGTTCTTCAAAAGCATAATTCTTTCAAATGGAGTGATTTTTTTAATGTTTTTCCAAACTGCTGTTTTTTATAGCCCAGGGGAAGAATTGTGTCTATTGATTAGTTAAGAATGTTTTCGGTTTCCAGAGCTCCCCAAGTCTGCCCTGGTCATCGTAAAGTTATGTTCAGTTAATGATTTTTTCTTCTGTTAATGCTGAATAAAATTGTGTATAATACATTCATCTACGCTCTGTCATTAACTTGTAAATCTGTTCTATGTGTTAAAAAAATCTATTTTATCTAGTAGTCTATCACCCACTGCTATGAGTTAATAAACAAAGATATATAAGTTCATCACACGCCTCAAGTGTATAACTAATACAAACGACGCAGAAAAAACCGTCTGTACAAGACTCTATTAGGTGGGTTTAAATATTAACCGATCAATTTATCGGGGGTTCACACGCTTCAAGTAGTGCATAACTACTACAAAGGAAGCAGAAAAATCGTATGCACAAGAATTTATTAAATGGGATTTAATATTAACTGATCAATTTACTGGGAGTTGATCAACGACTAGTGCAATCATCCAATATAATTTGTTTTTATGGACAGGTTTAAGGAGGATTTACTAACTCACAACGTGATAAAAAATATAAATAATATATGAAGTCGGCAATTGTGATTAAACATTTTATTGCAATGTTAACAAGTAATGAAAGTCATTTTTAATAGTAAACCGTTGGAAATTATTAGATAAATATATACGCCATAGGTAATATAAGCATTTCCGTTTTCCCAGCTAAAACTGTTAAAATAAATAAAAAAGATTTATAGAATTCATAACGCTTATAAGTGAGTCTAAATCTACATATTAAATTATTAATATTTTCTAAATAGCATTTCAATCTCATGTTCAAATGCATGCGGATGTATATATATATATTGAAATACAAAACATATAAAAATCGATATAGCTATAAAAACAAAGTATAAATTTTTAAAAAATATATTCAATAAAAAGGAGAGAGAGAGAGAAAAAAAAGCATTTAAATGTACAATGTGCCATGACACTGAAGAATTAAATATTCCCTCCTTTTATCGAATTTCTCGCCATTAATATTCCTAAACCTTCCGCAAGAATGGAAGTTAGCTGATAACAAGAAATCCTTTTCTAGTTGATTTCCAAAGATTTAAACATCACTGCGGCGCAAACCAAAATATATTGATTAATGAGACCCTCTCCGCATGGTCAGAAGTTACATAATTACAAAAAAAAAAAAAACTATAAATTCAAAGACAATAAAAATTACACTTCTCTTTCCTGTTTTTTTTTTTTTTTTTTTTTTTTTTTTTTTTTTTTTTAAATTTATAAAATCGAATTGAAAAATCTTTAATCTCTGATATAGAATGATAAACTTAAATTATTATTAGCATTTTCTTAATTATATTATCAATCAAATGATAGAGAAAATGCACTTATATCTTGATATAAAACATATATATATCGATACATATAAAATCTAAATAAAATTGAAATGTAAACATTCTTTATCTTTGAATTTTATTGAAGAAAATACTTTGAAGCAAAAATTGACATAATATTTAATAAAAATTATATTTCCGTGTTTTTTGCAAATTTTTTTTAAATAAATAAAAATGATCTATAGAAATCAAAACACTGATAAGTTAATCTAACATTTCATGTTAACTTATTAGTATTTTCTTAATAATGATAAATAATAAATGCATATATTTAAATACAATCGTGTACAAATTTATATAAACAAAATAACATTTTAAAATAAACAATATTATTCAATTTAGAATAAATATCTTCGTCATTGTGCCATGACACTAAGGAATTAAATATATTTTTTTATTATTGAATTTCCTGCCCTCAACATTCCCAAATCTTCAGTAAAAATGCAAGTAAGCTGATAATAAGCAATCCTTTTATACTCGTTTTCGAAAGTTATAAGAGTCACTGGAAAGCAAAAGCAAAATATATTGATCAATGAAACATTTCAGACAAGTAGTTACAAAAATATATACATAATCATGAAAATCGGATAATACTAATAGCTAATAAAAGTTATATTTCCGTGTCTTCTGCGAAAATTTTTAAGATAAAAAATATGATATAAAGAGTTCCGTAACGACCAATGAGTTAATCTGTAACCTGATATTAACTTATCAGACTTTATAAGTCACTAATAACATTTAAAAGTCTTGCATAATAAGACTAATAACATTTAAAAGTCATATGATTATGCAAATGTATACGAATGTCCACTTATTTAGCTACATAACATATAAAAATCGATATTTAAACAGACAAAATAATAATAATAAAGTTGCTTTTCAAAAATTATAAATTTTAAAACACCCAATGTTATCCGATTTCAAGCAAAAATTGACTTCTGCATTGTTCTATGACACTGTAAAATTAAATATTCCTTTCTTTTTTCAAATTTCCCGCACTTAATATTCCTAAATCTTCCGCAAGAATCGAAGTAAGCTGATAACAAATCCTTTTCTATTTGATGAAACCTGATATTAACTTATCAGACTTTACATAATAATATTTAAAAATCATATGATTATGCAAATGTATACGAATGGTCACGTATTTAGCTACATAACATATAAAAATCGATATTTAAACAGGCAAAATAATAATAATAAAAAAATAATAATAAAGTTTCTTTTCAAAAATTATAAATTTTAAAATACACAATGTTATTCGATTTCAAGCAAAAATTGACTTCTGCATTGTAAAAATGAAATATTCCTTTCCTTTATCGAATTTCCCGCCCTTAATATTCCTAAACCTTCCGCAAGAATGGAAGTAAGCTGATAACAAGCAATCCTTTTCTACTTGATTTCCAAAGTTTTAACCAAAATATATTGATCAATGGCACCCTCCCCACATGGTCAGGGTCAAAAGATATACGAGAGATATCATTAAAATTAAAGCAAGGCAGAAAAATGAAAAGGACTTGATCGGAAGAATGGAGCTGTGAACAAAAGAAAAGAGGAAAAAAACTCTCCAATCAATGACACGTTTTCTATCTCTTTTCAAACCCATCAAATCTGCATAACAATAGTCTGTTTAAGTTCGATTCTGTAGCATTAGCAGAGGAAATAATGAACGATGCATTAAAATTAAAAACAAAAAGTTTTGAAAGCATTACGTCTGTCTATTCAAAGCCATTTACAATTTGATTTTTCTAAAAGTTAGAAAGACCACAAACGTTGTATTTCTGAGTGAAGTTCACCTTTGAGACTTTTATATTTTATTTAATGCTTTTCAATGAAGGAGCATTTAAAAATGAAAAAAGAAAATATTCAGCGTAATGTTATCAGGAAATTGAAAAAAATATTTACAATTTTTTGTGGAAAAGTTAAGAACTTTTTTCTGCATATAATGATCTTGAGATTTTTTTTTTTAAATGCGGCACGTGGTATTTTTTATTAAGAGTCAAACTTTAGCAATTTAAAATGATATTCTCTGGAGTAATTAGTAGAATTATAGCAAGATTTTATTAAAATGTATACATATGTTAAATATTTTTATTGAATATTTTAATTTTTGGAATATGAAATCTTCAAGAAATCAATTTTAATTATTTGAGTATATGTTCAATTACATATACATAAAGATATGCGTGTGTTTTTCTTCTCATTAGAATTCAAGAGGTTGTTTTTAGTAAAAATGAATCCGAAACAATCTTCTGTATAAAGATTACCATTCGAAAATAAAGGTATTCAAATGTAAAGTCAGCAGGAACCCTGTTATCAAGTTTATGGGTATTATTTTTTTACGACTGTCTTTATAACCGCATTAAAGATTTTTTTTATTAAAAAGTCTAATATTCTTCATTAGTTGTTCGCCTAAGTTTTTATGTGAATATACTGTTAAGAAGTAAATTATTTTGTTAGTTATCTTTAAATGCTATATTGTTCTTTTTAATACAGAATTTCCACGGTCTTTGAACATGAGTAACACTATTTCCGAATAATAATCTTTGCTTTATTTGCAGAATTTCAGTCATTAAATAAGGCTATTATTAATATTCGGAGATAGTAGTTCTCAAATTCGTGGATGCGCGATAATCCTATAATTTTATACACATGCATTTACCATATGTCACTCCTGTAAATTGGTCATCTTGATTAGTTGAAACATTGAAACTTTACAAGATGTGCTTTAGAAACGTTACGTGTTAACATTTGAACAACACAAGTTATTTAAATTATGTAATCTTTCTTTAACATGGTAACAGAGTTAAAAGTAATAATAAAATGTTACAAATAATTTTGAAGAAAATAAAGATATACTAAAATGGTAGGAAAGGGGGCATAATTTTATTGTATTCAGAAACACATTTTTATGATCTTATACAATGACTTGGTAAAATTTAGTATTTGTTAAAAAGTAATTTTAATATATTTTTTTCAGTGATAGTTTTCTTAAAATGCTTTTTTAGGAAGTTATAAGACCAACTTTAAAAAAAAAATTTCTTGGGTATTTTAGAAAGACTCCCAACACATTTTTGTAATTAACATTTTCTGTAAAAAATAATAAGGCAGTGTAAAGGACGTTTCAAATACCGCCCCTTTGTAAGATTTTCTACTGAGACATGGGAAAGAAGGATCATAGAAGAAAACCTTTATTTCTTTCTTTCTTATTTGTTTCTTTATTTGTTTCTTTATTTGTTTCTTTCTTTCTTTCTTTATTTATTTTATTTCTTTATTTATTTTTATTTTTTATTTTTTGCAGACTCTGAACTTTATTAACCAGCATTTTTACGTTCCTTACATGAAGATAGAAACTTCTGTACTGTTAAAGTGAAACTGTTAAAATGGAAAGAATATGCCAAAACAATAAGTCAAAAATTGCGACGACTGTTGCAATGCTGTCTAAGTTTTCCAGAAAATTTTATGTTATTAAGTTAATTTTAGCATTGAGATAGTTAGACTTTTTAACAGTGGTAATTAGTTTAAGTATATGTGTATTTTTTAATATTTCTATTATTTTCACTGACATTATGAGTAACGATTAATACGAGGACATATACTTATATTCTCTTATTCGACGTATTAATCGAGTTTGGCTATAACTTAGAAACATTTTATATAAAAAGTGAAAATGATTAAAAAGTTAAGAAAATGACACACAAGCAGTAAAAAACACAATAAAAATTTAGCATTTAACTTTTAAAGTAAAAGAAATTTGAAAAACACGTAAAAAGTTGTAATTTTCAAAGATTCTGTAAAATTTTTCAATATTATCTGAATTCAGTCAAAAATTTTATAAAACAAATATTATAATAAAATCTAATGACATTTGCGAAAAACATAGCCGTTCATGTTTTTATTCGTGGGAAATAGTTACAACTAATTGCTTTAGCAGAATTACAATTAGCAAGACTGTTTTATAAAAAATAATAACATTATTAGTATAAATAATTATAGTAATTAATAGTAAGTATATTTTTATTTTTATTTTTTATCGTTGTACCTCACTAGTAATAATAATAATATAGAATATTAAATAATAATAACAATCCATTTTAATGCACAATCATCTAGCTCAGAGTGAAAAAGAGAATAACAAAATCGTCTAAAGCAAGCAACATATAACTGAAGCAGTGCCATATTTTGAATTTCATTTTCATTTTAAACTACATAATCTAATTTAAAGTACGGATTTAAACTTTTAAATTATTTTTGTTAATTTGACAAATTAAATCTATTACAGTGGCACATATTTCAAGAAGTTTATTGTTTGTATTATTATTAGTAGTAGAAGTACTTTCGTTTAATATGGTGCAATAAATGCTTATTCTCATTTTCGTGTTCCGTTTGTACATTTTTCGTGTTTTTATCCAGACTTTGGATCACATTTAGATATAATAATTTTCATTGTATCTTCTCTAACTTTGTTTTGCTACATTCCAATACAACAAAAACATGTATATTTAAAACCCAGTTTCATATAGTCCAAATTCTACCTTCTTGGATAAAGCGACAGTCGTCATTTACTAAAGTTTTCAGAAGAAACAACAATGTTTAAAAATGTAATCTTTGTGGAACCTTTATCATATTTAAGAACATTAAATTTTCATGGATCTATTGTATCTAAAATAAAATATGCCGTAATCGTTTTAAGAGCGTGGTTTTTGGCTACAACCACCGGAAATTTATTGATTTTTCTGCGCCCTCGACCCAGCGTTTGCCATTTGTTCACGTGCCAACTGCAAATCGCAACAGTGGTCGGAGAAAACATGTGTCTTATGACCAGAGAAGTGATAATATTTCAAAAGCATTTCTATTGATTAAGCAAGAAAATGTCTAATAACGACATACTCTTATACGTGTGTCATTTAGTGAATAAGAAGGTAAAATATTTAAATTTCAAAAGGAATGCGAAAATGAAAGTATAACTAGCATCCCGTTTTAAGTTCTTCTGATTGAAACATACACAAAAATGTTTCTATTGTGTTCATATTCATAGATATTTTAAAAAGAAAGTAAAACGTGAATAAGGTAATTAAATTTTAGATTTTTTGTTTGTTTTTGTTTGTTTTTAATGTACATGAAATTTCTTTTTATCGCATTTATATACACAAAATATTATATATTATACTAATTCTTATACATTTTTAGTTATAAAAAACCTCACACAAATAAAATAAGCAAGACCAAAAATTTTTACCATTATTTATGGGAAAAAATATAGTATAATTTCCTTAATGTTATTATTTTAATATTAAGTTGTTTTATTTTTAATACGAATTACAAAGAATATTATAATGATACAGAAATTTTAAAGAGAATGTTTTAATTAAATTCAGTAAAACTTGGAAACACATGATTTATGTCATTTTACATTCTTAGAAAGTAATACATGAGTAATACCTTAGTTTCTCTGTATAAGTGATTAATTGAGGTCCTCGTTTCATTTATTTTTTAATTATATATTTAGCTAATTTTCAAATTATATATAATATAATTTGCGCAATATTGAAAACATAGGAACTATTTAGGTGTTAAAATTATTCCTTTATTAAAATTATTTCAGTGGAAATACTAACAGAAAAAAAAAATACATTTCAGATTATATAATTTTACTAAGCAAGATGGTATTCGTTAATACCATTAGACTAGAATTCTAGACCAACTAGAATTTAAGACCCCGTTATTTCATAATGTCTATAAAGCCATCTTTATAACCACGTGTTCCAACATAAATATACAAGTACAGGGTGATTATAAAACAACTATCCCGATATATGAGCCCTTAACTATCATACCGTTTCACAGAAACTGGATGAAATTTTGGTTTAAATTATTTTGAGGTATGCGCTTAGGTATCATATGAAAAACAACAGTTAAATTCTAACAGTTACGGTTACAATGACAAAATTTCGAAAATTTCAAAGGGCAACACATACTTTGTTTTATTATTGGGATGTGATCTTCGTAGTGAAAAACGTTAAAAAGCGTTGGAACAGTACCTGTAAGACGAAAATCGCCGGCGCTAGACAGAAAAGGGGAAAACAACCAATAAGGACAGAGAAGCAACAGAAAACAAAACATTTTATTGTGTTTCACAAATTTTCCACGTCACACACGATGACGCTTTGCACGCGGCAAATGGTGGATAGCACTGAACAATAAATTGTTTATCTTTCTGTTGCTTATCTCTCCTTTAATGGTTGTTTTCACTTTTCCTTTTAGTCTGCCTAAAGTCTGCCTAGCGCACGGCGATTTTCGTGGTACAGGTACCGTTCCAAAGTTTTTTATGGTTTTTCACTACGAAGATCACATTCCAAAAAAAAAAAAGCAGGTGTTGCCATTTGAAATTTTCGAAATTTTGTCACTGTAACCGTAACTCTTAGCGTTTTTCATATGGTTCTTGAGCGCATACTGCAAAATATTTTAAACCAAAATATCATTCAGTTTCTGAGAACAGTATGATAGATAGGGGCTCAATCGGGCTTATCGGGATAGTTTTTTTTTATAATCATCCTGTATATGTTCTAAGTGCACGACGATAAGTCTTTTAACTGTTTAAAGTAACCTACTTCGCTTGAGAGACCAATTTTGAACAACAGTCACAATTTAATTTTATTCTTTTATTTGATACAGACAGTACAATTAGCTATCCAAAACATTTCTTGATTTCTTCTGAAGATGATTGGAATTGTGGTTATGTTTTTTTTAGTTTTGCCTCTGAAACAGGAAGTCTGTATTTAAGTAACTGGAAGTTATTATTTAAGGGTCTCAAGAATTAAAAGAACTTTTGAAATTGGGATTAAGAAAGGTACAATCATAAAAATCTCAAGAATTTCAGGTGAATAATTCTAATAGATTTTCATAAAAAAATATATTAATTGTTTTTTCTAGTAAACATGATTTTTATGAAGTTACAAACGTTATATCTTCAAAAATTATGGCTATATTTATATCATACTGATCGTCGACAAATTTATATGAGGCTGTGAGTTCAATTTACTATTGGTTTAAATATTTGAGAATTTTCTGAAATTTTACATCTTTTTTCATAAATTAAGATATGGAAATTATATGAAAATTAATAAAAGCAATAATTTGATGGGTATATCTATGGGAGTTTTATTTCTGGCTTATATTGTAGTTCGTTACATTCTTAGTACTTCAGACAGTATGTATAGTAAAAGTGAATGAGCAAATTTTCACTAATTTTGTCGCAAGGACTTTTTTCTGAAGTATCATATATTGCAGAGTTGCCAATTCTCCGGCTTTTTGCACACCAGTAATTTTTTAGAGAAAAATGTTGTTCTTTCAAATCACAGAATGCTAAAATTAATAAAACAACACTTTCTGTAATAAAATACTGGTATCCAAAAACCCGGAGACTTGGCAGGTCTGTATATTGCATTATTTTTCAATATAATTTTAAAAATTGAAAAGTAATTTCATGAAAATAACTTATTTAACAAATGAAATTGTCTTTTTATAAACTAAATTACATGAAACAATTAGTATAGACTGATTTTTGCTTTAATGTAAAAATAGGTGTCAAACGTAGTGTGATACTGAAATCTAAAAAACTAATACCGAAACCAATGGACAACAAGAAAAGAAATTTCCTGGCCCTATCGTGAGTATTTATGGTCATTACTGAAGGTTGAAGTATGACATTTGGTAATAAAAACATTAAAGTCATAATTTTATTTTTATTATAAAAGTCACATTAATAATATCAAAATTTATCTCGGGATATGCCGATTTTCGTGAAAATTTTGAAGCTATTTCTCGGATATATATATATATGTAAATGGTTCGCTTATCAAATACCTGTATTTTTTAAGAAAAGTTTTCTTTTTAGATTTTTTTTTTTGCAAAATTTGTAGAAACCCATCCGTTATTGCAATTTTCCTAGAAAACCTCTGGGCGGGTCTAGTTGAGCTTAGGCCGAAAGGTAGTCCTTACAGTCCGGTTTGACTTTGACCTCGTTGTAGAAATCTATCACGAAAACCTTTCTTAGAAAATACTAGTTTCCAAAAAGACCATTTGAGAGCCTTGTAACATTTAAAGAAGAAAATTATGAAAGCCATATTTTACCTGAGTTATTATCCGTACTAAAGCTTTTACTGATATTACTGAGAGATATACTAAAGAGTACAAAAGATACTAGAGAGTACTAAAGATATTACTGATTTTAGAGTTGAAATATTCAAAAATATATTAATATAAAAATAATAGGTTTGGCCAGCACTATAATGGTGACTTCATATAAGATTAAAAAACAGACTGTGAGAATGATGATGTTGCATATAGTTTGGACTTGGCGACAACCTAAAGTTAAATTCGTCACCTTTTTTTAAAGTTTTGTAATTCACATCTTTTAAAAACTATCTTGAAATTTAAATTTTGTTTAAGTACGGAAAAGCATTTTTAGTTATTCATTTCTTCTTATTGTTATGCATTTTAATCGTATCATATTCTTATTAGCATTTCGTAAATTTTTAATGAGTAACAAGTAAAGTTATCGATAAAGCACACATCTATGAAAAGATTTATCTACGGCAAAAGCTTCGAAATACCGTAATATCTTTAATACACAAGTAATAAAAATATTTCTTTCCTTAAGTCGATCGAAATTAACCATCAACTTTCACTTTACTGCGAGAAGGGAAATTTTTCAAGACTATTTTCTTTTAGCACATGTCTCAAAGTTAAGTGCCGACTAAATGCCAATGAGTTAATTATTTTCATTTCCGTGATTTAGTCAAATATGAAATAGAATAAAAGTACGCTAATCCTGTGAGAAAATATTCGGGTCAAAATATTCAAATACTCCTATAAAATGCGAAACATTAGTATATGCTCTCTTTTTTCATTATTATGTTCATATACAGGGTGACTTTTAATTAACCTACAACTTTTAACTAAAATAAATCCTGAGTCGTTGCAAATAGCACTATAAACATTTTTTTATTGAAAAGAACATGGAAAGGGAATTTAATGGATAAGGTTTTCAAAGATAGAACCTTCCGAGGTGATACAATAGCGCAACTTAGTCACAAAGTTGTCAGTAACAAAATTAAGCGTTTCTTTTTTTATGCTTAAAAATGAGTCAGTTATGGAACTTTTAAGGCTATAAGGTCTGTCGGCTTCTTCTTGTAAACCGAATCTTTCATATGATCCAATAGATAGAAATCATATGGATTCATATCTAGTGAATAAGGTGGCCAATTTTCTTATCAGATCACTTACCATTGCTCTAGCAGGCTTAGTTCGGTTTCTGAATGTTGAAGACTACTTTCGTAGAAATAGTATTGCATTTTCACTATATAAATACCAATTTTTAACAATAAAATGCGACCTTCAGTTGAATATGACGCTTTGGAACACATTTTCAAAATTACGTGGAACTGCCAATAAACAAATTCCTTTTATGCCCTCTCTCACTGCACGGATTCAAGCCGTCATCTAGTGAGGCTCTGAGAAGTTATTTCAGTTTAAAGTTGTAGGTTAATTAAAAGTCACCCTGTATATGTATATATATATATATAAATACTAACGGAAGAAAAATGTAAAGATATACTTATTAACCAATAATGTGTTTAAATATAAACATATGTATAAATTATAATAGATATGTAAATAAAATGCTGTGGAAATTTATTTTCCGTAGTAATAATATAATGTGTTTAAATATAAACATATGTATAAATTATAATAGATATGTAAATAAAATGCTGTGGAAATTTATTTTCCGTAGTAATAATATAATGTGTTTAAATATAAACATATGTATAAATTATAATAGATATGTAAATAAAATGCTGTGGAAATTTATTTTCCGTAGTAATAATATTATTGACGTAAAGCTTGTAGTTTTCAGTATGTATTTTCAATAAAAATTGTGTGACCATCATCTTTTAAAAAAGTTTTCTTTATAAAAATTGAGAAAAAATTTAAAATTTGTCCAAAAGTTACTAATTATTACCATTGAGAATAAACAAATGTATCTCAGAGTTGAATAGTATACTTGGACCGAAATTTAAAAACGTAGTATTGTAATAAATGCATACTTTTATTTGGAAAGGAACTTGAAAGTTTTGATGTTTAGAATTGTATGTGATTTTACTGGATGCTATAATTATAATCAGGATCTCAATTTAAATGCAAGCATTCTATAAATATCACAATAGGGTTAACTTAAAATTTATTGTTATTAAAAACCCCTTTGATTTCCCGGATTAGGCTTAACTATAATTTTACAACAATTAAAGAGACGCTTAATAACGTGACTGGATTTTTATCTAAGGTCTAAAACGTTAACCTCAATTAATCAATCAATAATTAATAATGTTAATATTAAACACTAAAATTTAAAAAATAAATAAATGTCTTGTTTTGTGAATGAAGAAAGCATACATTTTATGTGTGTTTCTGATCTCTAAGAGAAAAATTTCACAATGTTCATAGACATAAATGTTTTAAAAATTAGCTTTTTTTAATTTTTTAACACAAATAAATTATTTTATCAGAACAAGCTGTGATATAAAATATACCCCTGAATCACTGATATGTAGTATAAAGGATGGTGTCAATTTATCTGTCTGAGCGTAAAAGATATCAAACAATTTTATAAGTGATTTTATTAATACTGTAGAATTTGTTTCTTGAAACAAGTTTTTCAGTGGCTAATTAATCTTCAGGTTCAATATTTGTAAATAGCATGTGTGCATTATAAATAATAATGTAACATTAAAACGATTCATCGTAAGTTAAAGAGTGTCTGAAACTGTTTGAAGGGCGTTGAATACTGTTGTTAGAAAGAATATGTATCTGTTTTTAAGAAAAAAAAATATATTAAGAATATGCGTGTTATTTAATTTTCTCATTAAAAATGACATCACTCATCAATCAACTGTAATGAACGTGTGTATACTTTCTGAACGCATATAATGTGATTCACATTTTTGTTTTATTCCCAGAGTGTTCAAAAATAGGTTAGACGAAATTGCCGAATTCGAATATAAAATATATTCGCTAATATTAAAATTTTTCTCTTTAACTAGACATTTTTAATTTTCCTATATACTTATAACATATTGAGACATGCTAATCATGCTGAAATGCAGTTTGGAATGTTTTATCACTAAACTCTGTGTCAATCTGACATTTCCCATGAATTTTAAATTGACACTCCATAATTTCTTTGGGACGTTCTAAGATACTATATAAGTTACTTAAATTTTATGTTTAGCTAAGACTAATATGAGTTTAAAATCAGAAAAAACATGGATGAAATTTGGCATTATTATTTGACTAATTTTAAAGGTTTTTTTATTTTGTAGTTTTGAAAATTTGATAATTTGGTAAACAGGGTTTACATTGAAGATAAAATGTTTTTAATAACTCACCATTTTAATGTCAAATGAGAACACTTAATAAATTAGCTTACATAACAATCAGTCCATTCTTACCTAAAATAGAAAAACACACAGTTAGTAAATTTATCCGTAATTTGTTTACTTAAGAAATTACATATGAATCATCTAATTTGAAATAATTTATGATCCACATTCTTTATGTTTAATATTAGTAGAAAATAAATTAATACACATAACCATGCCAGTGCTCATTCACTTTAACTGCATGTTTTTTTTTTTTATTATTATTATTAAAAATAAACTAAATTTTGTGGAAATATTTCCTATAGTAACTTTCAGCGCAGTAAAATATCTTTTATAATTGCAAAACAATAAATATACTCCTTTTATAAATCTCAAAATTTATTTTACGATATCGCATCGCACACACACACCTAAAGACCAGGATTTCACTCATCCGACGCATTACGCTATTTAGTTACAAAACCATCTATCATAAAATTCCGGTAGTAATAAACTGTCCACTTTTTAACACTATTTAATCTTTTTCGATAATACTAATTAATCACACTGCAAAAAGTTTCTATTTCTGTGCGATATCATCTTGGGCGGGTCCACTCCAATAAATAGCCCTTTTTTTATTTTCTTCCGGAAGAGCAAATTCAAATAAGAGCAAATTTCTAGATAAGGCTAGATTATTTATACAATTTTATTTTTTAATTGTTATTCTTTCAAATTTTATTATATGTATAAAATAATGCACGGATGACTTGATTGCAGACTTGGGCAAATTGGTAATTTCAGCTATCTGCAATGTAATTATAATGTAATTGTATGTAATTTATTATAGTAACGCACATTCAAGCACAGAAATTTCGTCAAATAATGGGATGGGAGGCGGTTCCGGCTACATAGCTGCTGCAAGAATTTTTACGGCACGTAATTGTAACTATAATTATTTACATACAATTAAATTTCAATTACATTGCAGATAATTTCAGTTACAAATTTGCCCAACTTTTCTTGATTGTAATGCAATTTGTAAATTATTGCACTTTAAAAATATAAAAAGTATAGAATGTCGTAAAATGTAATATGAACTGAATATTTTTAAAAATCCTTAAAAAGTAAAAAATAGATATTGGATTATTCTTGTAGGAGAGTAATGTGTGAAAACAGAAACTGCTTTACTAACATTTCTTCTTTTAGTTCCAAATATCACTAATAGACGGCGTTACACAGTTTTAAAACTATTGCTCAAACTAACCTTGCAGTTTCAAAACTCAAACACTCATTTTTGGCTTTTAAACAGCTAATCGGAATCAAGATTGAAAACTAATAGAACTTAGAACCATTTTTACACGTTAGTTGAAGCGTTCTAAGAGTTTAAGTACTATATATTAAATCTTAGAGAGTATTGTATTATTGTATCCACTATTAAAATAGTAATAAAAACAAATTTTACCAAAATGTACATTTGTACTGCCAAATATGAGTGGCACACAAACTCAGAATCGCATCACAGCAACAAAAGTTAATCAAACCTTTGAAATCCTACAGATATCAATTGTTCATTTAGTTAATTTTAACATTCAGACAATATATATATATATATATATATATATATATATATATATATATATATATATATATATATATATATATATATATATATATATATATGAGACTTTTTTTGAAATTTTTACCCCAAAAAGAGAAAAACAACTCAAGTCCTTGCTTGTTTGGAGAAGGTATACAATTTTCGAAGGTTATAGTATCATACCAGAAAATCCGAGAGATGTGAAATATTTTTTTTTTCTATGGTTAGATAAAATTTTCTAGATCCGAATAAAGGCGCCATGGCGCATATTTAGGTAAATTCTAAGTCTTCCAAAGACGTGTCACCTGGATTGGACAATAGACGTTTGCAGGTTAAGAGAGCGCAGCAGCATCTATGTGTGACATTGGAACAAAAACAAGGAAGCATAGTACAGAAATTCCAAACTTCACACATTCATGCCCTGCAATATTAACTTCAATATTTGTCTCCGCTATCTTTTTACTGAATTGTAAAAACTTTCAGTCATGTTAAGATACCCTGCATGAAATTTATATTTTAATTTTTGAATGCGTTTTGTGAAAAACATAGAATGAATATTAAACCTTACAATATTCAATAAAAAATATAAAAAAAAATGGTATTCAATCATGTTTTGTTAGTTTTTTTTTACAAATCTAGAAATGCATTAAAGTTGAAAAATATTATCAAGTAAGTTTATATTGATCATTCATTCATCTTGTATATAGTTTCGAAAGAATTGCTAGCATTAAAATTTGTTCATCTGTAAAAGTTGCGTGACATAATATCATTAATTAAAAAATTTAATTACTGTCCTACGAAATACTCGGAAAGACTTAATATGGAAAGTTTACTATTTAGTTGAAATTGTGTCCACGACGTTCAGGTTTCCACAATATGATTAATTATTTAATATCCCGAACAATTCCTGTGTGTGCCTGTCCTTCACAAATTTTGGAAATATTTCGCCGTGGAATCATCAAGCTTCTATATATTGCCTTACCTCTAACAACATTCCTTATTACTTTTAACTATATAGAGATAATTGTATAGTTTAAGATGACTGGAGAAATATATCGATCTAAATTTATTGCTAATCTATCAGTCTAATCGAGATATTTTCGAAAATATATTTCCCAACAATTTTAAGTTTTTAAACACTACAAATTATTCTTTTTCAAAATAATTTTAACGTTTGAAGTAACTGCTAAAGCTTTTATATGGATTATTAAGGTTTCAGATAATAAGAGTTTTAAATCAAAAATTGGATATTTAAGTGTAAAAAAATGTAGCAGTTAAAACAAAGAAATAATTTTAAACAAACAAAGAAAGAAAATAATAACAGCAATTTAAAAAAATGAAACAGAAGCGAAAATTTATGTAAAAAGTTTTAAATGAATGGAATTGATTTAAATCCTCTTAAATTCGATTTTCTTATATATTATAATGCATGAAATTGAGATGATACTTGGAGCTGTGCAAGATAAGCAAATAAAACAAAGTTTTTCGCATCAAAAGATTTATCAACAATTGCATATGTTTCGATAGCATTCAGTGTACACTCATTAGTGAAATGGATGATGTCATTTTGCTCATATACACACAAATATACGCACAATTTAAATTATTATAACGAAATATTTTATTAACACACACTTCATTGGAACTACAACAATGAACTTTTTATAAAATTAACGCCTTTATTCAAACTGGTGTCCCTTCTGGTCCCAGCATAATTAGATTGGAATTTTTGGAATATGTTCAACAGAGTTTGTAGATGACCGCGATCTTCCCACCCTGATTTGTTGGATATAACAAATACCACACGTACAAACAATATTATACACACCCCAGGAACTAGAAATATGCATAGAATATTTAGGTTTGGAGAGCGGCAGTTTAGTGGCAGGGGTCAATAAACTCTTCAATAAATTTGGTTCTCTTAACTAATTGTCACAACTCATTAAGCTCTTGTAAGAAAAATAAATAAGCCTATTTTCGATTTTAGATAAAAGCAAACTGTAAAATAATCTAGGATACTTATTATACTTGTCTAGGGCTGTAAAAACACAGTGAATAACGAACATAACAATCAAATTGCTGTTATTAAAGTTATTAATTTTAAATTTTGATTAGGTGTATTGTTCTTCAATATGTTTTAATTATATCTCTCTAAACAAATTACTCTCTACTTACAAATTTATAAACAGCAGAACAAAAGGTTTGGGAAAATTTTATATAAATAAGTGGTAAAGATAAATATACAGTTCTGGAAAAAACAAAATATTGATCACCCCTACTAACTCCGCCACAGACCATAGTATAAAAATATTACTGGTTGCTATCAATTAGTAATAATGGCTACCTAATTAATGCTAGACATAATTTTTTCTTAGGGTGTCGTCTAAACATAAAAATTAAACAAAACATAAAAATTAGCGTCAATTCTAACACTTAATTTTATAATCATATTTGGATTCTTCAGTACATTTTACCTTCGGATATCAAACAGAAAGTCAGAAGGTCGAGTAAATTAGAAAATATGCATGTTCAAAGTTTTGAAACCCTAATGATAAATTCATTTTTAATCTATGAAAAACAGATTGCGATACGTGTACTTTTAAGCATAACTCAAAAACTACTTGGCGGAACGAGTTGTAATTTTGAACAGATATTTCAAGCATCTAAAAATCGATTTATCTTAAAACATTTATAGGTTACAATTCATATTGTTTTCATATATACATACATACATACATATATACAGCGTGTCCACGTATAACCTGACCGACCTTTATTTTCGCAACCGTTGGTCCTAAATGCATACGTCCAATTACAAAAATGGTTTAAATAAGGTAAAGAATTACTTTTAATGTGATTTGGGTCAAGAAAAACATTTATTAAAAAAATACGAAAGTTAAATTTTTATACGGTCCCCCGGTCCTATAAGTTATATTTAGTAAAATTTTACTGTGACACTAACAAGTACGACAAAGAAAGTCCCATTCATCTAACATTAAAATTGACCGAGTTCTGAAACTTTGAAATGCATGACTTATACCACTTTTTTGCATCTAAAAAGAGATGATTTCGGCCATGCTTTCAGGGGTCGTATATAAAGTACTTAAACTTATTTCAAGATATCTGCGCTTTGAAATAAATCGTACAACTATTACGATTGAGTTAATTTTTATTAGTTAAGTTTCAGACTAATTAAAATAATTTTTTTATACATATGTTTTATTTTGAAAGGATTTGAGGCTATGATTTCTTTTAACAAAAATTATGTTATTTTCATAAGGTTTTATTTAACTTGCAACGATCGTCTTTCCGGTTTAAAATGTGTACTCGAAGTTTAACTCACTTTCAAATGTCCGATCGAAGTTAAATTTTACATACTGACTTAAATCCGATGGCAATGTAATATTATTATGATTTTCGACGCTTACTATCTTATACATACTTATATTAGAGGATAACACAAAAAAAAATTCGGATAGATTATCGTCAACAAGTTTAAGAAAGAGTTTTATATTAGATAACATAAACCTGCGATGGTTGTATTTTTTAAATTTTAAAATTACGTTTTATGTATTTTTTAACGCTGAATAAAAAAAAAAATTACCTTCACTTTTAACCATCATATCAGGATTTTTCGCAAATCGTAAATTTCAAGGTTAAAAAACAGCGAAAAATCTGATATTATAAAATAGATGTAAGACTTTTTTATTCAGTTTAATTTTATTTAATTCAATAGTTTATAGCTTATACTGGGTTTCTTGCAGCTAAACAGCTCAGGGGTCCGATGAGGTTGGGAGGGGAGGGAGGATTAATTTTAACTTTGAGCTTTTTAACTTTGAAATTTGCGATTTGAGAAAAATCCTAACGTGATGGTTTAAAATAAAGGTCATTTTCGGATTCAGCAATAAAAAATCCATAAGAATCAATTTTCAAAAGATAAAAAACATGGCACAACCCAAAATTTGAAAACAGTGTAATCTAACAGCATTTTAAAATCTGTATCATTTTGTAAAGAATTGAGGCTGTTGTTTTTCATCCTTTTATTTAACAAAAATTCTGTTCTTTTTATCCTCTTATATGTACAGTACAAATTGTATATTTTGCATTAATATGTCATAATGATTATAGATTTCACAATTATATTAGATTGCAATGTTAATTTTTTTCTCAACTATTTTTTTGATATATCTGACGATTATTTATATTTCTACTACATTTGTGAATGACCCCTATTTCGCGGCAAAAAATATACTCCAACTTTAAATAGCTATTATTCGGTCAATTTTAATGTTAGATGAATGGGACTTTTTTTGTCGTACTTGTTTGTGTCACAGTAAATTTTTACTAAATATCACTTATAGGACCGGGGGACCGTATAAAAATTTAACTTTCGTCATTTTTAAATAAATGTTTTTCTTGACTCAAATCACGTTAAAAGTAATTCTTTACTTTATTTAAACCATTTTTGTAATTGGAAGTATGCATCTAGGACCAACGGTTGCGAAAATAAAGGTCGGTCAGGTTATACGTGGACACGCTGTATATATATATATATATATATATATATATATATATATATATATATATATATATTTACCAGAATCGATTTTTTACAAGAAATCGATTTCTAGAAGCTTCAAGTATGGTAATCCAAAATTACATATCATTACGCCAAGTACTTTTTGTAATATACTTAAAACTATTCGCTTTGCAATATGTTTTGCAACGATTAAATATTAATTTAACATTAAAAATTAAAAAAATTTAAACTTGCATAATTCCTCAACTACTTGACCGAATAATTGCCTGTATAGTATCCGAATTAAACTTTGCCGAAGAATTTAAATATGGTGTTAAAATTGAAATTTTAAAGTTTATTACAATTTCGGTATGTAGACGACTCCCTGAGCAAAATTAAGTATAGCATTAATTACTTGACATTATTACTAATCGATGGGAACCTGACACATTTTTATTCGATGATTTGTTAGTAGCGGTGATCACCTTTTTTCCCAGGACTGTGCATAGAATAAACTATTATCGTATAGAAAGTTATATACGCTACCATTTTGTCTTATAATTTGTACAAAAGCATATCCACAACAAAAGGAATCTTTTTGCTTGTTGTATCAAAGCAATTTTATTGAATCAGATTACCTTAAAAGTTGAACTTTTAGTTGAAAAAGGCATTTTCTCACTTCTAAGTTCTAACAAATTATCGGTTCAGTCACAAGAACTGCTTAAATTTTGTTTTTAAATTTATCCAAACAGGAAATATTGTAACTTGAATAGATTTCATTTTCTCGAAATTCACGCAAAAGAAACGAACTTTGAACTCTTTTCTCTTATATTTTATTTTTATTGGTTTGATTTTTACGCAAAACATGATAATTTAACTCGTGTTTCCAAATGCTTAAACTTTTGTTAAAAAATTAAAGCAGTTGCACGTGATAACCTACAAACAGGTTTTTACGTAGCGGTCAAAAATTATGATTAGTTACACGATTTTTAATTTACGTTATGGATTACACCGTAATAACATATGGAAAATTTAAAATGTTATTCAAGATGTAATAGTTTAGCTTTTAAAAAACAGTATGACATTTTTTTGTGATTTATATTTTTAAAACGCTTTCCTTATATATTTAGTGATTCTATTTCTCCTTAGATATTGTTATTATTTTTTTAATTTAATTTGTGCTTTCCGAAAGATCAACACAAATAAATTTTTTAACTTGAAGATAAAAGAAAGGCTTCCAATTTTTTTTAAAACTTGGGTTTTATATTAGGGATAACATTAGAGTATCTTTATAATAGAGGTACGACCATATTGGAAGTTTTTGTCCAAAATATGGAAACCCTCATTACAAGAACTTTGGATGAATTCACTTACTTCTAAATTTACATTAGTTTTGCGATTATGGCAAGCCTGCTTTGTAGCCTTTTGTCCAAAACATCTCAACAAATTTTATTTCGCAAATCCCTTATTTTAAGGCACCCTAGGGAAAACTGGTTAAATAACTTTTATTTTAAAAGTATAGCTGCATATGATATATTCACTTACTTATAAGAATTAGACATTGTTCATTGTATGTATTGTTAGGTTTGAATGTTTGTCGAGAAAAAAATGGAAAGTGTCTCATCGGTGATATTTTTTATGCCGCTACTGTCGAACGTGACAGAACGTGACAGAACGAACTGCCGTCTTCGTGACAGGTGTTCGTTGCAAAAATTTTGCAAATTTACGTCGAAGTTTACTATTTGAAAATAGCCGTCTTAAAAAGGAGGTCTGTGGGACACGTACTGGTATTTCCTTGACAAACATAAATCGTAACTATGCTCCATAAAACAAAAAAATTACTACTTACATGTTTAATTGTGTAGGCTTTACTTAGTTACAAATTTTGCTTTTACTTTCTTTAATTTACTTTGTGCATTTTAAAGGAAAAACAAAAATATTTAAAGCTTAAAATTTTAGTATATCTTGCGTTTTCATGAATGTTATTTTTTCTTTCCTTAAAGAACTGTTTTTTTCTATAGTTTACTTTCTGCATTTAAAAAAAATAATAACAAAAATATTTTCTTAAAGATTGTAATTAAAAAACAAGTGTCCCAATTCGTTGCGTGTAAAATTACTTCTAATATAGCTTGAATATATTTTTTCCTTTGAAATATATTTCAATATAATTAATTTTCAAACTTACAAAAATTATACTCTTTTATATAGAAACTGATTGCCATTTTAACTGTAATTAATAAAACGAAAAAGTTTTTCTCATACTTTAAGTAATATTTTTTTGGGGTTGAAAATATTGCATTTTCTTTAATTTAATTTATGTGTATTAAAGTAGCAATAAAAATAAATTTTTAAAGTTTGAAATATAAAAGAATCCTCCTAATTTGTTTATTTTTTTATTGTTGTTCATTATTTATAAAATAGTTTAAGTAACTTTCATTTTTTTTTTTAAATGTAAGCTCGATATGAATTAATTCATATACAAATATGAGAATGATTTTTTTAGTTATAAAACATACTTATCTAGAACATCTCCGATAAGTATCAAACGAAGTTTATCAGCAATTATTCATAGTTTATTATATATACCGTAATTAATTATATTGTTATACTATAATTAATAAACCGAAAGAGTTTTCCTCGCAGTTAATTTTTTTTCTTAATATTTCCTTTAAAATATTGCCTTCTTTGTAATATACTGAATATTAAAATAGCACCAGCATAAATTTTAAAATTTTAAAATTTAAAAAAAAGTAGATTTAAACTTATTTTGACCTTATTGACTTTGATTAGGTATAAAATTTGACCAAACGTCCCCAAATTTCTCCAAAATTTGGGAACGGAAGTCACGTGGTTCATGCAATTCAAGCGATTTTTGATTTAAAAATCTTATCAAAATTTCAAAGCTGGTAAATTCGTGGCATTTAAAAATTGATAAAGTTGAATATATTTTAAAGATATGAAAGCTTTGATTTTGAAAACCCATTATAAAATTTGGTCGCCTTATTTACAACGTAATTTAAATATCTTTTATTTTTTATGTACAGCTAAATACGAATTAATTATTTTATAAAAGTAAGACTATTTTATCTACCGGGTTATGAAGCATGCTTAACTAGATTATCTCCTACAAGGATCAAACGGAGCTGATCAGAAATAGTTCATTGTTTATTTGAAGGCACTCAATCGTAAAGATTTTAATCTATGATTCGTGGTCTTAGATCCAATATCTAACTGTGTCTCCGGGGGTGTATTTTCCAGAAAGATGCGAGAAAGATGCTT
The DNA here is from genome assembly GCA_963931845.1 of Maratus michaelseni. Lineage (NCBI taxonomy): Eukaryota > Metazoa > Arthropoda > Arachnida > Araneae > Salticidae > Maratus > Maratus michaelseni. The sequence goes on from OZ007586.1 coordinate 440,705,150, forward strand.
CATCGTTTTTGGGCGGATAGGACACCCCGAGTTTTCGAACTAGCAAAATTGGGCGGTGTGTTTGTGGGGCGTTGTCAGATCGATAAAAGGCCCCAAAGAATGATACACCCTTCACCTTTCATATTTCTACCTTATTCATTCTTCATGTTTCGTAAAAGCAAGTGAGCTTTTCATTTACTTAATGTGTTTACCACCTTCACGCAAAAGCCTTGAAAGATGATATCGGGAAATTCAGTTGATAGTAACAATCATGCTTTTTATAAGATTGCTTTCTGAAAGAAGGAATGGGGAAAAAAGATTTTCGAAAATGAATATAAATTCCTATCTATTTTTCAGAAAGATGCTAAGTAATCAGTGCTGGGAATCGGCATGATTTAGTGTGACATACATTCTCAAAAATTCATTAAGGGTCTCGCTATATATATTTTTTTACGATCTTTGTACTTTAAGTATTTTACAATATCATTTTGACAAATTATTAAACCATTTTATGGAGAAAAAGTATTTTATCAATAAAATAGACAATTGTTTTAGTAAAAAAAGAATTTTTCAAAAAAGATAAAATATAATTTTAAAATCATTCTTCCTGTACAGATATAATTTTTCTCTGTAATTTTTGTTATAATACTTTTAGAGTTCTTGCCTATATCTTTAAAGATCGGAATACAAGGAAATGTAACTAGTTTAAGAGAAAAGAAATAAAATGTCATGAAATATAAAAATACATCAAAATCTATTATTTTACTTAGCATTTTTATTGGTGGTGGCAACATCTGACCAATAAATTTTGATTTTACTGCAATTTTTTTAACTTCTATACATCCCACAATTTCCATTTTTACACCGTCGAATAGGAAAATAAACTTTCTTTCAAATGCATTTCGTTTGAAACGTATTTATTTTACTGATTTTTTATAGTTTTTAAAATGGTTATTAAGGATTATTTTTTAAAAATCTATCTTTATCCTGTGCAGCCTGATTACGAAATATTAACCAGTTTCCACACAAAACGGTATGAATTGCCCAGCATTTGTTTCCGACTAATATTCCATAGCGAAATTAAAAATGCATCAATAAATAAATAAAATAATAAAATAATATAATTAAAGCACCCATGGAATCGCTTAATCTCCTAAACCACTGAAATTATCCTAATTAAAAAGGTTGCTGTAAGTAGCAAAATCTTTAGCGATTTATTTGCTATTAACTCCAGTTATGTAAAAATATAGCTTTTAATAAATTTCAAATCTCTATTTGAATACATTATTGATATTTTTCATATGAAAATAATTTTTTATTTTGTCAGAAGGTAAACTAAAAATTATATATTAAATGTAAAAAATTTATTAGAGTTTTCAATTAAAAAAATGGTTTTCATCTATGATCTGTAAACAGTGAAGCCCGGATTGGATCCCCTCGTATTTATAACTAGCCGATCCGCCCGGCGTTGCCAGGTCTCCTCAAAAAAAGTACGAAACGCGAAAACACTCTAAAATCGCTGCATGAAACCGTTCCTCCGGTAACCATTTCGTCTGTCGGAAAATAAATATAGAGACGCTCCCCGAAGCGGAAGTAAATTCAACATGATCCCCTCAAATGTCTGTGTCATTTGATTCAAAGCGGGTCAGTTTTAAGCTATCGTTCGAATTTCACAAAATTTGCTTTTTCCTAATCAGAAAAATAAACTACGTATACTGCGAGTTTTGAATCGATACCTCCAATAGTTTTCTTAATATTCGAGGATGAGTGGAAAAGAGACTATTTCGTTGTCTGCGATTACCAAATCGGTAATTTTCTTTTGCGGTTTCGATAAAAATAGCCATTTTCGGTGCACGTTCACTTAAATCTTCTAATTTCACTCCTACAGATCACATTCTGTTCTAAACAAACATCTTTCCGAAAGAAATATCGGCATTTGTTCCCGCTGCCTACGGCACAGTAAAGCAAGCGTACTGCGGAGGTACGCCAAAATCTTTTAGCTCCAATTTCCACTGCCAGGGCGCGCCAAATCTTATCTTAATTAGTTAATGTTAAGTTGAATGAACTAATTACCGTTGAAATCGGACACATAGAACCCGAGAAAATGAATACCCCCAATGGAGATTGATATTCAGAAATGGTGGTAACCAAGAGCTGAAAAAATTATACTGAAGTTTATTTAGCACCTGGGAGACCTGGGAAGAATGTTAGAAGAGATTTCGTTTGAATCGGAATAATATTAAAAGCAAAATCTTTTAGTTCCACTTTCCACCTCCAGGGGGCGCACTCTGTTCTAAACAAGCCTCTTCCATAACGAAACTCCGGCACTTGTCCTCGCTGCCTACGCCGTATAACAAGCGCGCTGCGCACGTGCTGAGGATATTTTAGTTCTATTTTCCACTGCCAGGAACGCCAAATCTACATCTTAATTAGCTATCTACAGGGTGTTTATAAAGTCCCGGACCCATTTTGATGTTTAATAACTCATAAAATAATAAAGATAGATTAAAATTAATAACATAAATGGTTAGATAGACTCAAAAAGTTTCATGACCCTTGTCAATGAACTTCCACGTGTGCCCCCTTCGTCGCACGGAGAATATCAAGTCGATAGTCAATTTCACGCCAGGTAGCGGCAAGCATGTCGGCATCCACAGAGGCTATTGCGGTTGTAATTCTGGCTTTTAAGTCATCAATGTTCGACACTCTCTTCCTGTAAACATTGTCCTTTACAAATCCCCAAAGGAAAAAGTCCAGCGGCGTTATATCAGGTGATCTGGGTGGCCAAGGAATTGGACCTCCTCGCCCAATCCATCTTCCTGGAAAATGGTCATTCAAAGAAGTACGAACGATGGTACCACAATGAGGTGGTGCACCATCTTGTTGCAAAAAGACATGTGGCTGAAGCTCTTCTAGTTGTGGAAATACGAAGTTTTCCAACATGTCTAACAAGATGGTGCACCACCTCATTGGGGTACCATCGTCCGTACTTCTTTGAATGACCATTTTCCAGGAAGATGGATTGGGCGAGGAGGTCTAATTCCTTGGCCACCCAGATCACCTAATATAACGCCGCTGGACTTTTTCCTTTGGGGATTTGTAAAGGACAATGTTTACAGGAGGAGAGTGTCGAACATTGATGAGTTAAAAGCCAGAATTACAACCGCAATAGCCTCTGTGGATGCCGACATGCTTGCCGCTACCTGGCGTGAAATTGACTATCGACTTGATATTCTCCGTGCGACGAAGGGGGCACACGTGGAAGTTCATTGACAAGGGTCATGAAACTTTTTGAGTCTATCTAACCATTTATGTTATTAATTTTAATCTATCTTTATTATTTTATGAGTTATTAAACATCAAAATGGGTCCGGGACTTTATAAACACCCTTTATATCTTAATTCGATCATTTTAAGTTGAATGAACTAATTCCCGATGAAATTGGGCCCATAGAACCCGAGAAAATAAATACCTACCTTTGCGATAAATATTCAGAAATGGTGGTAACTAAGGGCTGAAATAATGATACCGAAGTTTATTTAGTACCTGTGGGACCTGAGAAGAATGTTAGAAAATATTTCGATTGAATCGAACCAATATTAAAAAAGTTGTGATTTTGTGTCAGGGGGGCAAGGGGATAGTTTCGATTGAGAATTAATGACTTATTTAAATTACGACAGGAAACCCCCTTCCCCCAGAAAATTAAACAAATGACGTTTAACATTAACTATTATCGTTAACTTTTGAAGCAGAAACAAAATGGCGCATTTTTTGTCTTGACATGCAAATATAGTAAGTTATCGTTGCCAATTTCCGAAATCAAAGATGTAAATGACGTGCTGTACTCACGATGATACGACGTACTGACGATGAAAAAACTCTAAAAATCGCTGTTTGAATTCGAAATAATTTTTATTATATTGGGCTAAAAAATTGGACAAAAATAGAATTCATATTAAAATGTATTTAAAAAAAAAAAAAAAAAAAAAAAAAAAAAAAAAAAAAAAAAAAAAACGCTGCAAAACGTGAAAAAACTTAAAAAAAACGCATAAACAATTTAAATTAAAAAAAAAATCCAAATCGGTATAGTTAACCCACACTTTCCTTTTAAAATCATGATATTTTTAATCTTTAAAGGATTATCAACCCTCTCCAAGCTGAAAAGAGAAAAAAAACAAGTCGTTGGTGGCCACCGTAATACTTACCCATCATGGATATGCCTAATGTAAAATATTAAAATAAAAAATGTGTAAACTACTTATAAAATGCATTGCAATTCGAATGAAATCGTGGCTTGATGTCGTCATAAACTTTGAAGGCTCGATTACTGAATTGCTTAAAAGAAACATCCTTATAACTCCAAAAACAATAATCCTATTAACTAGCGGTTGATTGCATCTGATTAAGCATCAATTTTCCAATTAAAATATATCTTTGAATTGAAATTTGGATGAAATACAGGGTCATGAAAAATCGAAGAGTGTGGTAAATAGGATTACAAATATCTCGGTAACTAATTATCCGATCGACTTCATGCTTTATGCAAAATTTATGTTTTTTTTATTGTCTTTTATACTCACTCCTTAAAATAAACAATTTCGAAAATTGTTATATACCTTTTATAAGAACGAATATTTCGAGAGTCCGAAAAAAATAGTTCCGGATAATCGAGGTTACTGAAATTCAATAGGCTTCTTCCCATTATTACATACTAAGTACATACCAAATTTCAAGTCTCTATCTCAATTTGTTCGGGAGATAGAGCGTTTACAGACACACAGACACACAGACACACAGACGGACGGCAAGTTTTTTTTTTTTCTAAAAATATGTTTTTGGAAATCTCCAGTGTCTGAAACGTGTATATCCGTCAAAAAAAAATCTATTTTCAAAACGATTACAAGACTTACCCTATACTACGCATGATGGGTAAGTAAAATCACAATTTTGGACATATCTGAGGCCGAAATGGAGATAACCAACGAACCAATCAAACATTCTGGGGAAAATTTTTTAGTGGCGGAGGAAAAAATTCGCCAAAAATTCAAGAATCGCTGTACGATTTTCAAAGAAACTTTATTGTAAAGAGCATAAAATTTACTATATTGGGCTAAAAGAATGGAACAGAATTTCTCTTACTAATGTGGAAAAATCGCAGCAAAACGTGAGAAAATGCTAAAAATCGCATAAAAAATGAAATTAAAAAAATCTAAACAAAAATTTCCAAATCGGGCTTCGAAGTGCAAAATTTCATTCTTATTGCTTCCAAATTATTAGCTCTGTGTGTAGCGGTCTCTTCAGAACACGGTGGATAGACACACACACACACACGAACTTCTTTACTTATTATTATAGATTACCGGAACTTATTTAACTTCGGTAGAATAATTCATATCGCTACATGAAATTTTAAAAAGTCCACCTCGCTGATTAGATATTCAGTTGATAAGAACTTTAAACTATAACAAGAACATTGAAATAAAAACAAGAGCACTGGATCATATTATGTAATAACTGAATAGCAATTACCAATAGATTTGAATTACTTAATTGCCACCATAAAAAAATCCGTTTCTCAAAATCAATATTTTAAATAAAAATTTAATTATTTTATACTTATAGTTTTAATTAAGTTCTAGATATAAATAACTGAAATCGTAACTTTTAACATATTTTATTAAAAAAAAGTTTTTTTTTTTCCTGACGTAACTTTAAGATTTTACTTTATTTAATATTACAACACATTAAAAAAATATTTGAAAGCGAAAATTATAATATCACATATTGGTAATAAAGACAAAGAAGTTTTAAAAAATACGCAAGTGATAAATGTCTACGACTGAGGCTTTTTTAATTAGAGTTTTATTTATAAAAACAGCCACATTTTTAATTACAGTTATTACACGATCCAGAAAATCAGACGTTTGATTAATCTAGTAATTATAAAGGTAAGCAAGAAATTAATAAACATGCTGATCATAAGAAAATGTGTTTAAAATTACTCGAGATATAATCAGCCGTTAAAATTATAGGTTGTAGGAATTATTAACGCATAGTGTGATATTGATACAGAAATGAGAAAGAATGAAATGTCTTTTTACGTGGAGTTTTGTTCATAAATTATTTTAAGAAAAGAAGTTAAATAATTATATAATTAATTTGCTGCTATTTATTTAATAAATGATCATTAGACTGTTTGTTTTTGCCATATTAATAATATTTTTGATATAATGGCAAACATATATGTATGTAGATTCCGGTTAGTTGTGACACAACTTTTTCAGTATGTTTTCTCTCCATAAAGTGGCGGGCCAAATTATTAGAAGCAATTTTAAAGCTTTTTCGATTTTGTTTTTAATATTTTCTCTTAATTATAAACAGCTGCCCTAATTAAACTGTGTCTCAACTAATCGGAATCTAACCAACTGAATAACCGGAATCATAACTCCCTGAAACAAATATAGCTGTACATAAACTTTTTCATGCGTATTGTGCGTATTAACGACACATAAAAATGCACCCAAATTTTCCCCAAATGTGTACAAATATCTGCTATTTTGACTGTCATAAACCAATTTTATAAGCAAATCAAATTATGATCAAATTACTTTTATTTAATTATCTCAAAACTTAAAATTAACATATATAATGTTTATCTGTATAGAAAGATGTTAACGACATATAATAGATTCCGGATAAGTGGGACATATCGGTTTTAGCACGATTTCTCGGCTGATTTAATTATCAGATGAAAAGTTAATGACGTTATTCAATTTTGTACATTTTGCCCCAATTAAACGGTGTCCCAGAAAACCGAAATTTCATGGCTCCCAAATGTCCACCAACTGAATACCAATAATTTTTAACAGAAAATTTCATGGTAGGCTTCTACAACATTTGCGCAAAAATGTACCTCCGAAGTTGATTTCTGCAAAATTTGCAAGAAAAATCTAAAAATGCAATTTTTCTAAGAAAATACCTGTATTCAAAAAGCGCACCATTTGGGAGCCCACTTTTGAGAATTTTTTTTTAAGTACAACAAATACCTATACAATTTCAAATTTTCTTTTAAAAAATGTACACAATATGTGCGATTAAACAAAAATCTATTTGATGTATAGTTCCAAAATTTATATCTATCTTTTAAATCAAAACATATCCGTGAGTAACTTTGAGATGATATCAAGGTTGGCAACACCTGACCAGTACATTTTGCTGTTACAGCAATTTTTTAACTTCTAAACATTGCACACTTTCAATTTTTACACCATCGAATACGAGCAAGTGGGTAAGTGTGATCGAAAATCCCACAAATGGTTTCGTTTAATATTCCTTTCAAAACACTTTATCCTTTAATTAATAAGTTCAAATCATTAATTTATAACTATTAAATCATTATGCTTTATCAACACACTTTATCAATAAGAAAATAGATGGCAGCACCATTAAATTTAATATTAAAATGATTTTAAGAGAAAGCTATTTTTCAATCAAATTAAAAATATTCAAGAAATGCTTTTCAGATAATTGTAACAGCATATGTTCTTGGATGTCGAGTGTGGAAATTGGCAAGCGAAAACGCATCTAAAACATTACATTATAGAATTTAAATTTTGAATGATAAAAAAAAGTTACTTCAATAGAAGAAATTTTAATGAATTAAAAGAGAGATGGCTGCACTAGTCATCAACGAGAACTGATGACTTAAAGAGGAAACTTAATATTTAAAAATAAGAGCTACTAAAAATTATATATTTAAATAAAATTCAAAGATCCGAAATTTAAAAATAATTAGCTGAGGTTTAAATACATTTTCAAATTTCTAAAGACAAAAAAAAAATGTTTAAACGAAATTTATATCGCAGTATATCTCATGAATTTAGTGGACGTCGAAGCTAAAATTAAAATTATGAATTTTCTCAAAACAAAACAACTTGTTTAAACGAAATTTAAAATTCCAAAATTTAAAAAAAAATAGCGAAAATTTAAACAAAATTAAAAAAATCGCAATTTTTCGAATTAAAAAAATAATTGATAAAATATTTTTCAGCAACTTTTGGCCTTAAATCGGAATAAAAATTACAAAAATTCTGTAAAATCTAATCTACTAGATATTGAAATTTATTCCGGGGAAAAATTTTAAAACTCCAACGCCAAGCTTCGATCCAGGATCCTTTTGAACAGCATGCAAACACGTTACCTCTGTTTTAAATTTTGGTCGGATGTCATTTTTCGTAAGAAATGGTCGGATGTCATTAAATTAATTTATTTAATTAAGATAATATAAGAGTTTTTCCAAATTTTGTGATTTGTCGTGTGATCTGTGGTACTATTGAGCTATAGGTATGCAAAATTTCAAGTATCTAACTTATACAGTTTCCGAGAACGAACTCTGTGACAGACATACAGACAGAGGAATGAGACGAATAGGGTTTCGTCAGATGAGCGAAACCCTACAAAAATTTCTTTCAAATGCAATTTGCTTGAAAAGTGCATCTCAATTTATTTCTTTTTTATGGTTTTTGAAAGCATGATTTTTTAAGAATCTATCTCTATGGTGTGCACCTCGATTACAAAAGGTTAACCAATTTGCACTTAAAACAATAAACATTGCTCAATATTTGTTTCCGACTAATATTTCTTAACAAAACTAAAACTTCACCAATAAATAAAAAATAATAAAATAATATAAATAAAACGCAGATTTAAAAGACATGTAATCAAATCATACAAACACTGAAATTTTCAGAATAAAAAAGGTTGCTTACATTTTTTACTTATTTCTCTAGGCAGCAGCTATAAGCTAAATTATTTGAACATTATATTTCTCATACTATCGATAATTATCAGAAAATTAGTCTGAAATTAAATGAATATTTTTTATATTAGTCAGAGCTATTGAATACATTTATATAATTTCAGTAGAATAATAAAAAACAAGTGAGTTCTTCAAAAGCATAATTCTTTCAAATGGAGTGATTTTTTTAATGTTTTTCCAAACTGCTGTTTTTTATAGCCCAGGGGAAGAATTGTGTCTATTGATTAGTTAAGAATGTTTTCGGTTTCCAGAGCTCCCCAAGTCTGCCCTGGTCATCGTAAAGTTATGTTCAGTTAATGATTTTTTCTTCTGTTAATGCTGAATAAAATTGTGTATAATACATTCATCTACGCTCTGTCATTAACTTGTAAATCTGTTCTATGTGTTAAAAAAATCTATTTTATCTAGTAGTCTATCACCCACTGCTATGAGTTAATAAACAAAGATATATAAGTTCATCACACGCCTCAAGTGTATAACTAATACAAACGACGCAGAAAAAACCGTCTGTACAAGACTCTATTAGGTGGGTTTAAATATTAACCGATCAATTTATCGGGGGTTCACACGCTTCAAGTAGTGCATAACTACTACAAAGGAAGCAGAAAAATCGTATGCACAAGAATTTATTAAATGGGATTTAATATTAACTGATCAATTTACTGGGAGTTGATCAACGACTAGTGCAATCATCCAATATAATTTGTTTTTATGGACAGGTTTAAGGAGGATTTACTAACTCACAACGTGATAAAAAATATAAATAATATATGAAGTCGGCAATTGTGATTAAACATTTTATTGCAATGTTAACAAGTAATGAAAGTCATTTTTAATAGTAAACCGTTGGAAATTATTAGATAAATATATACGCCATAGGTAATATAAGCATTTCCGTTTTCCCAGCTAAAACTGTTAAAATAAATAAAAAAGATTTATAGAATTCATAACGCTTATAAGTGAGTCTAAATCTACATATTAAATTATTAATATTTTCTAAATAGCATTTCAATCTCATGTTCAAATGCATGCGGATGTATATATATATATTGAAATACAAAACATATAAAAATCGATATAGCTATAAAAACAAAGTATAAATTTTTAAAAAATATATTCAATAAAAAGGAGAGAGAGAGAGAAAAAAAAGCATTTAAATGTACAATGTGCCATGACACTGAAGAATTAAATATTCCCTCCTTTTATCGAATTTCTCGCCATTAATATTCCTAAACCTTCCGCAAGAATGGAAGTTAGCTGATAACAAGAAATCCTTTTCTAGTTGATTTCCAAAGATTTAAACATCACTGCGGCGCAAACCAAAATATATTGATTAATGAGACCCTCTCCGCATGGTCAGAAGTTACATAATTACAAAAAAAAAAAAAACTATAAATTCAAAGACAATAAAAATTACACTTCTCTTTCCTGTTTTTTTTTTTTTTTTTTTTTTTTTTTTTTTTTTTTTTAAATTTATAAAATCGAATTGAAAAATCTTTAATCTCTGATATAGAATGATAAACTTAAATTATTATTAGCATTTTCTTAATTATATTATCAATCAAATGATAGAGAAAATGCACTTATATCTTGATATAAAACATATATATATCGATACATATAAAATCTAAATAAAATTGAAATGTAAACATTCTTTATCTTTGAATTTTATTGAAGAAAATACTTTGAAGCAAAAATTGACATAATATTTAATAAAAATTATATTTCCGTGTTTTTTGCAAATTTTTTTTAAATAAATAAAAATGATCTATAGAAATCAAAACACTGATAAGTTAATCTAACATTTCATGTTAACTTATTAGTATTTTCTTAATAATGATAAATAATAAATGCATATATTTAAATACAATCGTGTACAAATTTATATAAACAAAATAACATTTTAAAATAAACAATATTATTCAATTTAGAATAAATATCTTCGTCATTGTGCCATGACACTAAGGAATTAAATATATTTTTTTATTATTGAATTTCCTGCCCTCAACATTCCCAAATCTTCAGTAAAAATGCAAGTAAGCTGATAATAAGCAATCCTTTTATACTCGTTTTCGAAAGTTATAAGAGTCACTGGAAAGCAAAAGCAAAATATATTGATCAATGAAACATTTCAGACAAGTAGTTACAAAAATATATACATAATCATGAAAATCGGATAATACTAATAGCTAATAAAAGTTATATTTCCGTGTCTTCTGCGAAAATTTTTAAGATAAAAAATATGATATAAAGAGTTCCGTAACGACCAATGAGTTAATCTGTAACCTGATATTAACTTATCAGACTTTATAAGTCACTAATAACATTTAAAAGTCTTGCATAATAAGACTAATAACATTTAAAAGTCATATGATTATGCAAATGTATACGAATGTCCACTTATTTAGCTACATAACATATAAAAATCGATATTTAAACAGACAAAATAATAATAATAAAGTTGCTTTTCAAAAATTATAAATTTTAAAACACCCAATGTTATCCGATTTCAAGCAAAAATTGACTTCTGCATTGTTCTATGACACTGTAAAATTAAATATTCCTTTCTTTTTTCAAATTTCCCGCACTTAATATTCCTAAATCTTCCGCAAGAATCGAAGTAAGCTGATAACAAATCCTTTTCTATTTGATGAAACCTGATATTAACTTATCAGACTTTACATAATAATATTTAAAAATCATATGATTATGCAAATGTATACGAATGGTCACGTATTTAGCTACATAACATATAAAAATCGATATTTAAACAGGCAAAATAATAATAATAAAAAAATAATAATAAAGTTTCTTTTCAAAAATTATAAATTTTAAAATACACAATGTTATTCGATTTCAAGCAAAAATTGACTTCTGCATTGTAAAAATGAAATATTCCTTTCCTTTATCGAATTTCCCGCCCTTAATATTCCTAAACCTTCCGCAAGAATGGAAGTAAGCTGATAACAAGCAATCCTTTTCTACTTGATTTCCAAAGTTTTAACCAAAATATATTGATCAATGGCACCCTCCCCACATGGTCAGGGTCAAAAGATATACGAGAGATATCATTAAAATTAAAGCAAGGCAGAAAAATGAAAAGGACTTGATCGGAAGAATGGAGCTGTGAACAAAAGAAAAGAGGAAAAAAACTCTCCAATCAATGACACGTTTTCTATCTCTTTTCAAACCCATCAAATCTGCATAACAATAGTCTGTTTAAGTTCGATTCTGTAGCATTAGCAGAGGAAATAATGAACGATGCATTAAAATTAAAAACAAAAAGTTTTGAAAGCATTACGTCTGTCTATTCAAAGCCATTTACAATTTGATTTTTCTAAAAGTTAGAAAGACCACAAACGTTGTATTTCTGAGTGAAGTTCACCTTTGAGACTTTTATATTTTATTTAATGCTTTTCAATGAAGGAGCATTTAAAAATGAAAAAAGAAAATATTCAGCGTAATGTTATCAGGAAATTGAAAAAAATATTTACAATTTTTTGTGGAAAAGTTAAGAACTTTTTTCTGCATATAATGATCTTGAGATTTTTTTTTTTAAATGCGGCACGTGGTATTTTTTATTAAGAGTCAAACTTTAGCAATTTAAAATGATATTCTCTGGAGTAATTAGTAGAATTATAGCAAGATTTTATTAAAATGTATACATATGTTAAATATTTTTATTGAATATTTTAATTTTTGGAATATGAAATCTTCAAGAAATCAATTTTAATTATTTGAGTATATGTTCAATTACATATACATAAAGATATGCGTGTGTTTTTCTTCTCATTAGAATTCAAGAGGTTGTTTTTAGTAAAAATGAATCCGAAACAATCTTCTGTATAAAGATTACCATTCGAAAATAAAGGTATTCAAATGTAAAGTCAGCAGGAACCCTGTTATCAAGTTTATGGGTATTATTTTTTTACGACTGTCTTTATAACCGCATTAAAGATTTTTTTTATTAAAAAGTCTAATATTCTTCATTAGTTGTTCGCCTAAGTTTTTATGTGAATATACTGTTAAGAAGTAAATTATTTTGTTAGTTATCTTTAAATGCTATATTGTTCTTTTTAATACAGAATTTCCACGGTCTTTGAACATGAGTAACACTATTTCCGAATAATAATCTTTGCTTTATTTGCAGAATTTCAGTCATTAAATAAGGCTATTATTAATATTCGGAGATAGTAGTTCTCAAATTCGTGGATGCGCGATAATCCTATAATTTTATACACATGCATTTACCATATGTCACTCCTGTAAATTGGTCATCTTGATTAGTTGAAACATTGAAACTTTACAAGATGTGCTTTAGAAACGTTACGTGTTAACATTTGAACAACACAAGTTATTTAAATTATGTAATCTTTCTTTAACATGGTAACAGAGTTAAAAGTAATAATAAAATGTTACAAATAATTTTGAAGAAAATAAAGATATACTAAAATGGTAGGAAAGGGGGCATAATTTTATTGTATTCAGAAACACATTTTTATGATCTTATACAATGACTTGGTAAAATTTAGTATTTGTTAAAAAGTAATTTTAATATATTTTTTTCAGTGATAGTTTTCTTAAAATGCTTTTTTAGGAAGTTATAAGACCAACTTTAAAAAAAAAATTTCTTGGGTATTTTAGAAAGACTCCCAACACATTTTTGTAATTAACATTTTCTGTAAAAAATAATTTTCTATATTTGAAATTCTACATTTATTAAAACAAGATTTTACATCTGTAATTGATTTAAATTAGATGTAACTTTTCAACAAATTACCCCTTTTTCTTATTATTTTACATTTAAGGATAAAAACGGTTTTTTTTAAATAGCTTATCACGATTTATACAAATATAATGAACATTTTTTTAAAATAAATAAAACAGTCTACATTAAATCTGTATTGCATAAAATATTTTTATATTAAAGTAAATATAAAAAAAATAATTAAAAAAAACACAATTTTTTGACAGTTGATTGAACTAATGATATACAAAATTACTTACACATATTTAAATCGACTTTGCGACCCTTGAACGCATGCAGGAATATGATAAAAAAAGACATGTTGTGCCTTTTTACATTTGATAAACTGCGAAAATTCCACAACTAAATGAATGGAAATCGAAATTCAAGAGCAAAGGGTGATAATAATGGTGTTGCTTGGTAAAATATCTCATATCGCGTAAATGAATGCCATACAAACGTACAGATTAGGTTGTTTTGATCTGAAATTATTGTATAGTTAAAAGTATGCATACAGTAAAAAACTAGTCGTTGGGAGCCACCGTAATACTTACCCATCATGGATATGCATAATGTAAAATATTAAAATAAAAATGTGTAAACTATTTATAAAATGCATTGCAATTCAAATAAAATCGTGGCTTGATGACGTCATACACTTTAAAGGCTCGTTTACTGAATTGCGTAAAAGAGGTTTTTCCTTATAACTCCAAAAATAATAATCCTGTTAACTAGCGGTTTATTGCATCAGATTAAGCGTCAAATTTCGAATTAAAATATATCTTTAAAGTGAAATTTGGATGAAATACAGGGTCATGAAAAATCGAAGAGTGTGGAAAATAGGATTCCAAATATCTCGGCAACTCATTATCCGATTGACTTCATGCTTTATGAAAAATTTATGTTTTTTTATTGTCTTTTATATTCATTTCTTAAAATAAACAATTTCGAAAATTTTTATGTACCTTTTATCAGAACGAATATTTCGAGAGTCCAAAAAAAATAGTTCCGGTTAATCGAGGTTTTTGAAATGAAATAGGCTTCTTCCCATTATTACATACTAAGTACATACCAAATTGCAAGTCTCTATCTCAATTTTTTCGGGAGATAGAGCGTTTACAGACACACAGACACACAGACGGACGGCAATTTTTTTTTCTAAAAATATGTTTTTCGGAATCTCAAGTGTCTGAAACGTGTAAATCCGTCAAAAATATTTTTTCGATTTTCAAAACGATTACAAGACTTACCCTATACTACGTATGATGGGTAAGTAATAAAATGTTTTATTTTCAGTTTGTCTTTTGGACTCGCTTGTAGAATTTTATGCAAATATTTTAATATTAAATGCAGCAAACTGTATATATACTATATATATATTTAAATTCATTTTATTCAAATTTACTATATATTCGTAATAATATTCATTATTTTTCATTTTTTCACTAATATCAGTAATGATGTATGCATGAATTTATTGTTATTCTTTCTATTGTTATTATTTGATATAACTAGTTATATTCAATTTTATTAACAATTTTACTATTTAAGCCTTTCAATGTATTGTGTCAGTATGCCTGGCTACCATAGGGGTATTCTAAGTGGTCGAGTGAGTTTTGCTTGCGATCGTGTAGTTTTACGTTATTAACATTATGGGTGAAAGAAAAAGTTATTCTGCCTTACTTTAACTTTCATATAGTATGACTGGATCTTCGGAAATTGCTGTCACTATTATGTTGCAAATATATGTTAATTAAGTTACAGTGGTTGTGTAGTCTCTAATTATATTGAGGAAACATAGGATTTTCTGAGGAGCTCGCCTTTAAAGGTACTCTAGCTGCAATCAAACTCATGTCGTGGAAGAAGCCTTCTCACAAGCTTGCTTGGCACGTGGTAAGCGAAATTGCTGCAAGATTTCGAGCGTTGGTAAGAAGTTATGTTTTCATCTGCTTAGAATAAAGTTTTTTTAAGCTCTATTTAGTTTAGTAAAATTAAGTGAAGATTGTGCTTCTAGAAAAAAGAGTTATTTTAGTGAAGTAGTTGAACTTTAGTAAATTGGGAAAATATTCCTTCTCCTAAAAAATTTTCTCTATTGAGCTATACAAATTAAATTTATTCACTACACTGCTTCTCCTCTTCTTAAAGTAAAATAATAAACTGTTGTTTTTGTTGTTACTTTGGTGTCATGTCCTCTCTTTAATCTAACAGATTATTCATTCATATAATGTAAGACGAATGACTATGGGTAAAAATGAATCAATAAGATGTATTGCAGTTGTTATAGCATTTATAATAACGGCAAAAGTAAATCAGGACTATCTAGTTATAAAAACACTTTAATTATTGTAAATTTGTTAGCACTGAAAAATGTGTTAAGTTTTTTAAATTTATAAAATATTTGTTTTTTTTTAATATTAAGGAATTTATTTGAATAGTATAAAAACACATATTTGAGTTTTTGTTTAATAAATTGGATTTTATTTTTTTTTCTATGCATAATACAATCTTAAAGTTGATTCATTTTTGAGTATTTACTTATTATATTAGTCAAAAACATGTATTTATAATGAATTTTGAATTTTTCTCATGCTGTTACTGAAAAGATTTTATGAAATAAGTATTACTAGCATGAAAAAAAAAAAGAATGATATTTAAATAGAGAACTATTTAAAAAATATATTATTTTCTTCACATAAGAAAAATAATATAGGAGATTATTGTTCCAGTTCCTTAAACACATAATAATTGACATGTTTTTCTTTCTGTTTTTCTGAAATATATTGTATACCATTTATCTCTAACTATGGCGAAACATTAATTTACAACCCATCACCTGCACATGATCGTTTCATCTAAAGATAATTCCTTCTTATTATATCTTCCTTAGAAGAAATTTATTACTACTGATTTTTTACCTTTTGCGCGATTAAGGGTTTGAAACTTTCATCTACACCTCTATTGAAGAGTAATGTTTTCTTTTTTGCCTGCAAAAATGAAGATTTAAAATTCCTTTTCATCACTAAATTATATCACCAAAGGTAAGTGGAGTTTTCTCTTTTGGTACACCTTTGATCGTTCTCCCAAATTCATTCAATCTTCGAAATTGAATGCACTCCAGCGATTCTAGAGTCATGATGAGGTCTAACCTAATGACGAAGTTCCCAAACGCAATGGAGAGGGTCCAAGAAGCACATTTCCTTTGACCAGAGTAGAGCGGATTAAAGTCAGTCGCCAGTGAAGCGTTCATCCACTCCTTAACTAACACATGAGTGCTTTTATATCGAAAGGGTGCTTATTTTTGCTTCGCTGCAGCATTAACTTCAGCCTGGTCAAGAATCGCCGCGGTATTCCTTGCTGTTTTTCTTTGGCCCATTTAATTACTTGGGGTTACATTAGGATAAAAGTGTTGTTGGGCTGAGTTGATCCGGAATTGTGCGTAAACATGGAAGACATTTAAAAATGGCTGGATTGTCAACAATATATATTTGATAATATATTGCATAAACGAAAGAAATTTAAGGAAAATTAATATTTTGGTTTTTAAATTCATTAGTGAGAGATATTAAGAAAATAAAACATTTATTGAATGCTTTTCTTCTTATTAAAAAAGTTATATTTTAAATGGCATTTTAATTAATTATTTTATTTATTTTATTATTTATCTTTTTAATTAATTAATTAATTAATTAATTTATTTGTGATTTAAAAAAAATTATGACAGTTTTTATATGGTAATTACAAAGTGTATTTATTTTTGCTTCGCTGCAACATTAACTTTAGCCTGCTTAAGAATTGTCGCGGTATTTCTTGCTTTTTTTCTTTGGCCCATTGAATTACTTGGGGTTACATTAGGATTAAAAGTGCTGTTGGGCTGAGTTGATCAAGAATTGTGCGTAAACTTAGAAGACGTTTAAAAATGGCTGGATTGTCAACAATATATATTTGATAATATATTGCATAAATGAAAGAAATTTAACGAAAATTAATATTTTGGATTTTAAAGTCATTAGTGAGTGATATTAAGAAAATAATACATTTATTGAATGCACTTTTCTTATTATTAAAAAAAGTTATATTTTAAATGAACTTTTTTATTTTTGAACATTTATTATCGAACCTTTTATTTTATTTTATTTATTTATTTTATTATTTATCTTATTAATTAATTAATTAATTAATTTATTTATTTATTTATTTGTGTTTCAGAAATTTTTTAAAACAATTTTTATATGGTACTTACAAACGGTTCTTATTTTTGCTTCACTGCACATTAACTTCAGCCTGGTCAAGAATCGACGAGGTATTCCTTGCTGTTTGTCTGTGGTCCGTTTAACTACTTGGGGTTACATTAGGATAAAAGTGTTGTTGAGCTGAGTTGATCCGGAATTGAGAGTAAACATGGAAGACGTTTAAAAATGGCTGGATTGTGAACAATATACATTTGATAATATATTGCATAAATGAAAAAAATTTAAGGAAAATTAATATTTTGAGGTTTAAATTCATTAGCGAGTGATATTAAGAAAATTATAGATTTATGGAATGCACTTTTCCTACTATTCAAAAAAGTTATATTTTAAATGACATTTTATTTTATTTATTTATTTATTTTATTTTTTATCTTATTTAATTAATTGCTTAATTTATTTATTTATTTGTGTTTCAGAAAATTTTTATAACAGTTTTTATATGGTGATTACAAAGTATGCTTATTTTTGATTTTCTGCAGCATTAACTTCAGCCTAGTCAAGAATCGCCGCGGTATTACTTGATGTTTTTCTTTGGCCCATTCAATTACTTGGGGTTACATTAGGATACTTTTTTTTTGGGGGGGGGGGGGCTGAGTTGGTAAGGAATTATTCGTAAACATGAAAGACGTTTAAAAATGTCCGCATTGTCAAAAATATCTATTTGTCAAGGTAATATACAAAAGAAAGAAATTAATATTTTTCGTTTTAAATTCATTAGTTATTGATATTAAGGAAACAACGGATGTATTGAACGCAGATTTCGTATTATAAAAGAAAAAATATATTTTAATTCAAATATATTTATTTTATTTATTTGTAACTCAAAAACTTATCTCTATTAATGTTTTGATATGGTAAATACAAAATATTAAATATATTTTGCCAAATATATATAATGAAAATTGTTTTATTGTCTTTTTTCAAATAATTATTTACTGATATTAGGAAGCTTTTTTTTTTTTTTTTTTTTTTTTTGCTTCGTGGTAGCATTAACTTTCGCGTGGCCAAGAATACCCGTAGTATTACTGACTGTTTTTCTTTGGCCTATTTAATTACTTGGGGAAGGGGTAATTAGGACAGGGACGGTGAAACCACGTGCCGGAAGGCCAATTGATATAAATTTTCCTGAATAGTTTTCTTCGCCTTATTTAATCTCAGAATTCCATTCATTAAATAAGTCAAAGAATATTTTTCCAAAAGAGTGGTGGCAATTGGCTTTTGGCACGCGGGTTCGCCGCCGCTACATTAGGATAAAAGGGTTGCTGAACTGAGTTGATCGGGAATTGCGCGTAAACATGAAAACGTTTAAAAACATCCGGAATGTCAATAATATCTATTTTTGAATACTACTATATTTCTAAATAGTAATCTTGGTCTTATTTTAAATCGGAATTTCTGTATTAAATAAAACGAACACTTTTATTCAAAAATAGGGGTTCTCAAAAATACAGAGAGTTGGAAGCTTTGTAAATTTATGCCATATTATTATTTTTAATTTTAAATACATTAGTTATTGATATTAAGAAAATATTACAGTATTCAATTCATCTTTCTGATTACTAATAAAAGTTATATTTTAATTGATGTTATCTATTTTATTTATTTATTTATAACTCGGAAATGTTTTTATGTTTTTTCGTGAATATTTTGTGTCCGGTAAGTACAAGGTGTATTTATTTTTGCTTCGAAGTAGCATTAATTTCAGCCTAGTTACGAATCACCCTTTTTTTTTTTTTTTTTTTTTTTGGGGGGGGGGGGGCATTTTATTACTTGTGGTTACATTGGGATAAAAGTGTTGTTGGACAGAGTTGATTCTGAACTGTGCATAAACATTTGAAATACGTTTAAATAAACTAAATTGTTTTTAATATATATCTGTCTATATATCATATTAAAAAAAAAAAAAAAAAAAAAAAAAAAAAAAACCTGTGATTTTTCCAAATTTCTGAATATTAATATTCCCGAATTTATTCGAAAATAGTAATTATCAAAGAAAAATAAACGAAGTGTTGGTATCTTTTTACACAGTACACTGAAGAAGACGTTAGAAATAACAAATGACAAGGCCTAATAGGACTTGTACACCATCTGCAGCTGTGTAAAGTTATGTCAGATTAATATTTTGGGATTTTAAATTCATTAGTTTTTGATATTTTGAAATTAATATATGTATTGACTGCACTTTCTATTATTTTTAAAACAGTTATATTTTAAATGTCTTTTATTTACTTATAACCCGCAATCCGTTTTTCCATGCCTTTTTTCATTTTCAATTTAAAGGGTGCTTTTTTTTATTAGTTTCAGCATTAACATAAGCCTTATTCAATATTAGAATAAGGCTGATGATTAATTTTATTCCTTGGTCAAGAATCGCCGCGGTATTCTTTACTGTGTGTCTCTGGCATGTCGAAATGACACCAACGGAAGTTCTAGTGTAAATTTATTTTGTAATAAAAGTAAACAAAAATTAAATGGGCGTAAAATATGTTAAAGATGGCTAGTTTTTCCATACTATCTGCTAAGTTAATATATTATAGAAACGATGCGTTTACTACAAGAAATATCAAGTGTTTGAGTTCATTTTTTAAATACTTAAAAATGTTTTCTGAATTCTGAAACTACTCTTTATCTGAATTTTTTTATTGTTTTTTATTATAAGTTATAGGTATTTAATTGTAATTAAAATTAAATTAAAATTAAATTTATTGTGTATTTTCAAAAATGCTTTATTTGTGTGTGTTTGATGCGTTATATACAAGTAAAAGAGATATTAATTTATTTTCAATAAAAAAATGTGCATTCAAGACGTTAAACAAAGTTAGATTGTCCATATTATCTGCTAATAATTTTATTATAGAGTTTTAAAACTCTTTTTTTCCCCCAAAAAGTAAGTCTGCATTTCGAATGCAATTTTTTAATTATTTTTATTAAGAAGTAATTTTGAAATTATACATTTACTATCCATAGCGCAAATGTTTTTATTATAATTGTTTTGATTAGCATGTACAAAATGTTCAATGAATCATTTTCTTTTTCGAAATGAAAATCATGTACATCTCAATTATACTCCTAGAAAAAACTCAACATATAAAACTTTCAGTTTTATTACGTCCGGTCGTTTGCTCTGCCTACGATATTTAAACAAAAATTTTGAATGCAATTTTTAAATTATTTTTTTTAAAGTAATGTTTAAATAATGAAATTACTTTGCATCTCACGAACGTTTTTACTATGATTGTTTTGATATAGCATGCGTAAAATGGTCAATGAATCATTTTCTTTTGCAAAATAAAAATTATGTACAGCCTAACTCTGCTATAAGAAACCTTTAATAAATAAAACTTTCAGTTTACTACTTCCGGGCGCTTGCGTTCGTTACTATATATAGACAAAAACTTTAATGGGCAAAAAATTACTTTATTTACATCGCGTTGACTTGTTATATGACGGATTTTTCGCAAGAAAGTTTAATCACCTATTTTACTCTAATTCATTTTAAATTTCGTAGTGTAGATGCAAATTTTAGTTAAGTAATGCCTAAATTGAGAAATTAACATCAATAACTCTTTGAAAAAGAAAGATTTTATTTTGGTTGGGCGAAACAAAATATTCAACATAACGAAAATTATAAGATTATTAAAGCATTTGAAATGCTTGACATTAAAATGTTTATGAAAGTTCTAAAATTGTAAAATAAAGTTTATTTAAAAATTCAGATTTTGCAATTGGATATCCGATTGCATTTTTTCTTCATTTTGGTTTATTTTCGTTATAAACGTTATTGTAACGTTGCTGACTTGTTGACAAATTTTCCAGAAATACATTGGAATTTCATCTGAAAATTTTGTAGCATCCCCTTCGATCACATTGACGAATGAATATAAAAAAAGACACGTGAATATAAGTCCTTATTTTGATATTCATTTGTGAACGCAATTCGGAGATCGGAAACAGAGAATACTCTTCTTTGTGTATCAACAGAGTGTATCCAGTAGATAAGCATATGAAAGCCGTTATGTAGTATTCCAAGCGGTTTTCAAAAAACAAGCTTTAAGAGTTAGGTTACACTTTATAATTGAATAAATTACGCCTTTGGAAAGCGGTTCAGCAGCGTGTTAATTTCTGATTTTTCCGTCATGTTCGATTCCTGAACAAACTTTTCGCAGCGAAAATATTCGTCAATTAATTTCAGTATGCACATGAGCAAAGATTAAGGTCGGACAAAATTCATATGTATAAAGAAAAAAAAATCTGACTAAATGTAAAAAGATGTAAAATATTTATCTACCTTCCATCCAATGTTTTGTAAATTAATATATTGCTGTGTTTATCCTCAATTAAATGTAGGTTCATTTAATTTGAAAAAAAGGTTCCTTTAATTGGAAAAAAGTTTCTGTATACCATCTAATATATATGCTGACATTTCATACCTCAGTATATCTTCTTGTTATACGCTTGTGTTTAATGAAAATGTTTCTTTAATGAAAACATGGTTCCTATGTTTAGAACATTGTATATAAAGTATTCGTTGATGATTTATAAATGAAATTTTTAAGTAACTACGGTAGTGTTTGTTTGAAGAACAAATGTCGAAATATATTAATAAAGAAAAGTGCCCAGTTAAACTGATGGCATTGAGCTCACAGGCGATTCACACTAATTGTATATTATACCCTTATTTCACGAATAATGCCCCTCGAAAAAAAAAATCGACAATAAATTAAGGGGGGATTAGCCCCCGGTCGCCCCTTTATACTTAACCAATGAACCCCCAAAATTAATCAGAGAAGCGCCTTATCACAATGAACCTATATACAAAATATGAAGCAAATCGGGTTTGAAGTTATCGCGTTATGTACATACATACGTACATACAGAACCTGCGGGCACATTAGCTCTCAGGCTTTGATAACCTGTGAGCTAAAAACAACTGATATTGTTTATCATGAAATTTAATAACTTTCATCTTCTTTAGACACGAATTCTAAACTTCCCTTCATACTATCTGCACAGAGTGCCGTTGATCCTGATAAGTACTCTTAAATTCGGTCTTAATTTGATGTATATCATTTATATGTGACTAAATTTATTTTTATTTGTGGATTACAATAAAATATAGAAATTACATGCACAAATGTAACATTTTTCAAATAATATTATTACTTATAGACTATTAATTACAGTCTATTAGTTACAGCATAATTAATATTAATATTATATCCATTCAAGAAAAGAAAATATCATTACTTCATTCTGAATAATTAACTGCTCGGATTGAAGAAATTTTCCAGTTGGCGCGCTTCCATATGTAAACATATACACTATCGTCTAAATTAAAACGCAGCTGAATAACTTCTTAAATACTCAATGTTGGAGACTATTTAAAATATCAGAATTGTGCTCTAACATTCTATCTTGTAACACAATTATCTTGTATTAAAGATACTTTCAATTTTATTTCCAATACTATGTATTTTTTTAAACATTTATTTAATTTTACTGATTGTCCATTTCTTATCAATCTTTCGAAACTTTTTTTTTCCCTGAAATTTTTTTTCTTGTCTTTCTAGTACCTTGTTTAAAGTGGATCATTTATTATAAAACACGGATAATTTTGAATTTGAAAACTGAAGTTTGGTTTACATACTGCTTTTCGTAATATTAGTAATCACAAATACGTCTTTTACATTTACATGTTTTAATAATTAATTTATACTAAATCTCTGGATTCTGACGGACGAACCACCAAATATATATGCCAAAAATACAGGGTGTTCTAGAAAGCACTCCCCAACTTTGAAATGACATAACTTCGAAACAGTGAGAGATAGAAATGTGAAACAAGTTGAATGTTAGACAGATAGGTCTGGAATTTTTTATACATCAATTTAAAAAAATAGTTCCAATATTGGACACGAGAGGGCGCTGCAATCACAAAGCTGTGTCTTTGAAATAGTTCCTGAAAGTGAGCTGTTTGAACTGAGATAAAAATCACATTACAATGGTTTCGATATGGTTACCTTTTTCAGCAACAACATGACGCAACCTACAGGTAACGTTCGAAATCACTTGTTGCAATACTTCTATTGAAATGGATGCACATGCCTCACAGATGAATTGTTAGAGCTGTTCCAACGTTTGCGGATTCTTAGAATAAACAGCGTCTTTCAAGTAACCCCACAAAAAGAAGTCGCATGGATTCAGATATGGGAAATATGGTGAATACGGCATGATATTCTTGAATTCCGAATTATTCTCTAATTCTATACAACTTTTTTACACGTGTCAGCAATGAAACAGACGCACAAATGAAATTTCTGTCCTTCTGAGTACCATTTAAAGTTCCATGTGCTTGTGCTGCCACCTATTATCCAATATTGGAACTATTTTTTCACATTCGTGTATAACAAATTCCAGACCTATCTGTTTAACATTCAACTTGTTTCACATTTCTATCTCTCACTGTTTCGAAGTTATGACATTTAAAAGTTGGGGAGTCCTTTCTAGAACACCCTGTATATACGCTACATACATAAATGTGGTAGCTATTTCATCATATTTACATAAATTACAGTTCCGAAGATCAGGTGGTGAAAACTGTATGCATCAAGTAATGTTAATTTGACGCGATATGCGTTTTTAAAGTACAAAAATCATAGACCGATGGAATATATCACCACTGATGCTAAACAGTTATTAATATGCATTATATATTAATTAAAATTTAAAAAAGGTAACACGAATTGAGCAAAGAAATGCTCCTTTTACTTTTATTCGCTGATGAAAACAACTAAAACTACACAGTAAGAAAAAAAATATATATTTCTTAATCTAGCAACATATAATCAATCCACGAACGAAAATATACAATGACATCTTTCGAGTTAGACAACGATTCCGAAAAGCGTTCTTTATCCCTTGAAACCTCTGAAACAAATATATTTTAGACCTTAAAAGAAAGATTTATTAAAACAAAGTTTTTTTTTTTTTTTTTTTTTTTTTTTTTTGCTGCCACTGATTTTCGGAAATATTTCCAAGTAGCTTTCATAGTTTTATAATCAGTTTTCTCAAACTGGAATACAGATTTTTCAGATGCTATCCATTCTCAAGTAAAAATTTTTAATGTTTAATAAACATGTTTTATTAAAAAAATTAAGAAAAATATGATAAATTAATAGCATTAACATTAATATTAAAATTAATATTACTTTTTACTCGTGCATGTATAGATTCAATTATGCAGCGGAAAATGTTTAATTGAGAATTGAGAGCATTCTAAAATACCAATATACCGGCTTGAAAAAACTAATTAATACACTATGAAAACTAATCGGAAACGTTTACGAAAATCAGTGGCAGCAAAATAATCTACGTTTATCTAAATGAATCTTTAAATCTTGAAAATATATTAGTTTCTGAGGCTTCTAAAGATAAAGAACGCTTTTCGAATTCATGGGTAACGCGGAAGAGGTTAATGTATATTTTCGTTTGTGGTTATTTTATATTTCCCTAGTTTGTAAATTCATAGATTAAGAAACGATTTTTTCTACAATATACTTTTCATACAGTGCCTACCAGTGCCTTACAGATTCCTGCAGTGCCTTACAGATTTTGTTATCAGAGCTGGTAGCCCAGAGATGCTGGATCCGAAACTATGTCACGTTCGTCAGCCTAACAGTTCGGAGTTTTCTGTGGTTTTCTTCAAACGTTGCTTAGCTTGCGTAAATACGAATTAAGTTCCTTTAGAAAAACTCCCTCGGAGGGCATTACACCATTCGGCCTATTTCTCACGCAGATAATAGTCCGTAGCAAAAGCACTAAACACCAACTTCCTAACGTTAATTTTATTTTCTCAGAATTTTTTTTAAAACTCTGGATTCTAACTAGCCTTCAAAGCAATGTACAGTTCAAAATTGGCGTAAATAATTTCTGCCCTCAAATTGCTCATTGTAGAAAACGGTTGCTTTCATATCCGGATTCATATCCAGGTATTAAGAACATAAAAGTAATACCCGGTGGACTATACTAAATAATTGGCTTTCTTTAGTTTTAATCGGTAGCAAATAACTAAAATTATTAAAATTATTAAAATTTCAAAATAATTAATTATTTTCCTCAAATATTGTCTCTATGTCTGGTATTTAATTAACTCTTAATTCAACGCACATCTCAAATCTTGGCTGCATTAATTTCTTCACTTTAGAAAACGATTGCGCACATTTTCGCATTTTAAAGTATGGAGAACATAGAACTATCTACCTCATGATATAAACCCGGAAGACTATACTGAGTAATTAAACTTATTTTGTCTATCTTCTGTAGGTATTATTGTAGTCTGTGAACCATAATCAGACTGCTTTATTCTTCAGTGTTAATTGAAAATATTTTGGATTTAATACCACGTGTCGTGGATCTTAATACCACCACAATTTTACGAGACTTATAAAACAAATGTCTTACTGTAAGTCGTGACACCTTAACGCTAATATGTGTATATGTTTAGTACGTTATGTTAGTAGTTATGCACCCAGAAAAAAGTTTTGTTGAATCAACAAAAATTTGGTTGACCCAACAAAACTTTTTCTTTAAATATAGGTCAATGGAAATTTTGTTTGAATCAACAAAAACACTTTTTTTTTGCTATTCCAAAAAATGTTTTTGTATCGTCAGCAAAAAATGTTTTGTTAATTCAAGTAAAATGGTTCAATTTTACTTGAATTTTGCTAAAACAACCAAAATGTACTCAACAAAACATGTTTTGTAGTTTTAATCAATTCCTTTTTCTGGGTGTGTTATGTGTATATAATTAGTAACATGGTAGGTATTTTCATTTGTGGAAAAAAACTTTCTCACCAATAAATCTAGGACTTTCCGATAATAGAAAAATTATCAATTTAAGTGTAATATTTAAGTGTATGTTTAAATTAAATTCGATTACGGAAGGTCTTTCATTAGATGCCAGATTACTTTCATTCGTTGAAAAAGTATTATGTTATGCAATGCATGTAACCAGGGGTGATTGTGTTCCGGTATTTTGTACACCACTAAATTTACATAGCAATCTTTTTCTTCTATAACCGATAAATTCTGCGATTACATACTAAGAATATTGATATATAAATTTAGTGGTGTACAAAATACCGGAACACAATCACCCTTGATATAACGTATGCACTGGATGTATGTCAGTTGTATGTATTGTAGGCGTGTTACACGTTAATATGTATGTATGTTATAAGATGAACTGAGAAATGTGAGATGTATTTGTGCTAGTTGGATGAAATTAAGAGTAAGTAATGTATTAACCCCTTCTCAAAAAGTGGCATGTATACGTGCCGTTTAAAGTACACGAAGTCTTTGAATTTGAACACCAGTATTTTAGCACAGAAAATTTTGGTCTTGCTTAATATCGCATTTTCAACGATTAATTAAATAATAAAAGATTATAAATAAGGCAAAACTGGTGCAGAAGAATTAAAAGAAAGGTAAAATATTCTCGTCCCGTAGGGGTTAAGCATGACGATAATGTTTATTATGGAGTGTTTATAGAGATAATTTATAAATAAAAATGTATTTATTAATCTTAAACCACTCTGATGCTTGGATAAAATCTGCCAATAAAGGAGTTTTGGGTGTTTTTCTGACTTATTATCATAGTTTTCATTTCACGTTTTTTCTTCTGTAAGTACTATCTGTTATTTGCATCACCATAAGCGTAAACGTTTACTTAATTTTTTTAAGTTCAAAGTTTGTATTTTTTGCACTAAGAAATCTTAATAAAATTTATAAATGATATTTTAGTTTTTAAATTTAATGTAAGTAATAAATTAAAATATTATAACAATCAACAACTGAAAGTTTGTTCGGAAATTTAAACAACACGGCATAAAAATATTTTAAACAATATGATTTAATTACAGATATTATTGAATAAAATTTTACAAAATTTAAAGCATTGTTAACGTTTCAATGTCCATTTTTTTCTAGATAAACTCAAAGAACAGTTTTGATTTTTTAACTGAATAAGAAGAAAATGAAATGGCACAACAAATTTCACAATAAAATAGATAAGCCGACTATCATATAAAACATTGTGTCAATAAACTGTTTAGATATAATCTAACTCATGCTACTATTGTTAAAATAACATTAAAACACTTATACAAAGTAACATTTTTCGAAGAACTCAAAAGTGTACCACTTTAGTATTTTTAATGTTTTCTTTCAGAAAAGTGAAAGCCGGAACCATTTCAAAAGACATAAAGTTAAACGCTCCACCAACTTTACATTGAGTTGAAAAAAAATGAAAATAATGTATCTGCTACAAAAGATGAAACCTCGAAACTAAATGAGATTTCATGTTTGATATTTTAGCAAAATCCATTAAATGATAAAGTTTATGGGTCACAAATCCGAAACAGTACATTAACTAATTATACTGCTCTCTGAAATTGAAGTGAAAATGGTCTCGACTCCCAATCACTTAATCGCCTTTTACGCAGTCATTAAATGACAAATTAGAATTACCGTTCCATTTCTTTTCTATTCGGTCATCGCTCGCATAAGCAACTAATTTATTGATCTCTCAGCTGAGTATGAGCTCATTAAGTTTCTAGAGAATTCAATTCCAACTTACGCAAAAGAATAAAGAAGACTCTTCTACAACAATTTTGAAACAAAAAGATTTTTCGTCAATCATTAGAGTTCTGGAATTATCTCTCGGCTGCTTGATTTAGTAGATTTAATTCTGGAAACAGAAGTTAATTTAATATAAAGCCTAGATCATTTCAGACGTGTTTGTCATTAGACTTATATCATTACTTCTTGAACATTTTAGAATTTAAAAAGAGCAAGCATAGGATAATATTTATTTCGTGTTAAAATTTTATTAGAAAAATAAGCCCACTGATTGATTTTTTAAAAAAGATAATTCAATCTTACTCCAGATATAGTCATTGTGTAGTAATTTTATCTTGTAATTAGACAAACTTTGTGAATAAAAATAATTGCATTATTTAAATCATTTCCTTAATCGATCGAATTCCAACCAGTAAGTAAATCAAATTAGCATTATCAAAGATAAAAAGCTTTAATATGAACAAAATTAAATCAAAACATGAGTTGGCGATCCATTGCACATTTATTCCAGCTTATTACCAGCTGATAATTAAAGAAAATTGTAATACATATATATATATATATATATATTAAGCCTTCTGGAGAGGGAACATGTGCAGCAAATTTTGTTTTAGTAAATTTTTAATTTAGTTGAAAATGAAAATGAAACAGAAATTCATGAAATACAGTGATTTTTTTTTATCATTATTTCACAATGTTGATTTCTACATTGAAATAGAAGAATGTTTAATAGAATTTGTCCTTCTTTCTGTAATACAAAGGGCAAAGTAAAAGATGAATTGAATTACAAGACTTAAGCATGAAAATCTCTAAAATATTTTTACGCAATTATTGTGTTAGAAAGTAGAGATCTTATCCTGATGGATTTCAATGTCTGTATGTACAATACGAACATAGTGCAACTGAAGAGATAATTGATCTCAGCGACTGAAGACGTTGGACATTTTCAACTGCACCTTCACTGGTATCACTCAGATAAGGAAATTATTTCCCGTTATATATCTGTCTGTCAACAAATGTTGCATATATCGAAACAAAGTGTGATACATCGATTACTTTGGAAAAGTGTAGTATAATAATGCAATAATCACACGCATTTGCGAAATTTATTTTCCATGATATGATTTTTCAATCCCGCCTGTCTATTGCAATGTCTCTGTAGACTTCAAATAAACACACAATTCACTGCAATAAAACGGTTTATTGAGGTCTTTAAAAATATTTAATAGCACTCAAATAATCTGAATCTCTTATTTTGACTGCAAAACAAATTTCTAATATAATATACCTCTACACATTACTTCACAAATTGCCTTAGTTAATGTCTAAATACCAACAAATCAGATTTTATTATTACCCCTAAATTTGTATTTCCTCGAAAATCAAAGATTTCTTATAGATGAGGGACAGCCGATCAATATGCGGATAAACCTAACGACTGAACAAAATAAAGCCTTCCAGTTAACAGATATTATAGTTATGCCACGTGTATAAGAGAGAATTTGTAGATGCAAAAACATTTACAGTAAATAATAATAAAAAAAACTCGTCCATCCAGAATTTATAAAAGAAAAATTTCCATTCTAGAAAGTATTACATGAATACATGCTTCGGAGTATCAGATCTATGTGTACATTTAAAATAGGTGGCTCGAACTTTGTGCCGTTACATTAAAAATAAATGATCAACGTAAAATAGCACAAATAAAAATATATAAACTGGCAAACAGCTGTTTCGGAGCCCCTAAAGCTCCATCATCAGTGCCAAATTTAAAAGATTCAAAATCGATTCAAAAGTTTAAGCCATGTAAATATGTTTGCGTCTCCACACGCGCCCAAAATTGAATGGCGGTGAGTTTTTCAAAAACAACATCGGAGTCAGGAAACACATGGGACGTACATTTCTACTAAGAAGGTTTACATGAGCATGTCTTCTTTTGAGAACCGACATATATTTAAGTGTTGTTAAATACAGTATGGAGAGCTTCCTTGTTTCTATTTAAGTCGTGATAAATTTTTATGTTGGTCAAAGTTTATAATTAATCTTAATTGATCACTGAATTATTTTGTTTTATTATTAAAGTATGTTATTATATATAATAAAATATATATTATTTAGAATAAAGCTTTCTGCGAGGTTGGAATGTAAAAATATTGGATATAAAAATTCATGTAATGCAATAAGAAATTAAAGTGCAAAACCATAAAAGCATGCCTTTTTAAAAAAAATAAATTACGTTAGCTTTGAAATACTCTTATGACCAAAGTGCATATGGGAAACGTCAACTCGTCTAAACTGTGCACAAAACATAAGTCTTTTAAGAGATTCTTACATTAAAACGGAAACTTGTATCATTTAGCAGTAATTTATGAGTAGTTTATATTTGTATATAAATACACTGGACTATATGAACCTTTTTACATGTCATTTTTGAAAATTCTTTATTATTCAGTATGCACATTACGAAGGTATGCACACTATATGACACGTGTGCGTGGCTCTCCTATTGAAGGGGTTAAGACAGATCTTCTATGGTTTCTACTTTTCAGTACCACTATTTCTGAATAGTAATTCTAGGTTTATTTATTCTTAGAATTTCTGCCACTAAATAAAGCTAGAATTACTATTCTGAAATAGTGGTTTATAAAAATAGCAACCGTAATAACCGTTTATAAAAATAGACCTGCTTGTGTAAAATAAAATGAGAAAGTATTACGCTGAATAGATAAAAATAATTTTTTCCCTCTGAATAAATTCTGTTGATGCTTTTCACTGGAATACTTCCGATGCTTTTTATCGCAGAAAGTATTAGAAAAGATAAAAATATAAGAGTGTTTTTTCTAGAGAATAATTTTCTATTGATTGCTTAAATACTTGACATATTACACTAAAATACATCTTTTAAAATAGAAGAATGTAAAATTTGCATTCACTTTTATTATGAAGAAAAAAAAATGCGACCAGTATAAAAGACTTTCTGCTTTTAATACGATATAATTCAGTTTAAAAAAGAATTCATAGCTCTTTTACTTAAGTATGTCTTATTAATCTTTTGAAAAGTTTATTTTGAAGTTGAATTATTTAATCAGAAAATTCTTATGAATAACAAGCTTGATGACGGATAAATGGTACTTTCTTCCTGAAAACTTGAATTATTCATCAATCGCTTATTTGTTTTTTATTCAAATTACGAAGTTTCATTAAACATAAAATCTTAATAGTTTTAATCTCTTTTCGTATTAAAGAGAAATAAATGCTTCAGTGATAAGGACTCATTAATATATTTAAACAAGTATGGTCGAGGAAAAATAAATTATTGAGCATTAATGTTATGTAAATACTGATTTTTTTTTCCTAATTGAATATTCATTTTTCTTTGTAGTATATAGTCTTACCAGATAAAACGATTATAATATTTTTAAAATGTTTCTATTATGCTTTATAGAAATACATTGATATAAAGAAAATATAGGAAAATAGCTATATATTTCTATGAGATTTTTAACTCATTGAATGACACAGATTATTTACAAAAATCACTAGAAATTAAAACTAAGTGTTGGATTTTAACTATCACCACCTCCAAAGAAAAATAGAAAAATAAGGAAAGAATGGAGAAGACATATACTTTTCTACATTATAATAAAACCAATAAAATATTTTTTAAATGTTTCTTTTATACTTTATATAAATACATAGATATGAGGGAAATATAAGGAAATATCTATACAGGGTGATCCTGAATTCATGGTACACACATTAAGGGTTGATACAGGACACTGTAACAAGCAATTTAGGGGGAACAAACAAAATAGGGAATTTATTTTAACGTAATCCTTACAGTATGTTTACAATCTACAAAAACAACTTTTCAAAAGTAGTAAAAGCCAAGCGTAAAAAAAAAAAAAAAAAAAAAAAAAAAAAAAAAAAAAAAAGTTGTGGCTAAAAAATGGTGTGATATCAAATTTCCAAGCTATTATATTACTTATTTAACTTTTTTCCATTAAATAAGTTATCATATATATAAGTCGAGTGCCTACGTATATGTTAATAGAAATCGTTTTCTCCTGTACTAAATACATCCTAACGAGTTTCTGAAAAATGCAATTTTTTTCAAATTATGCATGATGGGCTTGGCGGCCATCTTTCCATATTATTCACAAAATTCTAAACACTCAAATCCGTAGTTAAAATCCGAAGTTCAAAATTGTTATTTAAGCAAATGTTTTAAGCGTTTCATTTATAGACTTGTATGCTCTGAAAATTGTGTCTTAAGATAATGATAACTTATCTTAAAGATTCATCTTATGATTTATTTTTTAGAGTAATTAATAATTTCAAACTAGTAAAAATCAATTTCTCAAAATATCAGTCTTATCTAATTTATCTGTCCGTAGTTAAAATCTGAAGTTCGAAATTGTTATAAACATATTACAGTGCAAACATATTACGCTTTTACTTTAGAAATTTGGATGCTTAGAAATATGGAAAGATGGCCGCCAAGCCCATCATGCATAATTTGAAAAAAAAATTGCATTTTCAGAAACTCGTTAGGATGTATTTAGTACAGGGGAAAACGATTTCTATTAACATATACGTAGGCACTCGACTTATATATATGATAACTTATTTAATGGAAAAAAGTTAAATAAGTAATATAATAGCTTGGAAATTTGATATCACACCATTTTTTAGCCACAACTTTTTTTTTTTTTTTTTTTTTTTTTTTTTTTACGCTTGGCTTTTTCTACTTTTGAAAAGTTGTTTTTGTAGATATCATTTCTTTTTTTTTAAATAGATTAAAAATAATTTAAATAATCTAAACATGAGAAATAATTTAAAATTACATTTTACTTTCAGTCATTGTTTAAAGGGTTAACTAGAAATACCAGTAGATTTTTCAATTAAACTAAATACACTCTTAAAAACAACATATTAAATGTGGCTTGTTATAATACTTGTTATCCTGCGTTAAAAAATATCACTGACTTATCCATGAAATGAATAAAAATGGAATACGTACATAGCGTGTCAGTGCTGCATTTGATATGAAACGTGATATCACGCTCTTTTATTATTAGCACTAGCTGGCTTCGACCACTAGCGGGCCCTTAATTTACATCAGGGCCTCGAATCTTGTAAAACCTCGAATAAGATAAACCTCGAACCGAACCAACCTCCGATCAGGTTCCCCGCTGCTTTCGGCACCAGATAATCCCTTAATTTGCACATCGAATAGTATAAACCTCTAACCAAACGAACCTCCGACACGTGTCCCCACTGCCTTCGGCACCGTATAGCAGTCGTGCTGCGAACGCTCAAGTTACATCTTCCACCACCAGGTAGCGCAATCTGTTCTATATGAACCTCGGGCACTGAAATCGTTAAGGCGAGTGTCGATCGATGTCGAGTCGAATGAGCTATACCCCGTCGTGATCCAGCCCATAGAACCAGAGATAGGAAAGTGCCCCCTGGTGGTGAAAAAACAAACTAAAATCAGAAAGCTCTATCGATGTCGAGTCGAATGAGCCATACCCCGTCGTGATCCGACCCATAGAAACAGAGATAGGAAAGCGCCCCCTGATGGTGAAAGCTAATCACGTTTAGGTGCAAAGTGGGGGGATGAACACCGGAGATTCATAATAGGATTAAGCGGTCACAGACCTTTCCAACGATGTATCACATGAGGGGTATGTGCAAAATTTAGAAATCCCGCCCCCCTCCCTGCATAGTATGATTAAGCGTTCACAGAACTTTCCAACGATATATCACATGAGTAGTGTCGGGGGGGGCGCAAAATGTGGGGGTGATACCTGTGATGCATAACAGGAATAAGTGGTCACAGTCCTTTGTAACGATATGTGACATGACGGATATCGTTAAAATTTAGAAAAGTGTCCCCTCCCCCCTTTTGTAGGCAAAACACGCTCCGCCCCTCCCTATAATTTTTGACGCGGCTTTATTTTTTAAATTTATGTTATGTGTTATAAAATATCGTAAAGTTTCAAACAGATAGCCTTATTATACTTCCTAATTTTTTTCACGCCCCTCCTCATCTCCTCCCCGAAATGTGACACGCCACTCTTTTTTATAATTTTTTTTATCATGTCTTATAAACTATCTTAAAGTTTAAATCAGATCGCATTGGAATTTACTATATTTGCTGAAATTACTATTATATGTAGAATAATATAGAAATAAACCCTCCTTTAGCTTGTAATTAAGATATACGAACAATTTTTAGAATTTCTGAAAGCTGATTTTAATTTATTTATTTATCTATTTATTTATTTATTTTTGCGTTGCCCTGTGCATGTTTGGAATTTCTTAGCAATTTATTAGATTTACATTATTTTATTCAATTAAACATTGTACTGTTACAATAAATTTAAATGGAAACTTCACTTCTAAAACAAAAATAATTTAACAACTGGAATTCATTAATTTATAGGAAAATGACGTGAAAGGTATTCCTGCGAACAAAATGCCTGTCCTTTACCGTGTTTTTTTTTTTTTTTTTTTTTTTTTTTTTTTTTTTTTTTGTTTAAGAAAAAAATGAATCACATTTAATTCATTTCAAAAAATTTTATTTACGTTTGGAAAGAAATTTTAAATGCCAATAAGTCTTAATGTGTACATTTTAGAAAGTACATCTTCCCTCAAAAACTAATTTATTTTTAACGATCTTTTTAAAAACGTAAATTATATATTAAAAATATTTTTTAAAGCATAAACACTACGTCTGCTTACTTTATTTTACAATATTATAAGAACACGCATTTTATCAGACAATTAAATACACTAAACAAACATGAGTGAAAAGTTAACCGGGGGGCTGGACTCGAACCTGGGACCTTGTATATGCCGTGATGACGCGCTGCGACAGAGCCACCCAGACCGACATCCTTGAGCGGCAATTTCTCATACTTATTCATGTTGGAAACAGTCATCTGCTACAATTTGCAGTCATATTTAATTGTGTGATAAAATGTGTGTTCTTATAATTATGAAGTTTTATTTTTTTTTAAATATCTTCAAAAGAAAATTGCTGACTTGCAGATGAAATCTGATGTGGTTATAACCTGTAACTGATTTGTGCTATTATAATACAGATGGTACATGGTCGTTGGCGGGTTTTATCTCTGTTTTGGCATAATTTTTTAATCGCCAAGTTAATTAACAGTTTTTTGCTAATTAAGGATAGAAAATAATATTTTTTTACACTGGGTTTTATAAAAGCACATAGATTACGTAATTACTTGTCCAAAAATGCAAGCCTTTTTTTATTCTGCCCAATATTAAGGCCTGTAGGTTGTTTAAAAAAAAAAGTTTGACGAAGAAAAAAGTGATCAAGTAACTCGATGCTTTTAAAAAAAAGCTATATCTCTGTTTATAAATCACTTATGAAGATGAGTTTGGTCTTAAATTGAAGAAATTCTTCTTTATATTCTTCTAGTTTTCGTTTTTTATTTCTGCGACGCTTGGTTTATTTGATATCTGATATTTTAATCTGGCATGTTTTGTCGATTTAACATTGCGAAGTTGCTTTCTGTAAGTAAACATTAGCGGTCTTTATTTCAGTTCTTGGCGTTGTTTGTGTGGCTTTTTTTTTTTTTTTTTTTAAGCTTGGCTTGGCAGAGCGACCGCCCTGCTTGATATTTAAAATATTTTTTAAAGCATAAACACTACGTCTGATTATTTTATTTTACTATATTATAAGAACACGCATTTTATCAGACAATTAAATGCACTTAACAAAACGAGTGAAAAATTGACCTGGGTCAGGACTCGAACCTGGGACTTTACGCATATCGTGCCGACGCTCGGCGACTGAGCCACCCAGATCGATACGCTGGAAGGGAATTTCTCATACTTATTCTTGTTGGAAACATTCATCTGCCACAGTTTGCAGTCATATTTAATTGTTTGATAAAATGTGTGTTCTTATAATTATGAAGTTTTATTAAAAAAAAATATCTTCAGAAGAAAATGGCTGACTTGCAGATGAAATTTGATGTTGTTATAACTTGTAACTGATTTGTGCTATTATAATACAGATTGTACATGGTCGTTGGCATGTTTTAACTCTGTTTTGGCATAATTTTTTAATCGCCAAGTTAATTAACAGTTTTTTGCTAATTAAGGATAGAAAATAATATTTTTTTACATTGGGTTTTATAAAAGCACACAGATTACGTAATTACTTGTTCAAAAATGCAATCCTTTTTTTATTCTGCCGAATATTAAGGTCTTTAGGTTGTTTGAAAAAAAAAGTTTGACGAAGAAAAAAGGGATCATTTTAAGTAACTCGACGTTTTTTTTTTAAATCTATATCTCTGTTTATAAATCACTTATGAAGATGAGTTTGGTTTTAAATTGAAGAAATTCTTCATTAGATTCTTCTAGTTTTCGTTTTTTTTCCTGCGACGCTTGGTTTATTTGATATCTGATATTTTAATCTGGCATGTTTTGTCGATTTAACATTGCGAAGTTGATTTCTGAAAGTAAGCAGTAGCGGTCTAGTTAAGTTCTTGGCGTTGTTTGTGTGGCCTTTTTTTTTAAAGCTTGGCTTGGCAGAGCGACCGCCCTGCTTGATATACGAACAATTTTTAGAATTTCTGAAAGCTGATTTTTATTTATTTATTTATCTATTTATTTATTTTTTGTTTATTTATTTATTTATTTATTTTTTGCGTTGCCCTGTGCATGTTTAGAATTTCTTAGCAATTTATTAGATTTACAATATCTTATTCAAACATTGTACTGTTACAATAAATTTAAATGGAAACTTCACTTCTAAAACAAAAATAATTTAACAACTGGATTTCATTAATTTATAGGAAAATGACGTGAAATGTATTCCTGCGAACAAAATGCCTGCCCTTTACCGTGTTTTTTTTTTTTTTTTTTTTTTTTTTTTTTTTTTTTTTTTTTTTAAGAAATAAATGAATCCCATTTAATTCATTTCAAAAATTTTGTTTACGTTTGGAAAGAAATTTTAAATGCCGATAAATCTTAATGTATACATTTTAGAAGGTACAGCTTCCCTCAAAAACTAATTTATTTTTAAAGATCTTTCTAAAAACGCAAATTATATATTTAAAGCATAAACACTACGTCTGATTACTTTATTTTACAATATTATAAGAATACGCATTTTATCAGACAATTAAACATATTAAACAAACGTGAGTGAAAAGTTAACCTGGGGCAGGACTCGAACCCGGGACCTTGTGCATGCCGTGCTGACGCGCTACGACTGAACCACTCAGACCGATATCCTTGAACGGCAATTTCTCATACTTATTCATGTTGGAAACAGTCATCTGGCACAGTTTGCAGTCATATTTAATTGTCTGATAAAATATGTGTTCTTATAATTATGAAGTTTTATTTTAAAAAAAATATCTTCAGAAGAAAATGGCTGACTTGCAGATGAAATTTGATGTTGTTATAACTTGTAACTGATTTGTGCTATTATAATACAGATGGTACATGGTCGTCGGCATGTTTTAACTCTGTTTTGGCATAATTTTTTAATCGCCAAGTTAATTAACAGTTTTTTGCTAATTAAGGATAGAAAATAATATTTTTTTACACTGGGTTTTATAAAAACACACAGATTACGTAATTACTTGTTCAAAAATGCAATCCTTTTTTTTATTCTGCCGAATATTAAGGTCTTTAGGTTGTTTGAAAAAAAAAGTTTGACGAAGAAAAAAGGGATCATTTTAAGTAACTCTACGTTTTTTTAAAAATCTATATCTCTGTTTATAAATCACTTATGAAGATGAGTTTGGTCTTAAATTGAAGAAATTCTTCCTTAGATTCTTCTAATTTTCGTTTTTTTTTTCTACGACGCTTGGTTTGTTTGATATCTGATATTTTAATCTGGCATGTTTTGTCGATTTAACACTGCGAAGTTGCTTTCTGTATATAAGCATTAGCGGTCTTTATTCCAGTTCTTGGCGTTGTTTGTGTGGCGTTTTTTTTTAAAGCTTGGCTTGGCAGAGCAACCGCCCTGCTTGATTCATACAAAGATGTGTCTGTTGCGAATTTTGTTAAAATATCTTTACTACTGTTAAAGTTTTGAATGAAAACGTGCTTTCGGATTGGAGTGAGACGCCTAGTAATTTTGACTAAATAAATGAATTTTTGACCCTGGTTTCCTATACAATAAATGATGTTTACAGTGTACACTGTAGAGACCTTAAAGTTTGTACCATGTCTGTACCCACCTTAAAGTTTGTACCATGAATTCACTATCACCTGTATATTTCTATAATAATATCAACTGAGCAACAAGTAATTAAAGAATGCATCTGGTTTCAAATTACTACCACCACCAAAAAAAAAAAAAAAAAAAAAAAAAAAGGAAGAAAGGCAAATACATATGCATATATACATGTATTAAAAAAATTCAAATATTTAAAAATCTGTTTATGTTATGGGTTTTATAAATACATGGATATAGAGAAAATATGTGGAAATATACAGATAAAACTCAATGAGATTATCAACTGAATAAAACAGATTTTTCAAAATGATTTCGAAGAATTAAAACTAACTGCTCGTTTCTATAACCACCAGCATCAAGAACGAAAAATCATGCGTCAAGCATAGATTATGTAACAATTTCGAACGCTTCCAAAATAATTTTACAAATCATACCGTTTAATAAGCTAAAAGATAACATCTGAGAAATCCGAATACTTTTATTCAGCCCTGTATAGGATCTATGGATTTGTATATATACTACATAGGATGCTAAATTTTAGTTCAGTTAGGAAACGCGTAGCACAGTTTAAAATTCTCCGTCTGGAGATAAATATTACGGAAATGTGTTCGCGAACTTTTGTGCTTCCCTGTATAGGATCTACAGAATTTATACACACCACGTAATAGACAAAAAGCGAGTTAAAATCGCGTTCAGTAACTTGAAAAGCACTTCCAGGATATTATTGTTAATCCTTATCAATCCTTATTGTTAACATACAGTAGAGAATTCTTTTGTGTGTCCCTGTAAATGAACGATGACTGCTAGACACACAATATTCTGTAGTAAGCCTCTTGTAATGCACCTTAGTGATATATATAAATTTCAATGCGTTTAAAATAGGGAAACATTATTTAGATAAACCGCATACGATTTTTCTCCAGAGACGTAATATAACGGAATTCTTTTGACTGTCCCTGTAAAGTAACTATAAGTGCTATGGACACCCTATTCCATATTAAGCTTCTTCTAATGCACTTTAGTGATATATATAAATTTGAATGCGTTTAAAATAGTGAAACATTATTTAAATAAACCGCAAATGATTTTTCCCCATAGACCGCAATGTAACGGAATTCTGTTGAGTGTCCCTGTAAAAAAACTATAAGTGCTACACACTTCCGTTGAAATAGGAAACAGGCTATAGATAACGACTATAACATATAAAAATTGCAGAGCAATCCGAGCATATTTTCGGGAGTTAGAGCACGGACAGACGGCAGACGGCCAGACGGCAGACGGCCAAACGGCCAGACAAATCGAAGTCATAAACACTTTTCAACTAGGTTGGATAGTGTTAAAAAGGTAGAAAGTAAATGAAGATAGTTATGTACATAAAATTATTTTTCTAACATTTCTTACAGGTTACATTCTTTTTAATCACTTTTTTCCTTGTGTTTATAATAAAAAAGCCCTTCAGCATATTCGTTTTCATATACTCATGTATTAATATTATAGAAATAACAGTAAAATAAGTTTAAAAATTCTTATTAAATACTAAATTTCTGTAAGAAGTAAAGAATTTATAGCTTTTATACATATACTCTAAAAACGACATTTTCAAAACTACGCAAAAAATACTAAAATCTGAGTATGTCGCACAGTCAAAATGACTCCGAATCAGAATTACTCAAGTTTGAAACATGTATAGGTTCATTTCTGAAAACACGCACACTCTCAAGAATAAAACATCATGTGCTCATATTTGAATATGTCCACGTTTCAAAAATGAGTATGAACTGACCCTAATCAGTTTTTAGTATGTCCATGTTTCAATACTCTGGGTATTTCTGGTATTTCAGAATTGAAAGCATTGGGTCGTCATATTTGAAACAAAAAGTTTCATAACAAAATGAAAACATCGATTTAGTCATATTTGAAAGTGTCGTTTTTCTCATTGTACCACACCCAGCCTTAATTAATTAGTAAAAAAATTGTATAATTAATTTAAAATTATTTACTTGACAAGAATATATTATTTGAAAAATAAAATCTATTTAGCATTTTATTTCAGCCATAAGGGGTAATATCAAAATGTTCTGCTTTAAAAATTTTAATTTTTCCAAATTTAATTGTACATTCAAACAAATTATACATCTTTAACTATGATGTATTTTTATTTTAAATTGTAATATTAATTTTGCAATTTAATTCGTTTTTTTATAAAAATGCTACTATTTTTTCTTAGTTTAACTAAGAGAAAAATAGGAACAAACCATTAGCGATCCTTTATTGAACGGGAGAAACCTATTATTACTTTTTAATTAATTTCATGTATAATACCCGTTTTTGGTGTTCACGTTTTTTTACAGTATTCAATGCTATGTCACAATAAAAACTGATTCTTACTTGAATTAAGTCTCAATACTTGTCAAGTATTTGGAAAAATCACTGAAAACATAAACTTAAGCACAATTAAAAATACGTTTTCTCAAATACATCTAATGTATGTGCACAAAAACTTTATAGTGGTAATATGCATGTAATGTATTCGAGACTTCAAAATGAAAAAATATATATAAACGACACGTTTTAGAGGTACTAAAAATACTATTATTCTTTCCTCAATTTAATTAACAGACAGACTAGAACAAACCATGAAGAATTTTTTTGTTGTAAGAGCGAAACCTGCAATTACTTTTCATGCAAATTTATATATATAAATTTCGTTTTGTAATTTTTCTAAAATATTCAA
Organism: Maratus michaelseni; assembly: GCA_963931845.1. Lineage (NCBI taxonomy): Eukaryota > Metazoa > Arthropoda > Arachnida > Araneae > Salticidae > Maratus > Maratus michaelseni. The sequence goes on from OZ007586.1 coordinate 440,746,554, forward strand.
CGCAATCTCGTGATTCTACAATAAACACTGTTTAAGATCTTTTGAAATTACGACTGAGGAATTGTTATGTATTTGCTAAACCAATGAAAATATAATCGTAAAGCGTACTTAAAACGCTTTTTCTCCAATAAATATTATATAAGTAAAGTGCGTACAGTTCTATCAGAATGTTTGAATAGAATATTTTGCCTTATTTAATCACAGAAAAATATTGCAAATTCTGGAATTAAATAAGAGCGGTCTCTTTATTAGCGACCACTATTTCAAACAATAATTTTCTTTTTAGATTTGTCTTGTAAAAGTTGTAGAAATCCACTTCGTAGTACATTTTTCTTGAAAATGCTATAGAAATCTATCAAGGAGATTATTGTTTGAAAATAATGGTAACCAAACAAAGATCTCTCTGACCTCTTGGATCTGCACGTGCTAGAGCAATTCAAATTACAAAATGTGTCATAAATTAATACAAATGAATTTTTTTTCTTTTGCAATTGGCTAAATTTTATGTATATTCTAAAGTGTTTTCTTATCCGAATATAATATTTAAAGGAACAACTCGCAAATGGTGTTTTTATAAAGCATGGAATATATCTAAATATTAATTATATTAGAACAGCTTCATATCTTTCGCACAATTTTCCATGACTGTCTGCATATGTTTCTATGGGTGGGGTCTGTATGTAAATAATTAAACACTACTTATATATGGGACCCTTATATTACCTTTTCTGTGATTGTTACAATTTTTGTGTCAACAGACCTTTCAATTAAGACTAAGAGGAACAACGCTCCCTGATAGTTCATGATTTTATATTGCTTCCGATGATTTTAAAAACATACAGATACATATTGTTATGTACGCACAGGTAAATAGGAATATTTATAAATATCAATGGATACAAGATAAATAACCGCTTAATTAGCCATAGTGCGGGTAAAATGACTGTACTAAGCAAAAGCAGGCAACCCAGCACCATAGCAATATTTTAATTTTATTTTACCGAAATATTATTCTTACGGAAAGACATGTGGAACTTTTACTTTCCCCCATTAAATTTTTTTACTGGTATTTAGCGCTTTATGTTACTGATATTTAGTCCTAAATTACTGGTATTTAGTCCTTTGTTACTGGTATTCAGCCCTACGTTGCATGGTGTAGCCATTTAGCCAAACTCCTTATATTTTGGATTAAGAAAATAATCTGCCATGCTAGTAAGTGAAAATACCTCTTAGAATAAGCTTTCGAGTTATTTTTCGCGAAAAAAGCGAAAAAGAAAAACACGGATAGATTGCGTTATTTGTTTTAGGATTAGTTTTAAATTCAATAAATGGAGAAGTGTAGAAATTTCGATTTCGGTCGAAATTCTTTACTTAAAATTTGTAGGAAAAAAAAATCTCTAAAAAGAATTTAATATTAAATTAGTATTGCTGTACATTAATTTAAGGTGACTGTTAAAATGTCAAAAAGAGAAAAATAAAATGTTGTCATTTTATATCTTAAAAGTATATACATTACAGAAACACAACTTTTAAGATACATGTTTTATTTTTCATCTGATATTTTTTTTTGATCATAATGGGTAAAATTTGTTTTTATAGGTTTTTTTTAATTTGTCAAACATAAATTTGGAATCACGTGTTCCGTGCATGCTCACAAAAGAATTTCTGCATGTAAAACAGAATGTTCGGTGCATAATTGTGCTTGAGAGTCTTTTACTTACAATGAACCTAAAATAATGTTTATTTATAGCATTTTTATGTTTTAAAAGCAAAACTGTAACTGGCTTATATAAAACTTTTTTAGAAATTTAACACCAAGAAAAAAAAAAAAAAAAAAAAAAAAAAAAGATGAAAATTTTGATTTAGTTTATAGAGCCTACTTTACACTATTTTTCCAGAAAATTATATGAAAGTATATCGAAAGGTTTTTTACTAACTTGCGCGTAATGTCCCAAACTCGCATTTTGAGAAAAATGACTTCAAAGTTATCTCTTTGAAAATATTCCATATTTAACAACTATTAAGTGTGCCGTTAATTTTGCTTTAAAGTGTTCAAAAATGATTACTATTTAATATATATATTGTTTTGAAAATTTGAATTTTGTGAAGGTTTAAGAGTCGTAAGGTAAAGGGTTTTAAAGATTGATTAATGCTCCAAAACTATTTGCTGCCATTTGGATACACCATGCAATAACCTCAATACAACGAAACTTTTCGATCGCTTCCTCTTGAATCAATGATGGATTTTCTGTTTTTGCTTATGATTTTAAAATTTACATTGGGATAAAACGAAATAAAAACAATTAGTGTCACTTTTCTAATGAACCAGATGTTTTGTATTTGTTAGTAATGTTGTCGTTTGATAAACTTGAACAGTGTTAGAGCCTATGAATTTACAAACAGCATTTTGAGAATTACTATACCTCTATAGATTTAAGGGGTCTCAGGACTCTTAAAATTGGAAAAAATGAAAAAACAAAGACCATTTTTAACATTTAATATCTTCAAATGTATATGATTTAAAAACACAATTTTTATTGGGATGAAAAGATATAAGCGTGTTCTTTCATTCCACATATTTAAAAAGTTACAAAATGCAGAATTAATATTTATACGGGGCTTCAAATTGTCAGACATTTGTCGAGCAGAAAATTGACATGACAGCTTACGCGCGCGATTACAAAATAATTTTTGCATCTAAATAAAAAAATTTGAGCATAATTATACTTCATATTGTAATAATTACACTGAACCTAAATACATTTGTATTTAAAGCATTTTTATATTTTTAATGCAAAGTTGTATTGAGCTAATAAAAGTTTTTTAAATTTTCAACATTATAACCACTTAATTTTTTTTAATAATAATAAAAATGAAATTTTAGGTTCAATTTATGTAGACTAACATGACACATATTTTTGGAAAATTTCATGAAAAAATATTCATAAGTGTTTGAGATATCACGCGCGTTGTGCCCAAAAACATCATTTTGAGAAAAATTATGTTTCGCTTCAGCTTTGAGTATGCTTCAGCTTTGAGTGGGTATAATTCTAAAAGCCATAACGTCTGTTCTAATGGGAATTTCAAGAAAACATTTGTTCAGGAATGTTCAGGAAATATAGGAGTTTAATATATAAAAAAATTAAAAATTCGAAAATTTTGAAGGATTAAGAGTCCTGAGACCCCGTAATGACTTATTTAAAAACAAAAAGAACATTGTACCTTGGAACTATATATCAAAATCGTATTACAAATTGTACAGCACTATCTGAAAAAGAAGTGAAAACGAAATTAGAAGTATGATAAAAAATAAATTGTTGTCTACATAGAGAGAGTTAATATTTCTCTTGATATCCTTATTTAAAGGCACAAATCCTGCGAAAAATGTTTACAGTTATGATAGTAAAAAAATACTCAGGGAATACCTGTTTATTGTGCCCGTGTGACAAAGTAAGGTTGTCAAGCGTTTATATACGCACTTTTAGGCTACAAATCTACAATGAAATAAAGAAAACCTGGTGTTTTCGTTTATTTTATCATCTCCTAAACATTCCATTTATAAATTCTCGAATACTATACAGACGTGACAATAAAGATGGTGGAATTAAATATAGGTCTATGAAAGTATTCGAGTTCAAAATTCAACTGGTTGAAAATCTTTTCTGTTTTGGAGAAATGAAGATTTTGAAGTGTGGAAAACAATCCATCGGAATCGAAATAGTGCTTGAACGAAACAAAAAGCAATAGCAAGTTTATAATGAACCAGATTTTTGGATGCAGTACTAATGTTGTCGTTAGATAAGCTCAAATAGTGTCTGAGCACATGCCCTCTAACACAAAATTATGATAAATATAACTCACTGTCATGTAGATTGAAATAAAACAAAGGTGCAATGTACAGTCTTGTAAAGTTTATACAAGGGTGATATGCTTAAAATGAGATGTTCTATTGTGTCTAAATAAACAAAACAAAAAAAATTGTTTTGTGAAATACCATTTACCATAATTTATAGACAGAATTGTGCAATAAAAAGAAATTAAAAAAATCCTGAGTATTTTGTTTTTATAGAAAAACAGGTATACAATTATTTAATGTTCTTTCTAGCAACTGAAATATTTTCCACAATACAAGTAGAATTCTGCATATTTGCATGGTGTAGCCATTTGGCACATTTTAAATTTTTCATAAATTTTGTTGAAGAGTTGGTCTGGGAAAGCTTTTACTATTTAATAGAATCACATATTTTTTTCGTGAAAAAAAAAAATCATGCAGCGTAAGGTTAGATACAAACATTATCCAACTCAGTTTTACATTTTTATTTTTTGTTCAATATTATATTAGCATATCAATTGAAAGAACTGAATATATTTTAGAGTTTTTAAAAGTGCATTTCATCAATTTATTAATAAAATATTTGGGTTTAATAATTATCTGATAATATCGTGTACAAAAATTCAAAGCTGAATAATTACTTTTTGAAACGGTAATTTCTTATTTAAGAAAATTGTATTTCACAGATTGTGAGAAAGAATATTTAAATAGACCTATTTTCATATATTTTGTAAGGGAAAAAAAGGAAGAAAATTATATCATTTAATTTGTTGATGAAATATAATACTATAACCGGATATTGAAAATGGAAATTATGGCAATTATCTCTTAAACTGCTAAATAATAGAAACATATTTCCAATCAAAAATGCATTCGAATCAAGCTCAGGTTTTAGATATTTTATTTTGCTATTTTACAAGCGACTCTATATACATTCATATCTGCCAACCTTCCAGTTTTTTTAATCGGATACTTAGAACCAGAAAAAAATAATAGAAAGTTACTGTTCGTCTATTTGGTAAATATACCTTTTCATTAATTTAAAAATATTCTGGTTGAAATGAGTTTATTTGACTTATTTTATTTAAAAAACGAAAGATTGGCATCTATATTTATCACCCCTTCAAGTGATGTTTTTCACCATGGGATGTTTTTCGACCCCCCCCCCCTTTTTTTTAAGTTTGTAATTTTTCGAAACAAATAATTTAAATTTAGTAAATAAATCAAATAGACACTTCGCAACAACAAGCTATATTTAATATAATTAAATTTCTGGTTCAAATCATGCAAAACTGTGAACTCTCATAAAAAATTTAAACCTGGTACAGGAAGCGTTAAAAAAAGGACTTTCTTATACGGCTACCTTTTCCTATAACAAAAAAAAGGTGTCTTAAAAAAGTACATTAAAAAACTATTTTTTACAACAAGAACATACCGAGATATGATATTTAAAATTTTTGTGAATTCTCAGTGATTTCTGCAACTAAAAACAGAAAAACGTCCTTTTAGACAGTTATGGCTTGAAATTAGACAATTATGGCTGAAATACTGGCTTGAAAGTCATTCAGTTAAGAAGTACGTAAGAACCACGTAAGAAGGTATTATGCATGTTATACTAAATGCCCTCAATGTCTCATTTTCTAGTAAAATTGTCCCCTAGTATCATCAGCTGCAAAGCTTTTATTTTATATAATTAAATAAAAATACAGATTTCTACTTTAATACATGTATTATTACTATGCATTATGTATGTATATTATTTAGTACAAATGAACTTTTACAAGCACTTCGCATCTCTTAACAAAAATACCCGAAAAAAACCTTAAATTTCAATGCGCCAATGTGGTAATATCCTTTAAATTTAGAATAACAAGAAAATCATTCGTTAGAGGCTAATAAGCTTTAAAATTAATATATGTATGGAACAGTTTTTAAGTGTGAATTTAAAATGTAGCAAAGTATGCATTTTTTTATATATAAAGAATACCTTATCTTTCAGAGGTTTAAAAAAATATAACATGAAGTTATGAAGACTATCTCAAAAACATGTGTCCTTACATTAAAAATATTGATTTTTGTTTATGAAACTGTAATTATTCATAAAACTCGGTCTTAAACAATACTTTTTTTTAAAGTAAAGAAAGGCATTTTTCTTGACAACGTAAAGAAACTGATTATAAGTACTTTCATAAGGGAAAAAAAGATACAGAAAATCTGTTTTCGTGCAGTAATCGATAAAAATGATCTTCTTGTTTCATGAAAAGATAAATTTGAAAAATGATAGGTTTTGTTGTAAGCTGAATTTTGTTTTCGTGAACTTTCTTATTTTGTTCTTAATTCTATTTTCTTTTTTGTTAAAATGCCATATATTATTGGTTTAATGCATGGATGTAGGTACAGAAGCATGTATAAGGGCATTTTAAAATATAATCAAAAGCAGCCTGATACATTATTCTTTTCTAACGTTTATAGATGTTAATTTAAATTGAATTCTAAGAAGCCGTATGTTCTTTTGAAAGACCAAAGAAATGTAGTAGGTACAATATTTAGCACGAGCAGTAATTACCAACTGAATTCAAACTTTTTGTTTTGTATTAGAAATGCAGTTTATTATAACTTTAAGACAAACTATATCAATAATTTTTAATTTTTAATTTTTATTATTTTTATTTTCATTATTTTAATTTAATTTAATACTTAGCATTTAGTCTTAATATGTATAGTATTTAAGGACTAGTGTACCGAGCACTAAGACGAGATAGAACTCCATAGAATTCTCAGAGGAAAATGGGGATTTTGAAAAAGTTAACATTTGAGTTAAATTCAATTTCGGCATAATAAATTCTTTTTTAATTCTTGTAACAACCTCTTCAGAAGATATTGTGCAACTGAAATCTTTTAAATAATGGCAAAAATGTCCTAACACATTCAGCAATATTCTTTTCCGGAAAAAGCGTAATGAACAGCTGCATCTACTCACAATATTTGTGCATATCATTGCAAGGTAGATGTACATATATACAAATAATATGTAATACTACATATTCAAAGTTTTATTTATTAAATAGCCAATATGTTTCATTATTTTGTAACTGTCAGTCTAGGGACTTAATATTATATAGTTATACTATATTACTGACGAGTTTTTTTTTTTTTTTTTTTTTTTTTTGTATTCGAGTTCCTCTTTCTGATATACACTGAAATCATTATTTATTATCAACACACAAATACACATACGGAAACATACAAATTCTGAATAGAGCAATCCTGCAAATCGTTGCCAGTAAAGTAAACGTTATGGAAATCATGATGCCATTTTTAATAGTTTTCTTAACCTTATGTATTCGTATAAATTCTGCAATAAATAAGGCGAAGTATACAATAGGAAAAAATTGGTATCATGATTACAAAAACCTTTGCCCTGGATACAGCACTGTCGCTCTTAGTAATAGAAATGGGAAGTAAGGAATGAATGGAGTACATAAAGACTCTCGAATGGTAAGAAATGCAATGCCGTCATGAGTAACGATTTAAGTAAGTTCGATCGCAATGAAATATTTGGCAAATCTGTATGGTCCATTACAATGACCACAAAAATGTTGGTTATGTCCCATAATACGTTATTTATCTTTTAGTGAGGGTGTACCAAAATTTTCTGAAATATGGCAACACCGGTGTTGATAAAAAAAATCTTTGACAAAAAATTAAAAGACAACATCTCAACCACATAAAATCTCAGAATAGAAAGGCATGTTTGCATTGCATCACTTTAGATTTTAATGCAAGTGCCTCCATAAGCATATGTACAATCCTGCAAAAAAATGTGATCATCCCCTACTAACACTGACACAAACCATAGTATAAAAATGTGAATAATACCAATCGATTTGTTGCTATACAGAATTTTTTTCTTAGAAGGTCATTTACACAAAGACATTGTAAAAAACTTTAAACGCTTCAATACTAACATTTAATTTTGACATCATATTTTGATTCATTGTTAAATTTTACCTTCGGATACCAAACAGGAAGTCATTCGATTACAAAGTTTAGCGATTATGCAGGTTTATATTTTGTAACTCCTAAAGTTAAATTCATTTTTAATAATTTCAAAAGAGATTGCAATGCAGGTTGTTTGGTAAACAGAACTCAAACACTACCTCGCGTAATGAGCAGTAATTCTGGATTCGCATATTTGAAGCTTCTAAAAATCGATTTTTGTTAAAACAAATTAAAGCTTAAAATTAATTTTTTTCGAAATTAATTTCGAAAATAAATACATATTGAAATTAATTTTCAAAATATATATATATATATATGAATTATAACGTATACATTTTTTAAAACAGAAATCGATTTCTAGGTGCTTCAAATTTGTAAATCTAAAATTACAGCTTATTCCACCAAGTAGTTTTGTAATATGCTTAACAAACTACCCACATTGCAATCTGTTTCGCAACGATTAAAAATGAATTTAACGTTAGGAGTTCCAAATTTTAAACATCTGTAATTTCTAAACTACTTCTCTGAATGATTTCTTGTTTGGTATCCGAAGGTAAAACACATCAAAGAATCAAAATATGCTGTCAAAATAAGGTCTTCGTAATAAAAATTTTAAAGTTTTGTTGCAATTTCCATATGGCAGATGATCTTTAAAGCAAAATTTAAGAATAGCATTAAATAGTAGACGTTATTACTAATAGATTGGTAACACTCACATTATTATACGATGATATGATGCAGAATTAGTAGGGGTGGTCGGGTACTTTTTTATGGTCAGGACTATTCTCCAAAGATTGGCAAAAGCTATGATATAACATCCGATGACGGCATCGCTTCACTTTTTCTTCTTCTGTCTAGAAAGAACATAGTTTTGATGCTACAGTTTTAAAAATCGCTCCAACTTTAGAACACTGAGAAATTACCCACTAGTAAAGAGGCTGTCGTTAAGCATAGAAATCTTTGTTCACGAGGGGAATTTTTTATTGATAATACTAGGAAGCTCTGACACCTGTGTCCTTAGTGAGAAAACCCCCGGACTTTCAGTAAACTCGCGCGATACAAACTTGTTCATAATTCACCCATTGGTGGAGACACGCTGTAATATACCCGAATAAAAAATTTAAATTCTTGAATTTAGGAGCATTTTAAGAAATTTAAATTGTGTATGGATGGGCAGGCCGCGAGGGGTCGCTATAAAAACACACAAAAAATGAATTTAATGAGTAACACCTATTTATATCTTAATGCTGTCATACAGTAATACATAAAATTATTTTATTTATTAAAACAAATTTGACCGTGGCAGAGGCTTATTTTGAATATTTATCTAAAAAAAAATAATTTATCAAATTTATTTAAATTTAGTTACCCTATTTCCCGCCAAGGACAAACGAAAATTGTGTTGAATCTGTGCCACCTATTTTTAACTTCAGTACAGCTGTCATACAGTAAAACATAAAAACTCAAATTTACTTAAATTTGGTGACCCTATTTCCCCTAGGGGGCGCTATAAACGCAAAAAAAGTGTAGATTCAGTACTACCTATTCTTATCTTGAGTACAGTCGTCACACAGTGAAACATAAAAAAAGCGCTTTTATTTAAAATTCGTTATTATATCTCGCTAGGGATGTTATCGTCGTAAAAGAAAGTCGAGTTTAAATTATAATATATAATTGTAACTTGGAGTATGGTTGCTATATGAGAAATCAAAAAATTCCATTTTGAAATTTGAGTTATGCTATTTCCCACTAGGGGTGGTTCCGGCGTAAAAAAAAAGAGAGAGAGAGAGACAGAAAAAACAATTATCGATACATTAATTTTACAACGGAAGCTTTTTCTGCAGATTTGAGCGAAATTCGTTATACAGAAAAAAAAAAAAAAAAAAAGATGAAACATACTTCTTTAAAAAAATATAAAAATAAATAAAAAGATAAATTCTGCTTTGTAAAAGCGAAAAAACTTCCACCATAAAAAAAGGAGAAAAAAAAGTAGTAGATAAATGTTGCTGTAAATTGTGTTCCTTGTTAGATATTATGTTATATACTCAATTTTTATTGTAACATAATATTTTGTACAAATTGAAATAAAATTTTACAATTTTGTATGATGCCATGAGATTTAACAAAGATGAAATATACTTCTATTGAAATAAAAATAAAATATAAATTCTGCTTTGTAAAAACGAAAAAACTTTATACTTTGAAAAAAAAAGAGAAAGGAAATCGAATCTCTTTGATTCAAAAGACTTTATTACAGCCTGGCGGTGAGCTCTCGCAAAACAGCAATAAACGAGAATTCTTCGACACATAGGTGTTGGTGTGCAACGGCTGTTTACAAGGTATCAGGGAAAACTTTCTCCTTTCTTTAGACCATTTTTCCGTATTTCGTAGCTCGAAGGAGATGGTATTTATAAAAAATTCATAGTAGAAGACGAAATCATAAAAAATGTATGTCATACCAAAAAAGTGAATCGAAAACGGATTTTATTTCTTAAACGTTATTCATAATATATTGATAGGAAAACTACAGTTTAGGTTGTACTAAATAAGATATTTTTATCTTATAAAGAGTATTAAAAGTTAACTTAAGTGCCTTTCGCCAACAAATACTTTACAACTGCAATTTTCTTCATACATCGAAATGCTGTTAGCAATATGTGTAATAAACATTGCGAAAAACATGTTCAGTGTAATCTGGCAACTTTTATTTTGGAAAAAGAGAAAAGATTACATTTATATGGATAAAGAAAAATGTTTGTAACGCACATTGTGTGGCAAAAGCCACCGGACACAAGTAATATTTTGCGAGATAAACATAAAATATTTGTTTTTTTTTCTCCGTTTTAAGATTGAATTTTGGTTCTTGTGATAGAGATAAATAAAAGCGAGGGACTATTTGAATGTTTCAAACGTTGTATTGTAAAAATTGTAAATATTCGGCATTGTAACGAACTGTAATTGCTTTAGGATTTTACGAATATATATATATATATATATATATATATATATATATATTTATTTATTTATTTATTTATTTATACACAGGAGGCCTTTTTTGTGCTTCAATAAAATTATAAAAGGTGAGTGAGAGTTATCTTTACAAATATGATACTTAGTACAGTCTGCCAAGATATTTTGCTTTTGCATATAAAAGCAACACGTAAACTTTTATTTGTAAGCAAACATTTTTTTAAGAAAAAAAAAGGATTCAAATATCTAAGTGATAGTCCGTTTCCTTTCAATGTACTATCCAGCATTATATAAAGAATGTTTATCATTTCAACTGTTATTCTTCCACTTAAATCATTAATATTATTCATTGGACGGTGGTACACTATAGATCTTTAATGTATCCTAACAGAAAAAAAGATCGCACGACATAATATCTGATGATCTAGCTGGCCAAAGTATCATACTTCCACGGCAATAAATTAGTTCAGGAGTTCCTTTTTTGCTTTGAAATTTATAAATTCTTCTTAATTTAAAAACACTTTTTACGTATTTATCTACATATTTTGAATTATTTAGAATAAAACTTTAAAAAAAATTAAATGAAACCTTTGTTAAGTAGCAATGAGCACAGAGTTGCACTGACGACTATTTTTCATTCTTATTTTGCCTACCACTATTTCTAAACAATTATAATCTGCCTTGAAGATTCGTAGGAATCTACCGCAAAAAATATTGTTTTGAAATAGTGGCAGACAAAAGAATAAAAAAATAGTCGCCAGTGGCATGCATGTCAGTACGGGATTTAACAGAGTGCGTAAAAATTTATCCATTCTGTGTGGTAAAACACAGGGGTTACCTCAATTAGAAGGCATTGCACAATTCCCAAAATGCGAGCCATCGTGTTTCTGCTTTTGTATTATGAATTAATAAATAAATTTAAATATGACATTTTAACTGGAATTATCATAGATATTATTTCTGATGTCAATATATCTCACTCTACGGACTTAGAAAACACGCAATGACGAATAAGGCATCATACGAAAGGTTTTGGGACAGGGTTCCCAAGTAGCACAAAAGGGGTGAACGCACCGTTGGCTAAGTGTTGACAAATTATAGTTCCACTTTGGCCTAAAGTAATAAATGTCCACCTTGCCGTACCATTAGTCAACGAACCATCTGCCAACAAAAGCCCAATAGTGGTTCAACAGTTCGCTGCCCAGAATCTAGCTCAGACACGTTCCCAATTAGAGACATATCTGCACCTACCATTTCAGGACCATTTGCCAACCCTACAATTCCTATTCCTACCATTTCCCAACGATTTCCCATAAACTGTCAACAATGGGCCAACCAGCTGTGCTACTTGGGTTTTGAAATATTACACTCACGTTTCGTTAAAGCACGTTTTTGATTAAAAATTGCACTTAATTAAAAATTAATGATAAAACGTATTAGATAATTCTCAAAGACCCAAACTCGAGACCTGAAACTCAAGGTCCGCAAGACTACAGTGCGAAAAGCCGGGCACGGATCCACTGATCTACAATCCACTGATCAGACGATCAGGAAAGCACACGAACCTTTTTTTCTTTTAAATTCTTGTTAGATTATTAAAAAATCTTTCCGTTTCTTCCGTTTTTCATTCCATCATGTGTTTATCTGAAAATTTGCTAATTTCATAGTTCATAAGTATAGACAACTAAAGACCACAACTGGACCTTTTTGATTGTTTAAAAACAACACAAAATGTCACAAAAACATATATGCATCATTTATTAAAAACTTTTACTTTAGGTGTTTTAAAAATATACAAAACTGCATTTCACGTTAAAAACCTAGCGCTTTCGAGCCGTCCTGGCTCATCATCAGGGTTAAAACAACACGTTTTTGCTTGTTTGTCTGTCTCCCGCACTTTTTTTAAATTTTCAAAAAAGAAAATATCTCTCAAAAAAGAAAATATTACTTTGAATTATCTGGAATATAATTTTGAAAATTAAATTAAAAGAAACTTAAGTTAAAGGGTAATGAGTATGAAATTTAATAATGTGCATGAATTTCAATGTATCCTGCGGGGTGAAATTCACAAGTTAGGAAAAACATAATTATCAAGTTTTGAATCTCCATGCTGTTATTTAAGATTTAAGAGAATTAATCATTAAATTCCATATCTAAATTTCATACAGAACTTTATGCAAATGATTAAATTGTCAAGAGTTAAACTGAAGAACTCTTTTATTATTTTTTAAATTTCAAGTTTTCTATTTCATATGGCTATCATCTCATACTTTACTAATTCCAGAGTTTCAGCTGGACCGCTCTGAGTGACCGCCTGTCAACACCAATTTTTAAACAAGAAAAACATATCTTTGCTTACTTTGATTTATCTGAAATATGATTTAAAAAAATTATAAAAAACTTAGGTTCAGTGGCGGTGAGATCTAACAGCACGCACCTCCTGGGTTTAAATGTAAGGGCTACTTCCGTTAGGAAACAAAGCATAATATGTGGATCTGAATCATTATACTACAGTTAAAGTTTTATGCCTTAATCAATAAAATTAATTGTTTAATTTCATCCGGAACTTTCCTAAAAAAATCTGATTGTCAGAAGATGACGCCGAAATATTATTTTTATCTTTGGATAGAATAAAGAATAATTTACTATTTCATGTGGATATCTAAAACTATTACTAATTTCAACGTTCATATGACTAAGAAAATAATTAGACTTCCCTTCCTGATCACCCGTCAATCCCCTGCTTTAAGACAAGAAAAACATATCTCAGCTTACTTTGAATTATCTGGAATATAAGTTTGAAAATTAAATTAAAAGAAACTTAGGTTAAGTGGCAGTGAGTATGAGATCTAACAGCATGCATGAACTTCAATGCATCCTGTGGGGGGAAATAGGGGTTGCTTCCCTCAGGAGAGAATCGATTCCGGGTGGAGTAAATTCCTTGATGGACTACAGAGAAGGGATCCCTGGCGAGAAAGCTGGCTCACGCATATGCAAATACGCCACCCTAATGGAAAAACTTTGCACATAGAAATTAGATTACTGGATAATCTGGCCTCATATCAGTGTTTTACACAGATAATTTACTTCATTATTTAAATCGATTCCATAGCGTCGCTAGTTTAAGCGCCGTCACGTGCAAACTCTTTGGAACTGTCTGAAATCAGTCGCAGGAGTATTCAAGAACGGGAAAAAGAAATAATAAAATGCATTTCTCAATTTTTGTTGAACTCCTTTTATATTGTCGTTAATGTTGGTGATTGATATACGTTTGTATAATTCCTTATGTTTGTCTTGCATAATACATATGTTAGTCTGAAACAGAGATGGTTTCAATTTTTCGATTTCTTTTTTCAAAACGCTTAACAAGCATCGTATGTTAATAATTGTATATTTTATTGAGATAATTATTTTTTAAGTTTTCTAGCACATACTCAGATATTTACTTTCCAAACATCACATTTTAACTGTATATTCTTTTAATGTAACTTAGGGATCCATGTAGTAACTAGGGCTTCCCAGATTACAGAACATAGGTAAAAATATTTTTTAATTTAAAACTTTAATAATTATTTTATATTTATTATATACTTTTTATATTTTCCAACAGTTAGACCAAAACGGTTTTATCTGATATGCATCAGTTATGCATTTAAATAATAAAGATTTAAAATTAGTAAAAATAGTATTAATTTCGTATTAGCAGCATGCCAGCAGTTAATAGCCAAGGAAATCACCAAAGTTTTCACTAGTTATAGGAACTTTTGATTATTTCGATGTTTAAGCGCGTAGTTCGATTATCTATTTTTTAAACTTGTGTTTTATATATATATTGATTTATATTTTAGTAAAGAATTTAAAATTTTCTATTATTAGCCGGGATATTAGGCGGCAACAAATGCCGAACTATTTACATTATTTCCAGGGTAAACGTGTCAATTTTCCGCAATCGGTTTAACTTAATCCGGTGGGGTAAAAATTATGCTTGAAAATTATTTTAAAAATCGTAAAACGGAATAAATTGAGATACATTTACCAAACAAATTGAATTTGAAAGAACATTTTATTTTCTTATTTAACTGTGTAGAAATTGAAATTGTGTGATGTTTAGCAGTTAAAAAAATTGCATTAAAAGCAAAATTTATTGGTCATGTGTTCCTACCGTTAATATGACATCAGAATTACTCAAAGACGTGTTTTAAATTCATAATATAGATTTAGTGTTTCTTAAAAATAATTTAGTTCGTTGTTTAAATGAATAAAAT
Source organism: Maratus michaelseni (assembly GCA_963931845.1). Taxonomy (NCBI): domain Eukaryota; kingdom Metazoa; phylum Arthropoda; class Arachnida; order Araneae; family Salticidae; genus Maratus; species Maratus michaelseni. The sequence goes on from OZ007586.1 coordinate 440,761,623, forward strand.
ATCGTCGTTAGTTTAAGAGTCATCACATGAAAACTCTTTGGAACTGTCTGAAATCAGCTGGAAACAAATTCAAAGAAGGGGAAAGGTAAGAACAAATGTTATTTATTCATTTTGATACAACTGCTTTCATATTGTTTGTTAATAATTGAAACACTTTATGTTAAAATTGGCACTTACGCTTTGGATATGAAGTAGATATGCCAGTATGCAAAAGCAAATTTTTTCATTACCTCGGTTTTATTTTGAAGAAGAAAAATATAACAAAATTAGATTAATGAATATGTTTATTGTTATATATATATATATATATATATATATATATATATATATATATATATATATATATATATATATATATATATATATATATATATATATATATATATATATATATATATATATATATATATGCTAAATTCATTTATGGAGTAAATAATTTTTAACCAATTTTTTCAATGCATATTCTTATAAAATACTCATACTATTTTAAAATTTAACTTTTAATAGATTTATAAATACCAAAGATTATTTTTATTATATATATATGTGTGTGTGTGTGTTTCAAATATTTTAATGCATGGTGTAGCTGATCAGCTACATACTCTTTTTACCCCTCATCTATCAAATGGACCATATATTTTTCAGTAAATGCATATTGTATCTATTTGTGTCACTTAAAATTTCATCACCTAACACAAAAGAATAGTAGAGAATAATCACAGATTGCAATGTTTATAATTACTACATGAATCATAAGCTTTTGCATATTCAATTAAATAAAAATTCATTTATGGATTAAATAATTTTTAACCAATTTTTTCAATGCATATTCTTATAAAATACTCATACTATTTTAAAATTTAACTTTTAATAGATTGATAAATACCAAAGATTATTTTTATTAATTATTAAGGCAATGATCTGAATAAATCGTTACGGAATTTATCTTTTTGTTAGAGTAAGTATTTTCACGTCAGTCCGTTTTAACATTTGGAAAATATTTAATACAAAATGGATATTAATTATGTTATATAAGTGATAGTATAAGAACTTTTACTGAAGGTTTTTTTTTCGTAAAACCCTTTTTCTATAACGCTTTCTGAAATAATTTGCATATTTATATCTGCTTGCTATTGTTTTAAATGTATTTTAGTGATCTTACACTTTTCAAACTCAACGGTATTTTAATATGTTATTTATGATCCTTGAGATTTCCTTTTTGAAACTGTTTTCTGTAACTTTAATACTTATTTTTCAGTGCTATATATAAGCATTCAGATATATTATCGTTATAGTAGTGGCTGTCAGTTATTTTATTCGTACCTCCATCTGAAAGCCGTAAAATTTTCATGCTGCTGTCTGGTTCCCCACCACCCGCGCATGCAGAATATTTTAAATATTTTCTTGACATAAACAGTTATATTTAAGAATAATATAAAAGAAATATTAAAAGAGAGCAATTTTAAAAGTAATTTTAATATTAAATTTTAACGAAATTCAATTTTCAAATAATGTGCAATTTATAGAAGATTATCCTAATTTCTTTAAAAAAAAAAAGAAAAATTATAAATTTTTAAACATTTAATCTTCAACGGTCCATTGTCGCAATATATGCGGCATTGCAATTTTACTTATTAAATCGAGTGCTGCATATATTGCGGCAGAGTTATTTTATTATTTTTCTCTGAAGGGTGTCCAGTGACGCAATATACGCGGCATTGCACTTTTTCTTGTTAGGTCGAATTCCGTGCATATTGCGGCACATGTATATATTTTTTTTATGGTTGATTGTTGTAACATATGCGGCATTGAACTTTTACTGATTTCCCTTTACGTCGAACGACATGTCTACGTGCAAAATCCTTGAATTTAAATATCAGAATTCTTGCAGGGAAATTTTACCTTATCTAATCATACGATTTCAGCAATTAAATAATACAAAAAATTATTTTCTAAAAATAGTATTGCCAAAAAATGTATAATTATTACTTATTATTATTATTATTATTGACGCATATCGCAAAATGGTTAAGTCGAATGCCTCATATATTGCGGCACTGGACCGTTATGAGTTAGTCCATAATTCCTATTCTTAAGAAAACTACCTTGGATTCAGCGGTAAAAAGCTTAAGATTGGACAGTTAAAGATTAAAATTAGAATTATTATAAAAATACGTACATGTTTCAAATATAATTAAACAACTTTTATTTTGCATTAATAATTATAATTATGTTGTGAGTCATTGTCACAGAAACGTACATTTTCAAAGGACATGCTAGTAATGACAGAGGGAAAATCTGAAGTATGTGTATAATATTTGACTTTTTCCTGATCTTGAAAATACTACTGGCATAATATTAGCTAATTTGAAAGCAAATTAAAAACATTGTTTCTATATTCTTAAGTTGCATTTTAACTGCTCTTAAATTTCTGTCCACAGACATGGCTTGTATGTCTATTGAAATTATTTTGATATCAATGGAAATGTCTTTGAATATGTGCGTTTCCGGAAATTAGTCCTATAAATTTCTGTGTCTATTTGAATATCATTAATGTTCAAGTTTAATTGAATAGATTCAATTTTTAGAGCTACACAATATTTCCTTTTGGAAATAGAAAAACTCTTTAACTGAAGAAAAACAATCATCGCTATAATAGTAGCAATCGACATGTTACGGAATCATTTGATCAGTTGCTTTGTTGGCATTATTGATATTTATAAATATTGCTAACTAGGAAAAACACTAAGAAGCAGAGTACATATGATGTCGATAGTCATGAATCAAAAGAATACTATTGGGAGTATATTCGATATTTAATGGTTTGTTCCCATCTATTTTTTCATGTATCACTATAACTTTTTAATTAAAGAAAATTAATTCTTAATAAAATTGACAAATTAAAGACATCTGAAATCATTATAAAATGTAATTATTTTAATTGTGTCGCATTAAAAAAAAATTCCAAATTACTATACTATTTAATTGAATATACTAATAAAATTTAACTGATGCAAATTTCTTATGCATCAAAAAATGATACTATTGGGATTATATCCTACATTTAATGACTTTTGAATTTTGAATGAACTTTCTGAATTAGGGAAGATTTATTCTTATTCTAATTTTTCGCATTCATTGGTAACATTACTTCCAACGGCTGAAAAATCACCTTTTATTTATTTATTTATTTGAGAAAACTATACATCGGAATGAAAATTGATTTGAAGATATTTATTATATCAATATTTAACATCATTAACATATCTCTTTTTCTTTAGAGACAATTTTAAAAGATAATTTAAATTAAGATTTTAAACGTGTATTTCAATTTGGCTTGCAGCAATTCTTATCGGATCGCATCACCATATTCTCACATTTTCTCAGAACTTTTCTCTAGAGAAGTACACAAGATCACTATGATTTATCAAACATTTTTATGGATAAAAAGTGTACAAAATCAAGTTTTTATACGAAAAGTCGTACCCATTTTTTGCATGTTTGCTATTTTTACAAATATCAATATTTTTTAATAATCCTGTGTACGTCTCTAGCAAATTTGATATAGATTAACAATAAGCATTTTTTCCAAATTCAACTGGAGAGCACCTGTGGTGCAATCCATGGACGGCTGCATTTTTGACATCACCATGTTGTCACAGCTCCAGCGCCGTCATTTTGAATTTTTATTTTTCTAATAATATGTTAATTATTTTAAATACTGTTTTGACAAATTCTTTTAAGAAATTTTCATTAGGTTGTATTATTTTCTCAAAAGTAAAAAAAAAACCTGGTGCATTTTCAGTAAGATGTATAATTTTCTGAAAAAAAAAAAAAAAAAATAGTGAATTCTCAGGCTTCGGATTTAATATTACCACTTAAAATAATTTGTAATCGTTATGAAATTTAATTATTTTGTTTGTCTCCCATAAAAAAGCGCTATAATATGCAATATAATGTATACTGATCAGAATATACTGAGGCAACTTTCTTATGAATCAGAAAAAGATACTATTCGGATTATACCGAATTTTTATCTATTTATTTTAGGAAACTTTATGAAGTGGAGAAAATTTATTCTTATTGAAATTTACTGCATTAAGGTTAACACCACTTTCAACGGCAAAAAAACTGATTTTAGAGACAATGTTTAGTGCTAATATACCCTGCGTTTTGACACGTGTATTTAAAATTGGCTTGCGGCATACCTTTAGCAATTGTCATAGGATCGCCTCTAATTTTTTTTTTTTAACGAGAACATTATGATTTATCAAATATTTTCCTTTTTAAACAAAAATCAAGTTTTTATACGAAAAATCGTACCCATTTTTTGCATCGTTGTCATTTTTGAAATTATCAATATACATTAATGACTGTGTACTTTTTTTGTAGATTAACAGAAAACAAAATTGTTTCAGCTTCATTTGGAGGTGCTTGTGCTGAAATCTGAGGATGTCAAAGGTAATTTTTAATCACCAAGTTGCCACAATTTCAGCACTACCATTTTGATTTTTAATTTTCTATAAAGTGTGGTAATGATATTCAAGATTGATTTAATAAATAAATATCTTTACACAAATTTTCATTCTGATGTATATTTTTTTCAAAAAGAAAAAAAAAATCAGTGAATTTTCAGGCGTCGAATTTAGTGTTATCCTTTAAAGGGATTTGAAACCGTATCACTCTAATATTCAATTGAGTATACTGATGAAACTCTCTCAAGAATAAAAAAATGTTACTATTTCGAGTATATCCAATATTTAAGGACATGTTTTCCATTTACTATGGAAAACATTCTTAATTAGAGAAAATTTATTTTTTATGAATTTTTCCCCATTTGAAACATTTTAAATCATTGTTAAAATAAACTATTTTAATCATTATAAAATTAAACCACACTAAAATATTTCCGAAATACTAAAACATCGAATTGACTCACTTAAATTTATTGCATGAAAGGTTTTTCAAATTATTATAAAAGTAAATTTAATCTTATTTAATTTTCTATTATTAAAGATATTTCGAATTTTAAAATTAAACTTATTCTCATTTAATTTTCCCACATTAAACGTATTTCGAAATATTTTAAAATTAAACTTTTTCTTTACTCACTTTACAGGTATTTAAAATCATTATGAAATTGAAAATAGTCAATTTTCTGTGCATTAAGGATATTTGAAACCATTATGAAATAGAGCTTATTTAAATTCCCCACTGTAAGGTATTTGAAGTTATTGTAAAATTGAATCAGTTCAAGAAGTTTTATGTATTAAGAGTATTTCGTATAATTATAAAGCCGAATTTACTTAAATTTTCTGAATTAAAGGTATTTCAAAAACTTTAAGATGGATTTCATTTCAGTTATAGGGACTGTTGTAAAATACAGTTTATTTTATATTAATACTCTAAATTCTGTGATAAATACTGCTTATTTCTATAAAATAAACTGTTTTTAATGGGGTACTGACTGACAGTTTTTGAAAATATTTTACTGAAATATCTGCTCATTTTTGTATAACGGCAAAACATAGTATGTTAAAAACAATATATAATCTAATTTTATACGGGAAAACAAAAAGCCTACTCATTATACAGTTGTTACAAATGTCTTACGTTCTTAAGTTGTAAATATTTGTGGATATGTACGAATAGCTAGGTACTTAATTATTTATTTTTACTGTTAAAAAACTTAAAGGAGATATAGTATCCTAGTACTAATATTTTCGCTAAAAAAATATGCTAATTAAATACACTGCAAAAAATTTTGCAGCAAAGTAACCGGTCATTCTACCGTTTTTTTAGATAACGGTCGAATGACCGTACTTAACCGTACATAACCGTAATTTAACGCTATTTTGACCATAATATTGCTCATATTAGTGTCAGATTATGTAACCGTTTATTATAAAAACGGTCGAATGACCGATTACATTGCTGCAAATTTTTTACAGTGTATATTAAAAAAACAATAAAATGCATTTTTAACATGAAAAAAGGTTTAAAATCCCATCCCACACAAATTGCATATCTATTTAAACACACAGTTACCATTTACTTTCAGTTTATTAAAAAAAAATAAAAAATGAACAATTCATTTTTAAGAATTAGGCATTTCAATAGCCAATGAACACTTTCCTAAATAATGAATAGCTTGAATTCTCAATTAATTTTTATTTCTCGCATGAATGTTATATTAAATGAGTAAACTAAGTACACATGTTACCTTTAAGTTCTTTAAGATTTAAATCTATAGATAGCTTCCATAAAGTTGTAACGAGAGTTTTCGGTACATTTTAGTTCGTCGCATACAAACTAGAATACTGCTGAAATACGTGACGTGAAATTCTAAGAATATTTTAAAGTGAGAATGTAAGAATAGGAAAAAATAGATATTCAACAGAGATAAGATGAACAAGCTAGCAAAGCTATTGCCAAGGAAAGACGTACGTCGAGAAGAGAATGTAGGATTCTAATCTTCAAAGAGATACCTGAATATTTGTAAAAGCTACAAAAACAATTCTTAGAACTATAGAAAATTTACGGTAGTTAAGTTATCAGTCACGATATTTTCTATGATTTATCTTAAAAATTTGAAGTCAGCGCATGAGATTTGTCTGATGTTTACAAAACTCACTCATCTTAAATTTCTCTTATTAATTCAGTGAAATTGTGTACAATGTAAAAAAGACAAATATTTGTTAATCTATGAAAATATAGTATAACCACGAATAAAAATATACATAATCCTCTTCCGAGTTACCCATGATACAAAAAATCATTCTTTAACTTTCTAAACCTCAGAAACCAATATATTTTCTAGATTTAAAGAATCATTTATAAAAACAAAGTTTCTTTTGCTACCAAAGATTCTCAGAAACGTTTCCGAGAGTTTTTTATTGTGTATTAATCAATTGTTTCAAACCGGAATATCGGTTTTTAGGTTACAATTAATTCTCAATTGAAAATTTTCAGCTGCGTTATTTTGGATATATACATGCAAGAGTAACGAAATAATATTAATTTTAATGGTAATGGTAATGCTGTTAATTTATCATATTTGCCCCAAAAAACACGCTTGTCTAATATGGAAATGTTTATTTGACAATGGATAACATCCAAAAATACTATTATTTTGGGTTTAGAAAAGTGATTATTCCACAATAAAAACTACTCGGAAACACTTCTGAAAATGAGTGGTAGCAAGAGTGGTAGCAAGTTTTTGTAAATGGTTCTTTAAATATAAAAAATATATAATGGTTTTTAAGGTTTCTAAAAGTAAGGAACACTTTTCGGAATCGTGGATAACTTGGAAGAGATTACTGTATATTTTCGTTCTTGGTTATATTTTATTTTCCTAGATTAAGAAACATTTGTATTTTTTTACAGCGTAGGATATTCGAAATATATAAAGTGCTGAATAAATGAGTTAGCCCGGAATAGTGGTTTCTGAATTTAGATCCTGAATTTAGTTTCTCGTGGAGAATTCACACAGGAAAATAGATATTGTATGTGTAGCGTAATGATTGCGTAAATGTTTAGGGCAGAGTTAAATGGGTGAGATAAATAAACCGTCGAAATTTTGAAATGTATGAGACAGAATGTATAATAAACCAAAAAAAGCTTCCTAAAGTGCTTAACGTGATTGTCATTAACCTTACAGCGAGCGCACTTAAATTTTGCACGAGGGGTCGCGCGGCGTACTCTAAAAAAAACTGTAAATTTATGAGCGTTTGCCCTTCAATTTTCACGGGCAACAGCCTTATTTGATGAAAAACGGTCTGATCCACTAAATAAGCGGCCTTATCCCTTAGATACTTAGAAAATTAAGAGCAATCCACATATTCTTACAGTTCTAGCCCATATGTTAGTAAAAATACGGTACGACCACATACATTGTCCTCCGCTAGGGTGTAACCCTTCATTTTACTCGTGTTTCGAAAATTTTAACCTGCCAAAAAAGCGATTCTGTGATGATTATCTAACGTGCTACGTGCTACGGAGCAGTAAGTAAAGTGTTATTGTGTTTTAAAGTGCATTATATCCTGTGCATTATAATGCTGAATTACTTTGCCCCGTAAAATTACGGGCTGCACAAAATGATGGGCATGGATTGTCTTTCTTACGGGGTATGACTGGAATCTCTCCTGACGGCCTCCGCCCGTAATTTTACTGCACTTTTATGTACAGTATATTCTTTTGGGTATTCTTTCGTGTAGAGTAGTTACGCTATTAAAAATGCAAGATTTTTCATAATAAGAATTAAAAACGTGTTACAAGATCATACATATCGGTAGTTAAAATTGAATTTTAGTTTCGGCACCCTTTGTGCAAACAAAGTGAAGGAAAAATCAAGTTTGTCGTAAAATTTGCTACAGCGGGACCGCTAGAGGGTTAGAAGACCTTCCTATTTTAAAATGTTAAGATTGAGTTAAATGTGAAGTTTTATATAAGAGCTGATTTATGAATTTATATAAAATTTTCATTCCCTCTTCTATGAACAGCAGATTGCGTATTTGCATAAAAACTGTTGTTCTTATTTCCAAGAAGTACTAAGTACGACCAGAAGTTGTGGAAGTGTCGACCACTGCTTGATGGAAAAGTACTCTGTAGACTAATCGTTTGAATGTGATCGTGTTATTCTTCTGTGTTAACTTCTTTGCGTAAATGTCCAAACCTTTCCATTCAGCTTTTAAGTTTTAAAAAGGTGTGAAAAAGATCGGTGGAATTATAGTGCCGTTTGTACTTTGTGAATTTATGTTAATTGGTGTCGTACGTGGTTGTCTTCTACATAATGTGACGTCCTAGTTTCTTAGAGAGTAACCCGCTCGCAACGCGCCTCAACCGAAAGGGAATCTCGAGTTGCCGAAGTGATTTAGCCAACATCCTGAGTGGTGGTAAGGACAAGAGATTGTTACAGGAATATCTCAAGTGGTAAGCGTTGTAATATTAGTTACTTCAATAAAGTTGTTCTAAAAAAAAATTGTCATTATATACGCGCTTTTAAGATGTGTGCTTCAAAAAATTTTAAAACCTATTTTTCACCTAATAGTAGCCATTTATCAACTGTTGCGTCGATGAGAGAGCTGCTGATACTTGTCGAACTTGTTTGAAATGGAAACAGAAAATTTAATATACCAGCTGGAAAATCGGCGAGTTTTAGTTTCCTATGTTATGTATTTATATATAATTTTAAAAAAAATAGTAGGGGACCCAACCCGGGATCCCCTTGTTACAGATTATAGGTCAAACCATTTTTTTTTATTGAAAACTCTAATAGATGTTTTACATTTGCTATATATTTTTTTAGTTTGCTTAACGACAAAAAGAATTTTTATCTGAAAAGTATAAATTATGTATTCAAATAAAGCTTTGAAATGTATTAGAAGCTATACTTTCATATTAGCCGTATGCCAGACGAAATCGCCAAAGAAATCGCTACTTACAGAAACCTGTAGGAAGTGAATGTTTTGGTCCTTTTTTTATTAGCACTTTCCAACCTAGTTGAAAAGTGCTTATGACTTCGGTTTGTCTGCCGTCTACCGTATGGCCGTCTGCCGTCTGCCGTCTGACGTCTGGCCGTCTGGCCGTGCTCTAACTCCCGTAAATATGATCGGATTGCTCTGCAATTTTTATATGTTATTGTCGTTATTTATAGCATGTTCCCTATTACAACGGAAGTGTGTAGCACTTATATTTTTTTTACAGGGACACTCAAAAGAATTCCGTTACATTGCGGTCTATGGGGAAAAATCATTTGCGGTTTATTCAAATAATGTTTCACTATTTTAAACGCATTGAAATTTATATTTATCACTAAGGTGCATTAGAAGAAGCTTAATATGGAATAGGGTGTGCATAGCACTTATAGTTACTTTACAGGGACAGTCAAAATAATTCCGTTACATTACGCCTATGGAGAAAAATCGTCTGCGGTTTATTTAAATAATGTTTCACTATTTTAAACGCATTGAAATTTATATATATTACTAAGGTGCATTACAAGAGGCTTACAACAGAATAGTGTGTGTATAGCAGTCATCGTTCATTTATAGGGACACACAAAAGAATTCTCTACTGTCTGTTAACAATAATTCCTGGAAGTGCGTTTTAAGTTACTGAACGCGATTTTAATTTTAACTCGCTTTTTGTCTATTACGTGGTGTGTATAAATTCTGTAGATCCTATACAGGACAGCACAAAAGTTCGCGAACACATTTCCGTTTATTGACAGAAAATCTAGAAGGATAATTTTAAACTGTGCTACGCGTTTCCTAACCAAACTAAAATTTAGCATTCTATATAGTATATATACAAATCTATAGATCATATACAGGGCTTTATGAAAGTATTCGGATATTTTCCGAATATTGTATCGGTTGGAAAATCCTGAAATTATGTTTTTAAATATGTTATTCGTTTTCCAAATTGTTTACTTAGATGTTATCTTTTAGCTTATTAAATGGTATGTTTTGCAAAATTATTTTGGAAGCGTTGGAAATTGCTACATAATCTATGCTTGACGCATGATTTTTAGTTCTTGTTATCCTGATAATTTCAGTGATTTAAACGCGTAGTTCGATTACATGTCTGTTAAATTTGTGTTTTATTTATACTATTTTATTATTTTATTTATTTACTCATGAAGTTTAAGTTTCATTATACTATTAGCCAAAATCATATGCTGAGATATTTATGTTTTTTTTAAGAGCAAACGATTTAATCTTTCTTAATCGGGTTGCACGCGATAGAGATAGATTGTTTAAAAAATCGTGCTTGAAAATTATTTTTAAAATCCTAAAAAAAATAAGTAAATTGATATACAATTTTCAAACAAATTGCATTTGAAAGTATATATTTTTTTTACTTATTTGAAAAAATAAAAATTGAAATCGTGCGATGTTTAAAAGTTAAAACAATTGAAGTAAAGACGAAATTTATTGCTCAGGTGTTGCCACTATCAATATGACGTCAGCGCTACTCACGGACATGTTTTTAGCACTTTCCAACCTAGTTGAAAAGTGCTTATGACTTCGGTTTGTCTGGCCGTCTGGCCGTCTGCCGTCTGCCGTCTGCCGTCTGTCCGTGCTCTAACTCCCGTAAATATGCTCGGATTGCTCTGCAATTTTTATATGTTATTATCGTTATCTATAGCATGTTCCCTATTTCAACGGAAGTATGTAGCACTTATAGTTTTTTTACAGGGACACTCAAAAGAATTCCGTTACATTGCGGTCTATGGGGAAAAATCATTTGCTGTTTATTTAAATAATGTTTCACTATTTTAAACGCATTGAAATTTATATATATCACTAAGGTGCATTAGAAGAAGCTTAATATGGAACAGGGTGTGCATAGCACTTATAGTTACTTTACAGGGACAGTAAAAATAATTCCGTTACATTACGTCTATGGAGAAAAATCGTCTGCGGTTTATTTAAATAATGTTTCACTATTTTAAACGCATTGAAATTTATATAGATCACTAAGGTGCATTACAAGAGACTTACTACGGAATATTGTGTGTATAGCAGTCATCGTTCATTTACAGGGACACGCAAAAGAATTATCTACTGTCTGTTAACAATAATTCCTGGAAGTGCGTTTTAAGTTACTGAACGTGATTTTAATGTTAACTTGCTTTTTGTCTATTACGTGGTGTGTATAAATTCTGTAGATCCTATACAGGGCAGCACAAAAGTTCGCGAACACATTTCTGTTTATTGACAAACTCCAGACGGAGAATTTTAAAATGTGCTACACGTTTCCTAACTGAACTAAAATTTAGCATCCTATGTAGTATATATACAATTCTATATATCCTATACAGGGCTGAATAAAAGTATTCGGATATTTTTCCGAATATTGTATCTGTTGGAAATTCCTGAAATTATGTTTTTAAATATGTTATGCGTTTTCCAAATTGTTTACTTAGAAGTTATCTTTTAGCTTATTAAACGGTAAGATTTGTAAAATTATTTTGGAAGCGTTGGAAAGTGCTACATAATCTATGCTTGACGCATGATTTTTCGTTCTTGTTGATTTATAATATAGATATCAATATTTTTTTTAACTACATGTATAATATTTCTTCTTCTATAAATTAAATTTTTTATTCAGTCGATGACGACGTTCATATGTTTATTTTACTAAAATTTTGAATAATGTAATATGATTTTCTTTGGGCTTACAAAACTAAATTGCTCCTTTATTTTTCAAAAGAAAAGCAACCACCCATTTATGCAAACCAGATACACGTATTTGCATATTAAATATATTTATTTCCCTTTCCATCCAGAAAAACCAGGCACTTTTGGAATGAAGCAGTTAATTACCAAATTCTTAAGGTGTGTCTGTTTCTACTGAAGTTAATGCTTTTAACGACAGAAGAATTTTGCATATTTATTGTGCAATTGAAATGAAATTAATTTAATTCATCTTCTTCAATTATTTATAATATCTAAGCAAATATTTATCTTAGCAAATACCCAATATAATGGTCTTTATTATACATAAAAGAGTTTGTTATTTCCATGCTGAATTCGCGAAATCTCTTCAGATTCTAAAGAATGTTTATAAATATCTTAAGTCATTGAGCTGTTAGGAAATTTTTCCACTTTAAAACTATGCTTTTCATTCGATGAAACCTTAGATTTTCTTATTATTGAAACTGTTTGAACTATTTTTAACCGATGTCTCACATAGAAGGTTGTTGTTTGTACATATTTTTAAATTCCTACTATTAGCTCACACTCTCTCTATATATATCTTGTTGGAATTTTCAATCGTTAATAAAATATTTTCTATTCATCCATTCAAGTTCAAATAAATTTTTTTTAAACTTGTACTAGATGACAATTGATGTTAATACAGTTTTTTCAAATATGAATTCATTAATTAAATTTAAGTAATTAATTTTAATTTTATATTTCATTTCTGTTCAAAAGTATAGACTCACTCCATATTTATAGTCTCACCTTCACACGTAAAAAAGATAATGGGGCTGTTCACGGACGAAGATCAGGCGGCTCGCGGTCGAAGGAGACTATAAATGTGGAGTGAGTCTACACTTTTGAACAGCAGTGAAGTATAAAACTAAAATTAAATAATAAAATTTAATTAATTAATTAATACTTGAAAAAACTGTATTATCGCTAACTGTAACATCGCTATGGCACTTTATTGTGAAGTTTGGGAATTTTTGAAATTCAATATTTGAAAAACGGCATAATCATAAATTTTAAATTTATATCAAGAAAAATACAATTTTTTTTACCTTTCTAACGCAGTTTGTTTAACAATTTTGTGAGAAATACTTTTCAAGCTATTAATTTTTGGTATTTTAGCTATTTATTTTTTATTTAATTTTTAATACATTTCAAAAATTTCTCTTATGTAAGATATTTAGCAGGATATAAATTTAGGAATAAATACCGTCTGTGGCGAAGCGTGTAGATCGCTGGAAAAAAAATTCTATTTGACCTAAGTAGGAATTGACTTTAAAAAAAAGTTTTTATATTACTTGTTTAATGTATGTCTACGCATAACTTTTGAACGGATACTCTGAATTCGTTAATTGTTTTTTAGTGGGAAGGGCGCACCCCATTATAATTTTAGTCGAGTTTTAAATTGCATATTTGTCTGCTTGATTTTTAACACTTTCCAACCAAGTTGAAAAGTGTTTATGACTTCGGTTTGTCTGGCCGTATGGCCGTCTGCCGTCTGGCCGTCTGCTGTCTGCCGTCTGTCCGTGCTCTAACTCCCGTAAATATGCTCGGATTGCTCTGCAATTTTTATATGTTATTGTTGTTATCTATAGCATGTTTCCTATTTCAACGGAAGTGTGTAGCACTTATAGTTTTTTTACAGGGACACTCAAAAGAATTCCGTTACATTGCGGTCTATGGGGAAAAATCATTTGCGGTTTATTTAAATAATGTTTCACTATTTTAAACGCATTGAAATTTATATATATCACTAAGGTGCATTAGACGACACTTAATATGGAATAGGGTGTGCATAGAACTTATAGTTACTTTACAGGGACAGTCAAAAGAATTCCGTTACATTACATCTATGGAGAAAAATCGTCTGCGGTTTATTTAAATAATGTTTCACTATTTTAAACGCATTGAAATTTATATATTTCACTAAGGTGCATTACAGGAGGCTTACAACAGAATATTGTGTGTATAGCAGTCATCGTTCATTTACAGGGACACACAAAAGAATTCTCAACTGTCTGTTAACAATAATTCCTGGAAGTGCGTTTTAAGTTACTGAACACGATTTTAATTTTAACTCTCTTTTTGTCTATTACGTGATGTGTATAAATTCTGTAGATCCTATACAGGGAAGCACAAAAGTTCGCGGACAAATTTCCGTTTAGTGACAGAAACTCCAGACGGAGTTACTTTTAAAACTCCAGACGGAGTTTTAAACTGTGCTACGCGTTTCCTAACTGAACTAAAATTTAGCATCCTATGTAGTATATATACAGATCTATAGATCCTATACAGGGCTGAATAAAAGTATTCGGATATTTTTCTGAATATTGTATATGTTGAAAATTCCTGAAATTATGTTTTTAAATATATTATGCGTTTTCCAAATTGTTTACTTAGATGTCATCTTTTAGCTTATTAAACGGTATGATTTGTAAAAATATTTTGGAAGCGTTGGAAAGTGTTACATAATCTATGCTTGACGCATGATTTTTCGTTCTTGTTTTTAGCTTTGTAAGCTGTGACTTTCGTAAAAATTAGGGAATGCCAAGAAATTCCAATGTGTCGTTCAGTTACACAGTACTATTTTATGTTTATAAAATAGTCGGCGTAATGTATAAAGTTTTTCAAAATACGTAAAAACAATTTAATATATACAGGTCAAAATGAATTATATTGCCAACGATGGGGTTTAAAGTTAATGTTCATAACAATGAAGGATTGGCACAAAACTACGCGTTATTCCAAACCCCTCTCATTAAAACACGTCTACTGGGTGCAGTAAATTTTCCTTGAAGCTGGTTTTATTTTTTTAATTACATTGTAGCAGTGCCTAGCTACTCTTTTAAGAAGTTAGTCTGTGATCGAGTTAGTTTTGAGATTTTGCGTGCGACCGTGTTGTCCTGAATCCTAACATTTGTGCGGGAATGAGCTATCTAATCTACCGTCTCTTTAAATTTCACAAAGTGTGACTGAGTCTCCGTGAATCTGATGTACATGGTTATTCTGTGCAATGATATGATAATTAGGTATTCAGGACTGTTTAGTTGCTATATATATGGCAGTATGAGTTAGATTCAGTGGATTAGATGTATCTCGCTCATAGTGGTAGTTTGGTAAAGTGTTTTCATCGCTTCCTGTTTTTGAAGGTAAAATTTTCTACGGGCTGAGTCGCCAGTGAAGTTTCTATTTTGGCCATTCTTGGTGTAAAATCTTCGGTGTGACGTCGCCAGTCTGCTTAGGAGTTACAGTTTCGTATTTCAAATAAAAGAGTATTGGAATCCAAAACGCAGCTGAAAATACTTACTTGAGAAAGTACCCCTTGATAACACCCGAAAAACTGATATTTTGTGTTCATACCAGGTAGAGAAAACTGATTAATACACTGACAAACTGCTTCGTAACGTTTCCGAAGTGTTTGGACAGCCAAATATAATTTTACTTCTGAAATGCGTCATTAAATCTCGGAAATCTATTGGTTTCTCAGGTTTATGTAGTTAAAATAACACTTTTCGGAATCGTTGGTAATTCGGAAGTGGCTGTGTTATATTTTCATAAACCTTTCTGCTAAATCAAGAAGCATTTATCTTTTTTACAGTTTATAAATAATAATAACTATTATAGATGATATATTACATTAATCAAGGTTTATTGTTCAAATAGAAAAAGTATTTATTTGTAAGCATTTCTCTTTTTTTTTATAGTGTGTGATAGATCTCTGGTTTTGAATGCATTAAAATTTCTCATGCTCAACTTTCGTTCCAATTTCGATTAAAATCGTAAATGCGCACATTGACATACAAAATTTTGGTTTTCGAGAAGAATTATATAATTCAAAAGTAAACATTTTGAAAAAAAAAAACGTTGATAAGTATTATTTAAGGATTATGACATATTACTTTTTAATTTAGAAACAAATATAGCTAGAAGCAAACATATGTAGTTTAAAACGACAGATAAAAGATAACTTTAATTTGAAAGCTAATGCTACGATTGTCTAAAAAGAAAATTTTTGGCTTGTGACATTTTTGTTGGAAACCGACGAAAAATATTCTTTTAACAATGACAGACAATATTTACATACATAAAAGATGTAAAATTTAGAAAAATACATAAAAGATACTTTCTGAATATAATTAGAATTATAATTAAAATTTCCCAAAATATACTTACAAACAACTGATCTTGCGTAATTAAGAATAGAACATCTTACCTAAAAAATAAATATTACGCTATTAAAAAATTAAAACAACAGACAAATAACATATTAATGAAGTAAAAACACACAAATTTACACCTACACCATTTTCTTTTCCCTCAATATTGTTCAAGAGTTTAGTGTTTCAAATGCGAATATATTAATTTTCAAATTTGTTATTCTTTTGTGAAAAATACTAACATAGGAATGACCTAGGCATGACCGTTAATCATCGTTTACTAACTTATTTGCCAAAAGCATTCGTCGTCAAGGAGATCAAGCTATATTACACGTACCTTCTACATTGTTGTTATCATTAAAAGGAAATTTGAAGGTATGCATTTGCTAGCTGTGTGCATTTAAAATTTAAAGCATTCCTTTGGGAGTCGAGAAGATTGATGATTATCGTAATTCACAAATTGCTGTTTTTGACACTCTTTAACATACTTAAAAAATGTGACTTTTTACACGGTTTGTCCTAAAATTTATTTTAAAAGGAAACTTTTACTGGTTGGTCTTTTTTTTTTTTTTTTGTACCTTTTAATAATTTTATTTTTATTTTAAGACAAAATTTGTTACTGCTTTGCATTTTAAAAATCAGCTTATATCATATTTTGAAAAATAAAATCTTTTCAAACTGCAGATTTAATAAATTGTTAAGCCTATTTTTTTTAAACTATTCAAATCATATATACTTTTTTAAATATTGACATTTTTGTTCGAAGTTTTTTTACATGTACTGAAATAATAAACTATATGACAGAAAACTTAATGGATTTTTAGATACAACATATATTAAATTTAATGTAGCTTTATATAAAATGATTTTTTATGTAGTATTAATTATTACATACACATAATTACTTCATAATTATGTGTATGTTTTAATATACAATGTATAATTTATTTCATATATGATGAAAAGGGTGAAATCTAACGGTTTTTCATATGATTTCGTTTTTTAAAAACTAAAAAACCCTAATTCCATGATCAGTGTTATTGAATACATAATGTACAAAAATTGTAAACTTCTATCTCAAATACGAAATAAAAAAAAGCCTTACCATTTTTAAAACACGAAACAGAAGGAAAAATTTATTTAATATTTATTTGTGAAAAATTACCCCGGGAACTGCAATCCTGTACAACACCACTCCTGTTCACACATAAAAAAATTACATCAACAATCTCAGCTAATAAAAAGATATTTGGGGGAACTGTGCTCCTTTAAAAACTTATTCACGAGTTTATAATTAAAATTTTGGCATAATGTACACAATATCAAAATTATTTTAGTAAAAAATGCATAACTTTTTATAACGTAAAAAATTCTCTCAAGTAAATTTCATCCCTGAATCGTTAATTTCCTGATAATGTTTTTCTCTTTTTTATATGACGATTATATTCTTCTAACACAGTTAAAAATTTAATTATTAGATTTTTTTTCTTTTTTTTAATCTTGGAAGTATTTTATTTATAGTTCAAAGACTTATTTAATTGGTAAAAATAACAATTTGTTTAATAGGAAAAATCTAGTTGTTATCAAATTACATCTCATAATAATTTATCTCTCCCACGGACTTCTCTAAGATGAGGCCGGGTGTGCCGTCATACAATTTTTATTTAAAAGTTATTTTCTCTTTATTTAATCACAGTTTTCACCAATTAAATAAGGTGAAGCTTTTAATTTAAAAATTAGTTATTATTTAACTTTTTTCAATTAAAGAAAATTTGACTGATGACACCGCCTCCCATCACCCCTGGGACGCCCCGAATCTCTAACTCTACAATATGGAAGACTTGCACAAATCTGAAAATAAAAACTTTTTCTTTTATTAATATCATGTATTTGAAAATTCTTTACGTTGTAAATATTTCTTCGTGATTTTGAAGTTCGTTTATTTACTATTTATTTGTTTGGAATAAATTATACATCACTAGATGAAACTCAGTTAAGTATGGCATTTGAAAAGTATTTAAAAGTAAGTCAATTTTCCCTATCATTTACTGAAATTTCTTGTAAAGTATCACATAAATGTTATAAAAAAATATTTTAAAAATCAAAATTTGGTGGCGAAAAAAATTCTTTCATTTAATTTCGGAGGTAATTTTTTGTATTCCATCTACACTAAGAGTTGGCGACAAACGTAAGTAGTGTTGGCAAGAATGTTGTTTAAATTTACAGTATTTGCATGTAACGCCGTAAAAAGTAAGAAACAAAATGCACATAAGTAGAAGGAAAATAAAATTATAATCCAGTAAAAGATTAAATATTTTCCACGAAAATCCACCCTTTGTTAAATGATGGAAATTAATTTTGCGGAAAAAAAAAGATTTAGTTTGCAGTAAACATTAATTATTGAAAATTTCCAGTTTCAGTCGTTTGAATGGGAATTTTGAAAAAATAGCCAATCGTTTCCAAGTTGGTCCTATCAATGGCGACTCATTTTTGGTGCCGTGAAATTTGGTAAAATTTCGCCAAAAGTCATGGAGCTTGGCGACAAGTTCGCACGCGTGTGTGCATGAATATATCTACACTCAAATATCATTGTACGTAGGTATATTACAATTTAAAATATTTAATAGATTTTCAAATACTTTTACCATATATTGAATACATTGGTGCAAAGGATTACGAATTTTGAATACCACTATTTTTTTTATTATTCGTCGTCTTACATAATCATAGAGATCTACGATTAAATAGGACGATTAAAAAAAAATAGCGGTTTTAAATATATGTTACCTTTAGCACTTATGTCAATATCAACTCTGGAAAAACATCATGATGTCGTACTGGAAGTGTCAGTTAGAGTTCTGCTAAAAAAAATTAACCAAAAACCAGACACATTACACGTTAAACCTTATGTTAATATACAGGATGTTCCGAAAGGACGTGTAGAAACTTTGAGAGTTGACTGATAACACTGCAACAAATATTTTTTCTATAGAAAACCAGGCTTGCATTCCACTTATTCATTCATAAATACCGGGATTCTCCCTTTAATCCGAGCACGGATTTCTGATCATAACTTTAACGATGAAGATATTTTATCGAAATATTCAGCAGAAAAACTTTACTTAGTGTGAAATGCTTTGATATCACGAAAAGTGCACTGTACATAGATCAGAGACATTATATGTAATGTGAGGTACTTTATGAATAACGTTGCACGTAGGTCAGTGTTGTTTGGACGCGGATAGTGGCAATTTCAAGCAATTCTCGGGAAGTTATCATATTCCATAGAAATAAATGCACGTCCGTTGCAAATATAATTAAAGAATTTTTATTAGTCTTAAAGTTATGGACGAAAATTCGGTCTGCGCTTGGAATGAGACACCCTGTATTTATGAGTAAATAAGTGGAATGAGATTCCTATAGTATTGCCTATTGCCTAAAAAAATATTTGCTGCAGTGTTTTTATGATCTGTTATGGTTTAAACACGAGTTTGTGGGACATCCTGTATGTAGACTGTTTAATATTTAATTCACCCAGGTAACTGGAACTTTAATAACTGAAACTCTTAATACTTTTTGGTATGAAATGAGTGACTAAACTAGTAAAACACCGCACACGTTCATTACATTGGCCTGAGCTTCCATAATGTACTAATTCTTCAAATAAGCACTCAAATGAA
This sequence comes from Maratus michaelseni, assembly GCA_963931845.1. Taxonomy (NCBI): domain Eukaryota; kingdom Metazoa; phylum Arthropoda; class Arachnida; order Araneae; family Salticidae; genus Maratus; species Maratus michaelseni. The sequence continues at coordinate 440,781,681 of OZ007586.1, forward strand.
TAGAGAATTGTAGGTTTATTCATTTCCTTATGAGGGTTTAGTGGCATTAGAAGCTAAGATTCCCTATTAGTCTGGTAGCAAAAATTACTTCTAAAACAATGGACTTGCAGAGACTGTTTCGTAAATTACTTTAGTTAGAACTTTAAAGGGATTCATTACCGAAAAATATATTATTTTATCTGCTAACTTTTAAAAATATCGTTTTAATTAGTATAAAACGAACGCAAGAAGAAAAATAATTTAATGTCAAAAAGTAAGGTTTTTCGTTTAGAAAAATTTAAAAAATGAAATTTTAATATGTTATTTTAGTGCTGTTCTTCAATATGTTATTCAAAAAATACTGTATTTTATCTAATGGCCACTTAGTCTAAAGGCTAAACAATTTAATCAGCAGAAAATAAGACAAGTTGGAAATCGCACGTCAAACGTGGCAAACGAGGTGCTTTAGTACTCCGAAAAGTCTGGAAACGGTCGAATAACTCGAAAAATATACACCGGATTGAAAAACAGAAAATTTGTGTTCAATATTTTTGAAAAATCTACTTTGGGATATCAAAGTTGCCCCCCCCCCATTCTGCCCCTGGGGGAAAGGGCAAGCAACTTTGAAATCTTAAATGATAACCCCACCCCCCTTTTTATTGCAGATTCGGATTCAACGGGGAAAAATACATAACTTTTGTATTTAATATTTTCTGAGGAAAATCGTAGAAGGCGCTTTAATCAAGTAAAAGGCAGTGAGAATCGTTTCCATTGAAACAGTCTGAAACGGTCGAATAACTTGAGAAACATCGGATTGGAAAACGGAATTTTTTTTTTTTTTTGAAAAATCTATTTATATACATCATAGTTGCCATTTTTCTAAAATATTGAACACGTATTTTTCCGTTTTTCAATCCGATGTATATTTCTCGAGTGATTCGACCGTTTCCAGTCTTTTCAGTGGAAACGATTCTCACTGCATTTTACTCGATTACAGCCATGTACGATTTTTGGAAGAAAATGTTAAACACAAAAGTTACGTATTTTTCCTGTAGAATCCGAATCTGCAATAAAAAAGGGGGTTATCATTTAAGATTTCACAGTTGCTCCCCCTCTTTCTCGAGGAGCAGAGTTGGGGGGGGGGGTAAATTTGATATCTCTAAATAGATTTTTCAAAAATATTGAACACATATTTTCCGTTTTTAATCTAATGGATATTTCTCAAGTTATTAGACCGTTTCCAGACTTTTCGGACAATCTGTATATATTCAGATCTTGATTCAATAGCTCTTGCACTCTTAAACAAACATGCATGAATACAAAATTTATTTTATGGGCAGACTTTCATATTATAGATATTAATTTTATTTTATGAAATTAAGTTTTAATACAATTTTACAAACAATTAATTGCAATTCCATTACATTAAAATTATACTATGCACAAATATCCAATACTGGACAATGTTAAAAAAATAAAAAAATCATCTTTATTATTTCAGTGAAATGAGTTATATCGTCTGTTATTATGATATGATTAATTTCTTTAATAAAATAAATAGATTTTAAGTTGGCAACATTTTATCTTTTTTTGACATTAACTGAAAATTCCAATGGGAAACTTAGGCCTAGCTTTGAAAATTTCAGAACTTGAAATCCATATTCAGATATTTTTTGCATTTAATATCTATTTCTCCGGAAACATCCATCCAAAAAACTGTCGGTAGATTATATGATTGCTATAATTAAAGAATTTTAGTGTACAAATTCGGTTTTTAAATTCAGTAATACGGAAATAATATGACTCCATCTTAAATATAACTTAATCACCATGACAACCTAGAATCATTACATATCATGGGATATCATTTAATTAATTACGTATGATAGGATTTAATAGAATGAAGAAAACTGTTATTAATATCTTTTTAAGTTTTGATTCGATTTTCATAAAATTTGAAATGGCTCGACAAGATTCTGCAACGATTATATATATATTAGAGTAAAAATAAATGAGTAATGCAACAGGTTTTTCCACTAAGCTCTTAAATTGTAAATGACGTTTTCATAACTGTTACTGCATATTTTTAACGTGATAGATGAAAGAATATTTAAATTAAAAATAAAAGATTGGCACATTTAAGTTTTAAATAAAAATTAAGGTTTAATTTGGAATAGAGAAGTTGCATCCGATATCGGACTGCGGTTTCAGCATCTGAGTCAATTAGACAAGATTTATTTTATGGACAGAAAACATTTTCTTCCATAGTAACGCTTTATGTTCCGAATTCTGAATTAATGAAAATTTCTCCTTCCAAAGCAATTTTTCACAATTTTTGAAAATATGTTAGTAGATTTCTGAAATCATTAAATACTTTTTAGAAAGTTTTCATGTATTAAAATTTAATAAACTAAATAAGTAATTACAGGAGTTTTGTGGATTATTTGCATATCTACCTAAATCACTTCTTTGGGATACTGTTTTTAGCATTTCATAAAATAATAAAATGTAGAAATATAATGGCCTTACTTATAAACAGGGCTTAACAAATTGGCGGCCAAGTTTTTTTTTCTTTTACCTGGCGACTGAATTATTTAATCTGGAGGGTTTTTTTGTTTGTTTGTTTGGGAATAATTATTGGAGGGGGGTATCAAAATTTAACTAAGACATGAGCACAAACGGCATTTTTATGTCTACCACCCCTAATGCGGCAAGCAGTGATATCCCTCTTCTCTTATACTTTTTAGTGGAAGAACCAAGTTTAAAAGGCATTGTTCATCTCAAACCATGTTCATCGCCATTCTTTTCCGCAACAGCTTAACATGTCATGTAATTAGAATGTGGAAGGAGGGGGAGGTTTCAATAAAACAGTAAAACGTAGTGTTAATCCTGCCTTTGTGATACCTAAAATTGGCTACAATGCGAAAAAAAACACTTAATCAGATATAGATTTTTGCAGCACTCAACTACTCGGACATTTGAATCACTAGGCAATAAGGATTTCCCGAACATCCCGGTTAATTCAGCCTTTACATTATCCCCCCCCCCCCCCCCCCCAGAGAAACATAATTTCGATAATTTCCAATACGAAACTTTGTTTATATTATCTTTCTAAGTTGTGTACTATTCTAAATAATATGAGTTGTAATTTTCCAACTGGACAAAAAATGTTCTGGCCAGTATTCGTTCCTGGGATCTCTTGGCTGAAGCTGCAACGCTCTACCAACTGAGCCATCCCGGTCCAATCTGGAGAACCTAATTCATCCAGTTAACCTTATTGATCATAGCATCTGGTCTGATATCTGAATCAGCTCGTCCAGTCGTCCGGTTTTTTCGTCCAGTTGGAAAATTACAACTCATGATTTCTTTACCAATTTGAATAATTGCGTTAAAATCAATCTATTCTAATCAATGCAACTAATAATTCTAAACTATGGTTGTTATTATTTTTTCTCAATTAATTCTTAAAAAAAAAACTATCGTGCGTTCGGAAAATCAAAGACGGCGGGGGGGTGGAGAGGGGTTAAATATTTTTACTGGCGACTAGAATTTTTTGCTGGCTACTAGAGACAATAAAGTTTTGCACTTTATTAAAAGTGATAGTTTCGTATTAGCCACCTACCAAGAGTTAACAGACGAATGTATCGCCAAATCTTGCTACTTACAGCAGACTTTTTTATTTTGATAATGTCAGTGGTTTAAGCGTGTAGTTCGATTACCTGTCTGTAAAAATTGTGTTGTATTTATATTATTTCACCATTTTGTGTATTTTTTGACGAAGTTTTAATGTCTTTACGATGTAATATTAGCCGGAAATAGATGTTGAACTATTTATATAATTTTAAGTGTCAACGGGTTAATATTCTGTAATAGGACTGCACGCGATTGATATATAATTTTAAAAAACATTCATGCTTGAAAATTATTTTACAAAATCATTAATATGAGATACATTGAATATGACAGAATATTATTTTTTCTATTCGTCGGTGTAAAAATGGAAATTATGTGATGTTTAGAAGTTAAAAAAATTGCAATAAAACGAAAGTTATTTGTGAGGTGTTGCCGATGTCAATATAACATCAGAGTTACTCACCGACAAGTTTTTGCTTTAGATTTTTGCTTTAATGTTTTTGGATAAAGTAAAGTATCTATATAACCCATCCTAATTTGTATTACTGCCAATCGATTTGATACATGAATTTTATAACACGTTTTCTTTTATGGTATTTTAAATTACCGTCGAAGCATAACGGGTTAATATATAACGACACTGTCTGCAATCACATTTTCTGTACCTAGGAGTTGTTTGACTTCGTTATTGTTACGAATATTTTTTTCTTAAAACAAAAAGGGGTAGATAGAGGTTGGCCAACGGTTAGGGAATTTTTCGGGGAAAATACCAGCATTTTATTATAAAAAATCGATTTTTCAAGGACAATATTGGTAATTTCCCTGAAAAATTCCCTGACCGTTGGCCAACCTCTAGATATAAGTAAAATGAGTAGCAGAGGAAATAGTTTTCTGTTTTTTTTTTTTTTTTTTTTTTTTTTAACTATATTTAATTTATATGTTATAGTTTCAGAAAATTATCCCTGAAGATGGGTTGAGATGCTAATAAAACACATTTAACAAAAAAATATTGAATAACTTTAATCCAAAAGTAACAAATTGCAAAAGCAGTTGTTTCCGTTAAACTTATTTATTTATATAACATTTCTAGAGAAAATTAAACTTTATGAATGTCTAATACTATGTACAAAATAATAATACAATTGTTACATTCAAGATGTCTTCTATTAAATGTTGGAATACAATGCAGGTAATTTGAATAACAATAGCCAGTAACTAGAAATCTATAAAATAAATAAAGGCAAATGTATTTTTTATAGTCGTCTTTTAAGCCATTTCGGCTGAACATTCGTCCCCGTAGTCATTTATTATTAAGATTACAATTAAATGCAGCTATTATATGTTTGTTACTTTAATTTGGATCTTGCTAACGATTTCTAGCAAACGAAAATCATTTGTTAAGAAAATAGACTAGATAACAGCAACTACCTAACTTTTTTGTTACCATTAAAATTTAATAGAAATTTTTGGCCTTATTTATTCACTAATTTACTATTAAATTGTAAGTATTAAATGTCTAAATGGTAAGAAAAAAGTGTAAATGTTGACATCTATGGATAACTACTTTATTTTTTAATTTATATTAGTCTAATTAGTGAAGGTGCGCTGCCGGTTTGGATGGATTTTTTCGAACGCAGGCTCTTTTGAAAGAGCATCTTGACAAAAGCTAGGGTGCGCCAGGTTTTGTTTCGCAAATTCGAGGAAGTGGACAAGCGTTTCTTTAGTTGTTCTTGATACGCTTATAGCTTATGTCTCAAACATGTGGTTCCCTATCCAATTTCAAATTCATTTAACAGCGTTATTTCAACTCGAACTTCTCCTTTGTGGTAAAATATGAATGTGTGAGGTATTAATAGCAATATGTGAATAATAATAATAATAATAATAATAATAATAATAATAATAGTAAATAATAATAATAATAATAATAGTAAATAATAATAATAATAATAATAATAGTAAATCATAATAATAATAATAATAATAGTAAATAATAATAATAATAATAATAGTAAATAATAATAGTAATAATAGTAAATAATAATAATAATATGTGAGGATTAAACTTTTCTTTTATTCATCTCCTGCTTCATAGGTTGTTACAAAAGATTTAGTCCACAAAATTATATTAAACAAGTTAGATTATCATTGGCTTCTATGGTCTTTCTTGTAACTTTAACCTTTCATTTCTCCTCAATAAAGAATAATAAAAGCAATCACACTTTTTACAAACTCGATAAATACTATCGATTGATACTCATTTCATTCATTTTCATTCAAACTAGTCGAGCACCTTCCATTTTATATGCAATAGCATTAAAATTCCTGTTTTAGTTAAAAATTAAATGTCATTTAAGAATCTCGGAATTGCAATAACCTTATTTCATATACTTAATATATCGTTAATTTAGCTCATTTTAAAGATCGAATTACTTATTAATTCATTTTGTATTTCAAATTGATTTTAAACATTTTAGCATAATTTTAAATGATTAAGTTTGAAAATAAAAAATTATGTACAACTAAAAGATGCAAGAGAAAAGTGATAATATTTCATTTAATAATAATAATCATTAAACTGATTAATTTTATAATACCTAATATAGTTGTTTTTCTTTTTCATGTAAAATCGTGTAACAGAAAAAAAAAAGATAGATACACTCGGCTTTATATGCTGATCGTTAACAATAAAATCACAACAAAGATGTCCTTAGGCTCAAAATCATGTTCTGAATGTGAGTGCAATTATTGAAACAATTTTAACGAATGCTTATATTTTAGCTTCAATATTGCATTTATATTGACTATTAAGAATATAAATTTGACAAATATCTATAATCGGTACAAAAAAAAAAAAAAAAAAAGTTTACAAAATTAAAAATTCAGTGATGATAAGCATATTTTATAGACGCGGAATGCGGTATACTTTCTCCGTTTGCCACATGTAAGATAGTATATATAAAAACATTCAGTAGGATAATATATAAAATTATGCTTTACACAGAATAACATAAGTAACATTTTACAGAATGCTTTTTTTACATTTTTAATTTTATAAATTTATAAGTAGGGTTGATCGGTCGACGCGGAAGAAATGACACGCAAATATTTGACACTACTTTTTCCAAACAATAATCTTCTTAGAAGATTCCTACAGAAAATATTATAGAAATGTACTACGATGATTCTTATTTGGAAATAGTGGTTTTAAAATTATTTCGTGTCATTTTATTCATGGCAAACATCAACCATATTTATAAATAGTAATTATATTAACTGCTTAAGCCTAAGTAATATGTATTTTTACCAAAAGTTGATTAAATTTGTTATACATAACTTCATTTATTTATTTATTTTTTACTATATATTTTTGTTTTATGAACATTTTATCACAGATGTCTAAATTGAGAATATAATTCTGAAAAATGTTCTGGACTTACAACAATGTATTTTTTTTTGCCTCTATTATTTCTACATTTTATATAGTTTTGAAAGAAAATTACGTGTATAATCTGAAATACAACACTTTTATGAAAAGTAAAAAAAAAATCATTATAATCATTAAACCAATCGATTTTCCAAAACCCAACCATTTTACTATTTTTCATCGTTAACTTCAATTTTATTAGTTGCTAGTAGTTTAATTAAGAATGTGTGAGTGAAAAAATAAATTACAGTGGTATAAACCTGCAAACTGAAAAAGAGAAACGTTTATGAAATTTAAAATAAAGTGATGATAAACATATTTCTTAGACGTAGAATAGAACTGTCTTTCTCAGTGTGTCATATATAAGACGTTTTGACAAAGTATTTTTCAAGAAAGAAGCTTATTTGCCATAAAATCTGTCTAAAAAAGCGAAACGTATTATTCAAATCAAGTATTCCCTTGAGAAATTTGTTTCGAAAAAACTTGGTGCTAGAAAGAACTCTTCGGCAGCGTTTAAATTTACAAAACAAGATTAGTCGAGGGAATTAGACGTCATTATTTATTTTCTCTGTTTTCGCAGGGGAAAAGAATCCTTAAGATTAAAGAAACTCTGCAGAGAAAAAGGCAGTAAAGTATGGAGGGAGGGAAAGAAGCAAGATCATTGTGTGATGCTGTGTTAGTTGTCAGAAGAAGTATTATAAGTTTTGTTTTGTTTTTTGTGAAAAGGCTTTTTTAATTGAAATATTTTGCAGACATTTCATTGATCAAGTTGAGTAATTTCCATTAATTCAGCATGTACTTGGAGTTGAAAGTTTCGTAAGAGATGTATTCTTTTATTTCGTTTTTAATGTGGCTGTAATTTTTCTAAAAGTTTTATTTATATTTTAGGAAAACGTTTTATTTATAAATGTAAGCGTTTTGCGTTTGCCATTCAAATAATTGTTATGGCATATTATATCCTGATGTAAAGGGGAGATATATTAAACGCAATTCTTCCGATTTTCCAGTATTTTCCTAAGAACTCACAAATTAAAGTAAATATTTTAAATAAATTATTTTTATAGTAAAAAGGAAATAAAATAATGTAATACATATCTTATGACTGGTTCAATTGACTTGATTCGTAGCTGTATAAATTTTGAAAATAAAAAACGAGTAATGTACGAATGAAGTGCTTGATTTAATATTACTGACTGATGCTGAGTTACTTGTCAGAAGAAGTATTATAGGTTTTGATTTGTTTTTTTCGAAAAGGCTTTTTTAATTGAAACATTTTGCAGACATTTCATTGATCAAGTTCAGTAATTTCCATTAATTCGGCATGTACTTGGAGTTGAAAGTTTCGTAACAGATATATTATTTTATTTCGTTTATAATATGACTGTATTTTTTCTTAAAAGTTTCATTTAGATTTTAGGAAAACGCTTTATTTATAAAAGTAAAAGTTTTAAGTTTGCCATTCAAATCATTGTTATGGCATGTGATGTACTGATGTAAAGAGGAGATACATTACATTACAATTATTACGTTTTTTGAAGCAATTTTCCGAAAAGGTATTTTGCGAAGAATTCGTAAATTTACTAAATTATTTTAAATAAATTATTGTTATAGTAAAAAGGAAATAAAATAATTTAATACATATCTTATGACTGGTTCAATTGACTTGGTTCGTAGCTGTAAAAATTTTTGAAAAGCCGGTAATCTTATGAATGTAAGGTTCAAAATCAGATCGTTGTGTGATGCTGCGCTAATTGTCCGAAGAAGTATTATAAGTTTGATTTTTTTTATCGAAAAAGTTTGTTAATTAGAATATTTTGCAGACATTTTATTGATCGAATTAAGTAATTTTCATTAATTCAGCATGTACTTGGAATGGAATCTTCTGTAAGAGATCATTTTTATTCAGTTTTAATGCGACTATATATATATTTTTAAAATCTGTTTGAATTTTTGGAAAATTCTCTATTTATAAACATTGATTGCATAGAAGGTTTGGATTGCGTTTTCTATTTGTCATTCAAATCATCGTCACATCATGCGATATGCTGTTGGAAAGGGAAATTTTTCAAAGAGACCAATGTAAATTATTTTTCGAAAAATTTGAAAATTAAATATTTTAGATTACAAAATAAATTTACAGCGTTCGTACGGGTATTTACTCTTGAACACCACTAATTTCTTCACCTATATTTCACGAAGTATCCGAGTTTATGCGATTCATTTCAATAAATGTTTGCGCAAAACTTGCAACAAAAATAAAAAAAAATCGACTATTTATAGAAGCTGTTGCAGTTTTCAGGAATCGATATATGTATTGAAATTAAATTTATGCTGTCTAATTAATTTTCTTTTCACAATTCTTTACTGAAACAAAAGAAAAAAAATCTGACCTTTGTTAAAAAATATCTTGTCATTAATATGTAGTAATGTTGTCATGGATATGTAATAATTTTGTCATTAATTTGTAGTAATGTTAAGCACAAACATTTTGGTAATAAATCAAGAAAAAAAATGAAATACATCTTCAGACATATTTAAAAAAATTACATCATTCAAGAGAGAATTTTAAATTCCAAAGTGAATTTTAAATATTTGAATTTATTTTTTTTTAAATAATTGTCATTTAAATAATTTTCTGAAACAATATTAGCAGTGCATGAACTGATTCTGTATCAAACATCATTGTATTGAACTGAATGTAACTCAATTGCTCCAATTTCACCATTACATCATATATAGTAGTAGCAACATTTATGGAAAACATTTGAAAAGGTGTGTTTTTGAAGTTGATGGTTCATAACACCACTTTCTGTTTAAGTAATGCCATAGAATTATATACTAATAGAAAGATAATTTAAACAAGGTTATAATACAATAAATTTCATGAAGGAATGTTTATTAGAACTGTAGTTATATGAAGAAAAGTGAAACATATTGAAAAATTGAGATATACAAAAATTACCACAATGTCAGTTAATACTTGGTTGGGTAAACTTTACTTCTAATTAGGACCGTACAACGCTTTCCGATGGAGTGAACCAAGTCTTTTAGTTCTGAAGCTGTTATAATCTGTTACCTAGATTGAATTATTGCTGCTATTAGTTGGATTTTATTGCTGAGTTGCTTCTGTGCAACAAGTTTCTATAGTCGGCTCCATAGATATTCAATTGGGTTATGATATGGGCTATTCCCGAGCCATTCCTGCACTGGAATATGATTATCTTGAAATTGCTTTTTGCACATTTTACCAACATGACACGGACCTGAATCTTGTTAAAATTTAAATACTTCATTATCTTGGGAAAGGTCACTTGCGGAAAATTTTAGTTTGGGATTGAAGTATTCCATTTATGTATTTTTGAGCTTTCATATTCCCATTAATCAGACAAATTCGGACCACACCTTTTGATACCATCCAACCCCATATCATAACACTGACTGGATGTTTCACAGTGTGTGTACTGTAATTAGGATTCTAATCTTCACTACTTAACTTGGAAATTTCGGTCTCGGTATACCAAATAACATTGTCCCATTGTTCCTCTTTCCTGTCTAGTTAGCATGAGCTTTAGCCAAGTTTAATCGTTTCAACTTTTGTTGGAGAAAAATTGAAGCTTTTTTTTGTGTGTGGAATTGTAGCATTTAAAACCAAATCCTTGCACTCAACATCACATAGGCTTGCGTAATTTCTCCTTGTATACATCCAGATGATTTCCTTCTATCACCTATGCACAGAGTTTTAGTTCTTCTATCATTACTTGCTGTTGTACACCTTTTCCCTGCCTTTACAGTTTGGGATTGTAGTGACATAGTCTCCTTATACCTCTTCAAAAATTTAGAAATCCCACCTGTCGGTACATTTCCACAAATTTGCCTTCAAATTTCTTCATAACCTAATTTCCATCGCTTTAAAGGTGAGCAGTCAACTCATTGTGCCATGCCTTTCTTTTTCTTATATTTCACATTAAACTCTAATAACAATCACATAAAGCACGTACAAATGTCATCCTGAAGTCTCCAAAACATGACAACAACAGTTGAATCTTACTGTTTCTTGATTGGCCCACTTCCAAAACAGGATAACACCTGATTGGCTCTTTAAATATTCATGCTCATTGGCACCTTTCAAATAAAGGAAAGCTACTGCATATTAACCTAAGTAAGTTTTGTATTGAATACTAATAACGTTTGATTAAATACTAGTAATTGAACAAAATGTATTATTACATTTCTTGATTAAATTATCTTTCCAATTATATGTAATTTTATGGTATTACGTAAACAAAAAGTGCAGTTATAAGCCATCCAAACCCAAAACTACATATTTTCAAAAAGGATTCCACAATTTTGGACATTACTATATACTCTACTACAATTTATTTCACTTTAAAATATCATACAAGGCTCCTTAAATAAATAACTGGAAATATTATCTAAAAATCTAAAGTGCTATAATAATCGGTAAAGTTGTATAGAAATATTTATTATCATTAATAAATGATCGCCGGATGTGCTATACAAATTTTCTGATTATTATTATAATGTTTTAGATTTTTTTTATACAACTTTTCTGCTTATTTACTGAATGAGCTTTAAATAAATATTTATAGAATTTTCATTTATACTTCCATATAGAAATGTTTTTATTTATTTCATTTCCAAAAATAAAATTAACGATAAAATAGCTAATTCTTTGTTAAAAGATAATCTGGTTATAGAATATAAGTAAATAATTTCGACAGTCCCACTATGTTTTTCGTACAATCTACAATCTATTACTTTGTAGTAGCTATCAATTCCGTATGAGATTTTCGACGTAGTTTTCATGAATTGTACTTTCAGCTCTGTTCTTGTGCATTATTCATGAATCCATGAATGTTAGACTCCGCGAAAAGACTTGAAAATATTATTATAAAGAATGTCATCCTAGCGATGGAATGGCTTTTTATTTTCTTTTAGAACATACGATATAGAAGGAAATATTTATGTGATACATTGATTTGAAAACTGGGTTGAAATCATTATAAAAATATAAAGGAAAAATAATAGACGAGAGATTAGAATAAACAAAATAACTCCAAACTCCATGTTTCCTATAGGATAAAGTTTCAAATAGTTCAACATTTTTTTAAGATTCTCTTAATAATTTGTTTGTTTGATAAACTCTGATATTGCTTTGAAAATTTCTTTGCTGTTGTCGACAGTTGAATTTTTCAATTGAATCTCCCCTCCCCCCCCCCCACTTCCGGTGACCTATTAGTATTTCATGATCTATTTAGGTCATAAATAATAATAATTGTTGTTGCAATAGCAAACTAATTACTTCAAATTTTACATAGCCTCTAACTTACTAAGTTCGGTAACTGTTTAATTTCATTTTTACTATCTGTAAATTACTTTACTGTTTTTCTTATTTTAAGATATATTCATACTTTTGAAATCATGTATCATTATTCATACTGTATGTTTGATTATTATATTAGTCATGTTAATGAAAAAAATATATATTAATGAATACTGATGGAGCACAGAAACCATAAAATTCACAAGTTAGCTGTGCCACTTTGTCTGATTCTAATTCTCGGCCATACAGATAAAATTTTGCTCGTTAATAAATTTCAAAACATAGGGATATAATGCTAGGGTTATTTTTAATTTGCCGCCTTATTCCCTCATGGGGGCAAACTGTATCTATGGGTTTTAAAACCCTTACAGACCCCCCCCCCCCCACTCCTCTTCCTAATCAAGACACGACATTTGTATGCATTTTCAAGAAGTACTATGATTTTACAATAACAGTTTAACCTAAAAAATTATCATATTTATTAAAATAAGGAAATACATATACAGATCATTTGATCGAATTTCGTGTACTGGGGTAAAAAAGATATTATACATTAACAACTAGTTTTGCTAAAGGAACTAACAACTAAACCACAAGAGATCCTTCGATAGTCCATTAAGTGTTTTAAATGTTTTTGCTTTTTTAACAATAATATCATTAATGTATATGTATAATTTTGTATGTATAATTTTGTTAATTTTGTATTAATTTGATATGTATAATTTTGTACATATCCAGAACTAATACGAGGATGGATCAAATATGAAAAAGATCTCTTTAATAGATTAGTTTTGATATATTATTTAACAAAGTTATGCCAATGTTATATGTTCAGATAGCTTTTTAACATCTACATGCGTTCTTCCACATATTGGGAACTTTTTTATTCATGTATAATAAAAAGAATTAGAACATGTACAACGCTGCAGAAGGAAGTAGGGTCCCCAAATCTCAGTACGTTTCGATACACAATATAAAAATATAAAATCATACAAATTCGAGGGTATATGCTGCCAATGGCAGTGTGGCCCCCAACATTAGGGTCGTTTGGAATGATTTTCATTTAAATATATTAAATCCATCAATACTGATTTTAGGCATATTTAAAGTTATGATCATGGGCCCAGGCAACGCCAGGCAGGTCAACTAGAGAAGAATAAAACGATGGTAAATATATTCTTAGACCGTAATCAACTTAACATAATTGCCATGACGACAAGTATAAAAAATTTCTACACATATTAAAAATGTCGCTTATATTTGATCAACCCTCTTTTGTATATACAAGACAAAAGAAAAAAGAAAAAGAAAAAGAAAAAAAGAAAAAGAAAGAAAGATAAAACCTTAAAAATTTGATGTAGCGAATTAGTATTTTATCAAATGAAATTTCGAAACGTTGTAGGAAATACAGATGTTATTATAAAGCATGTATTTTTTTAAAATTAATTATAAATATTTGTATTCGGTATTTGATATTATCTACTGATGCATTCTTCCTTTCTATAAAAGTAAAAAATGGAAAGTGCGTATTCACGTTACCTCTACTATAAATTAAAGAATTCTACCAGAAAATAAAATATTTTGAAAACTTCATCAATTATATAAGAAATATTTGGATTAAATATTATCTAAATCAAGATAGCAGTTGTGCAAAATGTATAAAATAAAATGTCCTTTGCCAACTTAAAGACAAACGTTATTTGTAATTTCGTACTTATTGTATACAAATCCCACAAATTTATTACATAACATCATAATTTAATTTCAGGCTATTATCTCCAGTTTAAATTGTAGAATTCTTCTAGAAAATGTCAAAATAAAATTTTTAGGAAACACCATCAATTTTATTAGAAACTTTTGAATTAAATTTTCTCTAAATTAAGATAGCCGAACTGCACTACGAGCCATAAGATAATTAAATTCTTCAAGGAAATAGAATAAGCGAATTTCGCCGTAGGTAAATACTATTTATCGTACATTTACCAAGTTTAGTAGTATTATGTCTGTCGCTATTTAGAAAATATATTGCTGGATTTTTTTTTTTCCTTACAGATGCATTTTCACAAATGGTTATGCTGTCGAGATCTTTTATCATTTAGAAAAAAAGAGTATTTAGCAACTGAAACCCTGTTAGTTAACTGAAATAAATCCAACCAAAAAAAGTTTACAAATCTATATGTCTTTTTCTATATAGTGTTAAAATGTCTTGCAGTCATATTTAAAAAGTCTGAACTAAACTTAGAAGTCCATCTATGAAGTAAGTTATGTGCTACATTTAAACATTAACTTTAGATAGAAGTGCACTTTATAGAACTAGATTCCTAAGCCCCAAATCAATTGATATTAATAATCCTACCTATTATATGCATATAATATCATAAAATATGCTGCTAAAAGAGTAGTACTGGTATTTAGAGAGTACTCAAAAGATTGCATGGATTCTATCTCTTTCCTTTTAACATCTTCAAAATGGGTGTCGCGTATACGTTCCATATAAGGTGGGTATGTTTTTTTTGTTTTTTTTTTTGTTTTTTTTTTTGTTTTTTTGTCTGTACAAGAATACATTAGTCGTAATATTTCCTTGTGTAAACATTGAATTTTTGGATTAAATATGGCGAAAAATATTATATGGCATTACTGGTATTACAAATTAAAATGTTGTTACATGACGCCCGTCTTGAACTTGTTAAGAAATGTTATTTGAGCTATAAATTATATCTGATGTAAAATGTGGAAAAATTCAATCTTGTTTATTTTGGAGTTTTTAAAGTTTTCTTTTCTTTATAAAATAAAAATCAATTGATTTCGTTCATGTGGTAATTTCGGTCATCCTTTTTCGATAGTAAAGGTTTATACTGACACTTAAAAAAAATATATAAATATTAACTGACGAATATTTTAAAGTCGACAAAATCCTCACGTGATGAATACCAATGAAAGAAGTTTAACCGGTAAACAATATTTAATATATAAGTGATGGATTATTTGAAGTAAAAAGGAGTCGTATGGGTTAAAAATGAAGCATGCTAAAGAAACGTAACTACTTCTTAATACTATTAGATCACTATTTAGATTTTTTTTAATCCTTGGGACTACTTATCGAAAGAAGAGAAAACTGCAATTAAAAATAAAAGTATCCCTTTAGTTTAGCTTTTCGAATCGCAACATAAAAGAAATTTAACAAAGTTTTAAATTTAAGCCGCATTCAAATGAGAAAGTTTTGAAGGTAGCGTTTGAAAATGTAACAATTTAAACTGAAATATGTATTACAGTTTAACACGTTGACTTCCATACCATACGAATACGTGTGCCATCAATATTTTCATTGAAGACAACTTGTTATTATGAAATGGGACTATTGATATTTATTACTACATATTTAAAAAAACTCATAGCCCCAGGCATGTTTAGTGATTTCAGTTTGGCTCGTTCAATGCATAAAAATAGCTAAAATTTGATATTTTTGAATTAAAAATGCATAAAATTAACACTTTTTATAAATTTAACAAACATTGCCACGATTGTGAATTGTGAACCGACTCGATAAACACTGAAAACCGCTTTGCGAATATCTGCCACTATGACTTTGTCAATGTCTACCAAAAAAGCGACTTCGTCACAGTCTGAAGCAGTCAACGTATTATTCAAGTTTACATTTATTTTGAGTGAAACTTGAATAGTTAAGACGTTTCATTAACATTTAATTAGACCCATTTACAAACTTAACTGACGTATTACAGACGGAAATGCATATTGATATTACTTAGTTTACACTATCTCTTAGTGAAAAATGTACAATCTTTATGATTCGTAATATACCAATTCATTGATATGGTTTGAATATTAAACATGTTTAAAAAATAAAATTTCCTTCTTGTATCTTTTATAAAAATACCTAATGTTCAATGTATTGATAATTTTATTTGGAAAATATAAATCTTTTTTTTTTTATCATCTAAATATTTCTCGGGAAAAAAAAACTTTTTTTTATTGAAATTACAAAACAGAAAACAAAATGTATCTCCAGCTTGTGTTATGTTTCTTAAATTTATTTTAAGCTTATCATACTTAGAAGATACCAATAGACTTTTTATATAAGATAATTTTTATAAGAACTGTCTATTTCTATGCTTAAAATACTATAAAATTAATTATCCACTACAATGTGTTACAAAAATAAATATAACGAAACTGTTCCAACCTATCTTTTTATTGCACTTCTATATAAATTTCTTCAATGAAACAATACTTTATGTCATTTTCAAATATATATATATATCTAAATTTATTGGCTAAAATATTATATTTAAATATATTTTCCTAATTTATATAATTAATATAATTCATCGTATCAAACAAAACTTTGAAAACGTCCTCATTTAACAGCCCTTTGCTTTCCTTATATTTTCAAAATATTATAAAATGGAACACGCTTTTTGGTCAACAAGTAACCATGTAATTTTATCAGATATACCACACTTCATCCGATAGAGCAAATATAAAAGAAGAAAATATGATATGCATTCTTTTGCTGCGCACGTACATGGAAGATTTTTGAAACACAATTTTAGAAAAAGTGGCTTGAAATAGTGACATGTTTGTTGCAAAACCGTTGTACGTGATTTACCCATTTTGCATTAATATTAGAGCATAAAATATACTGCATGTGATTTCAGGAAAATATACAATCTACATATCATGCAGATACCAGAATGAATATATTTAGGCATCCATAGTTACTGAAAAAATATTTAGATAATCTAGAATCTCTAAAATAGGAGCTTTAAATCAGAACAGAAAAGTAGCTAAAATTATATTATTGGGCTTATTTTTTATATACATAATATGTAATCATGCTCATTAAATTGTCTTTTAAATTAGATTATGCTTTATATTAGGGGTCTTCAACCTGCGGTAGTGGGCCAACAAACTACTACTACTTTGTAATAGAAAAATTTCCCTTATTTAATGTCAGAAATTAGGCGATTAAATAAGGCGAAGACTATCTTTAGGAATTTGTTCTTACAAACGACTTTCAGGCAAAAATGTTTAAATATTTTCGCCATAGAGTCATAAGCATTTAAATTTGAGGACAACTCGAAGAAATAAAGGCCATACTGAGAAGACTTATTTTGTGCAATATGGATCAGATGTCGTTATTACTAAAAATTAATAGCGCAAGATCACTAAAATATTGAAAATTGCTAAGTATTATAGATATGGTTTGTTAAATGAAATAGACATATATTTGTTTAGTTTTGGGTTGAAAGTTCGTTGGGCACATTCAATTTGCTTTAACAACACCATACTTTATCTTGCTTTTTAATAATTTAGTTACATGGCGCTTTATTATTTAATTCTTCATTTAATAATTACCTCTATTAATGTTAAATTTAAAAGTTTCTGACTCTAAGGTTTTTTCGTGAATTTATTCAGACAAATACGTCAAACACACAAGAGCGGATAATAAAATACATTTTAGAATATAGTTGCTTCAAGGCAGCATGAAGAATTCATTATTCAGTGAAAAATGAAAAACTTAGAGCGCATGGAACAGTAAAAGCAATACAGGCAATTTCTTAAAAGGCTTTTTAGTTTAGATTAATTAATTTTTCGATAGTGCTGTAAAAGTACATATTATGGCGTACACATGCTTATAAGGGAATCCAGAAATTCCGGCGTTCTTAGTTTGAAACAGCTGTATCCTAAACTGAGTGTGATTAGTTATGTGTTTCCTTACTTTGGTTTTTTATCCCACTTAATTAATGTACCCCACAAATGTTTGTTATTTATTGTAATCTACTTGAGTATTAGGTTTTAATTTTTAATATACATACTTATTTTACTTTGTGTATATAAAACGTCAGTTATTTATTTCATTGCATTTTTTCTAATAAGTGTACGAATTATGCGTGGTCTAGGTATTAATAAAACTCACAAAGAATTGTTCTTCTGAACTACTTCCGTTTTTTTACTTTAAAAAATATAATAGTCTTACTGTATTGTTTAATATGCTTCAAAAAAAGTTTTATTTTTCTAATTTATGATATTTTTAGGTAATTTCAAAAGTTTTCTAAAAATGAATAAAATGCAACATATTTTTGATTAACACAAAATAATTAATTCTATATATCTTGAAAAGTTTAACATGGCATGATATGGAAATTGTAGGTATGACATAAAAATTGGTGCTTGTATATGGACATTTTTAAATTATTTTTTTAGAAAAGAATACAATAAATATTTGTTTATTTAGAGCACAGTGTGAGGGGAATATATATCCTAAAAGTTCTTAAATACGATAATTACTATTTATTAATGTCATGCATTTTATTCATACAAATCAATGTATTATATTTTTTTGGAAAGTTTATCACTAATAACTCTATTTCTTCATAAACAAATGCCTTATTACACTATTCTTGTTTGTTTAATGTGCTCTTTTAATCAAATTAAAATATATTTTGGCCAGGGTACGTAATGGTGCTTACTTTTGAGTAACACTATTTCCGATTAGAAATCTTCGTCATATTTAATTTCAGAATTCGGCGATCAAATAAGGGCAATATTACAATCCAGAAATAGTGGTACTCAAAAATATGTACTTCTTTTGGCATATACATTATTTAATTTCTGCCTAATTTGTGTTAATATCTTAATATGTGCTCTGTAAATCTATTCAAAAATATTAAATTATTATTTTCCAATACATTAAAATTATAAAGTGACACACAGAACGTCTAAAATCATCTATTACAAATTTTTTAAAGTTTATTAAAAAAACAAAAAAATTCTGTGATATTAAAATATAAACAAAAATTGATTTCCTTTATTAGCAATGATAGAATCGGCAAAATAGAACAAAGTATTATAAAAGGTTCGCATCTTATCCATCTATACTCACAGCTTTGATAAATGAAACCCAAAGGACTATTTTATCAACCAGTATTGTCATTCTATGGCGAAAGAATATGAACTTCATTGGCACAAATACACTTTAGAGGTCATTTCACCCAAAACGTTATATTCTGGCATAGTTTTTCATGACATATATATTACAGAATACAGATATGTTAATCACACGTATAATCTGTTTTATTTTTCAGTTGAATCATTTTCACATACCGGCATAAAACATTTTTAATCGTTTGAAACTGCATTTAAGTAGATTGATTTTAAAATACACTTGTTTAAATCGATTAAAAAAACCCTGTATGTTTTACTTACTTTATCTCGTGATTGTAATAAAAAGAAATAATATTTTGCATTTTACTAGAAATGTCTTTATTCTCTATTTTTACAATCTACTAATAAGCTTTTATCAATATTCTTTTAACAAAACGATATTGGGACAGTATTGTTTCTGTTGGCTATATCTTGACCAATTTTCGCAATATTCGCATGAAATACTATTTAAATTTTCTCAATATTGTGTAAGGAACATTTCGCCATTTCATTGCTAATATCTCCAATGCAAATCTAATATTTAACCAATATGGTATTTTACTTAAAGTATTTCCGAAGAACGCAATACTTTTAAAATATTCGGCTACAATATAAATAATATAAGTAATATTGATGTGCTACAATGCGAAGATATTTACTATGGATGCATAAAGCATGTAGGATAAATTTATCTACTGTGAGAAAACAATAAATGAAAAATCATGGTTGAATTAAAACTTCACCTCTTTCCTGAACGTTACATGTAGTCCTAACAAACACATTATATAGGCAAAAATAATTCAAGAGTAGATATTTGTTAACTCAATTATCGCTTTATGAAATCGGTCGGCCGTATATAAGTAAAATCGTTGAGAACGAAAATATACTTTATATCATTTTAGTATTTCATGTAGAGACCTTATTACTTCTAATGATTAAAATATTTAAGTTGGAACTTAATTCTCAAGGGCAAACTATGTTTTACTAAGGCAAAAATATTCTAAGTTATAATGCATAATTTAACGTGATTCGTTGATATTTATGAAGAATGTGCTTATGTGATTTAAAATCAATCGGGAAAATATCAGATCTGCCTCAAATGTATAGAAAGTACAAGATATTAAAACTGGTAATTTTAATAATTTTATAATGATTTATAATATATATAATAATTTTTATAATATTTTTTCCAAAAAATTACTAACTTAATTATATTTAAAAAATACAATAAAAATTACAATTATCTCAATTTATTTTACTTTTTAAAATAGCAATTCATTTTCCGAAACAAGATGATGTCTTTATGCTTGCTCAATACTTATAGTATTTCATTAGATTTGTAAAGTTGAATCAAACGCTACCATATTTTCTAAAAATAGTCAAATAATTAAAAATATTAGGGAAAAAAGTTAAAATGCTTAATGTATGGTAAGAGCGCATTTCTTTATGAAATCATAAAGCAATCCATACGGAAGTAGTGTATAAAATATACGACAAATTTTTTAGAAATTATCACTTATCTACATTGTGTTCGAATATTGATTATCGTATTACGCATAATTCTGTAAATTAACAAAATTAAATATTCTAGAACACGGAAGTTAAACATTTTAGTTCGATGATAATGTAATTATAAACAGCTATTTTATTACGAGTAGAAATTTGGTTATGGCAGTGTATTAATTATCCTTATTATTTTATAAACTATTAACGTTTTACATAATAATTTCTTTTACGTACGTGTTATTCAGAACACGTTTATTGATTTTAATTAAATAGCAATATTATTTGAAACTTGTATAATGGACATTTTACAATAAAGGATTAAGTTTAGTGTCTCTAGATAGAAACTATGTGATGAAATACAATAATTTCATTCTAACTAAAAATTATGAACATATTAAGGGTGCTAACAAATTATTTACATGCTGGACGGAGTGTACTTTTATGGATAACCTTGAATGACATTTTTATCCCGTTTTAGCATTTTACAGTACACAAATGTCTTTCTATACTAATGTGCACTTCGTGGAGTTTTCAAGGAGGCTGACGCCACTATTTCTAATTAGAAAATTTCTATTTAAGATTTTAATAGCAGAGCCTTTTTCGTTGCAGATTTTGCAATGCTTTACAGCGATTAAAAAATACGAAGTGTTCTATTAACAATTTGCGATCACACCGTATGCAGCCTGTCCAAAGAAAAAAAATCTGAGTCATTTTAGTATATAATTTAAAATTCATTCAGTATTATTAATTTATTTTTCATGCCATACTATCTGATTTCTACAGTCCCGCATGAAAACACTGAATATTAGCTTGTATTACAAATATTATTAAAATAACATAAGAAAAATTATAAACATATTAATTCCTTATATGGGAAAATGTGAGCACCTTTATAAGACAATTATATTCATTTATTCCTAAATATTTAGAATGTATTGCTACAAATATTTTTATATAAAATAAATAATGTATAACAATGAAAAAGCAAATTTTAAACATATATAAAATTACTCGAAATAATAGAAAATTATAAAAATATTATGAATAGTAGAGAGACTATAAAGGATTGAATATGACTATTAATGTACAACTGTTTAATGTGTTTGGATATTTAGAAATGCATGACCAATACATCGTACACACATACGTAAGTGATTCTTTATTATTAAAATATGGAATATTAGTACATTTTATAGACATATTAGAAACATTTATAATGAAATACAAAAATAATGTGGGATTCCGAAGTAAATATTTTCTCCAAACAAAAATATTTACGATTAAATACAACTATATCCAGGATATTATGATTAATCGTAACATATAAACGAAAGTACTGATTAAGTAAATAAGGACTTCTTACAAAATAACGGATTCTATTAACACTCTCTGAATACTCACGGCAGATTCCAAAGCTTTACAAATTTACTGTCTTTTTTAAATTATCTGAACGAAATCACTTATATAACCGATAAGCCGAAATTTTTATACTACTTACGCACGCAGAAAGCTCATAATTTCGGGCTAATGCAGAAAAGTAAAGTTTGTATCAGTTTAATAAATTAAATACAAGAGTAATATACAACATTTATATAAAGAAGAAATGTATACCGATAATCTTCAATTAACAAAAAGTCTAGCATAAACTCTTTATTTAAAACTATGGTAGTAGGATCAAAAAGTTTGGACACTGCTGATCAGTATTGCCCCTTTGGAACGTTTTTTATTCAAAACACCTACCACAAATTTTAAATAATATTCTTTGCTTAATTTAATGACAGATATTATGTGATTATATTTTTAAAATAAAATTCAGATATTCTGGTATATGTTTTGAATAAAAAAGGCTCTCTACTGGAAACAATGATCAGTACTTTTTCAAAATTTATATCTTACAAGTATCGCTAAGTGTAAGGGAAGTGAGCGATAATGCATTAATGAATCTATTTCAGAGCATTTAAACGTAAATAATCATTTCGAATTTTATAAGACAAGGGAATTGTTGGGCTAATGTAAAACAATATAAATTTATTTTTGTGATTTTATATCAAATCATATTGACTTCGACTCTGAGAAAATATAAGAAGTATTACAGACATGTAAAAAGGATCAATTTCCAATTGTACACCTCAATAAATTATCCCATGCTATCGGCTGTTAAAAATAGCTAGCATTAACAGGAAATCAATCGATCAGATCTCTAAATATTTCATTATTTGATAACCTTTAATTAAATACAATTTTTATTTTAAAAACTGTATTTTTAATATAACAACTATAATTTATTTATGTAGAATAAACAAAGCTGACAACCCTTATATTTTATACTACAATACTTTTCCAAATAGGATTTTTTGCCTTATAATTAAAAGAAGAATTGCTACGTTAAATAAAGCGGATTATTTCTATTCGACAGCAGTGGTACTGAAAAACGAGGGTTAGCAACTCTGTATACACTACATTAACACATTTGCTTCCGAAGTCCAAAACGTGCATTTCAGTATATTTTTTTTCTTAAATGAAAAATTCCTAATTCACATCTGAAATTCGGAAAAAGAATTTTTGCTTATTTAAGGACAGCCGTTTCGAGGTTACTTAAAGTAAAAATTCCTTTTTCAGAGTTTCTGGTATGGATTCGGAATTTCTGAATAAAAATGAATTCCTGAAATGGAAGCTAATGATGTAAATGGGCTGAAGAAAACTTTGTAAATAACTAATAATAAGACTTAATAGGTCTTGCGTACCAAACTACTGTCCGACTTAAAGATGAAATGTTGAAACCAAAATTTAATAACTTGATTTCTGAAGGAATGAAAGTCAGAAGAAATTCATTCTGTGAAAATTATAATTCCTTTTCTAATTTTTTTAAAACTCAAGAATTAATTTCAGTGCAGTTTCCTTTATTTAAAATAATGAATGGCTATCGGCATGTTAAGGGCGAACTAATAATAGAAATAACATATGGATTATTTGATACCCCAAAAGTTCAATCGACTGGGCATAAGAATCGAAAAAAATCATTGAAAATCAACTATTCCAAATACAATCAACATTCTTTTTAGTTGTTTTGGCTGTATTTTAAACTCTTTCGTTTTATACTGTTATAATTGTTGTCAAATAGGAATTGAAAAATTAAAAATATATTCACAGGAAGATCATGTGTATTTTTAAACGATTTATTTTTAAATTTAATAAAGTCGTAATACATTGCTGACCGGTCAGGAGTATTCTCATGTTTATTTAACGAAACATTAAAGGCGTCTTCTGAATCTTCCGTTTCATCTTCATAATTTTTCTTGCATGTAATAGTTGCAAGATAATACTTTAAAGAATAGGCATTTAGTGTATAATTTATTTATCCATATTGTTTCTAGATTGTAAGAGGTTTTAAATTAAATCCGTTAATTGAACAACTTAGTTTCAATCAAACAATTTTCCAGAATTTTTTGATAAAATTTTACTTTTACAATTTACGTGAAAAAAGTTTTTAAAAGTGCGTTTATTTATTTTCAAATGAAATTGTTCGTAAATTGAGATGAATAGTTTAAATTACAGCTCAGATCACTTACTCCTTAAGTAAAGGATCCTTAAGTAAAAAGTAATCATTTACTTGTAAAGTTGTATAGCACAGAATATCCGCTACATTGGTGTAAAATAAATTAAAATATCACTTAAAATGGTTTAACAGTCAATATTTTGATTAATCTTTCAAGATATGACTTAGAGATAGATAAATAGGTTTTCTACAGGTTTTTTCTTTGCTGTTTGTATACTCTAGACCTCCCCCCCCCCCCGCTTCACACACACACTTTCTATCAAAATATCACAAATCTGCTCATTATCAATAATAAAAATAAGTCGAAAGAAAAAAAATATTTACAATAACACGTCAACTGGAATAGACGTCATAAAAAATTACGTCCGTCACTGATGCAAAAAATGCAAGAGATTATAAAATTATAGCGAAAAAATTATTTTTAAAATGATCCTAAAATCGAGATAAAACATAGATAACCATGAAGTATCGCAATTAATTTTGAATAAATTGTAAATATTTTGTTCGAAAATTCGTTTTGAAAAATAAAAAATATATTAAATACAGAAAATGTGTTGTATATGATGTTAAAGTATCATGCATTTGATTAAGGATATGTGTTCGCGTAATAAAAAACAAATATTTGAATGCTGTCTTTAGATTTTCATTGTTGTAAAAATTACCTTATTTTATCCAGAGGTCGGCGAGGTCAAATATTTGGCTACCACAATTTATAATCCTCGTGATAGACTTTTCTTGCAAATGTTGAAGAAATCTACAACGAAGAATATTACAGGGTGGTAGTCAAACAAATGATAATGCAGCCATCTAAGATAATTTTATTTCGTTAAAAAAATCCTATAATGCCATTTAATTCATTTTAATATATTTTATGTAGTTGTACAGATTTTAGTTTAGAATAATCCTCGAGATAGACTTTTCTTGCAAATGTTGTAGAAATCTACGACCAAGATTATTACTGGGTGGTAGTCAAACAAGCCACCATGGAGGCCTCTGACGCCATTTTATTTCTCTAAAAAAATACCATAATGTTATTTAATTAATTCTAATAAATTTTATGTAGTTGTACAGATTTAATTTTAGAATAATCCTCGAGATAGATTTCTCTTGCGAATGTTGTAGAAATCTACGATGAAAATTATTACTGGGTGGTAGCAAAACAAGTAATTACGCAGACATATTATTTCCCTAAAAAATATTTATGATGTCATTTAATTTATTTTAATATTTTTGATGAAATTTATTTTAAAATTTCATGGAATATTTTAAATAAAAATTACTATTATGTAAAATTATTACTGCATTTGAAATGAAGAAAGTTTTTTTTTTTTAATTAAAGCATTATTTGATTTTAAAAATACGTTTTGTTTAAGAAAACAAGTATCTCAAAACATAGGATGGAATTTTATTACCATAAAAATTGTGGGGTTTTATTATTTCCTAGGAAAACATCTTTTCCCGTGAATTTCAAATATGGCATTTTTTAGCGCACTTACATTCAGTGAAAAAAAAATTCCTCTTCTGAAGTAAATATCCGACTGTCTAGACAACCGTTTGTTGTCAAAGTAGGACGAATAGTAGATTTTATTCTGCGAACTTAATTTAAGAATAGTCTTATGCTATCTCATTCATGTAAAGCGTAGAATTAAAATATTAAAAAGCCATGCTACTCTTTTAAAAATCTCTCTAATTTAAGAATTTTGCAGTATCATTTTGGTCTATTATTAAATGATTTTATGAAAAAATGATTTCCTGAATAAAATTGATAATTTTGTTAGTATAATATGAAAGAATTATTTAAAAAAATAAAGTTTAAGGAAATTTAAAATCCTTTAAGAACATTTTAAATCCTTCCATCTCCTACCCAAATAAATATGTTGTTGTAGTTTTTTTTTTTTTTTTTTTTTTTGCTTTTCTTACAGGTTTTGCCTACAACTAAAATAATCAATTTGCCTAAAATTTAAATAATGTAAGTGAAAAACATATGTCAGAAAATATGCAAAAATACTAAAAGAGACTATTTTAACTAACAATTTTATTTCTAAAACGAAAACTATTTATATTATTGCAAATCTAATGGTTAAATTTATAAATTACACTTCAAAAAACGCCAATAACATAATTGAAGGGAATTGACAAATATATGTTTTAGCCTTTCGAACATACTGACTGATATATAATGAAAAAACACAAACTGAGAAAAAGGAATTTAAACATTGTAACTAAATTATTTAGTGGAAAATGAATGCATTACAAACCTTTTTACACCTTGTTATGACCTTGAAATTGACCTATTGGAATCACTTCGTTTATGCATCTATCTATATCTATATATATATAAAAAATCAGCATTAGGATAATGTCTGAAATACTGAACAAATTCGAACTAAATTAGGACAGTGTATTGATCTGTCAAATATCTTGGATGAGTTTGTTAATGAAGTATGTACCGGGTGTTTCACGAAGGACCACTAACTTTGAAAATAAATAACTTGGAAACAGTGATAGATAGATGAATCAAACCAGTGGTATGTTTATTAAAAAACCCGTAAGAATCTGATACAGAAACCTAAAAATTTTAGTTAAAAATAGCGCCGATAGATGGCGCTGCAGGCAGCATTACGGGTCCCTATAAAGAAGGCTTAGATGCCTAGAACGATCAGTCGTCGAAGATTTCACCGTTGAAACGTGATCGCTATTAGCGTACTGAAGGACATTATTTACCGCAACAATCCTTTAAGAGCCTACACTAGTTACGCGAAGAAACGCTCACGCTAATGTTAAGTCTATGGGAAGGTTATCGAGCGATTTCTCGCTCGCATTTTAATATTTTTAAATGATTGTTTTTGCATAGGATAGCTGAGGCCGATCCCCATCGTTGTTAGTTTTTACTTTTTCGATTTTAGTTACAGTTTTTTTATAAGCGGACATTTCTAATTTCGGAACCGGTTGGAACCGGTTCCGAAACTGAAAGTACCCTTATATAAAAAAACTGGAACCAAAATCGAAAAAGTAAAAACTAACAACGATGGGGATCGGCCTCAGCTATCCTATGCAAAAACAATCATTTAAAAATATTAATATGCGAGCGAGAAATCGCGAGATAACCTTCCCATAGACTTACCATTAGCGTGAGCGTTTCTTCGCGTGACTAGTGTAGGCTCTTAACACTCGACGAGCTGGAGGGCTATTTGTCAAGCTTGTGTGTTAATTTCCTGTGACATAATACAGAGAGTCACTGACGATTTCATTCTTCGTTTGCGACATGTGTGTTGTGTGAAAGGTACACATTTTGAATCGCTTTTGATGTGATACTGCCTACGTATCGTTATGCTACTTGCAGCACCATCTATCACCGCAATTTGTTACTGCAATTTTGAGATTTCTGTAACAGATATTTACGTCTTTTTTAATAAACACGCCACTGGTTTCAGGCTTCTATCTATCACCGTTTCCGAGTTATTTATTTTCAAGTTAGGGGTCCTTTGTGAAACACCGGTGTATCTGTTAATGTTCGTTTACAGTGACACACAAAATAATTCTATTACAGTGCGGTTTATGAGGAAAAATTGTTTATGCTGCATTTTAATGATTCACTAAATCAAGTCGAGTATACTTAACTTGATTTTCTTATTAAAAGTAAATTGTACCTTGCTTACATAATTTAGTCTTCTAATGTAAATGTATTGTCTTATAAACTATGTTTAATTAATGTTAAATGTCTTAATGTATTAGTAAATGCGCATTATTCATATAATGTCACTTCTGTGTGCAGTTGCTGGCTCGCGATTTAATCATTTGAGGGCATCTAATAAAGTTATTTTTGCAGGTAAAATATCATTTCATACTAACGAGATTGCTCTACAACTGTGTAATTGATTTTTTCCCCCGATTCCCCTATAGCTTTAGAGATAGGAACGCTAACTCCAGAAGTTTTCACTAGAGGGTACTGTGATGTAGATCATCGTGTGGTGTATGGAAAATTGATTATTCCTAGACATCACGTTCATGGCTGTAGCGAATTCGATTTCCCAGTTATTCGAGTCGAAACTGAATTAAAGAATCGCCCTGTATTTATGAAAAACCTGTCAACACCATAACGCACGTAATTCGTAATACCAAATACTGAAGCAATTCCAACCATATTGGGGCAGCGTATTGATCTTGCAAATATCTTGGATGAGTTCGTTACTAAAGAAGATTCGATAACTCTTTCGAAAATTTTGGATTTTTTTCAGTTCAATATTAATATATTTTACATTTATGGGATTTCAATAAAATTATTTATTTATTTATAAACTTAATAATATAATAAGTTTATAATAAGTTTTATATTAAAATAATTTAAAAAACTGGATCGTCTAGTTAAGGATTTTGATATTATTTTTTTATTGTGAAACAAGTTACTGTTTGAAATGCATTCACTAAGTCGTTTTTATCAAAATTTTATCTAAATATTTCGAAAGTTAAGCAGGTATAAATGTCACGAGTATTACTGAATATTTAACAAAAATATTTTTACATTATGATTTTTTTTGTTAAAAATGTATCAGAAAAAGTTTGCTGTAAATTTAAAATTTCCTAATTAATATATAGAATTAATTTAAACCAGACATGTGTGGGATTATATCAGTACATGGGAAATAATTCCTACGCAGATTTTAAATAATGTAAATAGGAAAATTTTTGATTATCAAATAAAATCACAAATCTGCAATAAAATTAAAAAATACTTTATAAAGTGTTCATATTACCATATCTTGATAATTATTAAAAGTTTTTTTAATTGTTTTTATTTCAGTTTACTCTGTAATATAAATATATTTTTCGCATTTACTTACAAAAATATACTGAGATAGATTGTAAATATTTAATCAAGAACGAAAAATCATGCATCAAGCCTCGATTATGAAACACTTTCCAACACAGCCAGAAAACTGTAACAAAACTTCACCGTTACATAAGGTGAAAGAAGATATGTAAGTAAAACAGTTTAGAAAACATATACAACATTTAAAAATACAGTTTTTGAAATTACTTTCCTGTGCCAAAAAAGTAGTTGAATTATTTTGAGCAGCCCTATATATGATCAATAGATGTGAATATACAGCATGATAAAATTTAGTTCAGTTTGAATATTCACATTTAGAAATTTTCGTCAATCGATGGAAATGCACTCGAAACCGTTTGTACTGTCCTGTATATTATCTGAAGACTTTTGTACGCACCACATATTAAGCTAAAAGGCAACTTAAAACTCACTCGCAGCAATTACCAACCGTAAACGACAGTTTATATATTTATTTTAGTAGCCCTGTATATGAATTTATTTATATTCCACAAACTTATATTAGTCTACTAAATATAGTTCAGCAGGAAAATGCGCAACACAATAAAAAACTACCCTTAAGCAATTCACTCCCATAGTCTGTGATACTTACGAATTCCATTGTGTAGCCATGTATATGATCAAACGAGTTTATGAAACACACGTACTATGAAAAAATTTAGCTAAACTTAAAAACGTACTTATCACACATAGACTGTAAATATTGCACATGTACTGTAACCGATATCTTTTGTGTCCCTGTAAATAAACGCAATGCACACAGGAGAGCAATTTATAGAGCACGTCAGTAATGCATATAATTTTCATTATGTTTGAAATAGTGAAATATCACTAAATTACACTGCAAATGATTTTTCCCCATAGAACGATGTATAACAGAATTCTTTTGTTTGACCCTGTAAATGAATAATAAATGCTTTGCACCCCATATTCTACAAAAATCATGTTTTAGTGCGCTTCATAATTATGTATCAATTTCATCATGTTTTAAATGACGTAGCATCATCAAAATGTACTTGAAACGATTATTTCCCATTGACTGTAATGTAGCGGAACACTTCTGACTGTCCCTGTAAAAAAAAACTATAGGTTATACACACTTCAGTTGAAATAGGGAACATGCCATAGTAAATGACAATAACATACGAAAATTTCAGAGCAATCCAAGTAGAGCACGGACAGACCGTAGTCATAAACACTTTTTGAACTAGGTTGGAAAGTGTTAAAAACGCTAAAGTAATTAAATTTTATCATGTTTAGTAATTTCAGTTAAAAATGTCTCTTGTAATCTGTTTCATAAAATTTTATCTAACGATTTCGTTTGTTTAGGATATTGGCCTTCAACATGTGGCCCCATTCACAATATTTTAGAAAAGAATAAACTGCCTCAAGTATTGATAGAAAAATTGCGATTTAATTACATGAAGATTATTATATGGAAATTGTGGTGAGAAACTGTTTCATGTAAATAGGTTGAAGACCTTTAGTTTAGAGCAATAGAGGCAGTGCCTAATCATCTCTATGCAGGAACAGGGGCATTACAGGAGATGCCGGGGCCCTCTTACACAGGCAAATCCATGCATTATAAACCTGACATACAGCTTTAAGTGCATTTAAAAATTTAAACCACTGCTTTATAAAAAGAATATATTGTAGACACATATAAAAATGCATTAAAAGTTATATAAAGTTAAATCTTCTGCACTATATGCTATTTAGAGTGAATCAATCTTTAAACCTAAGGGACTGAATGAAACATGTTTGATTGGATGGTTCATTTCAGACGGCCGATTATCTACTCGAGGGATATAGGAACTAGGGGAGGGGTGCCCTCCATGGGGGTCTTTCTTAGGGATCCTAATCCGTATTTACGGCAAGGTTCAAAGAAAACCACGGAAAACTACGAACGGTTAGGTCGACGAGAGCGACAAGGGTTTGAAGCCAGTACCTCCCGTCTACCAGCTTTGAGAGCAGAATCTCTAGGCCGCCACTGGTGGGGCGAAACATGTTTCATGTAGTATCAGTTCTTCTCCAAATTTCGTAGTCTATATTACAATTCATTGTCGTTAGTGAAGCACAATGCGATAGTTTAGAGAGATGATTACTGGGAAATGGAAAAAAAATATTTTTTCTATGAACTGTAAGTGGAATATAATAAAATATAACACCTTGTAATAGTATATTACTTTTAAATGCTAAATGTGTAAAATTAACAACTATAATATAAATTAAAATAACTTTTATTAGTTGTTTTATACATGTTTCGACTCTTCTGAGTCATTTTCAAAAACAAAATGAGAATATTCTAAAGCTGCACGGGTTAATTGCAGAAAAAAAGAGCATATAGCTGATATTAAATACAATAGAAAAACTACAGCCCTAGCAAGATTATATCAAGAAGAAACCATCCAAATAAATTTCAATGAAAGTAAAATAATATTTCCCTCCAGTCTACACTATCCATCCATAATAAGAGAAACCATAGAGATACTCACGCGCAAAAATACAATATGTAACGATGCGGCATCTTTTAATTTACCGAAACTGTGGCTAGAATTACTCCATGCTCAAAGATATGAAAATAAACAATCAAGTAAAAATAATAGATAACGTGCGTAATTTTTTAAAAAGTACATGTAAATAATAACTTCAAAGCCCGTGCAGCTTTAGAATATTCTCATTTTGTTTTTGAAAATGACTCAGAAGTGTCGAAACATGTATAAAACACCCGTGCAGCTTTAGAATATTCTCATTTTGTTTTTGAAAATGACTCAGAAGAGTCGAAACATGTATAAAACAACTAATAAAAGTTATTTTAATTTTTATTATAGTTGTTAATTTTACACCTTTAGCATTTAAAAGTAATATACTGTAAGTGGAATTTTGTATTAATTGTTATTTTCAGAGAGTGCACGTAATGCATTTTGGGCCCTCTGAAAATGGGGCCGGGCATGCGCCCCTTGTGCCTCATGATAATCAGGCTCTGAAACAGGGGTAAATTTTACGTATGTAATTTCCCATTTAGGAAAAATAAAATTTCTTTTGAATTTTGAGTTAGCTATATATTTAGTTAAATTTGCAGAGGTATTAGATACCTTTCAAATATTTTTAAGAAACAACATTTTTCGAGATCTTTATAATTGGAATTTGTAGGCAAGAAAATTAAATGTTATAAAATAACTTAATATAATAGCACTGTTTTCAGAAATAATATCAATTGTTCATTAAATTTATTTGCAATTTCATTCTTCCATTTTACAATGAGATGGTTATTAAAGACATATATATTAAATTTGCAGAGGTATTAGATATCTTTCAAATATTTTTAAGAAACAACATTTTGCGAGATCTTTATTATTGATAGTGTAAGTTATACAATTTTTAAAAACAAATTGGTTACAGAAGCTAAATTGCAAAATCTTTGAGATGTAAATTTAAGGAAAATATTTTTTATTGGATAATATTTTAGAAAAAGGAATACAAAAAATCGGGAATGGATATGAAAAATGATTTAAAATACTTACTATCATACGATCATATACTTTCTCAGTAAAATAATATCTTTTTAAAATTTGACATTTGTATGTATTTTTTAAGGTTATTGTTTTTTACATTATAGGAAGTCATGTTTACAAGGTGTTTACAAAAACATTATACAAGGTGGCCATAATTAAACGTATAGTACTCACAGACCTGCCAAGTCTCCGGCTTTTTGGATACCAGTAATTTAGTACAGAAAGTGTTGTTTTATTTAATCAGAGCATTTTGCGATTTAACAGAACAACATTTTCTCTAAAAAATTACTGGTGTGCAAAAATCCGGGGACTTGGCAACTCTGTACTCAGCATGTTCTGTAATTCGAATCAGCAAGTTTCGATCTATTTTCGCGAATGGAGCCAAATTTTGTAGCATGATTAAAAAAGACGGAGGAGGAAGGATTCCGCGAAAATTAAAAGTTCCAAAAATCAACGCTAAGGCGATATGTGGTTCTCTGTTTTTTACGGAATCAGTCGTCGCCCGTCTTGTTTAACCGTCCTACAAAATTTGGCTCCATACTTGCAATTAGACCAAGCTGCAGAACACCCCCAATACTGTCAGTTTAATTATAACAATCTTGTACATAATCAAAACATCTTTAAACACTTCTATATACAAAAAAAAAATCAGATTAATAAATCGGAGCAACCGACATGCTATAATGATAAACATTATCTTAAAAAAAAGACATACTGATTTTTTATTAATGATAAATTTATTAACGACCGAGTGATTTCAAATGTAAAGCAAATATCTCTGTATTAGTTGAACTTCATTACAGATATTTCCAATTTAAGACCAATAATTCTTCAATTTTGAATTTCATGGGAACTATGTTTCATAAATACAATATTCAGAGTACGTAACGAACTTACTTCTGGGTACCACTCTTTCGGAATAGTAATATTCGCCTTATTTAATCGAAGAGAATTATTACCAATTCTGCGATTATATATAGCGACAAATCTGAGCTCAGTATTAGCAAAATATAAACATCCCATTTTTGGGGTAATATTTCATGCCAATGATGGCCAAGATATAGCCGATACAAACAATACTGACTCCAATATAGTTTTTCTCCTGGGAAAATAACTATTACTACTTAAAAAATATATTTTACGGAAAAATAATTTTATTGAAAGAAAATATGCGCGCGTTTTACGTACAATTTTATTAAGATAATAAAACAACATAATAAAATTTGAGCAATTATTGTAAGTTTTATTTTAAAATTTTCTAATGCAACTCTGTTCTGAAGAAAAAAAGACAAAGTTGAGTTTTTTGTAATTAAACAAATTTTGTTGTAGGCATTCAGCTATAAAAAAATTTGCAAAACTAAATAAGCTGATCCTTATCACACTCACAGGTTTACAGAAGAAATAGAAGCGTGACGTCTTTCTCTAAACTACATTTTATCGATCTGTAAATTAACCTTCTCCTTTCTGAATCTCGAGTTTTCGGAAATCGAGTCTGAATCTTGACTCGCACATATTTATTTCTAGTTACAGACACAGTAGTGAAAGGAAAAAAAATGAAGAATTTTTTTCACTTGTTATGTCTTATTTTTTTGTTAATTGGTAGGAAATTTTGTGTGAGTAAAATACAATGAAGGAATATTATAATAAAAATTTATTTTACAAAATCAGCCTTAAGATTTATAAACTTCATATTCTTCTGAATCCTAAACGATAATATATGGATTTTCGAAAATACTTTTGCTGAATGCGGTAATCATTATCACTATCCAGGATTATAGGAGAAAAAACATTACCGCTTTCTCTAAACTACATTTTATCGATCCGTAAAAAAGTCTTTACTTTTCTGAATCTTGAGTTGTCGAGTTAAGACTCGCACTTGTTTATTGCCAGTTATAGACACAGCAGTGTAAGGAAAACTGGAAAAATGTTTTCACGTCTGAATTATTGGTAATTTTTGCGGAATATTGCGTGGGTAAAGTACAATAAAGAAATAATAAAGATTTGTCCTACGAAATCAAGCTTTCGATTTCCAAATTTAAGACTCTACTCAATCCGAGACGGTAATATATGGATTTTAAGGAAGACTTTTAATGATTGTGGTAATCGTTATCACTACCCAGGTTTATAGGGAAAACACCGTTATGTCTTTCTCTATACTACAATTTATCAATCCGTAAAAAAATCTTCACCTTTCTTGATCCTGATTTATCATGTTAAACTGGTACACTTTTATTTCCAGTTATAGACATAGTGGTATAAGAAAAAAATACAGTAATTTTTTCATATATTATGGCTGATTTATTAGGAATTTAATGACATCTTGTATGGAAAGAAAGTATAAAGAATTTATAAAGATTTATTTAATAAAATAAATCTTACGATTTCTAAATTTAACATTCGTCTGAATTCGAAGCGGTACTATGTGAATTTTACAAAAGACTTTTACTAAAGGTGGTTATCATTGTCACTACCCAAGTTTATAGAAGAAACATCATTAGGTCATTCTCTAAACAACACTTCATCGATCTGTAAAATTAGCTTTTTCAGCTCTAACGTGGAAAATCACAACTTACTCTCGCATTTATTTATTAAAGTTATGATAAAGGTACTGTAATTAAATTTTCTGCAGAGAACAAAATTTAAATATGATTTTTTGTAGATAATTTTATCTATACAGACTGATCCTAAAGGTACAAAAGCAATAAAAATTCAATAATTACAAAAAAATACATCTAGTAGGACGATGTGGCTTTCACTGAACTGCACACAGAAACATGTAACCTTTTGATAGCGTGAAAAAAAAAACTTATTCTCACAATAGCTGCATATGTCTCCAGTTAACACTATAGTGGATCCAAAGCTGTTGTCTGTCGCATTTTAAGACATCAGGTGGCAGGAATGACAGCAGGAATCCCTTTCAATGCTATGCAGAATATCTTTCCATGTATATATGTATATATGTATATATATATACATACATATATTGTAAATACAAGTTTTTCCAAAAGTAAATTGGAGATTATAAATATATATGCATTAGTAAAAACATATAATCCTACATAGCTGCCAAACCTTCTGATATTTTAAGTATCACTATTTCTGAATAGAATAATTCGCTATTCGCTTTATTTAATTATAGAAATTGGTAATTAACTACGTTGTGATTAATTAGATTAAAATTTGGAAATAGTGGTACTCCAAAATAGGAAGGTTTGACAAGTATGAGCCTTGTACTAATTTTAAACAATGCCGAAATATTATATTTATAATTAAATTTTGTCATTAAAAAGAAATAATATGTAACGCAATGATCATTAAGAAATATCCCATTTATAGACACAGCAGTGCAAGGAAAAGTTAAAGCAATGTTTTTTATATATTATGTCTGATTCATGACTACCCAGTACTGAATTACTTGTCGCATTGCGCTGCCATACAACAGATCAGAGGTTCGCCTTCTGATCTTGGCAAAGGTCACGTAAAAAAAGACAAAGAAAAATCCTTTCAAGGCAAAAATCTTTTCAGCGTCGATATTAATTACGTCCATATTAACTACATACTGAGAGCGCTTGAGGAACTAAACCCTGGTGTTCTTCTTCAGACCAACTCTTTTAAAAGGACATATGCCATACAGCAGGACTATCGAACTCGGCACCTGCGGGCATCTTGGCGCCTTATGAATGTTTTCTTGGCACCTTTTCGAATGTTTCCTGTTGCAATATTTTTAAAATTTTAAATCCATTTTAAAGGATACTTTGTTAAAAAACATTGATTTTTGCAGGTTTTATTATTATAGAAGCGATTAAGGTTTCTGCCGCCTTCCCCTTCAAAATTATTTGAGATACTGTGACTCAGTGTATTTGACTGTATGTATTTGAGTCTCAGAAACATGTAATGCTAAATTTACCAAGGTTTACGTTTTCCTGGATTATTTGTACATACATTTTCGGAATACTAAGGGAATTATAGCTGCCACTGTGCATCGCATAGTGTGTGTATCGCAACCACTAATACAGTGATATGATATTGTTGCACGTTTTGAATCATCTGAATTAAGGATGCGTCCCAGAGTACTGAAAAGTTGGACAGGCCTACCATACATCAATCTAGGATCATGTTCACAAAAGCGGAATTGGGTACCGCAGGTCAAGATCCTACATGGACTTGAGTGCCATAGAATTTTAGTTTTCTTTATGTCTGATTTATAAATAATTTAATGAAATCTTGTATTGGTTAAATACAATAGAGAAAAAACAATGATATATATATATATTAATAAGTTTTACGATTCAAAAATGCAACATGTCTTCTAAATGTTAAACGGATAGTGGTTACGCGGATCTTAAAAAAAAGTATTTACTAATGCGGTTATCATTAATACTACACGTGAGAAAACTGTTGCATCTTTCGATAGAGTTTTAGGGCGAATATTTATTTCCAATATAAAGCTAATATTTAATCAATATTTGTATTTCGTTAAATTCACTTTCAATGAATGCAATACTGGGCCGTAATATAGCCAATATAACTAATACTAATTTGCTAATAAGGGTTTATTTCATCATCACTTTTTTTTTTTTTTTTAAGAAAGGAAAAAAAAAACTATTTTTCATTTATTTTAAATAAGGCATCTTGGTGCTAAAAGAATACATTAAGAATGTCATATTTCGTTCACCCGCAGTCATTAAAAAATTTATGACTATGTAATATTTAATAGCATTAAATGTGTTTTCAAACCTCTATGGCAAGAGCATTTATCTCGAATACGCAAGGTTCTAAGTCCTAAGAAGGTCAGAGATCGCCTTGCAGATTAATGCTACTGGAGAATGTTAAACATATTCGGGGGCGAAAATCCTTTCTTGAACGTAATGTAGTGTGAAGAAGGGGATGCAAGTAGAGTTGTCATCTTCATCACTTGATTATTTTAACGATTGGCGCTAAGGAATTTAAACCAAATCTATTTGGGTTTATCATAGTATTAAATTTCATTAATATAGCACTTACAGACTTCATTGTTGTTGACATGTGTTACGGAGATCATTTTCACAGGAAGAAAATAATTAAACATTTTATATTCTGTTTTTTAAAAAAAAATCATAAAATGAATCTCTATATATCACAGAAAATAAATGAAAAGGTTTTAATAATGAAATTGATTAAAACGCCAACGAAGTAAATTTAATTTCGGCATAGAGATTTCATATTATCAAGGTATGTGACTTTACTGCTTGAAAGTATACTGCTTGAAGTATGTGGATATACTTAGAGCACATTGGCATTTTAAAGAAGGCTTCAAATTGTCCTGTACACTAATTTTTTAAATCTTTTATAGACTAAATTCAGATCTAGCTATATTTACTTTTCGCTATATTTAGTCTTCTAATACTTTGGTGTAATGATATATCATTAAAATAGAGATAAATGTATTTATATATGAATATCATGATTTAATTTCTCAAATGGGAACACGAACGTTCAATGAATTACAGCAAATGCATTTCTTGTTAATATTATTATACCTTAAGTTATCCTATAAAATGAATCATTTTACGTTTGTCTACAGATTGTTCTTTTTATGACTGAAACGTAATTTCTAACTAAAATAAAATGACGTTTCTTTCTGTTATAATTTAATTTTTTTCACAAATCAATATCAGTTAAATTTAGCTTTTAATTGTATTTAATTCGATGATCCCAACATATATATGAACAATATCTTCTAAAATATTAAACAGCCCTCTAATACAATTTTAACTACATGTTTTTTTTCTGATTTTACATAATATGTAATTTATTATATAAATAATATTAAAGTCGCTATTTGAAAAAAAAAACAGTGAGTTTGATTAAAATATGATTGCAACAATTGTAGTAAATACATTATTTTAATGATTTTTAACTATTTCTTTAATCCTCCATTTTCCAAGGCACACTCTACGGTGCGCTTCTCCTTTATTCCGTAACGTAAGTATATCAAGAAATCGCCAAGGGCAGTTGAGACCCATCTGTTGCCTTCTTGGGAAACTGATGAAGATGCTGATATCCAATCAACACTTACTGATATATCACTATGCTTTTTATAACTTTCCAAACTTTCTTGATCCTTTTTAACTCGCAAAACTTTAACGTTTCCCAAGTTTTCTGTTTACCATGACATGTAAAACGATCATTACTGACATTTTCTTCGCAGTCTAATGTTAGATAATTGTTTTCCAGTATTGTATAGGAAAATTTTCAAAGAATTATTGTTCCTGTACCCGATGCACTGCAGAGTATGGGATATTTTAGTAATCAAGCAAAGAAAAAATCCCATTAAAATTGAAATTATTTGTATGATTTAGAAGCTAAATAACTGAAAACAATGAAAATAAATTGCTGCGGTAGATACTATGAAGGAACTGTGTGGTTAAAAAAAGTCACGTTTTTGCTGCATTATATTTTTTCATAAATTTTTATACCTAAAACAAAACATACAATGATCAATTGAAATCATTTTATTGAACTTTAAAAAGTAAATTGATTGGGAAAATATTTAGTTTCATGCACTGACTTTGTGTTTTATTTCCCTCTATTTTAAAAATAAAAAGTAAACATATAAGCAGTAAAAAGCGATACAATTCTAAGTATAAGAAAAGCAGAATGGAATGGAAACAGGAAAGTCAATTAAGTGCAAAGAAAAACGTTTTCCGGATCTTTAAGGGAAGTCAAATAGCGAGACCTTAATCCAAAGAGGCCCGATAAAAGATGAGAC
This sequence comes from Maratus michaelseni, assembly GCA_963931845.1. Classification (NCBI taxonomy): domain Eukaryota; kingdom Metazoa; phylum Arthropoda; class Arachnida; order Araneae; family Salticidae; genus Maratus; species Maratus michaelseni. The sequence continues at coordinate 440,821,186 of OZ007586.1, forward strand.
TTGCTAAAAATAGAATTCTTACTGTTTTTTTTTAGGAACATATCACACTTTTTTAAGCTTTCAATTTTCAAGAGGTTTAACATACGGTTGTTGTACTCCTTCTTCAAAAGGGATTAGTGAGTTGAACAAAAGAATACAACGATTAAGTTAAAAGGAAACAAGTAACTTAGATATTTTTAAAACAAAATAAAAGTCTCCTACCGAAAAGAAAATATTTAATCAGAATTTTTATACTAGAGTAAGTAATTTAAATTTCTAAGTTTATGTTGTTGGTTTGTGGGTTGGTTGTTTTTTGAGCTGCTATGGGGGTTTTTTCCTCAATTTTATATGCATGCTAAATACGTTTTTGGCGATAAAGAATTTAAAAAAAACAATAGAATAGAAAAAACAAATTTGCTAATAATGTGTGGTTGTTTTACATTGCGAAGATATAAAACAACCGTTTAACATACGGTTGTTGTACTCCTTATTCAAAAGGGATTAGTGAGTTGAACAAAAGGATTCAACGATTAAATTAAAAGGAAACAAGAAACTTAAATACCTTTAAAACAAAATAAAAGTCTTTTACCGAAAATAAAATATTTAATCAGCCTTCTTATAATACTGAAAATAATTTAAATTTCTACACGTGTGCTGATAGTTTGTGGGTTTGATAGGTTTTTGGAGGAGCTATGGGCGTGTTTTTGTTCTAGATTCTATATGTATGATAAACATGTTTTTTCAGATAAAGATTAAAATAAATTCCGATAAAATATAAAAAGGCAATTGCAGATAATGCTTGGTTGGTTTTATATTACGAAATGTGTACAACGGCAGTTTAAGATGCAGTTTTTGAACTCCTTCTTCAAAAAGCATTAATGAGCTGAACAAAAGAGTATAATGCTAGTAAAAAGATATAGATATCTTTAAAAAAAATTCTTCTGAAACAATTGAATCAGAATTTTTATACCAGAGGAAATAATTTAAATTCCTATGTTGATGTTGTTGGTTGTTGCTAGTTTGTGTGTTAATTGATTTTTAAACAGCTACGATCGTGTTTGTTCTCCATTTAATACGTACGATAAATACGTTTTTTTTTAAATAATTCCAATAAAATATAAAAAAGGGTATTTCTTAATCATGCACAGTTGGCTTTACAATACGAAGATGTACAACAGCAATTTAACATACGGTTGTTGTTCTTTATAAGCGATTAGTGAGTTGAACAAAATAATGCAACTATTAAGTTACAATGAAACAAGTAATTTAGATACCTTTAAATAAAAGGTCTTCTACGAAAAAGAAAATATTTAATCAGAATTTTAATACTACAGTAAATAATTTTAATTTCTACATGTTTGTGGCAATATGGTCATTTTTGTCTTCATTTTACATTTATGAACATTACGGTTTATGTAATGAAAACTTTTAAGAAAGCAATAAAATGCAAAATAATTTTTGTTAGTAAAAAATTAAAAATGATACATATAAAACGACAATAAAGTTAAAATTAAATAAGTAATTTAACTATCTTTAAGATAAAATAAAAAGTCCGCTAACAAAAAGAAAATATTTAATCAGATTTTTTATACTAGAGTAAAGAATTGAAATTTTTAAATGTGTGGTTGGTGTTGAAGTCGCTATAGGACAATTTCTTTTTTTCATTTTGCATGTATGATAATTAAGTTTTAGGTGATGAAAAACTAAAATTAAAACAATAAAATACAAAATAAATTTTTCTTGATAAAAATTTTAAATGATACATACTTGGACACACATAATATAGCAATTAAGTTAAAATGAAAACACTTTGGATATTTTAAAATTAAAATAAAAAGTCTTCTACCAAAAACGAAAATTTATTTAATCAGAATTTTTATAGTAGAGTAAGTAATTTAAAGCAACTTAAATATCTTTAAAACAAAATAAAAAGTCTTCTACTGAAAGGAAAATATTTAATTAGAATTTTTACACTAGAGTAAATAATCTAAATTTCTTCATGTTCGGTTGATTTTGGTGCTGCTACTGTAATTTAACTTTTTCATTTTAAATGTATGATTATTGTGTTTTAGGTGGTGAAAAATTTTAGAAATGCAATATATATATATATATATATATATATATATATATATATATATATATATATATATATATATATATATATATATATATATTATATTTGTTAATAAAAAAATTTAAATGATACATACTTAGACACATATAATACAGCGATTAAGTTAAAATTAAACAGTAATTTAGATAAATAAAAGTCTTCTGTAAAAAAGAAAAATAGTTAATCAGAATTTTTATACTATGGTCAATATTTTGAATTAACTTAGATATATTTAAAACTAAATAAAAAGGGTTTTACGGAAACGAAAATGTTTAATTAGAATTTCTAAACTTGAATAAAGAATCTAAATTTATACTTTTGGTTAGTTTTTTTGCGCATCATACGGTCATATTTTTTTCTTCATTTTACATATATGATTGTTACGTTTTAAATGACTCAGAAATTTTAAAAGCAAAAGAACAAAAATAACAATACAATAATATTATTTGCTAAAAAAATTTTTAAATTATACCAGGGTTTGTACGGTCTCCTACTTTTGCATATCGCTAATTTCGAAAAAATTGTTTTCTCAAATTACTTTTCAAAAAAGGGGTATTTAAAAGTAAGTATCTGTACGAAATCTTAATATATACACGACAAATATACTACACCGATTAAATTAAAAATAAACAAGCAATTTAAATAAATAAAATAAAAGGTTTTGTAACAAAAAGAGAATATTTAATGAGAAAGTTTATACTAGGGTAAATAATTTAAAATTCTGTGTTGTATGTTTGCCTTGTGGTTCGTTGTGTTTCTGGTGGTATGGGCAGTTTTCCTTTTCCTTTTCTTTTTCTGATAGTTACATTGTAAGCGATAAATAATTTTAAAAACTTAATATATAAAAAATTACTTTTATTTTAAACAAAAAAAATGAAAATGATGCATTCATACGCACATGTAATTTTATTTTCTCAACTGAGATAAAGAATTCAAAGAACTTGTACATATATAAGTGTTTGTACGTGCTAAGTTATATACAAAGCCTTTAATTAATTTCCTGAAGTTTTTATAGTTTCACAACTTAATACTGGATTAAAGTTTTCTTTAATGTACAAAATCTTTCTTAATGTCACTTAGTTTAAATTTTACTTATATAGGGAAAATACGAAACTCGGGACTGAAAAAATAACATTCTAAAACAACTATCAAGTAAATTAAAAGAAGAAAATACACATTGCATTGAAGTAATTCATGTTCAGAATTTCTTTGTTAATTGATAATTTTCAGGTTGAAAAAACAAAAGAAGACAATCTTCTGTATAAGTAGAAAAACTCAGCATGTTGACCTTACTAGGCAAAATCTTACTATGCTGGGGCTGAATTGGGGCACAGCTAAAAATATAGAAATCAGTTTAATTTTGCTGAAATAAATCACAGCCTACAAAGTTTTCTGTTTGACAAGAAAATAATTGAGAGAGAGAAAGAGAATATACATTAATCAAGCATATTTAGAAAAGTTGGAATCCACAAACTTATCAATTATTGCTTAATTTCAAGTAATTCCAACATATTTATTATGAGAGGTGAAGGTTTACAGCGTTTAGAAATGCCATATTAGCTCTTGAATGCAACTAGAAAAAATAAGCTCGATGTTTAAGTATTTAAAAAAAATAAAGTTCGAAGTTAAAACTATACAACAAATAGAAACAACTATAAATATAAAAAAGATCTATTTAATTCTATGGAAATGTGTAGTTAAACAGTCTATAGTATCGAAATTTTTTTTACAGATAATACATAAAAGTCATGACTTTAATTTACTTGTCAGTTTAAGCAATTATAATTATAAATGACTAATTTTGAAACGAACTTTTAAATTAACGCCAATGCGGGATTGGTCAAAGCCCGGTTAAGGTATCAGTACTTTTCGTATATGAAAATACATAGAAAAGGCACAAGATCCTACCGCCTCTTCAGCAATTGTGTCCAAGTTCAGCGGAAAAAAACGGCAAAAATTACAGCAAATTGTGTGTGACTTTATACATCCAAATTGCCAGTATTTTTCTCTATAGCATGATTACCATAACTTTTTCAATAAAACTACCATCATAGCAATATTGTGTTTTGATGCAAAATTTCAAAAATAAAGATATTTAAGGCATATTTTGCGATTTATTCAGAGCAAAATATGCTGGCAATTTGGGTGTATAAATGTACACCAACTTTCGCCGTAAGTTTTGTCATTTTTTCTTACAGTGCAGAACGTATTTTCGAATGTCCCGTAATATAAAATATCCGTTCTTTTTTCCTTTTCCTTAGAGTTTTCCTTCACCGGAAAGTTCTATTCAAGGAATATCATTCAAATTGCCAATGCTGTTACACCTTCTCATGGAATTATATGATTTCCCTCTCATAGACACGACAGCAATCAGCAAACAAAAAAAAAAAAAATTAAAACTCAATATGAATCCGAAAGTAAAAAGTAATCAATAAAAATGTTTCTATAAAATCAGTAAAGGTAAAGCAACATTGATGATATTTCATTATCTCATCTAATGACGAATTCATTGACCACGGACTTTATAGTAAAGTAATAATAAAATAAAAATGGATCACCATGATAAAAGGATAAGATTTATCATGTAAGAGAAACAAAAATTGTTAATAAAACTGTCATAAGTTTTAGATTTATATATAGTAATTTAATAAAAGCAGCTGCAGAGTTGGAAAGTTAGGAAAAAAGAAGTAAGAACGGTTTGTGTCAAATTATTAACAAATAACAAAAGATCTTGTTCATGGAAATAAATTTTCATTGAAGTAGCTATAAGGAAGGCGAAATGTTATAAATTTTGAACATCATTATTTCCAACTTTCCATCATTATTTAATCGCAAAATTTTGCGACGGACTATGGCTTAATCACTATCCAGAAATATTGGTGCTCAATATTGATAACCGTTCACGGCCGTGCATTATTCTTTTCTGAAAAAATACACCGCACTCAAAAATTTAGGAAAAAAAAAATTAGTTTTACAAGAAGGGAAAATAATACACAAAGTGTAACATTAATTTTCTTTAAAGGATTATGAATAGTTTGTAACTGATGCTACATTTGTGGGGAGAATATTTACCACATGTTCTTTGGATAATTTATTTAAGGTATCTCACTATTAACACTTTTTGCGTGGTAATTTTTATGTACACATATTTAATCATTGTAGACTGATGCATGAAATGTACTTGGAATTTTATTTGCAGCAAATGTATTTGGAGATATGTAATACCTCCTGGAAGAACTGTGAAGACCTTTCCGGGCTGTTCACTGGAAAAGAAGCCATGACACATATATTACTAAAAGCACAGCAATTCATTTATAATAGTAAGCAGAGGACTAGCAGTGGAGTGCGTGGATATAATGCAAACGATAAGAAAAAAGCCCATTTTAAGAAAGACAGAGAGTGGGAAATGCTTTCCCAAAATTTAATAAATTTAACTCACTTAACTAAATGACCTCAAGTTCTACAGGAACCTAAGAAAGTTCCTTTAGGTGATAAGATCAGTATTAATGGAATCCCGTGGATTCCAACTGCTCTTTATTCAAGTCGAGATAAAAAATACTTTTCCAAATTAGCGAAAACTCACAGCTGATGACTGTATCCGAACTGCTAATCGGAAACTACATTTGAAGTCAACATGTGGCTCAAATTTCATGAAAGAACTAACAAAGCTAAGAAAGAGATGCGTTCCAAAACCACTGACTCCTTCTACTATCACCCTATATATATATATATATATATATATATATACTACATAACCATACTTACATAATTAACATCTCATTACTAAAATAACCATGACAACTAAATTCCCGTATACACATACGTACTTGTTTGAAATTTAAAGAAATGACAGAATAGGTATCCATCTTGCTCAAATATTAGGATTCATGACCCTACGACCGCACGCAAAATCTCAAAATTCACTCATCAACTGGAGTACTCAATTAAAAGAGTATCTAGACACTTTGCCACAGAATCATTCTCCGAAACTGATGAAATAGTTAATATTGCTCTCTAACCTTAATACTTTTCTAACCAGAAGCAGCTTGGAATTATAAGACCAAACTTTATCAAAGAGTCAGGTTATGCCATTGAACTACAACCTCCGGCCATAAATGGCAAACAATGGCCCACTATAGGCTCTTTCCTGCAATCAGTTGTGATTTTCACATAGCTGTATATTTATTGTTCATTGAAATGCCAATAATAGGGACAAATCGCCCTCTTTAAATATTTAAAATGCAACAAAGATATAAATCAATGGCATATTTATTACAAAAATGTCATAGTAGCTATCTGTAAAGTTGAATGTTGTTAACAATAGAAAGCTGAATCATGTTATTGCATCACATTTGTAGATGTAGAAAGTAATCTAAACTGCTATTTATTTTAACAGTATTTATTTTAATAAAAATATTTCAGTCGTACAATACAAATTTGACTTTTGACTTAAATATTTATGAACAATTATTGCAACCGATGGTTCAATTCTGGCCGGAAAATTACCCCACTCTTTTCCAACTTTCCAATTAACCACCTCTTACAACTTGGTAGATTAGTATACAAATGTTTAATCATGTAGATTGACCAATAAAGTAATAACTGCGGACTGTGCTTTCAATGTTAGTTGTATGAAATGTGTTTCAACCGATGTCCTTCAACGGCGTGCATTTTTCATCGCTGTATATTTATTAACAATTGAAATGCCAAAATAGGAGATAAATTTTCTGTCACTATATAAAACCAAACATAGATATAAGTCAATGTTTCTACCCTTTTTGTTTAATGGAATAATTTCATGTTGGCTATAAATTAAGACACCTAAAGTTAAAAGTTATTAACAGCAGAAAGCATACAAAAAATAAATTAAATTGATCTTAAATTAAAGAGCGTCGAAAAATATTTCAGGCGTTTAAATTTTGCTTTAAAGGATTATGAACAGTTTTTGTAACTGATGTTTGAAATGTATTTGCATTAATGTATTACATCCGTGTGATTTTCTCATTGCTGTGTATATCTATATTATAAAGCAAAAACACTTCCGTGAGTAATGTGGACGTCATATTGAACTACCTGACTTTAAATTTCCCTTTTACGGCATTTTATTTAATTTCTAAATATTGCACAATTTTAATATACACCGCCGAATAGTAAAAAAACAAATACTTTCAATTTCAATATCTTTCATAATTGTATCTCAATTTACAAATTTTTGTCATGTTTATCTTAGAAATAAAACAATTTCAAATAGTTTTCAAGCATGAATATTTTTAAATCTGCCTGAAACCCAGTTACGGAAGATTAGTGCCAATTATGGAAGATTTGCACTCAAAATGATGTAAATAATGCAGAATTGTTTGTTTCCGTGTAATTTTCCATTACCAAATTGTCAAACGAAATTAAAACGTCACAAATAAATAAATACTTACATAAATAAATAAAACCCAAATTTTACAGACATGTAGTCAAACTACGAGCTTAAAAACTAAAATAATCAGAATCACGATGCTCACAATATTGCTATAAATGGTAAAATGTTTCTCGGTTCACCACTGACATGCGTCTAATATGAAAGTACTAAAAATGCTTTTGGGTTCATTTGGTGGGCAATTTAACAAAATACACTAAACGTAAAAAAAATATATTAGTTTTCAATTAAAAAAGATGTTCTGTATACCGATCGGTATATCGAGCATTTTTAACTCTGCTAGCCCGGTTTGGATTGCCTGGTTTATTACTAAATGAAATGCCAATAGGAAAAGATAAACAAACTATAAGAAACCCAACAAAGATAAAAATCAATATTTTAATCATTGATGTTTAATATAATAACGCTATTCTTCTAGTTGTCAATCGAATCATCTGAAAAGCTAAAATTTATTAACAATAGAAAACATACTATTGAAAAAATATTATTATACCCCATTTTCAGATTTAGAAAATAATTTAAATTACTCTTCAAATTAAGAGCGGCGGAAAATGTTTCAGGCGTGCAATATACATTTAACTTTCGCTTTAAAGGATTATGAACAGTTTTTGTAACTGATGTTTCGATTCTGGGCGGAAAATTGCCACATTCATTTCCGAGTTTCCGTTTAATCAACCCTTACAACTTTGTAGGTTACTATACAAATGCTTAATCATGTAGACTTATTTAATAAAGGAAAATGACTGCGGTTTGTGATTTCAAAGGTCGTTATATGAAGTGTATTTGAACCAGTGTAATTCAGCCGCGTAATGTTCTCATTGCTGTATGTTTATTATTAATTGAAATACCAATAAAAGATATAAATCATCTTCCTGTAAATACATAAAATGTAACAAAGATCTATCAATGGCGCGTTTAATAGAAGCATTTAATTTGGTCTATCAAACGAATTGTAAAGTTGAAAATTAGTAATATTAGAAAGCGAATATAAATGGCATACTATTACACAACATTTGCAAGTTTTAGAAAATAATGTAAATTACCCTTTAATTTAAACGGTATAAAAAATATTCCAGGAGTACAATACACATTTGGAATTTCGATTTAAAGGATTATGAACAGTTTTTGCAACTAATGTTTCGATTTTGGGCGGAAAATTGCCACATTCATTTCCGAGTTTCCGTTTAATCAACCCTTACAACTTTGTACGTTACTATACAAATGCTTAATCATGTAGACTTATTTAATAAAGGAAAATGACTGCGGTTTGTGATTTCAAAGGTAGTTATATGAAGTGTATTTGAACCAGTGTAATTCAGCCGCGTAATGTTCTCATTGCTGTATGTTTATTATTAATTAAATACCAATAAAAGATATAAATCATCTTCCTGTAAATACATAAAATGTAACAGAGATATCCGTCAATAGCGCGTTTAATAGAATCATTTAATTTTGTCTATCAAATGAATTGCAAAGTTGAAAATTAATAATATTAGAAAGCTAATATAAAAAGCATACTATTACACAACATTTGCAAGTTTTAGAAAATAATGTAAATTACCCTTTAATTTAAACGGTATAAAAAATATTCCAGGCATACAATACACATTTGGAACTTCGATTTAAACGATTTTAAACTAGTTTTACAATTGATGTTCAAATTCTGGATGGAAAATTACCATATTCATTTATGAGTTTCCATTTAAACAACACTTTCAACATGGTATATTGCTATGCAAATATTTAATGATATAGGCTGATTTTAAAAAGGAATGTCTGCGGAATCTGTTTTTATAGTTTATTGTATGAAGTATTTAAAACAATACAATACAGTCGTGTGATTTTTTTTAGATCGCTATATATTTATTATTAACTGAACTGTGTTGTCTTCTGGGTATTCCTCTTTCTGTAAATTCATAAAATATAACAAATTACAATATAAAAGGTATCGTTGTTAATGACAGAATCAACGTTGAATAAAATAATGTGTATGAATTTCTAAGGAATTAACTATAAGAGGCATAGCGCTTATCACTGAATTAGGACTATAATGAGTCTTTTTATTTTGTTTCGATTTAATACTGTTTTCAATTCTTCTCTTACAATTGACGACCTTGCTGCTACAAGAAGTGAGCTGTAGTTTTAACAAATTTGAAGAATGAGAAATAAAATTTCAAAATTTCAGTCTTTAAGCTGCAGCAAGAACGCTTTCCTAATAATTCCTATTAAAACATGAAAACACTGTATGAGAATACATTATTGTTTTTACAACTAATCATAATATATGTTCTATATTGTCAACGTAGAATATAGAATGCATACCATCTAAAAACTGTGGCTGTTAGTTTTTTTGCAGCAATGCCCTCAAATTGAGAGATGTTAAAATCTATGTAAAAATAAATGTGTAAGGATGGATATAAGTTTGGTTTAAATTTTACAATTCTCAGAAAAAGTCCCGGAAAATTTTAATTTTTTTCAAAAATGTCAAATGATCATTGAATTAAAATACGTTTTAATGCTTCAGTTAGAAATCAAATATAAATAAGAGTAAACAATAACTTCAGTAACATTGTAACTTCAGTATATCTGTAACTTCAGTAATATTGGTATATTTAAAAATATTTACTGATGCTATCTTTAAAATTAATATTTGGCAGCTAAAATGTTGTAAAACAAAATACAAACAATCAAAACAAAAGACTTGTTAATTCTTTTTTATCTCTTTCTAAATATTTTCATTTATAGAAAGTCTTTTTTTTTATTTTACAAATATATTTCCTAATTAGTGATTAAAGTTGTATACAAAAAGGTGGATTTCAAAATTTTTAGAAACTTACTGGATAAGAATTATTTATGTTTATTATTTAGCTTATTTTGGGAGGAATATACTGCAAAATATTTATAAAATAAAAAACAATGGTATGGGGTCCTCCAACTGGATCTTTTCTCCATTACTCAGGTGGTCCTGTCATTTTTTTGTTGTTAAAGTGTTTCTTGCATTATAACTTCCTTCTATAAGATTATAATTGTCTTAAATTAATTTATCTTTCAAAAAACTGAACTTTTACTGCTATATATAGCATTTTTCAAAAGTAGCGTGGTATAAATATTTATATTTTAATAAGTACCAATATCAAAATTAACCACCATTATTTCATAAAATGCAATATATCTCTTTCATAGCTACTATCTGACACACCTCAAGTTTGTATGATTTTATATCTTTAATCAGATTTTGTATGAAACTATTTTTTTAGAAACATTTGCGAAACAATATTGATATTTAGTGATAAAAGAGCTCGTAAGTAGACGTTTTCTTGTTTTTTATGTAGAGTCGTTTCATAGTTTAAAAAAATGTTCTTATTTATTTCTATCTGTTATAAATAGAACGGTTTTACAGACAGTGTAAAAATTTCGTGAAAAAATATTGTTATCTAGTTGTAAAAGGAATATGTTTTCTTCTCGCTTTTTTGTTTGTTTGTTTTCGCGTCGGCTCCTTTAACATAACAATAAAAAAATCGTTCTCATCTTACGAACTCTCTGAAATTTTAATTGGTTATAAATATCCCTGTATCTAAGCTCTCTTTAAAATTTCGTGAAAAAATATGCATATTTAGTAGGGAAAACATGAGTCGGAGTAGAGTTACTGCACGCTGAAACACCCAGCTTTTTCGCTTTTATTTCCGAAACTTTCTCAGATTCGATTTTTTTTTTAAATATTTATGCACGTCCAAATGTTTCGAAAATTTTGTAGGTGATGTAAATCTTTTCTACCGAGATGCTCTAAAAAGGTTGTATCGAAATACGGATGTTTAGTTATTTTTAGCGTAGAAAAAAAATCGTCTGGTTGAGGCGTGAAGTGACCTGCGTTAAACGTGTTTCTGAAAGCGTTAAAATATGTATTTTTTAAAACCGATTGCACCGAAAATTAGAAGCAGGTTCACCTTTGAATGCATATATTTGGTTTGCCGCTACCTCTAAAATTGAGCCCTGGAAGGGCGTTGCCATAAGGGGGGAAAAGACCCTTTTTGAAAAAAAAATTTCAAAGGTTTAAGAACAATACATTTTCGAATTAATTGCGGCATTTGAGACATAAGAGTACGATCTTTCAGAATATTTGCTTCAATTTTATTTGTACTGAGTGGTTTGGTTGATTTAAGCCAATTTAAAACTACGAAATAACCCCCCACCCAAAAAAAAAAAAAAAGAAAAAAGAAAGAAAGAAAGAAACTGCCGGTTGTTTTTTTTATTTTCTCCCGATGAATAAATCGGATTCTGGGCATGCGCAAGCGCTGAAAGCCTGCTCGCAAAGAAATAAATGAGTTATTGATGGGGTTTTAATTAATATCTATGCTGATTATCAAAATATTAAACATCTGAGACTCAGATGCTACAGGACAGGCCTTCGACTATTCTCAATAAAATTTCAAACTTCTAGGTGCGATTTTGGTAGATTTTCCTTGTCATCGCACACACACAGACACACACACACACACAGCGCGAAAGTTTCTTTTATTGGCATAGATCAAGAGCTACTTCTTCAATGCCATAAAAAAATAACAGTAAAAAATATGTTAAGAATGCTACTAGGGTGATATTTCCAAATGGTTTTCAGGGTTGAAAAGGAGAAAACGAAACCGTTGTAGCCTCTCCTTGTAAATCACGATTTTGGAAGTCCAAGTAAAAAACATGCTTCTGCACATACATTATTAAAAATACAATACTTTTTGGTTTCAAATTAGGTAAATTTTTTCAGACTATTTAATTAAAAATGCATAAAAATAAAACTTATTAAAAATACATAAAGCATATTGAAGCATAAATTTTCTGCTTTCTCACATTATAAACGGCAAATATCTGAAAAAAGGCCACTTCATCTCAATGTGCGAAATAATAAAGTAAAGGAAAAAATCGCCATAGAATTTTAAAATGACACTAAAATCAATGCAGTGGATAAATGGCGATCAAATAACTGTGAAAAAAAAGGATCGTATTCTCGCATCGCAGATGTACGGATACTGATTTTATAGCCAGAATTCGGAGATAAACTTTCAATAATATCAAAGGTACAAATAAATACAAGTCACAATAAAATAAATTTATGTTTATTAAGGATTTTTTTAGTTGGCATGTATCAACAGGGCTTACTACGATTTTACATTCGCAAGCAATCTTCGTTGAAATAATATACCACAGAGCACACAGAGCGAAATTAATTTTATATTTTAATAATGTTTTCAACTTGAATGCTAATAATAGAAGGAATCACCTTCGGTACAATTTCTTAATATGTCTACAATGGGTGAAATATAGATACAGTTTTTTTAATCTTTTTTTTTTTTTTTTTTTTTTTTTACTACATACACTATTAAAATTTATCTCAGAAAAAAACGAAAATTTACTAGTAATCATTTATCCCAAGTCTTGCATAAATTTACAGAAAGCTGCAAACTGAGTGTCTGTTATAAATAAACTATTCTGTAAATTTACCGTACAATGTAAAAAAAACAAAAACAAATGTTTCTTAATCTACGAAAATATAATATAATTCGAATAAAAAATATTGAATAACCTTTTCCGAGTTACACAAGATTCCAAAAAACATACTTTATCTTTAGAAAGCAAAGAAATCAATATATTTTCAAAATTTAAAGAAGCATTTATATAAACAACGTTTTATTGCTGACACTGATTTTCGGAAACGTTTCCAAGTACGTTTAAAACTGTATTAATTAATTTTCTCAAACCGGAATATCGGTTTTTAGTACGCTATCAATTCATAATTAAACATTTTCAGCTGAATAATTGAATTTATACATGAAAGAATAGCATAATATTATTATTTTTAACATTAATGTTAATGTTAATGCTGTTAATTTATCGTGTTTGTTTGTAAAACATGTTTGTTGAACATGAAAATGTTTACTTAAGAATTGATGGCAACCGAAAAATCTACATTTCGGGTATATAAAATGGTTGATACGGGTTGATCCGGGTTAAATCGGGTTAATACACTATAAAAACTACTAGGAAACCTTTCCGAAAATCAGTGGCAACAAAAGAAACATTATTTTTATAAATCCTTCTAAAAACATCAAAAATATAATACTTTCAGAGTGTTCTTACAGATAAAGAACACTTTTCGGAATGCTGGGTGTCTCGAAAGAGGTTATTGTATATTTTTTCTTTGTTATATTATATTTCCCAGATTAAGTAACATTTGTCTTTTTTACAGTCTTTTGTTACAGTCTTTTTACTGTCTATATATAGCTACAAAAAATATCCAAGACCGTATAAATGTACATGCATTAGAATGCTGAAAACTTTACCTAAAAAGAACAATAATCGTAAGTCCATTAAGATTTTGTTATACTGTGGAGAAATTATAACACATATTTTGCGAATGTTTCGTACCTGTATATCATAGCAAGAGCAAGTAATTTTCGGAAACAAGTACGAGATACTTATTGATAAAAAATATCACAATCAATCGAAAACTTCTAAACTATATCCACAAATTGACATGAATATGATTACACCTCATGTACTCTCCCGTACGAAATTGCCATTGCAAGCACTAATTTCTTTCATCAGTCTATATATATATATATATATATATATATATATATATATATATATATATATATATATATATATATATATATATATATACATATATATCTATCTATCTATATATATATATATCACATGAACAAATTATCAAGAATCTTGATCTTGCCTTTAATCGAAAACTAACGTAAATTCGCCAAGAATCTATGTTTCTTTAATGTGTTTTTACAGAAAATTTTAGCAGTGCTGTACCTTAAATATTTTATTTACTAATTTTAAAAACTATCCATATGGCACATGTTTCTGCATATGAAATATATGAAATAAGAGCTTTGAAAAGTTGACATTATATATTATGTAACCGCCATTTCATAAGCTATTTCAAAATAATATATATAATCATTGAAACTTAATACATTCGTTTAAAAATTCATTTTTGTTTCCTAACCCTTTTAAGAACTTGTGTTTAACCATCTTTACAAAAAAATTAACTAATAAATAAAACAAAAATATTTATTAATATATCCCATTTTAAACATTATGGTGCACAATTTTTTATTTACCTTCTGTAATTTAATGATTTTTTTCTCTGAAATCTCATCAGTTTAATGCTTTTCACTATTTTTTGCTCTTGATAAACAAAGAAAATTTATCTTAAAATAATTATTGTGTTGAGTGTGATCCGTTAAAGTGCAAAATATCTTAGCCTATCAAGTAATTCTATTATATATGCTAGAAATGAAAAGAAGAAATCAAAGGAAAGCTTATTTCCGTTTGTTAATTATGTCTAGAAATTAGGGGTGAGAAATTCAAATAACTGTTAAATAAATTAGAACGATAAATGTTCATGGATCACGGAACCTTCGGGAAAGTAATAAGAATAAAAATCGAATCCCATTAAGACAATGTTGCATAAGAGTTCTTCCTCCCAATATTAGCCTGAGAACGCATAAGCGAGCCTAAACTAGAAAACTTCTTTAAAACTTAATAACAATGCTGATTTAAAACGCTCAAGGAAGAGATGTGGGGTGCTTTATCATTTTAAGTAAAGTATTAAGGCCGTTTCTTGAATTTATTTTTTAAATGACTTTAAAGGATTTGATTGGTTATTTTTTCCCTTCGCATCTAATAGGGATTCTGAATCAATTTACTGAATACAGGATTTTTTTTATCCAGTATTCTATTAAGAATATCGGTGATTTTAACATTCTGTATTTGCTAATATACATAAACACATTTTTTCTGAAGTTATTTTAAAAGTGTGGGACTGATATTAAAAAAGCAGTTTACTGTGATCACGAAAAAAAAAGTAATCAACAAGCATGTACAAAACGTAATAATGCTGGGTTTTTTTTTTTCAAATTTTGAAAGCATTTTATTTATGATAAGCGTATTAAATAATATATTTAAATAAAATGCTTATATCGAGAGTTTATACCTCGCTTCTGAATTAATTTATCAATGAAATACAACTGATGGATTCGATAAATAAATAAGACAAGTTATAATATATGGTAAATTCTTTTCTTGCACTCATAAATAAAAAATCAGGACAAGTGCGTATAATACTCACACCTTGAGGGTTCCGTACCGTTATGTTACATTACCGTTAAAAAAAATTCTGTTACAGTGCGTTAATTTGGCGTTAGTACTGATTCCGGAATTCATGGGTTTGTCACATAATAAATCGACATAGATTCATAAATTAATGATTTTCGGATTTTTTCCTTTACATGGGCTGTAAGATCTTCCTTCGTGCCAAATTTCAATGTTCTCGGTTAACCGAAAGTACCCTATAGGATTTACACTCAAAACATATATGAAAGGATATAAAGGGAAAAATCCGAAAATCATTAATTTATAATTTTATGTCTATTTATCACGTGATTTTTCTTAATGGGGATTTCCAAAGTGAGATCGTTTTTAACGTTTCAGGTACAGAACCCTAAAAACAGCAGAGAATTCATTCAGCATAAAAGTATTCCATGGAAAAAAGCATATACAAATACTTCAAGCACACAGCACAGATTTCCTACTAATAAAACTGCCAATATGAGCTTAAAAGATAATAATTAACCGTTTATATTAACTAGGGCATCAAACCCGGTCTTTCCGGGATAGAGAATATATATGAAAACCATTTTTTTTTTAACTCTAATAGATTTTTTTTCACTTAATATATTTGTTATTGCCACCTAACAACACTAAAGAGCAATTTTCTACGAAATTTGCCAACTATATATTCAAATAAAATTTTGAAATTTCCTAAAAGTGGTAATTTCGTATTGGCCTCGTGCCAGAAGTTAATAGCCGAAGAAATTTCTAAAAATTTCGTTATTTTTTCTTCTGATAATTTCAGCGGTTTTTAGCGTTTATTTCAATTACATGTCTGTTAAATTTGTGCTTTATTTATAATATTTTATTTATTGCTTAATGAAGTTTTAATTAATTTATTTAATATTATCTGGATACAAATTCTAAACTCATTATATTGTTTAAAGTGCAAACAGATTAATATTTTGTAATCGTGTGCAAGAGATAAAGACAGATTTTTTTTAAAAATCATGCTTGAGTTATAATTTATATGCTATAATAAATGAGTATATTACGATACAGTTTTCAAACAAATTGCATTTGAAAGTAGTTTTTTTTCACTATATAATGATGTAAAAATTTAAAAAATGCGGTGTTTAGAAATGAAAAAAATTGCATTCGCAAAAATCACAAAACCGAAATTTCATCTGAAAGTGTTGCCATTCGCAAAATGACGTCAGCGTTACGCACGGATACGTTTGTCCTTTATAATATAGATAGATATGGCACCGCTGAAAGGACATTCTATATTGGATCTTAAATAGCATTATAGTGAAGAAGGTTAATTAAATTTATTAACTTAAGTAATTTTATGCATCCAACTGAAAGTTTTAGATCAAATTTTTACAAAATGATACATAGATTACAAAATGAAATACGCATTATTTAATGCAAAATATATTTTAATTCGTAATTCTAACAACTTTCTGTGTTCATAGGCTTTTGAAATAGTAAAATAAATTAACCATCTACGTATCTGTCTTTAAATGCAAAACCACATTCTCACACAAACATCTTCAATATCATGCATTTTTAATATTTATTTTTTTTATTAATAAAAATTAATATTTGTGAAATTTTAATCGTTTTAAAGAGGAAAATGTAAGTGTTACCGAGAATTATACAACATTGAGCTGTAGCCTATATTAAATAGATATTTTTTAACGTGAATTATGATATTTCGAATTCGATTTAGAAATATAAGGAAATTATATAGAGATATTCAAACAACAAATTTATCAGGTTTTTCTTTTCTGTTTTCTATAAAGATATTTTTAAGCTACAATTTGTGCTATATAAGTATGTGGAAATTAAAAAGTAGAACATACTTTATAGCGTTTACGAAATTTATGCTAGATTTAAAAAAAACTGCTCCTGATGAAAAAAAAAAAAATACAAAAATAAGTTAAATTTTTAGCATATAATATTAATGATGCGTGTAGTAAAAGCTTTATCTCTTTAAAACAGCTCATAAATGGTTTACGCGATTTTTATGGTAATATCAGTCACATTAAGCTACTATTGATTTTAACGCTTAAAGAAATTTGAGAAAAAACAGAAAACCGTTGTTAAATGGAATGACTACGAAACAAAATGATTTAGAGAAGACGAATATGTGGGATAATGATTAAATATATAGTACAGCTGTCTAGAGATATTGTTTTACAGATTTTAGAGAACAAATGGGATTTTCAGAAAATATTAATATTTTTTTAATTAGATTAACACGAAGCAAAAGGGATTTTAGAAATTTTATTATGTTCTTAAATATACGATATACTGGGTGTGCCTCATAAGCTGTGTACACACAGAATCCTCGATAGTAGCACAAAAGAATTGGCCAAAGAACGTTATTTATACAATGTAAAAAAAGACAAATGTGTCTTAATATAGGAAAATATAATGTAAATAGTAAACCTGCAGATCAGAAGCCTCAACGCCAGCTCTAAAATTCACTGTTTTTTAATCTCACGTTTCATATAATTTAGCATCTTACAAACTGCAATTTATTTTTTTATATATTACATACATATTTAGGCATATAACATACTTCGGAGGTTTCAGAAATTAGAAGGGTTAAATTAAACACGGTTTATGCAATGATATTTTGTAATTCTTATGAACTTCTTATTCATGTAGCTTGTTAGATAAAAAAATAAACTGATATTAAAATAAATTCTTCATTTATGTCAATAGAATACAAAAACAATTTATTTTGATAGTAAAATATTGCAGCAAAATAGTGCAAGTTACTTGAATTTTATTATTTTGATATTCTTTGAAATATGGTTGCTAAGCAACTAATAAATTAAAGAGCAATGTGAAAATAAATCCATTTTAAAATTTGTAAAAAATATGAAAATAAATTGTTTTATATTTCCCGAACAGATGCAAAAAATGTTCCAACAATTTAAATTAAAAATTAATTACTAATTAAATTAGAAATTAATTTCTAATTTAGAAATTAATTTTTCTAAATTCTAATAAATGTATCGGCAAATTTTCAAAGCTATTGGATATATTTAAAACCTCCATATCGAAAATTTAGCATCAGTAATTTTACGTTTAAATCCATTATTCAAATATGTGATTTTCATTTCAGTTAAAAATAAAATTTGAAAATCGTCTGCATTCCCACAGGAAAGCATTATGACCTAAAATGAAATGTTCTATAGTTTTCGAACGAATGAACCAAATGTAACTAAAAACTATATAGCTAATTCCGAGTACCTCACCAATATACCCACCAAAAATCAACCTAATAGGGCGATTTTTACGGCAGTTATCTTGGAACAGACAGACAAACAAACAGAAAGACAGAAGCCAAAAACTTTTCGCGTCTCTACAGTGAGCCTCAACTGGCGTTTCGGCAATTACAAACGAAAATGCGCAATAACCCCTTTCGAGTTACCTACGATTCCGAAAACCGTATTATACCTTTAGGAACCTCAGAAACCAAACAATATTTTCGAAATTTAAAGAAGAATTTATAAAAACAATGTCTCTTTTACTGCCCTCATTTTCGTAAATGTTCCCGAGTAGTTTTTATAGTTTATTGATGAGTTTCATCTTCCCGGAATATAGGTTTTTCGGATACTATCAATTCTTAAGTAAACATTTTAATGTTTAAAAAACATGTTTTACAGACAGACATGATAAATTAACAGCTTTAACATTATTTAAAATTAATATTATTTTGTTACTTTTGCACGTATAAATTCAATTGCGCAGCTGAAAATGTTTAATAGCGAATTATTAGCACCCAAAAATCGATATCCCGGTTTCAGAAAACTGATTAATACACTATAAAAAACTACTCGGAAACGTTTACGAAAATCAGTGGTGGAAAACGAATCATTGTTTTGAAATGCTTCTTTAAATCTCGAAAATATATTGAATTCTGTGGTTATGAACGCGTTTCGGAATAGGTTATTTTATATTTTCGTTTGTGTTTATATTAAATTTTCCTAGATGAAGACACGTGTGTCTTTTTTACATTGTGGGACACATTGTTTTCGAGAAAATAGGCGGAAAAAAGTATGACGTCATTTTCGCACACCAAATACAAGCACAGCTGAATACACGATCAACTGTACTTGCGTTATAATGCTACGTTTATATGAGTAAATGATCGATGTAACCTCTGTACGTATTAAAACATATTAGCATGTGTTGTTGTTTGGTTACAAAATTTGATTCAACAGAAACTCGTGTACGGACTTTCGTGGACTCTACGATGATGAATCTATTCCATGTTACGCCTAATCTTTTATGAACATGTGCAATGATTATTATGAACTTCTTTTCATGCAAACATCATGTGATATCCAATATGCTTAAATGATTGTCCATATTTCTATAAAGCTTATTTTGTATGCACCGATATGGTACCCTACTTTCCTTTGACATTTTCCTTAAAAGCTAATCATCGTAAAGGTATGGTTCTTTACTCAATTTTACCTACTGGGAGCAGGAATTCTCGCTTTCCACAATACATACGGTCTTAAAATGATACTCTATATAACCAGAAATTTTTTTCTCGTATAATAGAAAATTATTTGTGCCTGGCTCATACTTACGTTAAGAAAAGGTAAAATTTCCTAAAAATTCAAATACCGATTTTTCAATATATCTTTATTGAAGATATGTATAGACATTATTTCTTCAAACACAGGTGTGATTTTATAATGGTTACGTTTTTCGTTTCAAGTACGGAACCCTAAAAATAACTTAAGCTTAGAAAAAAGTTAACTTTAAAACGTAATGCAAACAAAATATGAGTAGTGCTTTAACTGATAAACTGTAAACATTTCATTAAAAAAATATTTTCTAGTTATTCAAAGAAAATGACTGTTCAAAATTTATAATACAAAGCAGTACCAAAAAACGTGAAACTGCACTCATCATAAGTATGTTTTATAGGTTTTATATTTTATTATCTTTTACATAATGTAATTATTATCTTTTACATAAGTGTTTCTCTGCTCTAATTTTAATAATTTTGTGCTTTTAAGACTGTCAATCATTTATATGTATAAGCAAAACAGTTAAAATAGTTTTATACATAATATTTCCAAATATAAAATTTCCGAAAATATATTACTTTACCACAAACAAAATATAAATAGAACTTTACTGATTATGTTAAAATATCTAACTCAAAGAATTTTTAGAGATCTTCAGGTTAAAACAACTCAATAATGTTAATAAAATGACAGATTATATAAAATATGAATTGGTTTTAGTTTTTTAACATTTATATATATATAGAATTCTAGGAAGTGCATATCGTGTTCCGAAAGAACACATAATTTAGCCTTTCTTAAAGCTGTATTCTACGTCACTTTGTAAAAGATTTTCTTAAAAGGCTTTTTAAAACTAATAAAATATTCACAAATATAAAAGAGAATTAAGGTATTCTTTTACCATAACAATAACAAAATATAAGTAGTACATTAACAGATTGACTTAAAATATTTAAGTCAAACAAAAACTGTTTTCTGAGATATTCAAGATAAAACAACTCATTAATAAAGTATGATAATTATTATCGTATATTAATTAATTGATTAATTAATTTATCATATATTAATTAATTGTAGTTTCGAATAATGCGAATTGGTTTTAGAATTTTTTTTTAACCCTTAAACAACTATGAAGTACGTTTGGTGTTCTGAATGAACACATAATTTAGCCTTTCTTATAAAGCAGCATTCTACGTCACTTTGTAAGAGATTTTCTTAAAATACTTTAAAAAACTAATAAAATTGTCACAAATATAAAACAGAAGTAAAAGCATTCCTATACAATAACAATAACAAAATATGAGTAGTAGATTAACAGATTGACTTAAAATATATTTTTGTAACCCTTAAAAAACAAGGAAGTACATTTCATATTCGTAAAGGACACATAACTTACACTTTCTTAAAGCTGCATTCTACGTCAATTCGTAAAAGCTTTTATTAAAATACTTTTAAAAACTAATGAAACATTTTCAAATATAAAATAGAAGAAAATACCTTTATCATACCAATAACAAAATATATGTAGTACATAACTTAAGTTTATCTAGTGCATAACTTAAAATATTTAACACAAACTGTTTTCTGAGCTATTCAAGATAAACCAACTCATTAATATTAATAAAATGTAACTTCGAATAATGTGAATTGGTATTTGATTCTTTTAACTTTAAAAAACTAGGAAGTACATTTGATGTTTGGAATGAACACATAATTTAACCTTTCTGAAAGCTGCATTCTACGTCCACTTGTAAAAAAAAATCTTAAAATACTTTTAAAACTAATAACATATTCACAAATATAAAACAGAAAAAAAGCATACCTTTACCCTATCAATAACAAAATATGAGTAGTACATTAACGGATAGACTTAAAATAGATTTTTTAACCCGTAAGAAACTAGGAAGTATATTTGGTGTTCATTAAAGAACAAATAACTTAACCTTTCTCAAAGCTGCATTCTATGTCAATTTGTAAAAGATTTTCTTTAAATACTTTTAAAAACTAAGGAATTATTCTGAAAGATAAAAAAGAGGAAAAGACCTTTATCATAATAATAACAAAATACCTGTAGTACACAACTGATTAAAACAAACTATTTTCGGAGATATTCAAGATAAAATTACTTAATAATACGTATTAATAAAATGTAGTTTCGAATAATGCAAATCGGTTTTATATTTCCTTAACATTTAAAAAATTAGGTAGGACATTTCTTATTAAGACACGCATGCACAATTCAGCATTTTTAAAGTTGCATTCTACTTAAATTTGTAAAATATTTTCTAAAACACATTTAAAAACTAATAAAATATTCTCAATTATAAAACAGAAGAAAAAAAATTCCTTTACCATAACAACAACAAAAAACCAGAAATAAATTAAAAGTTTGACATAAAATATTTAGCTCACAAAAAAACTATTTTCATGAAATATTCAGAATAAAACTACTCAATAATAATAAAAAGTAGTTTCGAATAATGTGAATTTCTTTTAGATTTCATTAATATTTAAAATATAAGAAAAAACATTTCTTATTTCGAATGCACAAATAATTTAGGGTTTTTAACAATTTCCAAGATAGTTGAAAAAATTTTATGTCTTCTGTTTGTCTGGCCGTCTATCAGTCTGCCTGTGCTCCAACTCGCGTACAACTCGGATGTCATGTAATTCATATATCTTATTAACGATTCGTATATCTATGACATTTTCGGTATTGAAAATGAAGGGTGTAGCATTTATATAAGTTTGTTTACAGGGACAATCAAAATAATACTGTTACATTATGGTCCATGAGGGAAAATCGTTTGCAATGTATTTTAATAATGTTACACTATTTTAAACATATTGGAACTGATATACAACACTGTGGTGCACTACAAGATGCTTACTGTGGCATACGGTGTTCATAGCATTTATCGTTCATTCACAGGGACAGGTAAAATAATTAGTTTACAGTACTGGGGCGGTGAGCGATAATTACTACGAGCGGGTTTTCAGTTGTGGTATGCGTTTTTAAAGTTAACTAACATTTTCATATTACATACTGTGCATCAATTTTTTAGATCCTATACAGGGCTACACAAAATAATTCGTGTACATTTCCTTTCATTGATGGAAAATTGCAGAATTTTCAACAGTGTTATACGTTTGCTAACGGAGCTAAAATTTAGCATACTATGTAGTATATATATATATAGAAATCAGTACATGATATATAGAGATTCAGAAAATAATGCGAATACTTTCCAACTGTTGATGATAACTGCTGAAATTGTACTTTCGAATGTGTTATGTGTTTTCCAAATTCTTGACTTAGATATCATCTTTCACCTTATTCAACGCGGTTAAATTTTTTTCATGCTTTTCTGAATATGTTGATAAGTATTTCATAATCTATTCTTGAAGTATGATTTTTCAGTCTTTTTTAAATCTGCATTCTACTTAAAGCAGGTGAGGTAAGCAATGACTTTTGGCCATCTGATAGGATAGGCCAATATAGGATGTATATTTACTCTCTCACTGATTCATTTTCTTTTGAAGATTATTTAAATGTGTTATACAAGACCCGAAATATAGGTTTATTCATCAGAAACATAGTCATCAGAAACAATAGTTCAAAAACATAGGTTTATTTAGCAAATTTTAATGTATTTCAGTTATATAAACCAAAAAATTCAAACTGTGATCTCTCCGGATTACAGAACATACTGCACGGTGTACAGAATATAGGGGTAAACCGCTTTTTTTAAACTCTAAAAGATATTTTACATTTAATATATTTTTTAAGATTGTCCACTAACAATAATAACAGTATTTTTATATGAGAAATACCAACTATGTATTCAATTAAAGTTTTGAAATTTATTAAAAAATATACTTTCATATTAGACGCATGCCAGAGATTAATAGCCAAAGAAATCGCCAAAGATTTTGTTACTTACACTAGATTTTTTCTTTCTGGTTATTTCATTGTTTAATCACGTAGTTCGATTACATGTGTTAAATTTGTATTTTATTTCTATTATTTTTTTTATTTCTTGATGAAGTGTTGATTTCGTTACAGAAAATTAGCCAGGAACAAACACTGAACTATTTGTTTTGTTTTAAGTGCAAACGGGTTAATATTCCGAGATGGATGCACGCGATAGCGATAGATTTATAAAATCATGCTTGAAATTTGTTTTTAACTATAGAACTACCGAAACGGATCGTGTATGAACTAAGACGTGATTTTTCGCTGGTATCGTTGTTGTTTTTCAGAATAAAAATTTTAACTTGCTTGACTTTTCCTAAATATATAGTATAATGCCTTGACCCGAATTTAGTTGAAATCCAAAGAATACTTTTTATATACAGGTCTGTATACCTCTGTATACCTAGAATTACCGTGCGTAAAATGTAAGTAAAAAAACCATATATATATTTAATTTTTATACAGTTTTAATATCTTATTAATCTGTACGTAACTCAAATTTTTAACTCTATCAATTTTTAACTCAAAATATATATCGTAATATATTATTATACATAAATATATTACGAAATTAAAATTGATAATTAAATGTATATTATTTGAAAGATTTTCTTATTTTACATTTCATACGAGCTGTCAAAATCTCAAAGTATCTATTCCAATCTGAAATTATAAATTTAAATTTTCTTTGATAGTATCTGATCGTAATATTTCATATTATGTAATAGTCTAGAAGCTAAATTTTATTAATCATTAATTAAAAATCATTATGTGAAACATCAAGCCTTACTGTGTGTATGTATCTCCCATACAAAACAAGAATAATATCACGAAAGTCCATTGGTCAGTAAATTCCACGGCGACCCACCCGGGTAGTTCCAGGTATAAAAGAAACATGGTAGTTCTAGTGTTAAAATCCTAAAACGCTAGTAAATTGAAATACAGTTTTCAAACAAATTGCATTTTAAAAAATTTTACCCTATTCGATGGAGTAAAAATTAAAATTTTGAAATGTTTAGAAGTAATTAAATTTTCAAAAAAAGGGAAATAGACATTTTTGATCGTCTCCATCGTCGATATGACGTTAGTGTTATTCACGGACATGTTTTAGGTAGATTTCGTAAGAAATACTACCTATTACATTTTTCCCTATGTTGGAATTTCTGAAATTTTTTTTTTGCAGATCTACGCCGAGCATGACTCCAGAACCTAAAACCACCCCAGTTCAAAACTGTATATATCTATCTATTTATATCACTTTTTTATGGACACGATAACTTCAATAATTCTGCACAAATCTCTTCCAAATTGATACATAAAATCAAGTTGCATAAAGTGAAAAGAGAAAAAAAACATAACTTCTTAATTATGATACGTATCGAATTAGTTTAAAGTTATTAGTACTTCTAGGAAAAGGGCCGAAAATTTATCTATGACAGATTTTTGATATCATTAAAAACGGCCTCAGGGGAGGGGATAGGGGTTTAAGAAGAAAAAAATGCATAACTTCGTCAATTCATAAGATATCAAATCCGCTTAAATTTATTTTAAATCTCCTTAATATTATCTACAACTTTTATATTGACAAGTTTTTAATAGGACCAACCCTTACGGCAAAAATAAATAAATAAAAACAAGACAAATCTCCGCCGGCTCCGCCTACAAACACATGTAGATTTCAAAGTGGGCGGACCCAACTACCACATCATGGCAAAAAGGTAATTTCTTCTGCGATTCACAATAAACAGGTGCTTCACGGTATGCGTCTTCAAAATCTACCTGTGCCTGTAGGCCGAGCCTTTTGCTTTAAATTATAGATTTAATTTATGTCGATAAGAAATGATCATAACACCTCTGTACTTTTCTATGTGTTAATATGCACATAATAAAGAAAACACGTTTACAAATTACGAAGGTGTTATGAGCGCTTCTTATCTGAAAAATAAAAGTCAAAATGATATATTTCAAATATGTTAAAATATTCTAAATAAGCCCTTGTTTCTGATCTTGTAAATTACATTCAAACTATTTTAAACAAAAATGAATCAGAGAGACAGTAAATATACATCCAAATGTTAAAAAATTAAAGCAGCTTAGAAAAGAGAAAAAATAATTGACCCTATCGGAAAGAGGGAGGGGGGGGGGAGGAAGTCTCTGTGTATCCGCCCACTCTTCTTTGTAAAATATTTTTTAAATACTTCTAAAAACCAATAAAATATTATCAAATCTAAAGTAGAATAAAAAGCATTCCTTTACCGTATCAATAACAAAATATCAGTAGTACCTTAACTGATTAACTTAAAATATTTAACTCAAACAAAAAGTATTTTCTGAGATATTCAGTATAGACGAACTACTCAATAATGATAATAAAAAGCAGTTATGAGAAAATGTGAGAGTTAGCTCCAGTGGGCACAGATTAGTGATGGACATCCTGAACCCGATAACTGCTGCCAAGGGAATAAGACTCGAGATTTATTTCGAAAATTGTCGCCTTTTTTCCCCCATTTTCTTTAACATTAATGTGTCAGGAAAGATAACTTTTTATTTCAGCGTATTTATTACGTCCGATTTTTTTTCCTTTTCGTAGTGGAAAAAAGACCTATCCCATGAAAAGTTTATCGAAATAACGTAATATCTTCGTTTGGAAAAGAAAATTAGTTTTACTCTTGTTATAGTGGATAGTAGATTGAGATTTATGTTTCTAAGAGCATACATACGCATTTATATCTGTGTCTTATTTAAACAAGTTTATTTTTATCTTAACCTTAACCAAGCTAACATTATAGCATTACCTAGAATACTTACTTTATTGAATTACGTGTTTTTGAAAGGAAATGGGTGTATTAGAAATTGTACATCACTTGTTTTAGCTTAAAATGTATATTAATAGAAAAAAATATTTACTTTTTCGTTTTAAAAGTTGGATGACTTATTATAGACTTGTAAACAATCAGAATTAGGATAAAATTAAAGAATGATTACGAAATATAAGTTAAAAATAATTTTACATAGTTTTATAAAAGTCATTGTATTTCTGGTTCAAGTTTTCATAAATTTCATTCGGAATTTTAAGGAATATAGGGTAGACCGGGGCACGTTTACGCATGGGGCACGTTTACGCAGTGCACTTTTTCCGAAATGAGTTATAACTGACGCGCCACCAGTCATGACAGATTGATGCTGCTCCCTAGTGGGTACTCTCACATGATTTTGAGCGTCAGTCGAGCTTTGGTCTAGCATGCTGAAAGGATAACATGTTTTCTGTCAAGGTGAGTAAATTTTGTGTTGAACTTATTGGAACTTCTTGTGAACTAATAATACTTAGTTAAGGATAAACAAATATATGAACATTAGCAGAATTTTATCCTTTTTTTTTAGAACTGTATTTGTATGTACAGAAATGTTATTAATATTCGTTGCAAGTTAAAAATAAATCCAAACATGGCAACGGGGCACGTTTACGCATTGACATCGGGGCACCTTTACGCACGTTCTTATGTAAAAAAGGACAAGACTGGGTTCAATGTCTTAGATGCAAAAGGTGGTCCCATGACAAGTGTGCAAAAGGAAATACTTTATTTTTTGTTTGTAAAAACTGTAACAGTGATGATGAAGATGACTGAATTGTTTCTGTTTTTAACTAGCAATAAGCCCTATGTTTCAGCCTATAAAATGTTCTTTAATTAATTCTCTTTAATTTTTTTTGTTTCTAAACAGTGTTTTAAGTTATAAATAAAACATCTCAATTTGATTAAATATTTATTTCACTTACTCTTTGGCATCACTTAGAATATGCGTAAACGTGCCCCGTTCCCGGGACACGTTTACGCAAGTGACTTGGACCTAACAGAATTTTTTTTACGGTTAAAAACACAATTAGGGCAACAACTGAATACAAAAATTTTGACTTTATTAACTGCTTTATGAAAACACAATGTCAAAAATTCCCTAAGTTAAAACATAAAAATTAGAAAATTCATCGAAAAAAATCCGCGTAAATGTGCCCCGGTCTAACCCTACTAATAATGAACAAATTTGAAAATAAATAGTATGCTTGTGTATATTATTATTATTGTTTAATGCTTATAAATATAGGATTATAGTGAGAAAAACCTATTCCATGAAAAGTTTATCAAAATAACGTAATATATTCGCTTGGGGAAAAAATTACTCTTGTTATAGTGGATGGTAGATTGAGATATACGTTTCTAAGAGAATGCATACGCCTTAATGTTTGTGCTTTATTTAAACAAGTTTTTTCTTTTTATCTTAACTTTAACAAAACTAACATTATAGCATTACCTATAATATTTACTTCATTGAATTATATTCCTTTGACAGAAAATGGGTTTATTAAAAATTGTACATCACTTGTTTCAGCTTAAAATACATATTGATAAAAAATTAAACATTTAATTTTCTTTTTAAAAGTTGGATGATTTATTTTTAGATTTGTAAACAAATAGAATATGATAGAAATTAAAGGATTACGAAAAATTATTAAAAAATTTTTTTACATATTTTTATGAAGGTCATTGTATTTTCGTAAATTTCATTCGGAATTTTAAGGCATATATTAATAATGAACAAATTGGAAAATCTAGGGTTCGCTTGTATATTAGGCTTATTCTAATATACTTATTAAAGTATGCTTACAGTAAAAAATACACCTATTCCCTGAAAAGTTTTTCAAAGTAACGTAATATCTTCGTTTGGAAAAGAATATTTGTTATAGTAGATAGTGTAGATTGAGATTTATGTTTCTAAAAGCATACATACGCTTTCATATCTGCCTCTTATTTAAGCAAGTTTATTTTTATCTTAACCTTAATCAAGCTAACATTGTAGCATTACCTAGAACGTTTACTTTATTGAATTATGTGGTTTTGAAGAAAATGGATTTATTAAAAATTTTACACCACCTGTTTAAATTAAAATGTATTTTCATTAAAAAAATTACTTTTTCGTTTTAAAAGTTGAATGACTTATTATAGATTTGTAAAAAAAAAAACAGAATATAATAGAAATTAAAGAATTATTACGAAAAAATAATTAAAAAATAATTTTACATAGTTTTATAAAGGTCACTGTATTTTTTGTCTAGGTTTTCGTAAATTTTATTCGGAATTTTAAGAAATATACTAACAATGAACGAATTTGAAAATAAAAAATTATGCGTATAGCGAGGAAAAGACCTATTCCATTAAAATTTTATTGAAATAAAGTAATATCTTCGTTTGGAGAAAAAAAAATAGTTTTACTTTTCTATAGTGGATAGTTGATTGAGATTTATATGTTTCTAAGAGCATACATACACATCGATATTTGTCTGTTATTTAAATAAGTTTATTTTTATCTTAACCTTAACCAAGCTAACATTATAGCATTACCTAGAATACTTGATTTATTGAATTACGTGGTTTTGAAGGGACATGAGTCTAGTATTAGATAATTGTACACCACTTGTTTTAGCTTAAAATGTATATTGATAAAAAAAAATTAAATATTTGCTTTTTCGTTTAAAAATTTGGATGACTTAATATAATTTATAAACAAACAGAATATGGTGGACATTAAAGAAAGGTTACGAAAAATAATTGAAAAATACTTTTACGTAGTTTTATAAAGGTCATTGTAGATTTTGTCTTATTTTTCGTAAATTTCATTCATAATTTAAAGGAATATACTAATAATGAACTAATTTGAAAATCAAGGGTGTGGTTGTATTCTTATTGTGCTATGCTTTTAAAAGTATTCTTATAGTGCGAAAAACCTATTCTATGAAATGTTTATCGTAATAACGTAAGTAAATAACGTAATACATTCGTTTGGGAAAGAAAATGTCTTTTACTCTTGTTATAGTGAATAGTAGATTGAGATATATGTTTCTAAGAGCATGCATACCCATTGATATATGTGCTATATTTAAACAAGTTTTTTTCTACCTTAACCTTAACCAAGCTAACATTATAGCATTATCTATAATATTTACTTTATTCAATTACATGCTTTTGACAGAAAACGCAGGTTTATTAGAAATTGTACATCACTTTTTAATTTAAAATGTATATTGAAAAAAATGTATTTATTTACTTTTTTTTATTAAAAGTTGTGTGACTTTGTAGTGATTTGTAAACAAAAAGAATATGGTATAAATAAAAGAATTATTACTAAAAACAATTGAAAAATAATTTTACATATTTTTATAAAGGTCATTGTATCTATGGTCTAAGTTATTGTATATTTCATTCGTAATTTTAAGAAATCTATTAATAAGTCACAAATATGAAAATCAAGAGTATGCTTATATATTATGCTAATGGTGAAAAAAGACCTATTCTATGAAAACTTTATCGAAATAACGTAATATCTTCTTTTGGGAAAGGAAATTAGTTCGACTCTTCTTATCGTGGACGGTAGATTGAAATTTATGTTTCTAAGAACACACATACGTATTGTTATCTGTGTCTTATTTAAACAAGGTTTTTTTTTCTATCTTAATATTATCAAGACTAACATTATAATATTACCTAGACTATTTAATTTATTATATTAAATACCTATACAAATGGATTAGATGCATTACAAATAGCACATTATTTCTTAAAATGTATATTGATAACATAGATGCCAAAATTTACCGGAATTTGACTACTACTGTTTCCGAATAGTATCAGTCGTCTTATTTAAGGACAAAAATTATGCGATTAAATTAGATAAAGATTACTAATCAGAAATAGTGGCATTCAAAATCCGTAATCCTTTACCCGCATGTCATAAAAATAAACTGAATGTTTATTTTTAGGGTTCCTTAATTAAAAAGTAAAAACGGAACCATTATAAGATCACTCCTGTGTCTGTCTGTCAGAGCCCTTTTTCTCGTAAACTATGGGACATAGAAAGTTCAAACTTAGGAAATTTATAAAACCGATTGACCCACATATTTTCAGAATTTTAACCATTCACAAATATATTCATATTTAATACTTGGAAATTTTTCCAGAGAAAATTTCTCACGCCTTGCATTCATAATTATTCAAATTTTAATTGCTTAATAGGCGTATAGCCCACATAGTGAAAAAGTACCCAAGCCGGGACTCGCACCTGGGTCATCAGATTAGTGCACGGACGTTCTACCAACTGAACCACTTGGGAACGATATTCAGCTTGGAACTTTTTCACCATAACTTGTTGGCAAGGCTACAAACGCAGCACAAGATGGAATATTTTCCGTGAGCCGCCAACCCTGGGGCAAACACGAAATAAGAGGAAATCCAGCATCGACAGTTGAAATAAATTCATATTTAATACTTGGAAATTTTTCCAGAGAAACTTTTCACTATGTTGGCTATACGCCTATTAAGCAATTAAAATTTGGATAATTATGAATGCAAGGCGTGAGAAATTTTCTCTGGAAAAATTTCCAAGTATTAAATATGAATTTATTTCAACTGTCGATGCTGGATTTCCTTTGATTTCGTGTTTGCCCCAGGGTTGGCGCTCAAGGAAAATATTCCATCTTGTGCTGCGTTTGTAGCCTTGCCAACAAGTTATGGTGAAAAAGTTCCATGCTGAGTATCGTTCCCAAGTGGTTCAGCTGGTAGAACGTCAGTGCGCTAATCTGATGACTCGGGTTCGAGTCCCGGCTTGGGTACTTTTTCACTATGTTGGCTATACGCCTATTAAGCAATTAAAATTTGAATAATTCACAAATATGTTTAGGAAAAATTTAGGGGAGCTAATTAAATTACTTGAAAAAACAAATTTTCTTTTTCAGTATCATGTGAAAGATATCGTAACACCGAACTCTTTTTTTTTTTTTTTTTTTTTTTTACTTGTAGGTATTGTATGTTTAGAGATATCCTTGAAAATGCACTGCAAAAATATGTCCATCCCCCATCTAATTCCGAATTTACTGAAACTAAAATTATGAAAATATTAGGGGTAGTAAGAGTTTATTTAAACCGTGAAAGAACACTATAGCGATATTCCTAGACCACATAGTTTTGAGAATAACGCATTTTTCCATTGCACACAAACTTTACTTTTCGGGCGGTCAGTGGGGGAGTTGACGGGCGATCGAGGTATGTATCGACGCAGAGTCATACAAGGATACTTGATAATGATTTTCGAAAAAAAAACTTTCGGTAATTAGCCGTGATTTTAATTAAGTTACTTGAAAAAACAATATTTTATATATTGTGTAGGGTATCACTCGAAATATCTCGTAACAACGAACTGAAAAATATATTTGTTTTAATTTTGGTATTATATTTTCAGAGATATCGTTGAAAGTGAACTGCAAAAATATGCCCCTCCCCTCCTATTTCCGAATCTACTGAAACTAAAATTATGAAAAAATTAGAGGTAGTAGGAGTTTGTTAATTAATAAGTAGTAATTAATATATTTAATGCACGGAATCCTTTGAGCGCGAGATATACTCGCTCTTGATCGATTTATTTATTTATTATTATTAAAAGTTTAGATATAACGGAAAATGGTAGACATTAAAGAAAGATTATGAAAAAAAAGAACAACTATTTTAAATATTTTTAAAGAGGTCATCGTATCTTAAGGTTGTTGGTCAGTCAGATCTCAAATTCCCCTTTTAAATTTAAACCCATGGGCATTAAATGCATTCGTAGTTTTAAAATTTTTCATCAGAAAGATGGTATTTTTAACTTCTTTCTGCTGTATATTCTTCTTAAAGAATGTTCTTTCTTTGTTTGTTTCTTTTTTTTTTTTTCAAAATATTTGTAAGATATATGCTTAATTTTACCTTTCATGTGTTAAAATCTTGGCAAAGCTGACTAGCTATGAGTAAGGGCTTTAACATTTCTAACAAAATTAGGCATATATTTAAGAAATATTTTATCAACTAAAAAATAAAGAACCATTCCTTAAAAAAGAGTATACAGCAAAAACAAGTTAATGTTTTCATTTTCTGACGAGAAATTTTAATAAATATGAATGAATTTCAAGTTCACAGGATTAACATTGGAGAAAGGAATTTGAGATCTGACTGACCAAAAGCCTTTAAATATTCGTTTATAACGCTTTTCAACAGCGTTTATGAATTCGGTTTGTCTGTCCGCCTGTCTGTCTGTACGCGCTCTAATTAGCGTAAATATACTCGAATTGTTGTGTAATTGTCTGAGTGCAACGAAGACTCATACACAGCGCAGTATTACTTTGCCCCATATATAGCTACGATGGATATTAAAACTTTCGTCAAGCATAACTAAAAAAATATTTAATGGATTTCGTTCAAATTTTTACAGCAGGTACCTATAAAGGTGACAACGACGTCTATTTATTACCAAGAATAAATGTCAAACCGTTTGGAAATTATATTAAAAAAATAGATAAAAAAGCACAATTAAAGTAGATACGTCACTAAATTTTGTGCGTACGTCATTTTCACCGGCGGGAGATTTTCGTAGACAATCGGAATTGAAAAGTTGATGGAGTACATGGAGCAAAAAAGTATGCAAGCACTAATATTCAGCACAATAAAATATATTTCAATTTAGTAGAAATCGAAAATTAATCTGGATTTTTTTTCTGTTTGAAAGAAAAACCCCGCAATAACTTGGTAGACCTGGTATTAGAGATTTGGCGCAAATCTCAGCAATAGCAGCTTTTTTTATTTCGCGTGTGTAAATTAAAAAAAAAAAGTTCTTTGGTGTTTAAATAAAAGGTTTCGATTTATGGCATTATTTCTTTTTTTTTCTCTTTTTAGCATTTTAAATGGGATTAATGAAAGGCATGTATTTTAAATTAAATTAGTGAAAGGTTTATATTTAAATGAAATGAATTTAATATGAAAATGTTATAGGAACAATATTTGGCGATTTATCAACTGCGCCAGTATAACATAAAAGTACCAATATATCAAACGGTATGTAGTATGTGAAATGAAACAATTATATTGTAATCACCCATCGTACAAGAAAAAAAAAACTAATATTCTGCATTCAGAGGGAAAAATCCATCTCCTGTGCCGTAAGATTTGGCGAGTTCTTCTTTTGGTGATAAGTTTTTCGATGTGATTGTTGGGATATCTGCAGGATTTGGCTTACTTTTTCTAAATCTTATTTTTTTGCAGATGTAGTATTATATAAATATATTTTCTTGCAGATATTTTTATATTTTGTATATTTGGCATTCTATTTTGTATATTTTCTATTTGGCATTTGGAAAAGAGATTTTTACATTTTTATCTGTGCCTTCGAAAATATATATTAAAAAAAAAAGATTTATATATATCAAGTGTATAATGTTATGTTTTACATTTTCATACGGACCACTTCTCCATTTTTAGATTTTAAATGCTATTTATTATTTACTAGCCGTTTATTAATTGTTTACAATTTACCCCCCTGACAATAACAATTATTTATCACAAGAATGCCTTTTAGGTTTGTTAAATAAGTTTGTTTATGTATTTTCATTACTTATTAAAATATCGAATATGGGGATAAAATTTTATTTTAGCATCGTGCTTAAATTTTTAAGATGGTGCAAAAACATGCTTTAATAAACGTATGTTTGTAAATATTTGAAAAACATGTTTTACCGCTCTCTTGAAAAATTTTGTAACATGGTAAAACTACCTTTTGGCACCATTTTAAATTTTTTTCGCCAATCGACATAGGATACGAAACTTTTCCCCATTCAGATACACAGGCAAAGCTGGTCTCAAACAAGAGTAAAGCTAGCAGCAATATTGTTTTAACTCTATAAGAGTTACAATAATGATATTAAATGCTCCGATTGGCTTTCGGCCCAATTACGAAAGTTCTCCTAAAAAACTGTAGAAGAAGTATTTTACATTTGTTTCAAATGAAACTCGTTCTACAAGGTATTAGTTAATAATACAAACAACACTAATGACATGGAGGCAAAAGTTTTAATTTAAATGTATATATTTGAAACCCTTCCCCCCTACCCCTACCCCTACCTCCCCCCCCCCCCCCAAAAAAAAAAAAGATTTACAGTAGTGAATTTAAAATGGCGTTAAGCCACGCTTTCTGACATAAGTAATTGGCTGCAAACGCGATAACGAAACTTTCACTTAACTTAATAACATGTAGCTAATATAGCCCTCACGGTACTTTGCAGTTATACAGACCTTGTGGTTTTTTTAAAAAGCTTGAGACAATTCAGGTTTAAGAAGTTCAGATTTACTGTCAAATGATATAAACAACTATGAACACAAAACTGATGAATTATTATTCAGGTTTATGTATGTATTTAAAAAAAATAATTGCATCTGATTACACTTATTAGATAAATTACTTCTGTTTGCATTTAATAACTGATAAACGGCTTCTGTATATTAAATGAATTGTTTAAATATTGGGAAGAGGTGGCGAGAGGTAGAAAGACGAGTAAACAAACGGGTAGACAGACGGGTTGAGAGACGAGTAGCGACATAGGTAGGCTGACGGGTAGCGAAACGAATAGACAGACGGATAGATAGACAGGTAAAAAGAGGGTTGACAGAGGGTTGGGTTGGGTTGATTATTGACGGCCAATTATCTACACTAGGGATATAGGCCCGGGGGGAGTGCCCTTCGTGGGGGTCTTTCTAAGGGAACCTAATCCGTATTTACGCATGGATAAATCCACGGCTCGAAGAAAACCGCCCCACCAGTGGCTGAGAGGTTGTGCTCTCGAAGCTGGTAGACGGGAGGTGCTGGGTTCGATCCCAATCGCACCCGTCGGCCTAATCGCTCGGAGTTTTCGTGGTTTTCTTTCGAGCCGTGGATTTTCTCCATGCGTAAATACGGATTAGGTTCCCTTAGAAAGACCCCCACGAAGGGCACTCCCCCCGGGCCTATATCCCTAGTGTCGATAATTGGCCGTCAATAATCAACCCAACCCAACTCGAAGAAAACCACGAAAACTCCGAACGATTAGGCCGACGGACGCGATTGGGATCGAACCCAGCACCTCCCGTCTGCCAGCTTCGAGAGCACAACCTCTCAGCCACTGGTGGGGCTGGGTTGACAGAGGAGTAGCGAGATGAGTCACGAGACGGGTAGAGACACCGGTAGCAGGAATGTAGTGAGAAAGGTTGCGAGACGCGTAGCGTGGTAGATAAAGAGACGAGTAGAGAGATGAGTACAGAGACGAGTTGACTGAGATTGGTAGCGAGTCGGGTACAAAAACAGACGGATAGTGAGACGAGTATACAGACGAGTAGAGAGACAGTAGATGGGTACGGAGATGGGTAAGAAGATGGGTAGAGAGGCTTATAGCCCGACGGGTAGAGAGACAGATAGACAAGTTGTGAGACAGATAGACAAATGGATAGCGAAATGGATAGAGACACGGCTAGACATACAAGTAGTTAGACGGATAGACAGACGGATAGAGAAATAGATTGGCGGGTAGAGAGACCGATAGAGAAATATAGAGACATGTAGCGAGACGTGTAGAGAGATAGACAATCGGTTAGAGAGACGGGCAGAAGAACGAATAGGGAAACATACAGATTGTGGAGAGACAGACAGACAGGCAAAAGAAAAGTCAGCGGATTGGCGCAGTAAAAGCGCAGTAAAGGCGCAGGGGGCAGAGCCTCCTAGAGAATAATCAAGAAGTATCTGTTAAGCTTAACTTTGAAATATATATAATTTTTCAATTTTGCCGATATGGAGATTTAATGTAAAAGTTATTTTACAGATCATCGAAAGATTTTTTGTATACTTTAATAGTAATTTAGACTATAGTTTTGCAATCTGGTTTGTAGCAAAGCATGCTATCAATGTGGTTTGAAGTGTAAGAGTTTCTATAAACAGTTATGCAAATAATAGATATATAATCACGGAAGAAAAATTTTAAATTCACACACAAAAAAAGGTGCAACAATGAAATTAAATTTGCGTTAAGCCACGCTTGATAGAATAATCTGGTTGGTTCCTATTTGAGACCACCATTTGGCGAAATCCTGCCAAATCGTCGATAGTCAGCCAGATGTAGCTCTTTTATTATTGGAAAGGCTGAGCTATGATATTTTTTGTGATGACGCGTTTGTTACGTATGACGTATTTGTTACGTTATCAAGTGATTCTTTATTCGATGTTTATTTGTATTTTAATGATGTTTAATGATTTATTAGTTATTTAAAACATTTTTTTAATATAATTAAATAACACTTACGTCATTAAATGGATATGTCATGATATTAAAAGAAAAAAAGCATTGATAAAAATTAATCATCTGCTTGTTTATTTAAAACTTGATTTTTTCTTCTTTTTTTATGTTTGTGAGTGGTTACTCTTGTTACTTTAGAACAGTATAAAAATTAATTGACTGCAGTTTTTATGGGAGTCTCATGTTTACGAAGCGATCATACATGCGGTATAGTGATCACCGCATTTACAAATTTTGTGTATTTTTGTGATCGCTATACAACGAGGTTGCTGCATCCAGAGATGTCTTTTTTCGGTTTCATGTTCACGAAGCGATCATACGTGCGGTACAGTGATCTCGGCATTAACGAATTTCGTATATTTTTTGGGATTCCGATACGACGAGGTTGTTGTATCCAGTGATGTTTTTGTTTTCGGTTTCATGTTCGCGAAGTGATCATACGTGCGGTACAGTGATCGCGGCATTAACGAATTTCGTGTATTTTTTGGGATTCCGATACGACGAGGTTGCTGTATCCAGTGATGTTTTTTTTTCGGTTTCATGTTCGCGAAGCGATCATACGTGCGGCACAGTGATCGCGGCATTAACGAATTTTGTGTAATTTTTGGGATTCCGATACGACAAGGTGGCTGTATCCAGTGATGTTTTTTTTCGGTTTCATGTTCGCGAAGCGATCATACGTGTGGTACACTGATTGCGGCATTAACGAATTTCGTGTATTTTTGGGGATTCCGATGCGACGATGTTGCTGTATCCAGTGATGTTTTTTTTTCGGTTTCATGTTTGCGAAGCGATCATACGTGCGGTGCAGTGATCGCGGAATTAACAAATTTTGTGTTTTTTGGAGATTCCGATACGACGAGGTTGCTGTATGCAGTGATGTTTTTTTTTCGGTTTCATGTTCGCGAAGCGATCATTCGTGCGGTACAGTGATCGCGGCATTAACGAATTTCGTGTATTTCTTGGGATTCCGATACGACGAGGTTGCTGTATCCAGTGATGTTTTTTTTTTCAGTTTCATGTTTGCGAAGCGATCATACGTGAGGTACCGTGATCGCGGCATTAACGAATTTCGTGTAATTTTTGGGATTCCGATATGACGAGTTTGCTGTATCCAGTGATGCCTTTTTTTCTGTTTCGTGTTCGCGAAGCGATCATACGTGTGGTACAGTGATCGCGGCATTAACGAATTTCGGGTATTTTTGTTTTTTCAACTTCACATTAATCGTTAACTTTTATGTAATATCGATGAAATGTGTATAAAAAAATCTTTTTACTGCTCATATTATCTTTTTTATATCTATTTTATTAAATTTGTCAAATAAAATATTTTATTTCTCTCATAAATGCAGTATCTAAAAAAAATCAACTGTGTATGGTTTAATTTAATAATTCTGTATTTAAATTTGAGATCATTAAAATTCTGTATATTTTGAGATTTATTTTAATGATGATAGACTATTTCAAACATATTGAAATTGATACATATCAATGAAGGTTATGTAGAAGAAGAGTGAAGAAGCTTATTGTGGGATATCATGTGCATAGTTTTTATCGTTCATTTAAGGGGACACATAGAAGAATTCGATTACTGTCTAGGAGCGACAACTGCTGGAAGTGTGATTTAAGTTGTGATATTTATTTAAAATTTAACTAATTTTTTGCATATTACTTGGTGTGTATTAAAATCTATAGATCATATACAGGACTGTAAAAAATAATTCGGTTATATTTTCGTTTATTGACGGGAAATCCCGAAAGGGAATTTTCAACTGTGTTATGCGTTTCCTAACTGAACTAAATATTAGCATACGATGTAGTATATATACAAATCTTCAGATCATATACAGAGCTTCACAAAAGAATTTGATTGCTATTTCAATTATAGATGGAATTTGCTGAAATTTGGTTTTCAAATGTGTTATGCGTTTTCCTAATTTGTTTACGTAGATATTATCTTTCGCCTTATTAAACGGGGAATTTTGTTACAGTATTCTGAATGTGTTGAAAAATGTTTCATAATTTATGCTTTACGCATGATTTTTCTTCCTTGTTGAATATTCCATTTGTGTTTCTATGGAATGTGCTAATAATTTGCGAATTTTAAAAGCAAAGTTAGGCTTATATAGAATGCTTATAGAGAATACTTTAATGCAGGCAAAACTATCCCACGAGCAGTTTACTCAAATAACAAAATATCTTCGTTTAAAAAAGAAAATTAATTTTACTATTAATACGAAAAAGATAAAAAAAACGTTGAAGCACACAAATTATAAAACTTTAAAACACATACGGCCGTTTCAAGGATACAAAGATCCCCTTCATCAATGTAAGGTGAAAAAAAAAGATCAGATTACAGCCAGTACTCGGGGCTATAGCCGAGTGTGGTTCTTTTGAACCCTTTTAGCACTTTTTCCCACCTTACACTGATGAAGGGTATCTTTGTATCCTTGAAACGGCCGTATGTGTTTTAAAGTTTTATAGTTTGTGTGCTTCAACGTTGTTTTTAACTTTTTCGTATTAATAACGACACAAAGTGTACCTTTTATACCTAATTTTACTATTGGCATAGTGGATGTTAGATTGAGATTTATGTTTCTAAGAGCATACAAAAACATTTCTATCTGTGTCTTATTTGAGCAAGTTTTTTTTTTTTATCCTTAATCTTAACCAAACTAGTATTTTAGTACTACCTAGAATACCTACTTTATTTAATTACATGAGCTTGCAAGAACATTGAGTATATTAGAAACAATATATTACTTGTTTCAGCTTAAAATATACTTTTGCAGAGCGCCAACTTTCTGGATTTTTGAATACTACTATTTTTGAATAGAAATGTTCGCTTTATTTTATTGGAAAGTTTTGAGATTGAAAAGACAAAGATTTCTGTTAGAAAATATTGCTATTAAAAATCCGGAGTGTTGGCAGCTCTGTTTTTGTTTTAAAAAAATTATACTTACTTTGACTTAATAAAAGTTGGGGATTTATCATAGATTTCTCAAAAACAGGAAAATGGTAGAAATTAAATAATGATTATGAAAAACAATTAAACAGGAATTATACTTTTTTTTATATAGAAGTCATCGTAATATGTTTAGATTTCGCTTTCGAAAATTTCATTCCCTTTTCTAAGGAATGTGCTAAAAATACGCTAATTTTAAAAGAAAGGATGTTCTTATATATTATACTTCTATAGGGTGCTTCTAAATGGAAAAAGTCTTATCACATGAAACGTTTTTGGAATACCTTCGTTTGGAAAAGAAAATTAATTTTACTCTTATTATAGCAAAAGAAAGTTTGAGATTTATGTTTCGAAGAGCACACATATGCACTGATATCTACGTCTTATTTAATGTTTCTTTTAGGTTGAGTGCACTAGTAATTTACCAGACCCCAGTAATTGACCAGTGATACAAAAAATTGTAGAAAACAAAAATTAATGCACGGATATGTTAATTTTGTTATATTTAACTTAGATAAATTTTCTATCAACCAAAATTTAAATATCCTTGCATTTAGTTTTGTTTCCTATAGTTTTTTTTTATCTTAATTGTCAATAAATGGTGCAGTAATTCTATTTTGATTTTTCTGTCGTAATCTTAACCAAACTAACATCATAGCAATGCCTAGAATATTTACTTTATTTAATTAAATGTCCTTTCAGTATAATTGATTCTATCAAACGTAGTACATCAATTGTTTTACTTAAAATGTATGGTATTAAATAAATAAATATTTCACTTTTATAAATAAAAGTTGTGTGATTTTTTAGAGATTTTTAAACAAATGGAAAATGGTAGAAATTAAAGCATGAATTTAAAAATGAATTGAACGAATGTCATACATTTTATATCAATGTCATTTTTGTATCTTTAGATCTAATTTATTGAAAATTGTATTAACTTTTTAAAGAATGTGCTAATAATGCGCAAAATTAAAAATCAAGTATATCCTTATATATTATGCTTTTTGTATTACATTTCTAATAGCATGCTGTTAGTAGAAAAATGAGCTATCCAATGAAAGGTTTGAGGAAATATCATAATAACTTCATTTGTAAAAGAAAATTAGTTTTACGCTCGTTATAGTGGATGGTACATTCAGATTTATGTTTCTAAGAGCATTGCAAACGCATTGATTATTTGTTCCTTTATTTAAACAAGCTTTTTATAATCTTATTTATAATTAAGTTAACATCTTATAGTGTTACACAGAATATTTACTTTATAAAATTATATGCGATTGTAAGAATCTGACTATATTAGAAATGACATGCCATAGCACGCTTATGCAGATAAAATAAAATTCAGTAAATGGTCGAATTAATATTTATATTTGCATGTTAAAAGCTGAAAAATTTCACAGTTATTTATAAGCAAATGAAATATGGTAGAAATTAAAGAATAAATGAGAAAAATTAACTAAGCAATTTTGCATATATTTATAATGATCATTGAATCTAAAGATCCTTTCATTCCTGTTTTTCTAAGCAATGGACCAATAATATAAAATTTTTAAAAACAAATATGTGCTTACATATTAATTCTATATTTCAATAGTATCTGAAAATTTTCGGACATTATTTTTCAAAAATTTTACACGATCAAAAAATGGAATAAAACAAATCATATCATATGCTAAGACAAAAATTCAAACAATTATTATTTTGTTCATTGAATCTTCCACAGGTTTGCCATATGTTTTATAAATTACTAATAAATTGAAATGGTTCAAATACAATTATATATGGTATATTTTAAATAAAGTGACTGAAATCAAATGAAAAACAAATGTTATAAGAATGTCTTCATGTTCGAATATAGAAATAAAATATCAGAATGAATTAATATCTTACAAAATTTCGCGGATCAAACAAAATCTTATATAATATCAACATACACGTTTTGTTTATCCTTACAGTTATTTTTCGTTCAGTAAATTTCGTAAGTAGATAAATAAATAAAAAACAATTAAGGATACATTCATATCGTAAAATTTAAATTGGATTTCATAACGTCAAAAGTTTTTCTTTTATTAGATTTGTATTCTTGAAGTTATTATCTGCACTTGAAGGACTTTTTCTTTTTGTGTTTTAATGTATTTATCATTCAAACTTGAAAAATAATTCCTAATTTCGTTCTTTTGAAGATAATTCAAACTTTTGACTAAGAGAAGTAAAATAGCATCAAAAGATTTATCTTCCAACGAGGATTATATACTCTGTTTTACACTTTTAAAACAAAAAAACTATAAACTTTACATAAGACAATAGTTCAAAATCGATAAAGCTTCATCAGATCGTGTTATGTTTTTAAATTACACGCTAGTAATTATTTTAAATAAATAAGAAAATATACATACATGGCATGAGAACGAGAACGACAAAAAA
This sequence comes from Maratus michaelseni, assembly GCA_963931845.1. NCBI lineage: Eukaryota > Metazoa > Arthropoda > Arachnida > Araneae > Salticidae > Maratus > Maratus michaelseni. Next base: position 440,863,928 of record OZ007586.1, read on the forward strand.
TAAATAAATAAAATATAAAATGCAGCTAATAGTTTTTTAAATAATAAGTACTATACAAAGGGTTCTCACGTATGCTTACACTTAAAAGTCAATATTTCCGAGAAGTAAGAGTCGTTTTATTAAATTAAAAAGTCGTCTTATAATTTAAACTTGTCGTCTTATTATTAAATTTCCAGCAGCATTTTACCACTAAAAATTTAGTTTAGAAATAGTGGTAGACTAAATAGAGAAAAAATAACCGCCTGTGGCATTGCCCTTGGGAACCCTTTATAAAATTTTAGTTTTCTATTTTAGATCGGAGTTGGTTAAGATGTTGCCATTTGTATGGAACGTATACAAAAAGTTAGTTTTTGTTAATGAAGTTTTATTGAAGAAATCCTCAAATCCGTGCAACGCAGATGTTATGTGTCGCTGTCTAATTTTTTAGGTGCGTTCGTAATTATATAAATACGTAGCACCTATAGTCGTCGTCTGGTCCGTCCGTCTGTTCGCATATAAGAGCGCAAATGCCACCCAACTGAATGGTTTGAAATTTAATATATATAATCGTTGCATAATTTTGTCGAGTCATTTCAAATTTTATGAAAATCGAATCAAAGCTTAAAAGGATGTTAATAAAAGTTTTCTTCATTTTATTAAATAATATCATACGTAATTAATTCAATGATAGCCCATGATTGGTAGTGATTCTAGATTGCCATGGTGATTACGTCATATTTAAGATGGAGTCATATTATTTCCGTATTACTGAATTTAAAAACCGAATTTGTCTACTAAAATTGTTTAATTATAGCAATCATATAATCTACCAACAGTTTTTTGGATAGATGTTTCCGGAGAAATAGATATTAAATGGAAAAAGAGTCTAAATATGGATTTCAAGTTTTGAAATTTTCAAAGCTAGACTTAAGTTTCCCATTGGAATTTTCAGTAAATGTCAACAAAAGATAAAATGTTGCCAACTTAAAATGTACTTATTTTATTATGGAAATTAATCATATCATAATAACAGACGATTTAGTTAATTTCACTGAAATAATAACAGTACGAACACACCTCATTTATCACGTTTGATGTACAATTTCTAACTTGTTTTATTATTAAGGTAAAGCCAGGAGAGATGGAGCGGTCGGAGAGATTGCGCACAAAGAGGTTCGGGGGAAGGAGTAAATTCTGCGCGCAGCGAGTCCAAGTAGTTGTACAACAACAATAGTGCAGTGTCTACTTGAATGTGCACGTCGATTGTTTCAAGCGTCTAGTATAAAGCATTGTATTTTGTTTTGTTTTCCGAAAGTAAGTACTTGAATTTTCATAACTATTCGCCAGAATTTCTATATAGTGTCAGTATTACAAAATATTTTAAACTTAGACGATTTCTCATAAACTACTAACCTAGACTAACTGTGCGAACATCACGGTGCGAACATTCTTTTTAGAAGCGGCCATATTTAAATAAAAGGCCACACAATCTATCCTACCGAAATTGGAGAGTTTGCGCATCTGCTACTTAGGACAGATGGCGCATTGTTCCCATTAGTTTCCATGCTAGGAGAGATTACGCAGCTTAATGGTAAATTTGCATATATTACAAATTACATGTAAAACATGTGAATGAATCACTTTTGAAATATTTTTTGAAAAACACATAATTATCGAAAGTAAATTTGGTAATAAATTAATTTGTTAAAAAATACTGGGCAATGAGGATGGGTGACCTGAATGTCTGGAATTAGGCTGAAATAGTCACTCCTAATACAATAATATTTATTCACAAAAGCCTTAAAAGAATGTCATTTAAGTGTAATTATTATTGTTAGCAATTAAATTGTAGTTATTATTAATAACAATCTGTCCTACCCATGTGCGCAATCACACCAACCCTGTAAGGACAGATTACGCAAAATAGCTTTCTTGGTTTTATTACAACTGTTCTATTAAATTACAGCATAACAACACAATAACAATGGAAATGCAATAAAAACAAATGAAGTCAAAATTATTCATGCATAGTTTAGCAAAAAATTAATATTTGTGTGTATTTTTATTATTCTGCTGAATTCTGCTTCCTAGCTTTACCTTATTGTTATTTCAAGAAGCCCTCTAATTCTTAATGAATAAGAAAATTGTAAGGCAGACGTGAAAACTTATAAAAGCCTCACCTACCAGAATTGTTTATGTGGAAAATGTTTTTATTGTTTGGCTGAGCAGAAAGAAATATCCACATATATCCTTCTGATCTGATTCTGAAATTTAAATAAGAACAAGAACGAAACAATCATGCGTCAAGCATAAATTATGTAACACAAAACAAAACACATCCAAAATAAATAAAAAAATTCTTTACCGTTTAATAATATGAAAGACGATATATAAGCAAACAGTTTAGAATACGCATAACATATTTAAAAAACCCAATTTCAGGAATTACCAACAATATTCTGAAAAATATACGATATCTTTTGTGAAGCCCTTTATATGATCTATAGATTTGTATACATACTACATAGAATGCTAAATTTTAGTTCAGTTAAGAAATGCGTATCACAGTTTAAAATTCCCATGCAGAAATTTCCGTCAATAAATGGAAATATACTCGAAAACTTTTGTTCTGCTCTGTATATGATCTATAGAATTTATACACACCAAGTAATAGGCAAAAAATGAGTTAAATTTAAAAACGCCTTCAGCAACTACAAACTCGTCCAGCAATTATTGTTAACATAAATTACCGAATTCTTTTGTGTTTCCCTGTAAATGAATGATGATTGCTATACACACAATGTTTTATAGTAAGCCTCTTGTAATTCTCCTTAGTGATATATATCAATTTCAATAAGTTTGAAACAGTGAATTATTTTATATTAAAATAAACCGCAAACGTTTTTTCTGCATAGACTATAATGTAATGGAATCTTTTGAGTGTCCCTGTAAAAAAACTAAGTTTTATGCACACCATATTCTATAGTAAGCCTCTTGTAGTGCACCTCATTGAAATTTAGCAATATCAATATATTTTTTTTTAATTGTGTAGCGTCATTAAAATAAACCGCAAATTATTTTACCCCATAGACCGTGATGTAACGGAATTCTTTTGAGTGTCCCTGTAAAAGAAAAAAACTATAAGTGCTGCCCACTTCATTTTCGAACCGAACATGCGATAGTAAACCACAATAATATATATCAATTGCATGCCAATGTGAATATGTTTACGAGAATTAGAGCACGGAGAGACGACAGACAGTCAGTCAGTCAGACAGACAGACAGACAAACAGACAGCCAAACCGAATTTATAAACACTTTTCTACTGCGTTGGGTTGAGTAGAGATTGAGTAAATTTTAAGAAGAAAATTGATGAAGCCACAAATTTGTTCAACGCAGATGTTATGTGTCGGTGTCTACGGTTTTATTTATTTATTTTTTTTCAAGCAGCTCTCTAATTCTTAAGGAATACGAAAATTCTAAGGCAGATCTGAAAGCTTATGAAATCCTCACTTACCACAATTGTTTATATGGATATGTTTTTATTGCTTGGCTGAGCAGAAAGAAATACCCACATATATCCTTCTGATCGGATTCTGAATTTTTAAATAAAAAAAGACTTACTTGTGTGTGTGAGTAAAGGTAGAGAAAATTTTAAGAAGAAAAGGGATGAACCCACAACAATCTCAACAGCAAAAAAATGCTAGACGGAAGACTTATGTCGCAAAATAGTTAGTCAGTTAGCAAACAATTTTCAGAGCATTATATATAATTACCTTGTGCAGCAAAATTTAATAAAGTTCATGCTTTCGATATAAAACAAATACATCATTTTTAATGAAATTGATGGACTGAAAATGAATATGACTATAAAAGGTCTGAGATGGCTATATTGTTTTGTAATTTACAGATACGTGGACGCCTTAATACCTTTATCACTCTCATGGAACTACAGTTCCATGATCACTGTACTTATTGCGTGCGTCACATTAGACATATTTGCAAATAAATAGAATTAGAAACTGTAAATGCAAATTAATGCTAAAAGAATAACCGTAATCATGAATTAAAATGATATAGTGTAAAAAAAAAAAATCTACATTTCTATTAATATTAGTTTTGAAATATGTGCAGTCGTCAAAAAAGGCAAAAATAGAACACCCCCAAACTTTTTAATCGAAAATTGTCAGAGGGAGAAAAAACGAAATAGCCATTCGATTGGGAATTATAGCTTCTTTCAGTTTATGATTAAAATAAATAAGCATACAGAGTCGTCTCAATTTTAAAACTGAAACAAACTTTGAAATTTTCAAAATGAATACAAAATTTCGGCATCATACACGGATTTTTATACTTTTTAAAGCATAACTCAAAAACAACTTGGTGGAATGAGCTTTAATTTTAGTTTCGCATATTTGAAGATTCTGGAAATCGATTTCTGCTGAAAACGTCATAGGTTATCCGATAGGTGATTTGGTTAACTAGGAAAAACAAATGTAAACTAATATTTGTTTCGAATAAGTATTTCAAGTAATAGATACACTATAATAGCATAAAGGCACCGGTCACTTTTTTGGTGAACATCTAGAGAAATATTCAATGAATTTTTTTGTAACTTCAGAAAATGAAGAACATGTTTGACCTGATATTTTTTAGCGATAGTTCGATCATGAAAACAAACAGGGGACCAACAAGAAGTTGAATTAAAAAATAATAAATAATTCTGTAAATAAATCAGTAAATTAAAATGCTCGAAAGTTACTCTAGCTGTAGCACACTCTGTGGATCTTGTTCAAAAATTGTGTACATTTGTGGTAAAAGTAGCACGTTTATTTATGAAAATATAAAGCTTTCTTTGAAAAAAATAAATAATTTCCGCGTGTTTTTTGTTTATAGCATGCAGGGTTTTCAATGAAATCTAACGGCACTTTAAAGAAACGTGACAAATAAAGTAGAAAAAAACACATACTGCAATTAGAATATAAATATATTAAATATTTGATGAAATATGAAAATTTGTATAAAATAAATTTAACTGTGCATACGTCGAAGATAAAAACTTTATTGCATAATTTAGCAGACAACTGGGCAACTGATAAAAAGCCCGTCGGATAAGGTGAAAATTTAGAAATATATTGGCAACACAGTGATCTGAATTTCAGTTGCTTTCCAAAAGAATTTGGACAATAATGTCATTTTATTAACTTTCATCTAACAAAGGAGTATGTATTTAACATTGTCCACGTATAGTTTTTGGACGGATACTTCGATACTGATTATTCTTTTTTTCTTGGAATGGACTCGTTCTGATGGTTTTTCCAAGAAGAATTAAAAAATGACAGTAAAAAAATTAAAAATAATAAAACTACAATTTGTAAAAAATGCCTTATCATTCAGATACATTTAGAAAGCAACTGAAAGCAGAGCTAAAATGCAATCTGTAAACTTTATTTATATTTAGTTTGTGGAAAGGCTGTAAGGTTGAATTAAAATAATAATATTTGAAAACTGAATAATTTAAATCCAAGAAATAATACGCACGTTATTCAAATACACTTAGCTTCTTTTCGGTATCTCAACAAATGTTACAGATTATTTTTAAATGTTCTATTGGTTGTCAGAGATCACCAGAATTTTACGAACTTCTTAGAAAGTCAGACATATTATTGTTAGAATAAGAGTCTGTTATAAAACCGAGATTTTTCACTCTTTGATAAAGCTATTGAAAACTTAAAATAGTCAAAATGTTTAATGATATTGCACTTTTAATAAATACTGTCGGTTGATACAAAACCCTTTACTTTAACATTTATAAAAGAAGCCTTATGTGTGCAGACACTAATGATTTTTTTTTCTTATATTTGATTAGAAGCTTTCGAAAGCTACCATTTTTCTCCAAAAATATCGTCTCTTCTGGAAGAAACCAACTGTCACTAACTAAGAAGATATTTGGATAGGTCAAATTGTTCTCTGATTCAACGGGTATATTTACAGAATTGCTAGTTGCCTATATAAAATTAATTAGATTTTAAAGATTATAGAGATATATTATTTTAAAGATTATTAGATAAAGGCAAGAGCATTTTTTTATTTGCAATAATTAAGTTGTGTTACGAATCAGTTATATTAATATGGGAGGTGAATCAAATAACAATTTGATGTATCTGAATCGTCTGTCATAATATAATTTTTTTTCTACCAGAGGAGTAGACACTTTTCAAGATAAAAGTCACTTGTTGAAAATTGCTATTTTAATTTTTTAAAATTTCTCCAACCTCTTATGACTAATTCAGTAAAGAGTTTTGAAAAGATATGATAGAATTTACCTTATGTTAAATGTGTTCAATTTTCCTTATCACATAAAAAAAAAATTCTCTCAATGGTGCTTAAAATAAGATTTTGTCAAGGATTTGTTTTCGTTTTCCAGAGCTTCTCTCGTATGTCCTGCTTACCGTAAAATCATGTTTAATTAATGAATTTCTGCGTTTTTTTTCGTACTGAATAAACTATATAGCATGTTTGTCTACGATGTGTCGTTAGCTCATGATTCTGTTTTATGTGTGAAAAATCAAGTTTCACTATTCGTAGTTTGTCACCTACTGTTATTAGTTATGTTAACTATGATAAAGAAGATTATCATACGCCTCAATTAGCACATAACTACTAAGAAGTGAACAACAAGACTTTATTGCAAGACTTTATACAAGACTTTATTGCATACTAGCTGACCCACCCGGTGTTAACCGGCCCGAGATAATAAATTTAAAGAAACCTCAAGTTTGAATCATTTTTTATCTTTAACCCAATTTTCTATGAAATTACATTTTTGAAGAAAAAATTCGAGAAAAAATATTGATATTTAGTGATAAAAGAGCTCGTAAGAAGACAATTTTCTTGTTTTTTCAGGTAGTGTCGTATCATAGTTTAAAAAAAAAAGTTCTTTTTGCCCAAACTCTTTTAAATATAATGATATTACAGCCCATGTAAAAATTTCGGGAAAAAATAATATTACCTAGTTGTAAAATAAATGTGTTTTCTACTCGCTTTTTTCATTGTTGTTTGTTTGTTTTTGTCTGCTCTTTTAACATAACAATACAAAAAAAGTTTTCAATTTCCAAACTCTCTAAAATTTTATGAATATAATTTTATGAATATATGTTATGAATATAACTGTATCCAAGCTCTCTTTAAAATATCGTGAAAAAATATGCATATTTAGTAGTGAAAACATGAGTCGAAGCAAAGCGAAGCCACGCCGAAACACCCCGCCTTTTCTCTTTTTTCCGAAAATTTCTTAGATTTTACTTATTTTTAAATATTTCTATACGTCCAAATGTTTCAAAAAAATTTTTAAGTAATGTAAATCTAGTATGCCGAGATGCTCTAATACGATTGTGTCTAAATACGGACGTTTAGTTATTTTTAGCGTAGAAAAAAAATCGTCTCCGTGAGGCGCAAAATGACCTGCGTTCGCTGGTGTTTCTGAAAGGGATAAAATTCCTATTTTTTAAAACCGATTGCACCGTCGATTAGAAGACTATTTCAGATTTAAAAGACTATTTTTTGTTTGTCTCTACCTCTAAAATTGCACCCTGGAAGGGTGCTGCCATATGGTGGAAAACGTCCTTTGGGAAAACGACCCTTTTGAAAAACAAATTTTCTTTTCAAAGAGTTAACAACGATATTATTTCAAATTTATTGCGGCATCTTAGATGTAAGAGTGCGATATTTCTAAATATATCTTTCAATTTTAACTGCACCAAACGGTTTGTCCGATTTAGGCTGATGTAAACTACGAAATAACACACAAAAAAAAAAAAAAAAAAAAAAAAAAAAACACGCGTTCGATACTTCATTTCCTCCCAATGTGTAAATTGGGTTCTGGGCGCACTCGCGAGGTTTTAATCTTAAGAAATTTTATAGCTTTCCGGCATTAAAAAATCGTCTATCCGCTTTTAGCGCTGTAAAGCTTGGAAATATCATAAAATACAAAGTACCCTAACTCGATGAGTTTTCGTTGTGGAAGAAAATAATTTATTCTGTTATACTTTTCTGAACATGGTGACAATTTTTCAAAATATAACCTAGATACCTCACAAGTATAAAAAATTGCAGATATTTGAAGGATTATTTCAACAACATAATATTTACTGATACGTTATTTTAAACACTTTCCCAATGTACATTGTCTACGTATTGCAAACAGGTAAAAAACTGAAGCATGTTTCAAGCCTTTTGTTTCACCCTGTATGCTTTTTTAAGAAAGTTATAATTTTTTGTAGGATAAATTATACAAAAAGCTTTATAAACCTACATAATAGGTTGGTCACGAAACATTTTTGAAACTCTAAAGTAGATCGCATAACAATAATATTTGGGAACCTTAGGGCTAAAGCATTCAGACAAATGTTTTATCACAAAATTTTAGTTTAAAACATTTAAACAAATATTTTCGATATTTTTAAATATACAATAACAAAACGAAGCTCCTATAACGAAAATATCTAACTGTAGATATCTAACTGTAGATTTAATTTCATAAATTTTGGAACTTCATTAATTTTTTACATCTAAAACACGAAATTCCATTTATTAAATCTTCCCACAAATTATTATCAAATATTTAACAATTTTTCTTTTTTTTTGTGCAATAATTGGATTTTGATATATTTATTAAAATCTCAAATAATTCAATAAGTTACATTCTTCATTACTTAAATTTTTCCAATAAGTAGGCTTTAACAAAAAAACTAAATTTCAATTTGAAAAACAAATTCTGAAACACTATCAAATAAAATTTAATGATAAATGTCAAATCTTATTTTCAAATGTGTTTGTAATATTTGTAATTTAGATATAAAATTTTAAATTATTATGGTCGTAAAAAATATTAGAAATGAAACATTTAGCTATTGTAGTGCGTTTGAAGTTCAAATTTAATTATAATTTTAAATTCAAAAATTAAATATGAGCGTTTCTTTATTTATTCAATTTATAAGTCTGTATTTGATGTCAACAAGCCTTAGTGCAGACAAAATTAAATATTTATTAAATAAAAATATGTTGAATGAAAAATTGAATAAAAAAGCTATTAAATATTAAATGATTTTTAATTCATCAAAAATTCTATCTCCCTATATGTATAGCGTTGGTTTTCGTGACGAGAACTAAATGGTAAAAAAATCTACACTTTCAATGTATACATCATATTTCCTTTCAAATTAAAATCCTTTTTATCTGGAAGAGTGCCATTTTAAACTAACTACTTGCAGTATAAACAAGTTGGAAATTGTACGTCAAACGTTACAAACGAGGTGCGTTCGTACACACGTTTTAGAATTAAATTCATGATATCCCGTGCGTAGAACGGGTTAAACAGCTAGTTAAGTATATATTTTATTACACTGTTCATACAAATATCTTAACTAGTTACATAAATATTCAGATATATATGTATCAGCTAGTTATATAAATATTCAGATCTTGATGATTTTTAATTCTGTGAAATGAATTATATCGTCTGCAGATTAATTTCTGTCATAAAATAAGTATCTCGGTCGCTTTGACGATTAAACTTCGGAAGCTCCTATAACAAAAAAGCACCGATTTAAAAAAAAAAAATCAAATTTCTTAATAAATATTTTTATTAATATCTCCTAAAGTTTTGATTCGATTTTAATAAAATTTGAAATGTCTCGACAAAATTCTGCAAAGATAATATATTTTAAATTGCAAACCATTTGGTTGGGTAGTTTTATGCGTTGTTATATGCGGACAGACAGACAGACGGACAGACATACAGACAGACAGACGGACGGACAGACGGACGGACCAAACGACGACTATAGGTGCTACGTATTTATATAATTACGAACGCACCTAAAAAGAGAAAGGGTTCTTAATCTAGCATCAAAGTTTATGAAAATGTAATACAACCTCTTCCGAATTACTCACGATTCCGAAAAATGTTCCCTTATCTTCAGAAACTTCATAAACCAGTAAATTTCCGAGATTTAAAGAAGAATTTCTGAAAAGAAATTTTATTTTGCTGCCGTAATTTTCAGAAACTTTACGCAGTAATTCTTACAGTGTATTAATTAGTTTCTCAACCCGGTCTCAACACGAAACATCGGTTTTTGGATCCAATGAATTCTCATGTAAACATTTTCAGCTGCGTAACAGTGTTTATACAGGCAGTAGTAACAAAATAATGTTTATTTTACATTGTTTATTTAGCATGTTTGTCTTTTGAACATGAAAATGTTTATTTGAGATTTGATAAGCATCCGAAAAATCGATATTTCGTGAAGAGGTCTGCACAGGACGGAAGGTCTGCACAGGCCTGTGCCTAGCCCGGCCCGGAACGAACGAAAGTTGTCTTGGCTCGGCCCGGTGTAAAAACTAAAAGTTTGACCCGGACCCAACCCAGCCCGTTTATGATTTTGTAGTTTACGTCCCGGCTCAGCCCGTTGAAAAATCAGTGAAAACAGGCCCGCGTCGACCCGTGAAAAAATCAATGAAATCAGGCCCAGCCCGGCTCGACACAACTCAATTTCTACAAAAATTCCGATGTTTTCTAACATACAATAAAAATTCTTTTAATAAATATTTTAATACATATTTATGGGAACATTTTACTGTATATTTTAGGTTACTATATGTTCACAAGTCAATAATGTATAGAAACATTAATGATCACTTCGACTCTTAGTGGACTATTACATTCAAATAAAGACATTAAAGAAATTAATGTAGATTAGAATAAAAGAAAAAACATGATTATATATCATAACTTTTGTTGCTGTATAATAAAAAAATGTAGATTTTTGAAAATGTTTGACTGTAATTTATGAAAGTATTTTTCCAAAGATTCTGTTAACAGATGTTCATTATTACAATTACTATTTTTACAAAACAAATTGCTTACTCCACACGTACTGGGAACAATTAAGTTGCAGTTCTGACCAGCCCGAGTACTATGTAAAATAAAGTGTAAACCTGATTCTGGCCTGCCCGAGTCTGCTGAAAAAAATAATCCCGAGCTTAGACACGATGTAATTGTCCTGTGCTGATTTCTACGCTGGACATGTTATATTTCTGGATTGATGTTGTCAAGCTAGCATCGGCTCACGCAACACATTTATACTTATTCTCGTCCCAGACACGTCCATTGAAAATTGTTTATATTTTATCAGCTTAATTTCAACCTTTTAAATTTGTTATATCGGGCCGTTCGGCCCAATATATTTTTTTGTCACCGGCCGTTATAAAATCAACTAACCATTTTTTTTTTTTTTTTTTTTTTTACCACTCCGGCCACGTTATTATTTTTTATCAGCTCGGCGCGTTAAAAAAATTACGAGGGATAATTAAGTTACTTGTTTATAAATATATATCGTGTATGGTATCGTTCAAAAGACATCGTAACACCGAACTCAAAAAAACATTTGTTTTAATTTTAGGTACTATATTTTCAGAGATATCGTTGAAAATGTTCTGCAAAAATATATCCCCCCCCTCCTCCTCTTTCCGAATCAATTGAAACTAAAAGTATGAAAAAAATTAGGGATAGTAGAAGTTTATTTAAACCTTTACTGCGATTACCCTCGGTCGCATAGTCTTTGAGAAAACCGCATTCTCCGTTACACACAAACTTTAGTTTGCAGGCGCTCATAGGGGATTTTGAAGGAAGCTCGATGTACTTATCAACGCGAAATCAACCAAGAATTGTTGATAATGACTTTCGAAAAATTTGCCCGTCATTAGCTGACATATCAATTAAAAATATATCTAGAAAAACGCGTCACTGACGAAGGTGGCGTGGCAACTTTGCGACCTAATTTTGAAGCGCGCTTGGAACAATGGCAAGTTTAAACTTTGTACAACGTCTTTGTTAAGTAAGGCGAATCACAGTGATAAATAGTCAACGTTTTCAATTCCAATTTAATTCAATTATTGAAGGCAATTATTGAAAAATAATTAATATAATAATTCCAAAACATTAAAAGCCAATCGTTTTAAGACAACAATCGCTTATAACTTTGTACGGAAGTTTTTGTACGCGAGTAAAACTCGCAATTGGCCCATTTTTAACACTTTCCAACCTAGTTGAAAAGTGTTTATGACTTCGGTTTGTCTGGCCGTATGGCCGTCTGCCGTCTGCCGTCTGTCCGTGCTCTAACTCCCGTAAATATACTCGGATTGCTCTGCAATTTTTATATGTTATTGTCGCTATCTATAGCATGTTCCCTATTTCAACGGAAGTGCATAGCACTTATAGTTTTTTTACAGAGACACTCAAAAGAATTCCGTTACGTTGCGGTCTATGGGGAAAAATCATTTGCGGTTTATTTAAATAATGTTTCACTATTTTAAACGCATTGAAATTTATATATATCAGTAAGGTGCATTACAAGAAGCTGAATATGGAATAGGGTGTGCATAGCACTTATAGTTACTTTACAGGGACAATCAAAAGAATTCCGGTACATTACGTCTATGGAGAAAATCGTCTGCGGTTTATTTAAATAATGTTTCATTATTTTAAACGCATTGAAATTTATATATATCACTAAGGCGCATTACAAGAGGCTTACTACAGAATATTGTGTGTCTAGCAGTCATCGTTCATTTACAGGGACACACAAAAGAATTCTCTACTGTCTGTTAACAATAATTCCTGGAAGTTACTGAACGCGATTTTAAATTTAACTCGCTTTTTGTCTATTACGTGGTGTGCATAAATTATGTAGATCATATACAGGGCAGCACAAAAGTTCACGAACACATTTCTGTTTATTGACAGAAACTCCAGAAGGAGAATTTTAAACTGTGCTACGCGTTTCCTAACTGAACTAAAATTTAGCATCCTATGTAGTATATATACAAATCTATAGATCCTATACAGGGCTGAATAAAAGTATTCGGATATTTTTCCGAATATTGTATATGTTGGAAATTCCTGAAATTATGTATTTAAATAAGTTATGCGTTTTTCAAATTGTTTACTTTGATGTTATCTTTCAGCTTATAAAACGGTATGATTTGTAAAATTATTTTGGAAACGTTGGAAAGTGTTACATAATCTATGCTTGACGCATGATTTTTCGTTCTTGTTCTTTAGTTTTCTAGGTTATTAAAGTTTTACCATTCATTAAAGTGCTGATCAATATGTTTAGTATGATTAATAAGTTTAATTTTAATATCCACCATTTTCATAGAATGATAATAGTACAAAACAATAAATACCTTCTTTCATTAATGGTTTTAAAAAGATCCTTCTTGCGATCGAAATAATTTCTCAACAACATGTTTTTCCATGAACAAATATATTATATTAAACAATTATTGAATCTGAATTAAATTTTAAATATGTTAAAAGACTTTTTTTTTTAGTTTTGTAGGTTATTAATGTTTGTTATATTCCTTAAAGTGCTGATCAATATATTTAATAACATTTCATTTTAATATTCATCAATGTCTGAATTAAATATTAAATATTTTAAAAGTCTTTTTTTTTTTTAGTTTTCTAAGTTAAGGTTTGTTATAGTCCTTAAAATGCTGATCAATATATTTAATAAAATTTAATTTTAATATCCATCATTTTCTTAGAATGGTAATAATACAAAACAGTAAATCCCTTATTTCATTAATGGTTATAAATAGAATACTATACGTGCTTATGCATCCCTCTTGCGATCGAAATAGTTCCCCTAACAACATGTTTTTCCATGAACGCCGCGACGAATTGAATGTCACGCAATAACGTTTTCCCTGCAGTCACGCTACGAATCATCCAGATTTATTTTTTCATTGCCCTTTCAGTAATCGAAAGTTGTGAAACTTAACGGTTATTCATTTGTATTTGACAATTGCTGGAAAAAAATATGAAGCCCGCTGATCAAAAATTATTTAGATTCGGATGTGAAATGTGTCGAATATTTCAAGAAATTCTTTCTTCAGCTACAATTTTTTTAATTCACAATTTTATTCAACCCTTTTCGGTGTAGATTAGATTGCTTTCAATCACTTCTGAGTTTGCTCTAATAATGAAACGAGTAAATTGAAAAAAAAAAACTGGAAAATTCAGAAATTGTAAGTTGTGAAACTTAGTTATTCATTTGTGTTTGACATTTATTGAAATAATAATATGTATCTCGCTGATAAAAAATTATTCTGATTCCGATATGAAATGTTTCGAATATTAAAAAAAAAAGTATCTTTTGTTATGGTTAAATTTTTTATTTCATTATTTTATTTATCACTTTTCGGTGTATTGAATTTATTATATTGTATGCAATCAGTTCCAAATTAGTTTTAATAATGAAATGAGTAAATTGAAAAAAGTGAAAATATCAGTAATCGAAAGTTGTGTTTCATATGTATTTGACAATTACTGAAAGAGGAGTACTATTTTACTATTTTATTTATTCCTTTTCAGTGTATTGAAATGATTAGATTATTTGTAAACAGTTGTATGTTAATTCTAATAACGAAATGAGTAAATTAAAAAAAATCAAAAAGATAATACAGTTGTAGTGAACATAAATAATTGCAAAAAAATAAAAAATAAATAAATAAAAAATTACAAATATCGTAGTTTTGTCACAGAAATTTTGTTTAATGTTTAGAATAACGTTTTGCCTGCGGTCACGCTCTACGAATCACTCAGATTAATTTTTTTTATTGTCCTTACAGTAATCGAAAGTCGTGAAACATAACGGTTGTTCATTTGAATTTGACAATTGATGGAAAAAAATAAGAAGCTCACTGATTAAAATTTATTCTGATTTGGATGTTAAATGTGTCGAATATTTCAAGAAACACTTTCTTGAGATAAGGGAAAAGATTTTATTTCTTTATTTTAATTAATACTTTGCGATATATTGTATGAAATCAGTTCCGAGTCAATTCTAATCAAATAAATGAGAAAATTTTAAAAAATGATAATTTCAGTAACCAAAAGTTGTTAAACTTAAAAGTTATTCATTTGTATTTGACAATTGTCAGGGAAAAATATGAAGCTCAGTGATAAAAAAATAATTCTGATTCAGCTGTGAAATGTGTCGAGTATATTTGTCAATAAAATATATTAAAAAAAATATCAATAATATCATTTTAATAATATCAAATTTATAAAAATATAACATGAAAATAATGATCTTCTGAAATTTTTTTAATACTATCGGTGAGCATAGTACAAAAATTCATTGAATAAATATGCAAATTTTTAATAGCATCTGCAAAATCTTAGAAAATAACAATTAAATAAATATGTATTCTATTATCCAGAAAAAATTTATTTACAATGCCTTTTTATCCAATTAAACCTACATAAAACAATATTGCTGCAGTAAATTTAAATGAATTTTTACGCGTTTCATTTTTGTTTATATTTATATCGAAGATGCAAAGAAAACGAGAAAAATTCCATTTTTCAAGCAGACGCGTACACATTTCTGCTAACGCAAAGTTTCACTAAGGTTAGAAAATTTAATTCCAATTTTCTCTTTTAATATTCAACAGTGTCATCCTCTTATATAGCTACGGAAAAATTCAATTATTTGAGGTTTCTCGCTCGTAGAATTAAAACGGTGATGCTGAGGTCGGAAAATGAAGAGTACTTCAGGAAAGATCTGACAAGATCTTCCGAACAATATCCTTTTTAGAGTTACTTCGGAAAAAAGACCGAAAAAATCGTTATCACAAAATTGTAACTTATTCCGATTGCTTGTTCCATAGAGCGGAAATCAATAAAGATAATTTAATAAAAAAAAATACATATGCATTTTACAGAATATTTTTATGTATTTTTTTAACATAAAAACAATTTTTTCGTGATTTTTGATGCTGTAGACTAAGTTATTTATGTTTTGTTATTTTCAGCAAGAATTGTTTATTTTCACGACAAAACATTTATTAGCTTGAATAACACAACAACAAAAACAAAGTGTAGTAACCATAGTTTTCAGTGATCATTGTTTATTAGAATCAATACTTTATAGGAATCGAAATGCAAGAATAAAATACAAATACACTTTAAAACATTGCAATATTTCTGCTTACAAGAATCACTCCACCAGCTGTAAGAATAAAGATGCGTTCTAGAAATAACGTCAAAGAGAGAAAATAGATTTAATTCCAGCCAAATTTTCTTTTTAGACATGTGAAATGAACTCGTTAAAACAAATGCTTTTCCAGGAAAAGTGAAGAGAATGCGGGTGGTCTTCAAATTCTGTTTAGGGAAAGTCAAGTTTGTCAGAAATCTGATTTCTCATGTTCTTAAGGGCAAGATGTTAATTTAAGAAAACTAAAATGACAGACTTTCAATGTACAGACAGGCATTAGAAATTGAAAAGAGAAAGCCAGTCTTTATGTCCTGTCTTCCGTCACAGACAACAACGTAGTCTTTCTTCTGAGGGAAGTTGAACAGTGCAATCCTTGCCATTCTGAAAGTTGGTTAAGAATTTATTAAATTTTAGTTAGTGTACTATATTATCAGCGCACGGAACGATAAATAATTTATTCCATTTCGTTTCCGAAAACTGTCGTAATATAGAAAATATTTTAGTTCATTTATAAAGCAGGATTTAATTTCCGAAACGTCAAGAAAAAAATTACTGTAGATGCGAAATCTCTTGCTGTCTGTAAGCCGGTACGTGTGTACGTAAATACCGTGATAACTGTCGCAAAAAACATCCGATTAGCTTAATATTTGGCAACTATGTTTTTTGAGAGGTACTCGCCAGCTCTATAGCTTTTGGTGTAATTTTGTTCATTCATTCAAAAAATACAGAATATTTTCTTTCAAGTAATAATGGTTTCTGTGGGAATTCATGCAATTTAAAATTTTTATCACTCAATGAAAATAAAATGGCACATTTAACAATTCATTTTATTCATTCGGTTCGATTTATTCAATGATTCATTTTTTAATTAACAATTCATTTTAACGTTAAAGTAAGGATGCTAAATTTTCTATAAGGTGGTATTAAATTAATCCATTCTGTTTAAAAATTTGTCAATACTATTTTCAGAAATTTGAAAATACTTGTATAACTTGTGTGGAAATTGTACGCATTTTATGCATTTATTTCTCATTCTTTTAAAACTTTCTTAATGGCTTCCTTTTCTTTTTCTCTTTCATTTAACCGTTGAATAGCAAATATAGTTAATAGGGTATCAAAAGGAGAAAATTCACGAAGATGCACTATTTTGACACAATATTTTATTAATAAAAAACCTACTTTCGGGTGATTTTAGTACGCTTTTTCAAATGAAATAAATGAGTGTTTATTTGGATATGTACACTTTTTTAAATACTCCAGAATCATCTACAAAACGATTTTCTCCAAACGAAAATTATAAAACGGTGGACGCCTAATTTAGATATGTCTCGTAAGAGGAGTTTACATTTGTATAAGTATCTTTGTTACACGATATTTTATTCAATTTATACAATTGATGGATATGTTTCGAGGTTGAAAAGTAATTAAGTATTATTTTAAGGATAGGATAAAAAATCTTGCTAAAAAAATATTCTACTATTTGCTAAACGAAAAATTACCAGTATGGACGGTGGCTATTTTAAAATAAAGAAACTCTGTTCTTTAAAAAGAAAAACTATATATATCCTTGTAGTATATCTGTCAATGTGGGAGTGGGTTAAGGTAAAATGCAACGATTATATTGATACTTTTTCAGACATACATTTATCTCTTTAAATAAAATAATTAAGACACTATTAATAAAGGCACAGTAGTTTTCACTAAGAAGATTTGATTTAAAAGATATTCTTATATATACCTATATATAACAATTCTACTACTTAGTTTAAAGAAAATTACACGTTCGTTTTGTTTATATTTATAATAATAATGCATGTTGAAATACCTATCTATAAGCAGACGCTTATGATTTTCATTTAATGTACTTCAGAAAAATTTTACTACAGTTAGAAATTATAATTCTCTTATCCCTCTTCTAATATTCAAGAGTGCTATATCCTTTGATACACCTGAGGAAGAATTCGATTGTTTGAGGTTTCTCACCAGTAGAATTAAACGGTTATGCTGAGGTTGGAAATGGAAAAGAGCGTCAGGAATTTTCTGTCAAGTTCCTTCGAACAACATTCCTGCTTTTAAAATTACTGAGGCACATGATAAGAAAATCGTTGACACCTATTCGTCACACAAACCAATTAATTCTTTTATAGAGTAGACACAATATTATAAAAATAAATTGAAAAAAAAAATAAACTGATATTTTGCCGAACGAAGATAATTCGTTTCGGAAATCACATTTGTCACTCTTCGTTAACCGAAATGTGATTTCCCGTTAAAATGCAACGTGGCTGCACTTACTTAGCTGGCGCATCCAACAAAACTTTCGCAAGCCGAATCCATATTTGTCAGATGAGTACGAAAACCAGCTAAAAAATCTTTGTTGGCCAAATCATTCCTCAGCATAGGCTCTCGTTAGTCGTTGTATCACTGTGTACTTTTATGTTAAGCTGTGAAAATTATTTCATTGTTATTAAAAACTATATCAAAATTCTTATACTAATTAGCATGTAGGTATTTTTGTGAGTATACTGAGACATTTGATTTACTAATTTTAACAAAAATGTTATTCCATATTTATATGAAATTTTAAAAATAACAACTAAATATTGAAATATAAAAATGTGTACTCCTAAATAGAAACGCAATTCATTGTATTGTTTATATTTTGTCGGCGGTTTTTTTGCTAAGAAATATTATACTTTCTGTCAAGTTATAAAATATCAGTGGTCGAGAGCATTTTTTTAATTATAATAAAATGTTTTTGATAACATTAATAAATAAATAACTACTCACGTAAAATAACTAAGCAAATTTCTGAAATTTCTTACTCACCTGCAAAAAAAACGAAAAAATCATATAATTATGCAACTGAAACATGAGTTACAATAATAAAAAATAGCAGGAACAATATAAATATGTACAAAATACAATTAACTTAATTTTGAACCAAACCACACTCGCTAAAATATACAAATTTGCTATGTATCCGATTACAAAACTTTTGCCAAACAAAGCATTAGAAATTTTTTTTTTAAAATCAAATATTTCAAACATCTACAATCCACAATCGTCATTACTCCGCCTGCAGAGTTACGCTTATTCAGGTTTAGATGAATTATAAATAGATGAAAATATAAATTAATTACAATAAATTAAATAGTATAAATAAATTAAAATAAAATAAATAAATTACAATATAATAAATTAAATTAAACAAATAATAAATTAAATAGTATAAATAAATAAAATAAAATAAATAATACATAAATTAAATAAATTAAATATAATAAATTAAATAATGTAGTTATTATATAAATTAAAATAAATTATATAATAAATTATATAATAAATCAAATAATATAAATAAATTAAAAATAACACAATAATACTGTCCAGGAAGATTTCACCTACAACATGTTTTTATATAAACCTATATAAACAGTGTCGCTACATAATAAAAACAAAATACACGCTCCATTTTTATTGATATTTGTAATGAAGATGCCATGCTAGAAATTCATTTTTATGCGCACATGCGGACACGCGGACACGCTTATAAATTTCATTTAACATATTTCAGCAAAGTTTGACTACAGTTAATGAATTCTAATTATAATATCCATCACCTAATTTTCAACAATCTGATACATCTGTGGAAGAATTCGATTATTTGAGGTTTCTCGCCAGTAGAATTATACGGTGATGCTGGTATTGAAAAATGAAGAGAGCGGCAGGACAAGATCCTCCGAAAACATATTCTTGGTTTTAGAGTTACTCCGTTGCATCATTCAAAGGCTGTAAGAAACTCGTTAACGCAAATTCGCCACACATGTTTCATTGTCTATTTCATAGAACGGACAAAATGTTTATATGGAGAGTTTGAAAGATAAAATAATATATTTTTGTATTAAACTGTCAAGTTTACTTCAATGCTATTGAATATATGTCAGTATGCGTATAATAGTTCATATGCAGATCCTTGTAAAAATCATATTATATGTCATTTGATAATTTGATGAACTGTGAAAAATACGGGAGTAATTAGTATATTTTTTCCAATATGTCACATTAAGATGTTTTTATATATCAAGCAGGATAGTCATTCTGCCAAGTCAAGCTTTAAAAAAGACTAAGCCAAATAAACGAACTCTAAGAATCAAACATCAGACCTCTTATTGCTTACTTACTGGAGACAACTTCTTCATACTAATTCAGCCAAACATGCTAGTGTAAAATATCAGATATAAAAGGAACCAAACATCGCAAATAAAATGAAAAGTAGAAGAATCCAATGAAGCAGTTCTTTAACTTGATATCAAACATGATGTAAATGAATTATAAACAGCGATACATAATTTAAAAAAAATCAGGAAAAATACTGAAAATCAACTACTTCGTGAGTTCAATATTTAAAACAACATATATACTTAAATAATGAACAGAAAAAGAACGATTAGAATTTTTAGACAGGTAATTACTTAAGCTTCTTCCTTTTATATTGTCAATTTCAAAAGATTAAATTTTTTATTCTTAATTAGCAAAAAAAACTTTTAATTAACAAAATACACCAAAAGAATGATAAAACCGCCAAACGATCGTGTACTATTTTCTACAGAATGTCGATAAATAATTCAAAATACAGAAATGGATGAACAAGTCTACCTAAACTAGATGTTACTCAAACAGATCACGATAAGAAGGTTTATTTTTTAGTTCCATTTAAATTTATTACAATGTAATAAAATTGTATAGTTCAGGATACCGAAATGTAAGTTAAGTAAAAAGGATTAAAAGACAGTCGAATTTGGATGGATGTTATATGGATACATAAAATAATGTGGGTTTTCGTTCCTTTTAAATTTGTTGTAATTTAATAGAAGCATGCAGTCGTTACTATAAAAAATATATAATTTAAAAAATATATCGGTTAGAAAACAGAGGACTGTGATTAAATGTTACTTAATTTCTTTTTATTTTGATTTCACCTAAATAAAAATACCCAGAGTATTACGCCAAATAAAATGTATTTATCTACCATTTCCTTTAACCATTTCATGTAAACAATCAAATAAAACACAATATTTCCTTAAACTATTTTTTATGGATTTGCATATTTTTTGTGCTATTCTTGTGCATTTATGCTTAATAAAACAGCACAAAGTTTGCAATAAATTATATAAATCTAACAAACAGCTAAGATATTTTTTATGGTAAATATTAAATTTAGTAAAAATCATCTTGAAGCTCGGCATATAGCAGATTGTTTGGAGAACAAGGGTTTAATTAATTGAAGGCCGCAATATTACAAACTAAACTAATTCCGGCAAAGGTTAAATGCGGTCCTTAAACAAGAAATAATACCCCCCCACCCCCCTCATTTAATCTGCTGCAAATCATAATGTAAAATTTATGTCGGTACAAATTGATTGGGAATAATATTTACTATTAAATGGTGTGCATGGATTAGGATTTGGTCACAATCTACATATTAAAACTTGAATTGTCTTTTAAACTTTTATGTAATACGCATTCATATTAGATATTATTTTTAATCACAGTTATTTTAAATGCAGGAAAAACATTCGTTGCTTTTGGCGATTTTCGTCGTGAAGTTTCTTATAAAATTATATATATTTACATATAAAAATATTAATTATTTAGTTATAAGGTTTTTTAACTAGATAACAGAAGGACTAAAAGAGGGGAGAGGGGGTAATTAAAAAAGGTGAAAATTCCAATGAAATTTTTAAAAAATGTTTTTAAAATATATATATATATATGTTATTTCATAAGCATATATATTAATATTCAATAAAATAAAAATAAACTTTTAATTGAGTGTAGCGTATGTTACCTTCCTTGAATGGAATTAAAGTGGTTTTTCTTAATGAACTCATAGGGAAATAACGAATGTACAGGAATATTCCGAAATTTGTCTAAAAATGATCAATATTGCATTTTTAAATTTCATCGTAACAAAAATTAGTATAATGAAAACACATTATGTAAATATTTACTATATACTTATTAAATGATTTTCAGATTAAAAAATAGACAAATAGTCTAGAAGCTGTAAAGATATTTACATAATATTTTACAAACACATGTGTACCCAAAAGTGTACAATCTGATCATTATAAATCTTTAATTCCTATAGAAAACTCATGTATAGCAAATGACTGCTAAAATAAAAAAAACAATCTTATTTTCGAGAAATATTGAAGGTGCTTACCCATTATTTTACACAAACTTTTTATAGATTGATTCACATGACGCGCAAGTAATATAGATAAAACTCTCAGCTAATGTTAATTCCGCAACATGATTTATGGATTGAAAATCTCTTGAATAATCTTCGATAGCAAAAGAAAAAAAATAATAGAAATGGTTAACTTTCTATGACTAACTCTAACAAAGAATCACAGACTCTTTGTCCGAGTTTAGGGAAGATGGCTGTGTAATAAACAAAAGCCCTTCACAAATGTGACGAACAATGGGACTCCAAATATCGAACAATTTTTTGTCGGCAAAAAATAATTCAATTAATATATATATATATATATATATATATATATGGCTTTAATAATAGATTATTGAAGACAATCAATTTAGGTGCATTTTCATACAAAAAAGAAAGCATTCTCACACTTATGCAAACAAAGATGGATAAGCATAGTGGAGTAAAATTGCATTTTTTCATCTTTCTTCCATACAACCCGATCTGAGCAAAGATGTAGTTTTATGGATTGTTTATTTCTTTTATTTTTATAGATTTTTTTTACAATATATATTTTTCTTTCCTCGTGTTCTAGACATCCTATTAATGGATAAAATTGTTAGATCCACGGATATTTAATCTGATTTTTGATTCTCTAGATGCCTACCACGCTCGATTGTTGGATTAACCACGAACGTTTGCAATGACAAAAAAATTCTGCAAACTTTTGTGCAAAATAAAAGTTATCATTGAACATCCAACTATCAGACCAACCACAGATCGTATCGACTCCATCACTTTTTTAAAAAATTTCTGTCTTACATAAAAATTCAAGAGGAAAAAAAGTAAAGACATATTTTGAGAAAAGAAGTTGATTTTCACTGCTTTTAAAAGATTAATTACTCTAAAAAAATAATTATATGTAAACAAAATGTACACATATTGTGTTTCCTCCATGTTGAAAAAAGCTCTGCCAGAGCTCATGTTTATTTCAGTGAGTAGCTCACTTAAATTATATAAACTATTTAAAAAAAGAAATAATGTCTGCAAAAGACAATTTTCAAGAATTAAATAACACCTTAAAAAAAAAAAAAAATCGAAAAACAGGCCGAAAGGTGTTTCTAAAATATGGTGTAATATCAACTTTCCATTCTTATATTCTGGTATTTAACATTTCTCTTTAAATAAGTTACCATATATAAACGAAGTGCCTATGTTGATTGAAATCTCTTTCTCCTGTAATAAATAATGTATTTATAAGAATTAATAATTTTAAAAATTAAGCTTGGTGGTCTTGGCGATTATCTTAAAATAAAAAATATATATAAATAGAAAGCGTAAAATGTTTCTTTGAGTAACAATTTCGAACTTCGGATTTAAACTATGCACTTTGGAGACATCTATGTAAAATTTGGAAAGAGGCCGCCAAACCCTTCATGCATAATTAAAAAAAATAATTTTCGGAAACACATTATGATGTATTTAGTACATGAGAGAAGTATTTCTATCAACATATAAAACTTAGGCACTTGACTTTATATGCTAACTTAGTTAATGAGAAATTTTGGAAAGTACCAGAATATAAGCTTGGAAATTTGATATCACACGCTTTTTTAGATACAACTTTCATCTTGTTTTCTTTTCTTTTTTTCCTCTTTTTTCTCTTTTTTGGCTTTTTTTATAAACTTTTTAAAAGATGTGTTTTGTAGATTATACCGTAATGACTATAAATGAAAAATAAAAATAAATTGAATTCAATAAAAAAAAAACTTTCAATAATCGGTTTCAATTCCAGTATGTTACAGAAAAAAAACTGAATAAATTTAATAACATCTTTCATTTTTAGTGATATGTGTAATGAATTTGCCATAATAAAAATTATATTTTATACTCCGGCATATATAAATTCCGCTTAACGTATTGTAGCAAACTTTTACTAAATTTAGAAATTCTGATTCTAATTCGCTCTTCCAATTAATAAACAATGTTAACCTCTGATACATCTGCGGAAGAATTCGATTATTTGAGGTTTCTCACCCGTAGAATTAGGCGGTGATGCTGAGGTTGGAAAATAAACAGAGCATCAGGATTGCTCTGACAAGATCCTCTGAAGAATATTTGTCCTTTTAGAGTTACTCCGGTGCGTGATAGAAAAGCTGTAAGAAAATCGTTAACGCAAATTTGCCGCTCATTCCGATTTCCTGTGTCATAGAAAAGACAAAATGCTATAAAAAGAGATTGAAAGAAAAAGTACATTTATTTTTGTGATAATCTATTAAGTTTATTTCAGTGCCATAAAAAACTCTATTAAAATGCATATCGCTTTGTGAAAATGCTATATTTAAATCTGTTTTCTCAGTAACTTTAGATATTTAATACAAGATTTCACCAAAAATATTATCCGATATATACAGTTTAAAAATAAAAAAGTAAGTATTGAAACATAGCAATATCTATTTCTAAGTAAATTCGTGCTTCACATTTCTTTGTGATTTTTTTGAGAAAATATTCTACTGCTTACTAAACTAATAATTATCTATAGTTGGAGGCTATAAAAATATAACATGAAAACATAGTTTAATTTTTTTTTTCAAAATCTCTTTGGTAGCATATCTGTCAACTGCATTAGAGATCTGAATTAAAAAGTTAAGTTAAAGTTCAGCAAATAATTATATCGACAAATACCATTTATGTTCTTTTAGACATACGTTTACCTCTAACCCTTTCCGGCACAGTCGTCCCACTCCGGGCACACCTAATTTTAATTCCAAACTTGCATTCGACACCAAGAATATTTAATAAAATTTGTTTCTATAATGAAAGCTTAAAATAAGGAGTTCTTATTTTCTAAAAAAAGTCGTTCGTAAATTTGGGTATCAGTCAATAATTTCTCTTTTTACGAAGAGACTTTGTCTGCGCCGGAAAGGGTTAAATGAAGATAATAAAAATATTTAAAGCTCAATAATATTGCCCAGGAAAATTTAATTTACAGATGTTTTTATAATAAATCTATATTTAACAACGAAGCTGCATAATTAAAAAAATTACATGTTTATTGATATTTTATAATGAAGATGCTATGTTAAAAATTCATTTTTGTACGCTGACACGTATAAATTTCATTTAACGTACTTCAGCAAAGTTTCACTAAAGTTGAGAATTCTAATATCCCTCTTCTAATTTTCAACAATGTTATCGTCTGATACATCTGTGGAAGAATTCGATTATTTGAGGTTTCTCGCCAGTAGAATTAAACTGTGATGCTGAAGTTCGAAAATGAAGAGAGCGTCAGGAATTCTCTGACAAGATCCTCCAAACAATATTCGTGCTTTTCGAGTTACTCCGGTGCGTGATACAAAGGCTGTAAGAAAATCGTTAACGCAAATTCGCCACACATGTCGATTGCTTGTTTCATAGAGCGGACACAATGTTTATATGGAGAGATTGAAAGAAAAAGTAAATATATTTTGTGCTAAACTTTTAAGATTCTTTCAATGATATTAAAAGCTGTTTGTATTCATGCAGTAATTCATATGTATATCTTTGTCGTGAGACTCGTTAGCTATTTTATTTGTTAATTTTATCAAGATTTTTTTTATTAGATATTTACATACAATTTTTAAACATATTATGATGATTAGAAAATATTTTTCTTGTATATATTGTTTCATTTGAATCATATTAACAACTTGTCTATCATCATAAAATTTAAAATCTATGTTATAAAGGAAAACCATGTCCATGAGTTTTTCTTATACTGTATTTTTTTTTACTTCTAAACATCGCACAATTTCAATTTTTACACCATCGAATAGGGAGATAAATGTTGCTTCAAATGCAATTTGTTTGAAAACTCTATCTCAAATTAATTGAATTTTCAAGCATGATTTAAAATAAAAACTATCTATATCGCGTGCTGCCAAATTACGAATGATTAACCTATTTGCAATAAAAACAAAATTAATAGTTCAGCATTTGTTTCCGGCTAATATTCCATAACGAAATTAAAATTTCATTAATAATAAATATAATAATAAAATGCTAACAAAATTAACAGATATGTAATCGATAAACCACTGAAATTATTAAAATAAAAAATGCTGCTCTAAGTAGCGAATTCTTAGACTATTAACGCATGGCATGCAACAAATACGAAAGAATTATCATTTACCAATTTCAAAATTTTGTTCGAATACATATTTGATATTTTTTCTATAGCAAAGCTTTTTAGTCGTTTTAGTGGGATAATTAAAGAAATATATATTAAATCAAAAAAATCTATTAAAGTTAAAAAAAAAGAAAGAAAGAACGGTTTTAGCCTATATTCTCTAGCTCTGGAAGCCCGGAATAAATCCCCTAGGAGTAATAATAAAACAATCAAACAAACATTCTGTGAAGACACACAGTTGACTGCAATGTTAAAACGGAACTTTCTGTAGTAGAAGATGTTGCTTATGATAAATTTCTACATCCCGTACTCCTATTGCTTCTAAAGTGTGCACCGTCATTGTGATTTTTGACTATCAAACGTGTGTGTGTGCTCTGTATTATGAAATGGTGTTCTATATAACTATTAATACAAATTAAAATTATTTTGATTTACATTTACCTGAAATTTCGCAATCATTGTAATACATTTCTGAAAATTCTGACTTCACATATACTTTTCCTACGCATGCATAATTTTTAACATAAATGTCATATGCCCCAGGTTATTCGGAATATTGTTACACAAAGAAAAAATTCCTGATTACAAAAGGGTATATAATTAACTAATTAAATACTTTTTCAGTCGCTGAAAACACCTGTTGAGTCATAAAAATGAAACTTACTTTGTTAAGCAAGATGAAAGAACAAATTTTTCTTCATAAAATTATGCATCAGGGATAGATGATGAAATACTTCTCAACACTAAAATAATATTATTCATTTTTTTCGTACAATGAAATGAGATATCTAAATAAACGATTTAAACAAGCGGGAAAAATTCTACCTTACGGCAGAATATAGATTGGCCACCCACGGCTTTTATCGTTGAGATTTTTTCAGCCAAGTCCAACTCGTCAAAAAAAGTGTTTGTTAGCATAAGCCAGCTTCTCCACTTTAGAATTTAGTTAGCGCTCTAAGATTTTTTGTGAACTGGCCGAATATATTAGGCACGATCACACCAAGTTTTAAAAGGATTCGGTGACTAGAAGTATTTTTAATAACTATAATAGTAAAAGGACGTGGCTTCAATGGGCTGAGACGTGGCGAGGTAGTTGTTGTTTACAAATGTGCTGACTTAATGACACCCTTTAAATTATTTTTAATCATTCTAGGCATTTTAGCACTTAATAGATAACCTAAAAAAGATAATGAAAAGTTCTATGATAGCAGCTTTTATGATGGATAAAGCTAAGAGAAGTTGTTTAACAAATGATGAGTTAGCATTAATTGACGGGATCTTGGGGAGCGGTGGGGGGAAGGCAGAGGGAGCTATACAAAACACAAGTGCTCTACGAGACCTTTAAAATGAATCCACACTTGAAATTGAGAGATAGGACTTTAAAAGGGATCCCCCTTTTCGTCCCTCTGACGGGCCCCGTCGAGAGATACCTGAAAACCGAGGGCGCCAAAAGAAGGGGGGGGGGGAATACCTTTAGGCAGTTTACAGCTAATTTTGATAAAATTTTGGAGCTGTCCGGTCCATAGGAACAGAGAAAAATGGGAAAAACTAAAATAAATATGAAAAATTGAAAAAAATAAATAAGAAAAGTGCTCCTGACAGGAGACGGGAGAGAACGAGGGGGAGAGTAAAACCAGACAAAAGTGCTTGATGAGATCAAACTTTTTATATGTTACATGACGGGGTTTGAGCACCTTGGATGTCTCCACCGTGAGGGGGGGGGGTAACTCCGGTCCTATGGGATATAGGGCCTCGGGACCCTCTTAGAAATGTCGGCCTCGACGATTTTAATTTCGTTGGATCTTTTAGAAGAGGCCTACGCCCTCTGTGGGGCTTAAAGGGGCTGAGAAAGATGGGAAAAATTTAAATTTAGAAAGAGTTGAAACAGAGAAATATGCTTCTTAAGGGAGGAGGCGAGTGAGAGGCGGAGAGTAGGACCAGACCATAGTGTTTGACGAGATCTATCAATTGTTGATATGTTACATGAGGGAGGAACACCAAAAAGGTCTTACTGAACCTTTCCCCCCAGGAACTTACAAGAACTTACCCCCCCCCCCCCCCAGAGGTAACTTCATTACTATTGGAGATAGGGCCACGGGTCCACTTAGAAATGTCCGCCACGACGGGTTTAACTTTGTTGGATCCTTTATATTATTGTTTAAATGGGGTCTGCGCCCGCTGTATGGCAATTAGGTACTGAGAAAGGAAATACAAGCCGAAGTATCGGCATAATACAGAGAAACAATTTGATTTTTAATATCGTCAGTAACAACCATTTGTATAGCTATGCATAAAGGGTGTCCTCCTTTATATATGGAGTGGCTGTGACTTTTCATAAACATGAATTTTACTGTAAACTGAAAGAATTAGCCCTGTGCGAGGCTATAAAAAAAAAAAAAAAAAAAAAAAAAATTACCGTACGTTTGTGTTATAGCGGCTCCCACAATTATGATTATACCAAGGTTGCAGTTATGATATTTCGCCAAGATCATTGCAAAGCTTATATAGGCATCCTATATATGCATATATATATTCCAAACACTCCTATATGTGCCATATACGTCATTATACACATATTATTTATGTCTTATATGTCGTATATACATCATATACACATGTCATATATATACATCATATATGCATCCTATATGACTATAACTTGGCCACATACGTACAGAAATGTTACATATATATCATATATTATTATAATGTCATACATGCTTTATAATTTGGCGATAAATCTTGACCGCTTGGCAGTTCATCCTTGGAAGCCGCTATAACACGAAAGTACCAAATTTACAATATCTATATTATAAAGGACAAACGTGTCCGTGCGTAACGCTGACGTCATTTTGCGAATGGCAACAGCTGACGATGAAATTTTGGCTTTGAGATTTTTGCTACTGCAATTTTTTTTATTTCTAAACATCGCACATTTTCAATTTTCACAGTTAGATAGGGAAAAAATTTTACAATCAAATGCAATTTGTTTGAAAACTGTATCACGATTTACTCATTTATTATAGCATTTAAATTAAATTTCAAGCACGATTGTTTTTTAAATCTCTATCGCTTGCAGACGACTACAAAATATTAATCCGTTTGCATTTTAAATAATATAAATAGTTCAGCATTTGTTTCGATCTAATATTCCATAACGAAGTTAAAATTTCATTAAGCAATAAATAAAATACTACATATAAAACACAAATTTAACAAACATCTAATCGAAATAAGCGCTTAAAACCACCGAAATTATCAGATTAAGAAAATCTGTTGTATATAAAGAAATTTTCAGCGATTTCTTCGACAATTTCAAAAATATATAATTGACATATTTCATATAAAAATGCTCTTTGGTGTTGTTAGGGGACAATCTAAATATATATATATATATATATATATATATATATATATATATATATATTAAATGTAAAAAATCTATTAGAGTTTTTAATTTTAAAAAAATGGTTTTTACCTATATCCTCTAATCCCGGGAAGCCCGGGTTGGATGCCCTTGTATTAATGAAAACAGAAACAAAAATATTTCATGCTTGGTGGCTGCTATTACACGAAAGAACGAAAGTACCAAAATTCTTCTTTATTTTTCATATGTGATAATTTGCATCTATACTTTTTTGTAATTTTAAAATTTTTGTAACGATTTTATGCATTTCTATTGCCTATTCAAAGAAAAATTCTTCTAAAGTTACAGAATTTCGTTAAAAACGGTAAAAGTAGTAAAATGCGGACATCGTTTGGTCCATTCTCCACCGAAAGCAACAGCCGTTATCATTATCTTTTTCCGCGTGAAGGTTTCGTTATGGTACTTCATTGTAAAATTTGGTAATTTTTGAAATTCATTATTTGAAAAACGGCATAATCATTCGATTTTAAATTTATATCAAGAAAAATACAACTTTTTTTCCTTTCTAACGCAGTTTGTCTAATAATTTTGTGATAAATACTTTTTGAGTTATTAATTTTTTCAGTAACTTCAAATGTTTCATTTTCCGAGATTAACCTGTGGCAACGATGGATTGCTGTGACTTTTCATAAACATGAAAAATGATAGAGATTGAAAGAATAAGCCTCCCTGTGGGTGGCTAATAAAATGCACCATAAACGATTTTTCCCCATAGACCAGAATAAAACGGAATTATTTTGTGTGTCCTTGTAAAAGAACTATAAATGCTACACACTTCAATATCAGTAGTGAACATTTTATTGTGAACCTCATTAACCTATAAAAATTACATGTCAGTACAATCAAATAAACATTCTGTGAAGTCACACAGTTGACCGCAATGTTAAAACGGAACTTTTTATAGCAAAAGATGTTGCTTGCGATAAATTTTTACACATCCCGTACTCTAATCGCTTCTAGAGTGCGTACCGTCATTGTGATTTTTGGCTATCAAACGTCTGTGTGTTAGAGCACAGGCAAACGGACGGACAGACAGAAAAACCGAATTTATAAGCACTTTTCAACTATGATGGGAAGTGTTAAAACCACAAAAACTGGAACTTAAGATAATTCCTGTTTACATAAAAACATTTCCTTAACACTGACACCAGTGTCAGTTTTCAGGGTACACTATAAAAAATTTTGGTCAACAATTACGGTACATATACTGGCAACTTTGTGACCAGTATATATACCGTAATTTAACTGAACGGTATATGTACCGTAAAACATTTAAAGTATATGTACCGGCTGCACTCCCCCCTCTCCTCAGGTCTGCACGCATTACAAAACATGAGCAAAAGCATCACTTCAGGGGTTGCCGTACACCAAGGCGGGGCTACCAGCTTTTTACTTACAGAAAAATAATTACTTTACGGTATAAATAGCGATTTATTTTACTCAGAAACAATCATTTTACGGTATAAATACCGTTTATAATCGAAATGGCACATATACAGTTTTTTACGCTTAATATACCTTAGAAGTACGGTACTCATACCGTAAAGAGTGGAAACAGTACAAGTACTGTTAATTTACGGTACATCTACTGAAAATTTACGAAATTTTTTTTCAGTGCACTGGGTACTGGATACCTCTTCATTTTACATCTCTTCATTGAGGAAATATCAATTTTCTAACTTTTTGCTTTATATGAATTTAGACATTTGCATTACATTCTCACGAAGTGTCGTAAGATCAAGTTTTAAAAATATACGGAAAAATCTTTTTACTCTATCCATTTCCTTTACATTAATCAGAGTTGCATTCTTTAAATTCAATTTTCTCAGTTTGTGCTTTTTCAATATATCAGTATGTTCTAAGTGACAAAACATTAACAAATATTTTTCAATTCAACTCGCTATTTTTGGTGGCGACCCTTAAGGTGCATTTAATAAAAATAAGGATCAAATTTTCAGTAATATAAAAAGTCTATTTAAAAAATTTTAAATGTTAAGTAAATAGTCATTTTTGCTGATTTTTTTATATATGCCATGACATTTTATTTATTTTTTCTTAAACCAATTAAGTTTTTAAAAATATTATCCTTACTGCTATTTATCACACTACTAAGAAAAGAATGCAACAAAACGTTTCAAAATGTTCAATATTGTAGGAGAAGTGTTGTTTTAAAATTTTCTTAAACCAAAACTAACTCTGTGGCGCTATAATCCATGGTGATATTTACGTACAGTGACCATGTTTTCTTGACCATGGGTTCTAGAAGGCTTATCAGCATGTGTCCCAGCTCGGTGGTCATCCTAACACGGGACCCACAGTGTTTAGTTCCAAAGAAAGTTTGGTAGTCTTAAAATTTTCTTACAAATTTAAGAAACATAATATATATATTTTTTAATTTTACTACATAAATTACATTTTTACTTGATTAAATTATTTTCCTTCTTAAAACTATTTAATAATACATCAAAATGATTTAAAATACTCAAATATAAAAATAATTCAAGGGGGCTCGGGGATCAAAATTTTATTTTCTTTATTTATAGGCATTTGTTAATCAATTTTTTTCCGGAATGTGTCTTTCTAAAACGATTACGTTTCAGATAAAACGTTTTTGAAAACTTTGAAATTTTGAAATTTGAAATTTTAAACTTATTTAATTTTTGCCATAACTCATGAACCACTTTCTCCATTTAATGACTTTTCTCACTATTGTGTGCAGAAAAGGTTTCTTGTTAACTTGCTTCAGGATTTGTAAAAATACTATTTACAAAATTTACAATACATTTTAAAGTAAAAAAAAAAAGGTGATTTTTGAGAGTGATTTTTACTTCAAGGCCAATATTTTCAAAATTTTCACATGAAATTAAAATGTTTGAAGACAATTTATTACATACATAACAATAAAAACTCTGTACTAAATTTTATACACATATCTTGGAAGAAAGTTTAAACATGACAAATTATGAAAAAATAAATTCTGAGTTACGGATGGGGTAGGACTGATAGTACAAGACAAAAAAATTATATATGCTCATTTACTCATCGTAGAAATACACAGCTTGCTTTATTTAATTTAACTTTGTAGTATTTTAACAGAAAAAAAGCATTTTTTTTTAATTTTGACCCGCGGACCCCCTTAAAGGGTACCGGTTCCCCTTGATCAATCAAACTTATCCGTTTTCATCCTCTGTGACATTTAATCCGTCAATCCATTTGTCGTTGCTTATTTTTTGATATGTTACTACGAATATAATATTTATTTATTTATTGCCTTATATTAAACCTTTTAAAATTAAATATTTAAGCTGGTACTTAATTCATACTATCTTACTCTAAATTCTGCACAGGAAACACATGATACCGACGAAACTCAATCAAAGTCTAAGAGATGTGGGAGATGGTTAAGGCATTAAAGAAAACTTTAATTTGGTTAAACATTTTTATAAATAAACATAAAAAATTAAACTGAATTTTCAAGTTAAGTTCTTCTTAATATCTTTCTTTTACTTCTTTACTTTTGTATAAGAAAGTACTGTATCTCCTGAGGCAAAGAAACCCTCTTTACATTGCTTGAATTCCTTTATCGGCCACGACGTTTGCAATGTAACTAAATATAATCAATAATATTAAAATAGATATAATTTTTTTCAATAACAACATTTTGTGTGTCTTTCTCCCCCCCCCCCTCCAATTAATATATATATATATATTAGTCAGTCAAAATATTTTGCCTGAAAGTCGTTTGTCACAATTTTCAAATACTTTGCCTTATTTAATCGCAAACTTACTGTCATAAACAAGGCAAATAATTCTATTTAAAATAGTAGTAGCTCGGTGGTTCACGGGCTAGAGGTTGTGTACCCCTAATGCATACATACATATATATATAATATATTTTGTAAAGGCCGTACTTCAAAACTAAGCTAAATTTTGATTTTACCTTAATGATCCTTGAATAATAAGGTGATACTGAAAAAAGTTTCAAACAAACTTTTACTACAATAAGGTCATGAATCTATAAAACGACTTATATTTTGAAGAATGGAACCACATTTAATGTTTTTCTTAATAATAAAAACATATTTGAATTTTTAAATTAAGTGGTAAATGTCGTTCCTTGCATTTGACCTCTATGTTTTTATTGAAAGCGAAGTAAGGGTGTAAGTAGACGGGAATAAAAACCTATGCAGTTAGAATTCTGGGCCGTACTCTTATTGCCCTAAAAAGCAATAAAAAATTAGGCTTAAGCTTACTCTTTTACGTTTAGAAGAAGTAAGAGTAGATCTCATAAAGTTTTTTATGGGATTTATAGAATACTATTGATTTTGTAATAAAATTTAACGGTAGTTTTTACAGTCTATCTTCTTTCAGTACATTCTCGTGTCTCTCAGTCATTAGTATTTAAAGGTAGCTATATCTACTACTACATAACAGGAAAGAAAGAGCAGTATATCCTTTAACTTTAGTAAAGTAATCATTTTTACTAGTTATTATGACTCAAAATTAACAGTTTGTGTAAATGTTTGCAGGTATGTTAATACATAAATGAGCGAAGAAATCTATTTAAACCATTTGAGTAAAATCGTTAAACATTTGAATAAAAAATAAGCTAAAAATATAGTAATCGTTAAAGTTTGTGAAAGTTTCAATTAACAACAAAAAATTCATGCAAAATCTCAATGATTCGTTCATTTATAGAGTTATTGTATAAAACTTTATATGTTATCTTACATTTGACCCACAAATATACTATAGCATATTCAAAATAATAGAAACGTATTTTAAGTAATAAAAACATTTGCATCTATCAAAATGTGCAACCATTACAAAGTTCGCAATCATTACAAAATTTAAATGAGGAAATAGTTGATTTTCATTAAACTTTAATTACATGTTTAAATTGAATTTTAGGTTATAATTTATATTATGGTCCATTTTACGTTGGTACTTTACATCACATTCAAAATAATAACAGCTGATTTTAAAGCCACTTAAATAATCACAGAAATATACTTGTGTTATTGTTCATTTTTTATATCTTCCGATTTTTGAATACCATTATTTCCCAAGAGAAATTCCGATTTATTTAACGAGATAAATTTGCGATTAAATAAGTTGAAGATTATTATTCGAAGTGGTACACAAAAATCAGAAGGTTTGGTAACAGTGAATTATTACTTATCATTATAAAAAGTAAATAAATTTACCAATTGACTGAGACTAACTTTATTTTCATATTTTTGCAGATAAAGTTTGCTTTTGAATTTGTGTATTTATTGAAAATTATAAGTTTTATTATTTTCAAACATGAAGCGCAAATTCAAAGAATAGTTCATATTTCCTTAAACACTATTTTACATTTTAAATGTAATGGGTGTAATTTTGGTGTAATTTTGGTGTAAGACAATTTTAATTTTATTACATAATCTTAATTTTATATAATTTATTAAAAATATTTCGTTAAAGTTTCGTATTTCTTTTCTAAGTGCATTATTTTAATCCATTCATTTTTATTTTTCATTATTGTTTAAATTTTCTTCGTAATCTATTTATTTTTTTTATTGCATTATTTTAGTTTGAATATCCCAAAATGCATTAAATAGATTTTTTAATTTTTAGAAATTAATTTTTGTAAAATTTAAATGGTGCAATTAAAGTAAAAAGACCGCGTTAAGTCGACTCTATTTTCAAAATTGTTTCATATAAGTGCGTTAATGCCGAGATTTCTTTCCAGTATAATCACTTTCAGGCGTAGTCCAATGTTTCAGTCATTTATGAAAATAAAATTATTTAAATGAATATATTGTTTTACACGATATTATTTTTATTACACGGAAAACCTCTTTTAAAATGCAATGTTTCTACTTTCATACCAAACAATTATATATCGTGAAACAAATACAATTTACATATATTTAATGTTTGAAAATTCATTGCTCCTAAAAGTAAGTTACATTTTTCTTAAATTTATTTTTAAAAGTGGCATAAACTTTACATCTGGGCTTGAAAATTTTAAGCATTGAAACCCGATATTTATGTAATAAAACTTTGTCTTAGAATGCAATTATTTTAAATATATATATACTATATATCTTTAGGCACAAATACAATATTATATTTTAACAACTTTTAGTATTGTTAATATTTTGATCCAGTTCTTATTATTTAGGTATATATTTCATTTAATACTCTGTAATGTTACCATTTCATATTATTTAGATACATATTTTATTAAATATTATGTTTTTTTCAGTTTTATGATTTAGTTATAGAATTCCTTTAATAACTCAGTATTTTTTTTAACTTAAAATTTTAAGAAAAAGAAGCTTAAAATTTAAAATATACATAAATAAATAACATCAACAAAAACATGTTTCATTAAAGATATAATAATTAATTTCCATTTTAACGTTAACATGCATAACAGTAAAATTGGATTGAACATTTAAACAATAGTAAAGATTGGAAATCTTAGAATACATGTGTAGTAGAATGTGGTTGACTATCCATTTTTAAATGTAGAAATGCATCCAAACGCAGAGCATTTACTGCTTCTCTATTCTTTGAGGATGAATTAAAATTTTACAGTACAAAACGAAAATTTCTCTAAGAAAATATTCATATTTTATACTTAAATTAATAAAGCCTTAAAATCTTTTTTTTACTCATTTAAATTAAAAAAGTAACTAGGCTTAGCAAAGTTTCTGGCATGAAATACATTTTTTTTAATTTAGCAGTTTTGAGATTATTTTTAAACTTGGTCCATCAGCCCTATTGTTACCAAAACTTGGCTGTAAGCTTAGATTTAATTTTTATTTCCTTCCGCTCTGCTCCTAGAGTCTTTCACTAAGTATCATTTATGAATGGAGAAACTTGTGCAAGAATATACGAAACTAAAGCTGGCAAGTAAAGCTGTTCCCTTTAAAAGGAGACGGAAGGCTTTAAACAAAATGGCTGTTTAAAATTCTCGCACAGTCCGTTAAACCTTGAGAAGTGAATGAAGTTAATCTGTTAATGGGAGCAAAGAGAGTTAAATAAATATGCAAACGAACTAAAGCAGGACAAAAATTTTCGATTCAGTTTTCCGGCGAAACGTGTATGGCATTAGCACGCTCTCCTGTTTGAAATTTCGATTTTCGCAATTTTGTTTTCCGTGGAAATTTTTCTAAGTACTAATGTTGTTTACAGATTGAGGTAAGCGCGATAATGGAAATACATTTATTGTATCTCACACAAAGACGATGAAGATTTAAACAAGATGTTAAAAGGTGTATTCGATACTCATATTGCTCTCGGGTTGTATAAAAAAATCTTTTTAAAAATTTCAGAATCGATATCCAAAAATAAAGAGACGTGATGAAACATTCAGAAATTCTCATAATGTTTCTGCTTCAATAAAACTTATGAAATACATAATGACGTATGCATAATTACATAAAGTACTAACAATGAAATTGGTTAATACATGTATACAAGTAATGGCAATTTTTATACGTCATACAGGGTGTCCCAAAAAATTTATACACTGTTTAACGGGTTATAACTTTTTGATTTTTCTTTCTTTTCAGTATGCATTGGAAATAATGAGTGGACCAACATTAACTTAAAAAAAGAAAATTTATTTTAAAATGCTATTGGAAGTATGAAAATGCAGACAATATCTCAAGGAGTTTTAGGCAGATTCACCTACGCAACTTACAATTAATCGGATGAAATATAACTTTGAAACCACGAAACTGGAAAATTTTAAAGCTGCAATTGGGGAAGAATGTGCCACAACACCAAATGAAATGTTTGTTGAAGTTTGTGAATCAATAGCCTATCGTTATCAGCAGTGTATTGACCAGAATGGTAATAATTTTTAACATATGCAGTCGGAGAAAAGTCATATATTTTATGCAGATTAATTTGATATTTAAATATTAATTATATTGAAAAAAAACTGAAGTTAAAATTATTCAAGCTGTGTATACATTTTTGAAACTCCCTATATTTATTTCACGCAGTTACTTCGACACAACTCTGATTGTTATACAAACTCTGCTATTATAATAAACTCTAATATTATGCAACTATTGCGTATTAAGCCGTATAATACGACAAACAGATACAGCGATGGAGACAAAACTCTTTAAAAAACAATTTTTAAATTTATGCCCAATAAATTTGCCTATAAAATTTCAAACAATTAGCCCTCTAATTATCTACCATCTATAAATGAATATTGATTTGTGAGTGTCATCCAGAAAATAATACAAAACAATAATAAAACGCTACACTGTTAAAAATTTACAGCAAACTGTCCAGTCATTTGACCGTTTTTACAAAAAACGGTTACATAACCGTCATTTAACTCTGTTCTGACCATAATATGGGCAATAATATGGTCACAATAGAGTTACATTACTGTTCTGTAACCGTTTTCTACAAAAACGGTCAAATGACTGGACAGTTTGCTGCAAATTTTTAATAGTGTATCTTTCAGCGATTTCATGATTGCGCGACTTGTTATACATCAACGTAGACAGTAAAAACAGTGTTATACAAAAGTTTTTACTTAAATACATTTAGCAAAGTTTAACAGTTAATGGAAAATTGAATTACAAAGCAAAATATATTTATGAAAGATGAAAGATGACTCCATTCGATTGAAAAGAGACAACTTTTGGCTTTTGATAAAGAATATATAACATATTTAAAAGGTCTTCTTTATAATGAAACAAGGGATGTTTCACACACTTAGCTGGTGTGTTATTTTTCAAACAAACACCGTAATAAACGAACCTGTGTCTGGGGGACCCCCCCACTGCTTGGGCAACATGCATTCGTGCGCGGTAAGCTCTGCCTGGTCTTGAATCAAACGAACATTGAATTATTGTGTTTTTTTTTTTCTTTACCCAGAATAAATTTTAATTTTCAACATCATCGTTCTCATAGCAATCGGAACCAACTTGGCATATTTCCAACTTCAATTTAATCACGCCAGTAGCATAATTTACCGGAGAATTCTTGACCTTTTAGAAAATGATTGCAAAAAAAATCACCGCGGAACGCAAAAACAGCTGAAACTCGTATAGAAAATTTCAAAAATCGCAGAGGACAAAATTTACTATATTGATGTAAAATATTAAAACTGGATTCCTTTTACGAACTTCAGAAAATCGCCGAGAAACTCTAAAAATCGCATACAATGTAATCGCAAAATATTGAAAAATCGAGGTGGACAAAATTTACTATATTGAACTAAAAGATTGAAATCAGGTTTATTTTATGAATATGAAAATACTATGGCGCGGAACGCAAAAAAACGCTAAAAAAACATCAAATATTCAAAAATCGCTGTACAAATTCTGAATAAACTGTACTGGAAAAAGGACAAAATTTATTACATTGGGCTAAAAGATTGAAACCGAATTATCTTTACTAATGTGGGAAAATCGTCGCGAAAAGCGGAAAGACACTAAAAATTGCATAAAATGTAAATTAAAAAAATCTCATAAAATAATCAAAAACTGACTTTGATGTGCATAAATTCATACCGTGCTGACAAATATTATAGCTCTGCGCAGAGAACGGCACACAAACACACACACAGAGAGAGACAGATACTCATTTAACAAAAAAAATCTTAATTTTCTTAAGTTGCATTCAGAACACATACATAGAATTAAAAAAAAATGAAGACGTCTATTTTGAAAAAATACCCATATTTATTTGAAATTTCAAACGTGGAATAATATCTGCAATTTTAGTACATTATGTTTTTTATAGAAATTCAGAACTATGGAGAAATTTTTGGGGAAAATAAATCAAGCCATTACAAAAACTGAATTTATTCAAAAATTATTTCAATATTTTCAATAATATGATGATAAATAGCAATGGAATATGTATTAATACTTTATTGAAATTCGCTCCTTGCACCATAAACTAAAATCTACACACGAAGTATTTAACAGGTCATTGCCTTCCTTAAAAATATTGTCTAAGCCTACATATTTTTCACTCAAAGACTAACAAGAAATTATTTTTAACTTTTTAACAGTCTTTCAAACTAAAAATCTGTAACTTGTAACTTTTGTAAATACGTTATATTATGTCAAATATTTTTCATAAAAAATAACGTATGTGTCGATATAAAATTTTCAACAATTTTAATCCCTATGACCGTTAATGTACTCGAAAAAATACTTTATAGGGAGAATTCATGTTTTTTTTTTTTTTCAGTATATCCTTCAAATAAGAAATCGATACTCTGGAAAGTTTCCATGCAGGATAAAGTTAAAACACAATTTCTTACACAACAGTTTGAAAAAATAGTTTAAAGTATTTAAAAAATGTAATACAGGTGAAAAAAGTTATTTTAATAGCATTCTTTATTCAGAATTCTCGAAAATTGTTTATTATATTACAAGTGAAAATATGAATCAATGTAGTTATTTTTTATTTAGAGCTAACATTATGAATTACAATTAAATGTTTCCTTAACACGCCTTGGACTGATCTCCTTCATAGTTACCACTATTTTCAAACATTAATTTTTATTTTAGATTCCTCTTTCAAATACTGCACAAAGCCACTTCGCGGTAGGTATATCTTGCAAGTGCTGTAGAAATCTGCCACGTAGATTATTGAGTGAAAATAGTGGTGGCCAAAACAGAGGCCACTCCTATATCTGCTTTAATCATGAAAAAAGTGAAATGAAGAAGTTTTATCATAGTTTTTGGAAATAATTAAGGAATTGTGAGGTCAAAATTCTCAAGAAAATGCATTTTATATTTGTCTTGCTTATAAAATACTACAAAGTTAAACAAATTAAATAAAGCAAATGTGCATTTCTACGATGGTTACATAAGCAGATAAAATTTTTGCTTTCCACTATCTGTTCTGCTCTGCCCGTAACTAAAACTTTAATTCCATTTATCTCAGAATGGATTTTTTCAAATTTGTCACGTTTAACATGATATATCTAAACATTAGATGTTTGTATGAAATTTTCTACAGAGTTTTTATGCTATGTTTGCAATAGTCTTCAAGATTTTTATTCTCATGGGAAAATTTTGAAAATATATTTCTCGAAGTAAAGATCGCACTAAAAAATCCTGCTTTTATAACTTTTAAATTTATTATAAATTTTCTAAGTAATATTTTTATAAATCCTGAAGACATATTGACAATAATCCTTTCCTACACACAATAGGAAAAAAGGTAATGAAATCGGGCAAGTGGTTTATGAGTTATATTAAAAATTAAACAAGTTTAAATTTTTATTTTTATTTTTTTTATAAGTTTTCAAAGTTTTCAAAAACTTTTCATTAAAAAAATTATCTCTATATAAAAAAACGCATTTCAGGAAAAAAAATTTAAAAGTCTAAAAATAAAGAAAATGAAATTTTGACGCCCAGACTCCCTTCAGCTGATTTCTAGGCTTTTGGCATCGAAATGATCTCATGTTTTATTTTTTTATGAAACAAACGAAAGGGTACATTTTTCCTTCAAACAACATACATTTTCTTAACCACTTGACTGTTTTGCCAGTACGCTGTACATGCTAGAAGAGTTTGCTTGTTGCATTACTTAGAGCTTTTCAATACCAATATTTTTGAACAGTTATTTTTGCTTTTCTTAATGACAGAAAAACTTCTATTTAAATAAGTTTAATATTACTATGCAGAAATACTAGTAGTTTGTGCGTAATTAGTATACAATGTTTTTAAAAAGAAAATAGTTAAGAGGTTAATAGAATATTTTCCAAGGACACGCAACATTTGCAG
This sequence comes from Maratus michaelseni, assembly GCA_963931845.1. Classification (NCBI taxonomy): domain Eukaryota; kingdom Metazoa; phylum Arthropoda; class Arachnida; order Araneae; family Salticidae; genus Maratus; species Maratus michaelseni. The sequence goes on from OZ007586.1 coordinate 440,905,558, forward strand.
CAAGAATTCCTTTTTCCATGCTTATAATGCAGGATGTTTACCATTAAACAATCAATGCTCAGAGGTGTTTAGGTGTGGTTGCTATCGCCTGATTCATTCACGTGTTCATATGATGGAGAAGAGAGTGCGAAAACGAAAAATATACCAACAAATGACGATGCTAACCCTTGGGTATTGCGATTTTAAATGAAGATTGACAGAGAAGGCTTCCACATTGAGCACATTACTTTGTAAACTTTGTGTCTTTCGTATGTCATATAACGTAACATTTGAACCGATAAAAAAAATATGGAAATATTTTTTATTTATTTATTTTGCTAATATCTTCTTAATCAGTTGAAAAGCACATATGAGAAATTTCAGCCGCATCTGTTGATTTAAACTTCCTACAAAAGCACCAAAGCCAGTGTTTAAGGATTACTATTTTCTACTCGTTATACTTTCGATATCATATGTGATATCGGCATGACTACTAAATAAGAGCAAACTGGGATTCATTTATCTTCACTCTTTCGTTGCGCTATATTAACGTCGCATATCGAATGAAGAAGGAGATGAAACAAGTTATGTGTTCGATAATCATAATTATCGAAAACTCATTTTCGATCAAATTTTCATAAGCGATCAGTTTAATTATGACCATCTTATGTCATAGCTAAACATGTTTAATATAATAAAAAAATGTTTTGAACCAGAAAAGTTGTTAAATATAATTTGCAGTGTTGGCAGTTTTTTTTTTTTTTTTTCAAATTGCTTGATTGATGCTACTTTTTTTAGAAATAGTAATATTCGCTTTATTTAATGACAGATTAAATAAGATAAATAGTACTATTTGAAAAAGTGGTAGCAATTAATATTTCTATATTACCCCCTTTTTTATTTAAAAAATGTACTATCTTTCCAGACTTTATGCGTAGCACTTTGTTTTATTTAATGGTAGACATTCGTAATTAAATAAAACGAAAATTACTATACACAAAATCTTGTATGATAGCATTTTTTTAATAACAAAAAGGGGAAAGCAACTTTGGTAACGATCAAGCAATCTGAATTTAAAAAATAACGACCAACAGGCAACTCTGATATTTGTCTCGTTTCTATGTAGTATTTTGTTTATTTATTTAACATGTAAAATTTCTGTTTTAAAATATTTTTATTTAACTTGAAAATTAAGACACCTCTGTATCATGTATTTTTTTATTTAACATGTAGATAAATAAAATAAAAAAATTCATTTAAAAATACGTGCAAAAATTATTTATCCTGACAGGTATTATCGCCTCTTACATTTCTGAATACTTAGTGTATATAAATAAAATGAAAGTATTATTACGCTGAACTAAATAAAATGAAAGTATTATTGATTGAAAAAGGATTTATAAGTAAGACTGTAAAATGTAGCAATCTACTGTTATACATATATGATATTAATGTAAATTAATATGATAGATAATTTTGAAATAGAAATATTACTGGACAAAAACTATCCTCAGCTATACTGGAAGAGGAAATGACATTTAAGGAAGACAATTTCTAATGGAAACAGGAATAAGTGCATTTTCTTAAAAAATAAACTTTTGTATATTCCATATAGCCATACCGCTTTAACTGTGCAAGATAGTTACATAAAACGACAAAATTATTTTAAACCAAATAAAATAAAAATAAAATAACATAAGAATATTTTCTATAAATTTACTAAACAAATTAGATTATTTTTTTCGTAATTTAAAATATTGCTTTAAGACAGGTAAACATTCGTAATATAATTTTAATTATAAATATTTAGTAAAAAATGATAGAAATCGGTACCAAAGAAATAGATCGCCAAAAAATGGGTGCCAACCACCAATCATGTTTACTTATGGACTTCTGTTTCTGATTAAAAATCATTTTAACACTGCTCGAGAATTATTAAGCCCATTAAAAGCTGTAACTAAATTTATATGAAATATTATTCCATTATAAAAATCTCGACAAAAATAAACAAACATCGCATCGTTGAACATGGTGTTTTCTGATGTAAAATTTCAGTAAGTATTTCAATTGATGACTACGGCTTATTTATTAATCAAATTATAAACAAGAAGGGTTCCTAAATGGGCTAAAACTAAAATGCGACTAAAGAAAAAATATATGAACAACTAAAAACAATTATCTCCTTTGTAAATATTTGTTTAACAAGTTAGCTAAGATCTATGTCAAAGTACACAAAATTTGAATTATATACAATTTCATTACATGGGAATAGGAACACATGTATTTTTCGTATAATTGTACCCCATTCCTGGAAATAAAGAATAGATTCTGTTTCAATTCCTTAGAAATCATACAAACGCATTATTCAAAATACGGAATTAAAAAAAATGTAGAAAGAAAATAAGTTAAAACACGAGTCTCAGTTAAAAGTACAGAATATAAAATGTAGTCACTGCGTAGGAATAAATTAAGAGTTTCTGTAATTAATATAATTGCGCCATTGTTGGCTTGGTGTAGCCGATTTGGCATGGTTAATACGTAAGTATACCCATAAATGTTTACCCTAGAATTGATCCGTGCTGTTTTAAAAATATTTATATTCCTTTCAGCGTTTTATTCTAGTTAATGTAATGCCATATACCATAAAAAGTTAAAATTATCAATTAATAGTTTTCAGTTAACAATAAAGTGGAATAAGCTCAAAACTCATTTCTTTAGAATAATTTCTTCAAAATAATCTCTGAAACTTTTGAAACATTAGCGTAGCCAGAGAAGGGAGTGGGGGTATAGTTATTTCTTCGGATAGAAATTATCACCTTGTACAATCGAAAAATTCTGCTATTAAATAAGGCGATAATTCATATTCGAAAGGAGTGATATCCATACTTTCCCCACTCTTTCTCAGGATACGTCACTGTTTGGAAGCATATTCTCAATCAAACTGACCTGTGCAGCTGTGTAGTTTCTTGATATCTTTATCCGGCATTATATAATTCTTTTACAACAATAAATGCGTTGAAAAATAAATTTACCTGTAAACACTCTACAAATTTAATTAGTTCAACATATATTTTTAAATTAATTTAGATGAGTAAATCGTTTTATGTTACGTTGAAACATATAATAATAGAAACCATATATCCTTGATGTACGCTAACACGCAACATATCCAGCTAATAAATAAAAAAACAGAGAAACTCTAAAATATCAACTCCGATTTATCCCTCTCTTAAAAGAATCTTAACAAAACACTTCTTTAAAAAAAGTCCCAAATCGATTTAAATTAAATTTTGCAAAGAATTATATGAATTTCGAACAAACCCTTAATTTTGTTTTCGGTATTTGAAACGTATTAAATTCATCTTAGTAGTAGTCAAATAAAACTCACACAGAATTTAAAAGAGTCTTCAGTATATTTATCTGATTTTAAAGAATTCTTGAGATCGAAATTTTCTTCTTCACGGAAATAAATACAAGAATTTCACCTTCTCTTTAAAAGCAACCAGTATTTTAAGTATATTTTAATCTAAGTCATTTGTAGTATGGTAACAAAATATATTTTGATTTTTACACAATAAGATATTGCATGATGACTTTAGAACATTTTCGAAATTTTCACTCGTATTTTAAATTACTCGGCGATATGGTGACATGCTAATTTTGAAAATTTTGACTTACACTATTAAGAAGAAAATAACAATAATTAATTTCAAGCAGGTCATCTATCCGGGGAAATCAAATTTTGTCCACCATCCAGTAGTAATGTACATTACATTCGACGTTACATTTAGATCCCTTTGGCGATTCTCTCATTTTTTCACAATTCACTAATGATAAAAGTAACTATTTGTTTCTAAAATTATGATAAATGTTTCTTTAAGAAGTGGAGTTATCAGCGTTTTCATGGAGAACATGTGCTATTTTCAGTGCATCTAGCTTCAGAAATACTTCCCTTTTTCTATAATTCTCCTTTTGTTTCTTGTGTCCAGGGGAACTACTGAAATAAACTTGCTACTACTACTGAAAAAAGCTTTCCGTCTTAGAGGCACAATTGTATGATATTATTTCTACTGGGATAAAGAAATGTTTCCGTTTAAGGCTGTATTCTGTTATAGAGAGGTTCTATTTACAAAGGTTTTATTGTATAGTTGGATCTATGGTTGCAGTAACAGGAATGCTCTTTACTGTCGACGGAAATGTGGCTGTCGTCTTTCAGCACTAGATCTGTTACTAATATTTTCAAATATATAATTTAGTTTTAAACACCATCATTATTTCCGCCACCATCACTGTTTGTGTTTGTTTAAATTTTATTTTTTTAAATATATAGCATGCGTAACTACCAGAAAATAGTTATGCAACAATAATTGAATGTGTGTCTGCGAAGAAGGATCAATGTTACAAATATTCCGGTCTTAAGCGCTACTGCGCTATAGTGCCTTCAGAAATTTGTCAGATTATTAGCATTTGTGTTTTTATTTATTTATTTAACTATTTATTTATTTTGTACAATAAATTCATAACTATTGTATCCTCTGCCAGCCCTTAATTTTCGTATTTATTCTGTAACATTGCTCAAACAAGCGGTAAACATAAATAAGCGGTTTTCAACAGCGCAGCTGCCTGAAAGATACTAGCAAAGATAGTGTATGGTCTGGTGTGTCTGCAGTTTCATCATATAGTCATCGTACTGCTTATCACTTCACTAAATGCCCATTTACATTATGGTGTTATAATTGTTGGCATTGAATGCGTTAAATCATAAGAGCCAACCAATCAGCGGCGACGTAAACAACTAATCAACGCGCTGATTGGTTAGGACACCTCTGCTTCACAGATTTCGTAGACCTGGGGAGACGGTTACGCCTAGAGTTGCTAAAATTCGGTTTATTTCCAGGTTTATTCCCAAGAGACCAGGTTTATTCCAAGGTTTATTCCCAAAAGACCCAGTTTATTCCCAAAAAACCCGGTTTATTCCCAGGTTTAAACCGGGTTTTTTCTAGCCTTTGCAACTCTAGTTAAGCCTTAAAGTTAACGCATCATTAGGATCCGTGTGGATCACATTCTGCAGAGGTGATGCTTTTTTCGGTGTCTTTGAAGCGGGGACACTTATGTTGCTCTGTAACATAGGATGGTCCCTACATAAAGGTCAATTTCTTTTGTTCATTTTGTGCGCTTTGCTTCTAAATATTTGAAGATCAATAAACAAGGTAAGAATTGAACACAGAGCCTTTGAAAAAAAATCTCAGAGATATAATTTATAAGTTCTCATCGCAGAATGTGATTTGAAGGGTTCTGAAGGCTCGAACAGTGCGTAGATTTACTCGCAGGTTCAATTTTGTGGTTTTTCAGACTCTTTGATGTTTTCAGACTTTTTCAGGATGTCTAAAGTTCAGAGGTCAAAGTGGGAGCAGTTGCAGCCGTTTACACCACCCTTTACTTTTGTTGAATATTCCCTTTATTTTATCCTTGAGCACAAAATGATTCGAGAAGAATGGAAAGATTAGTATATCAGACTGACTTGCTCAGGATAGCACTAAAAGCAGCCTTTGTCCATCCCCTATAATAAACCAGCCAATGTGCTACTCTAAAAATAGCGCCGACACCAGGAGGGAAATACCTAGAGAAGGAATGCCGTCTGGCTTCCAAATGTATTTTTCTGATATTTCATGTCATAGGAGACATTTGGAAGAACAATTTCAGTTAAAACAGTTAGGAAGGTACACTCCCGATTTAAATATTACACAAAAGTCAGTGAGGGGAAAGCATTGTATATATAAGCGAAAAATTAATAGGAAATTTTATGATAATACAGTAATATGCGCTAAGACGAAATCACTAGGAACCAGAGAATAATTCAGATTTTGACGACTATTTCAAACAGATCTGTCACTAATATTTTCAAACATATAATTTAGTTTTAAATACCATTATTTTTTCCATCACCATATGCCACTGTTTGTGCCTGTTTTAAGTTTAAATTTATAAACTATATAGCATACATAACTAACAAAAAAAGTACTGTAACAATAATTGAATATATGCTTGGAAGTATTGCCTATGTTTAGAGTTGCAAAAATTCGGTTTATTTCCAGGTTTATTCCCAAGAGACCCGGTTTATTCCCAGGTTTATTCCCAAAAGACCCAGTTTATTCCCAAAAAACCCGGTTTATTCCCAAAAAACCCGGTTTATTCCCAGGTTTAAACCGGGTTTTTTCTAGCCTTTGCAACTCTACCTATGTTACAATTTTAAAATTTTAGAGAAATGAGGATAAAACGATTAATGTAATTGATTAGCGATGTTCTGAGCACCTAGTGCAACATAGATCTTTCTTCCAATCTTAATTACCCTACACTTTTGTTTCCACGCTGAGCATTGACGAGTAATGATAAACTACTTAGGTGGATAAGGAAAGTAATAATGTTATTTTTAGTTTCCTGTTTTATTTTCTTTATTTAAAGTAAACAAACCTGTATAATATTAAATTACAATTTTTAACACTGGGTGGTCATCAATCATTCCACCTAATCCCTTTTCCAACAAAAAAACCAAATTTCTAAAATTTTTAACATAGGCTCTTCTTTCAGACATGCATTCAATTAGTATAGGAAACACATGATGTCTCATTTTAATAACCATACGTTTCCTTCTCTTGCACTGTTTCCTAAATTATTTAAAATGTAACTTTTTTGCATCTTTTTAATTTATTAGAATAATTATTTCTATAGTTTGTGGCAGATATAAAAACTTTTAACTTTTTTTCCTGTATATTCTTAATATTTATTATCGTGAAACACATTGCAACGCCCAGTAAAATAAAGTAAATAACACTATAGAAAGTAATACAGAAACAAGAAATACTATGTAAAATTCATGATACGCCATCATTTTAATAACCGCACATTTCATCATCTTGCATTATTTACTAAATTATAGACTGTATAATGTTTTGCATCTTTTTGAGTTATTAGAATAATTGTTTTTACGGACATACTCTCGTATTCGAACTCAAAAGTGTTCGTGATCGAAAAAGGATGTATGAATAATTCATTTTAAGCTGTCGTAGTGGAGACTATCTGCATATTACATTCTGAGAAATGCTTTTAGTGGTATAGAAAAATAACAATATAAGTGCTTTTGAATTGATTGATGTGCGTATTGATTTATTCAAAACAGAGAAATTTCAACTGGTTAACTTTTCAGAGACTCAATGCATTTGAAAATTTTCTGTTTACAATACATGACAATAATAATAGTCATGACTTCAAGAAGAAGTTTTCGGAATATTTATTGTTTTTTTTTTTCAGTCACATTAAATCCATTCGGAATAAATTCATTTCAATTAAAGTAATGTTTGAAGGAAGAAAGATCAAACAATTATTTTACGAGCAAGAATAATTTACAAATCGAAAAACTTAGCGTGATATATATTTCAATCAATACGATTTTAAATATGATTACTAAGTTGGAGTAAAAATAAATAATTAAAGTTAATTAAGTAAAGTGTGGTGCAGCTGCATCCCGCGTGGAACCACTACTTTTATTCAAACTAAAATAATGTTTGAAATAACAAAGTTCAAACAATTATTTGAAACGTTACAAAACAAAAAAAAATTAGCATGATATCTATTTCAATCAATACGATTTTAAATATGATAAGTTGGAGGCAAAACAATAAATAAAAATTAATTAGTAAAGTGTGGAGCAACTGCGTCCCGCGTGGAAACACTATTTTCTTACAGACGTTTTCGCCTTATTATCTCAGAAACTTCGCGAATAAATAAAGCAAAAATTTCTGTGAGAAAAAAAAAGTGGTTTACACGGACCGCAGTTGAACATCACTGAATTAGTCAGTCCTAGTTCAATATTATGTAATTTGCGTTTTAACTACACTGTAAAAAAAATTCAGTAAAATTAAGGGCAGAGACCGGCAGCAGAGATTCCAGTCATACCCAGTAAAAAAAACAATTCATGCCCATCATTTTGTGCAGCCCGTAATTTTACGGGGCAAAGTAATACAGCATTATAATGCACAGGATATAATGCACTTTAAAACACAATAACACTTTACTTAATGCTCTGTAGCACGTAGCACGCTTGATAATAATTACAGAATAGCTTTTTTGGCTGGTTAAAATTTTCGAAACACGAGTAAAATGAAGGGTTACACCCTAGCGGAGAACAATGTATGGGGTCATACCGTATTTTTGCTAACATATGGGCTAGAACTGTAAGAATATGCGGATTGCTCTTAATTTTCTAAGTATCTAAGGGATAAAGACCGTTTTTCATCAAATAAGGCTGTTTGTTGCCCGTGAAAATTGAAGGGCAAACGCTCATAAATTTACAGTTTTTCCTGAGAGTGTACATGTATTGTTTGTTCTGGTTCATATTTATCCGTCACTAAATATGTCATATACAGGTTAGTGCATACACATATAACAGTTTACATTAGATGAGAAATAAGGAAATTAAATTTATTTTCTTAAACAAATTACTCACATTCATATTTTAAACTTGTAACTAATAAAACATCTCTAATAAAAAGAAAAAAAAAGCTTCAACCACATTTATTCGATAGAAATGTTACAATTCAAAAACATGATAGTAACTTATAAAGAAAATATAGCAAAAAAATCCTTGAAATTTAATTTATATTTTAATGAATCATAAAACTACACACTAAAAAGATATTTATTGTGGAGCATAATATGCGATGGATATATTATTTTGGTTTATGTTAAACTACAATTTGTTTTTAAAGTAGGGGGTCTTCATTATTATTTTTTTGCTTGAAAATTGTTTACCACCACAAATTCCAAAAGGTAATCGTTGCTTTATTCAATTGCAAAGGTTCTGTCATTAAATAAGAGTACTTTTTCCGATACTATAAAAAGATAGCTTGGTGGCCCGTTAGTCACGTGTAAAGACCCCCTAATTTAATGCTATCTCAATGAGGATTATATTTACGTGATTATTCAATAAAGCAAATTGAGTTAGTCGCAGAAATTAAAGTAGTTTTCTTTTAAAATAAATGTATGAGAAGAGAAACTTTCAACCATAAGAAATTGCTCTATCTGTTTCAGAGATTTCTATTTGTTTAAGCAAGCTTAAAGGATACAATGTAACAATAAGCATTGAAATGAGTCACATACATCATATGCAATTACTCAAAAGTTTATATTTGAATGCTTTTTTCTTTCATAGACGTGTGTAAATTATTTTAACGTATTTATATTGTTATATTTCAGCATATATTTAGTGATGATCCCAGCGCGTGCGCAAGGATGCCTTAGGTAGTACTATTTTCGAATAGTAATTTTCTCTTTATTAAACCGCACAAACGCAATCTGGGAGTGATGACTGTGGGCTCCATTACAAGGACGATAATTTGAATCACTTTCCCTTCAAAAGTCCTAACTGAAGGCCTGCCTCCTATAACAATATTGCCAAAACTGGCCTGTGCTTATAAAAAACCACCACTTATTAAATCAAAGAATTTCAGCGGTTAAATAAGTTAAAGAATATTATTCATAAATAATGGTACTTGTGCCTCTATGGTTATGCTTTGGTCGCGACACAGCGTATATTTTATATGTTAACTTGTTTGTATTGAATTTAACTTATTCATGGAGAAATACATTACTCTGTTTCTGAAAAAAATGTCATCAATAACATCAACAACAATAAAATAGAAAAGCAGTCAGCAGAATCTTTTTACTTTCAATGGTCACGCATGCTAATCTATTCGAAAAAAAGTTAAAGTACGTTTATTCCATATAAATTTTTAATTTCAACTGTTATAACATCATAAGAATTTAAAAAAAGAATATAACAAATGAAATTATATAAATTATATTTATATATAAATAAACCATAAAACCATACACTAAAAAGAAATTTAGTGTGCAGCATAACATGCTATTAATATATTTTCCTTATATATGCTAAGGGACCCACAGTACCACTTTTTCCAAATTTAACGTACTTATGGAGAAATACATTACTCCGTTTCTCAAAAAATAATCATCAATAACATCAACAACCGTAAAATAGAGAGCAGTCAGCAGAATTTTTCTACTTTCAGTGGTCACTCATGCCTATCTGTTCGGAAAAAGAAGCTGAATATTTATGTGCACAAAACGATTTAGTAAACTTTAAGCAGCACTTAAGTTACTAAGAATGTTCCAAATTTTTTTAATGACCCATATCTGAGTTTATTTCTATGGTACAAAGTAAAAACTGTAAAGAAAGTACCTGAATTATTAACGGTTAAAAAATAACTATATGCACAACTGCCTTCTTTGGGAATAAAATAAACATTGACCGTTACAGGGTTTGTACTTATGCTCACTTCTGATCACCACTATTTCTAAAAGTGGTGAAAAAAACGGTGAAAAAGTGGTGAAAAGTGGTGAAAAAAGGTGATGAAAAAGTGGTGAAAATGTGAAAAAAACTTCACTTTTTTTTTCAAAAATACTGCAGTTAAAAAGGGTAAAGATTACTTACTAGAAACAGTAGTTTTCCAAAGTATGCACACGTACTAACCCTGTATTATTATTGTTAATTTTTTAAATAAATGCATACAAAATTTCTAAAACAATATTTATTGCCAGAAAAATTAAACATCTTGAACATATAAACTAATAAACTTCAGAGCAATTTTCGCGAATATAACATTTATTTGAAATAACACCAAATATTCTACTTTGGAATAATGTAATTTTTTTCAAGTCCAAATACGATGAAATGTGATCAAATTATGATTATGATTGTAACTGATTATTTCCACATGCATGGAAAAATAAAATGGGAAAAACATTAATACAAAATACCGCAATATAGGTACATTCTTTCATTTTTTTCTTTGTCGATTGAAAGAAAAAAACAAAAAAACAAAACGTTAAATACCCATTTTAGATTTTAAATGTATTCTAAAAATGTTCCCAACACAACCGATAAGGTATAATTATACTATAAAAACTACAGTTAGTCTGGGAGATTTATTAATTAGATCCGGTAAGAATGTATATTTTAACAGTTATGCTTAAATGTGAGCAGGGTTGAAGAATTGTCACGTAATAAATGGCACAAAACATTAACAACACTATCTCTAAACAATAATCCTCATGGTGGATTCCTTTTCCAAATGTATTAAAATTTTTTGGTGCCTCTTTTTTTTTTTTTTTTTTTTTTTGAACAAACTTTCAACTCTATATATGAGTAACGAATTAGTTAAAATAGATTTTGCTAAGTTATACAACGTTTTCAAAGAGCTAATGTGAGTAACAGGACATATTCTCAAAAGAAATTTCTGTCTTAAAAAGTTCTGAAAACAAAAAATATATTTAAAATACTAATTTTTAAAAAGTGTTATTTATTTGAAATCAACAGATTTAACAACATTATATTTAGGGTTTTTTTATGTTGTTGTTATTCGATTTTTATGTACTAGGTTTTTTCCAAATATTCGGAAAGAAGAAGCGTTATATAATGAATTATTCGATTTGTTAACAAATTGAATGATTCGATTGTGTTTGAATGAATTATTCGGTTTGTGCTTGTTTCCAAAAAATTTGAATTTTTCTACACTGTCCATTCAGGCTCTTATCTTGAAAATAGTAACATATAATTACATTAGAGAAGTGTATGCGGAGCCTGCATAAAATTAAGTCGAGAATGTTAATTTAAAAATATTCATTTCATGTTGTCAAGCAGACACTGATATTTTCTAATTTTGACATGAAATATTAAAATAACTTCATTGTCAGAGAAAGTTTGTCTTCGAGCATTTCAAAAAGTTCCCTAGTCGAAACCTGACACGTTCTAAATGACGTAAGTAATCACGGGTTTCAATTTAAGATTTTAACGCTAAGTATATGGCGCTTGTGGTCTGTAATTATGCATCAGGGAAGATTTGCGTCACAGTTTTTTACAAGAACCAGTCCGGCCATGGCAGCTATCACTGTTCTGAATGTAATGGTCATCTGCCAAACCGTTTATGAGAAGTGCCATCACAAAGATATCATTAGAGTGGACGCATAGGAACTTCACTCCCTCAACTCAATAACGGATTTTTAAATAAAAAAATGCATTAAGACTGTAACATATTATTTATGTATTTATTTTTGTTTTTAAAGAAAATTGCCGCAGTAACATTATTTCTATGTTTTTTTTTATTATTATTATTCCTACAGACATTATTCATTGGCATTTTTCCCCTACATTTTTTCGAATTCTTCGAAAGAAGAAGGGTTGTAGAATATGTTATTAAATCTGTTAGTTTCCATTTTTTTTTCTTCACTCATCCCCACACCCAAGATCTTATATTTCAAATATTAAAATGTTATGAATTTTTAAATTAAAAAAGACATTAAGAATGTCATTAATTATCATCTTTATTTTTTACTTTTTTCAAGAAAAGTCATCCTCGTTACATAAGTTCTATTTTGTTCATTTTTATCGACATTATTTACATGCTATATGCATTGCCTTTTTAGCAATTTGTCGGAACAAAGATGCGTTGTACAACAATTTATTCAATTTGTTAATTTCCAATGTTTTAATTTTTTCTACTTTCACCACCCTCACCAAACATCTTATATATCTTTGAAATAGTAAAATGTTATGAATTTTCAAATAAAAAAAATAAAAAACATTAAGATTGCTATTACTTATTCTCTTTATTATTTTCATCTTTTTTCAAAATAAAACTATTCTTAGCTACAATATTTCTACTTTATTTCTTTAAATTTTTATCAACCTTATTCTCAAGCAATTTTTTATGCACTAGGTTTTTTTCAATTTGTCGGAAAGAAGAAGTAATTTACAATAAATTATTAAATTTGTTAATTTCCAATGTATTGAATATTTGTACCCCCTTCCCCTTCACCTCACAAGAGATCTTATCTTTGAAATATTAAAACGTAAATAACCAACTCAATTTTTTTTTAACAATATATTTAGACTGTTACAACTTACATTTTATATTTATTTATTACTTACCCATCATACGTAGTATAGGGTAAGTCTTGTAATCGTTTTGAAAATCGTAAAAAAAAAATTTGACGGATTTAAACGTTTCAGACACGGGAGATTCAGAAAAACATATTTTTAGAAAAAAAAATTGCCGTCCGTCTGTGGGTCTGTATGTCTGTGTGTCTGTGTGTCTGAAACACTCTATCTACCGAAAAAAATGAGATAGAGACTTGAAATTTGGTATGTACTTAGTATGTAATAATGGGAAGAAGCTTATTGAATTTCAGTAACCTCGATTATCCAGAACTATTTTTTTCGGACTCTCGAAATATTCATTCTGATAAAAGGTATATAAAAAATTTCAAATTTTCATAATTTTAAGGAGTGAATATAAAAGACAATAAAAAAACATAAATTTTGCATAAAGCATGAAGTCGATCGGATATTTAGTTGCCGAGATATTTGTAATCCTATTTTCCACATTCTTCTATTTTTCATGACCCTGTATTTCATCCAAATTTCAATTCAGAGATATATTTTAATTGGAAATGAGACGCTTAATCAGATGCAATAAACCGCAAGTTAATAGGATTATTGTTTTTTGAGTTATAAGGATGTTTCTTTTAAGCAATTCAGTTATGGAGCCTTTAAAGTTTATGACGTCATCAAGCCACGATTTTATTCGAATTGCAATGCATTTTATAAGTAGTTTACACATTTTTTATTTTAATATTTTACATTATGCATATCGATGATGGGTAAGTATTATGGTGTCCCCCAACGACTAGATTTTATCTTGAAACAAAATAGTCTCGGTAACATTATTTCTGTGTTTTTTTTTTTGTTGTTGTTTTTTCACATTATTCACGTAAAGATTTTTTATGCACTAGAATTTCTTTCCAATTTGTCGGAAAGAAGAACCGTTATAAAATAAATCATTCAATTTATTAGTTTCCAATATTTTGAAATTTTCAACATCCCCATCGGAAGATCTTATCTTCGATATGTAAAAATTCAATAAATTATAATTTTTTTCATTTAAAAGACGACATTAAGACTGTTACTATGGGGTTCGAGCGGTTCTTACTTTTGAACACAATTATTTCCGAATGAAAATAATCACCTTGTTTAATCGCGGAAATTACGGAGAGATTGAGCAAATTCTGTAATTATATAAGGTGTACAACAATACTATTTGAAAATAGTGAGTGGAGAAAAATTAAGGACCTACGTACTCTGTACTACTAACATATATATATATATATATATATATATTTTTTTTTTTTTTTTTTTTTTTTTTTTTTTTTTTTAATGGAAGCAGTCTCAGTGACTTTAAAAAAAAATTTTGTCGATATTATTCACAAGCAATTTTTAAGCACTATATTTTTTCCAATTTGTAGGAAAGAAGAAGCAACGAAATTTCCAATTTGTTAGTTTCCGTAATTTTGAAATTTTCTACAAGATTCACTCTTCAAGCTTGAAATGAGAACCAATCTTTGAACAATTAAAATGTAATTAAATAATTACATTACCCATTTAAAATTATTATTAAGACTGTTACTAATTATATTTATTATATATTATATTTTTCTTTGCAATAGAGTATCATGTTTGTTACTTTCCAATGTTTTGTAGTTTTCTACACTCACCCCCTTCCTCCCAGAATATCATGTTTGAAATATCAAAATGCAATTAAATAATTAAAATTTCCATTTAAAAAATACATTAAGACTGTTACTATTTATATTTTTTAGTTAATTGTTTTTTTTTTCAGTTTTTTTTCCTTGTCTCGGTCTGTTTTTTTTTTTTTATTCTTATCGACATTATTCACAAGTGATTTTTTATGCACTAGGTTTCTTCCAATTTGTCGGAAAGAAGAAGCGTTGTACAATAAATTATTCAATTTGTTAGTTTCCAATATTTTCAAATTTTCTACAAGATTCACTCTCCAGGATTGAAATGAGAACCAAACGAGCCTGAAATGAGGAAAATGAAATCGGAAAGAAGCGGGCAAGCAAAGCGCTGGCAACTCATTATGCTAGCTCAACTTGGCAGAGCTTCAAAAATGCCTCATCGAGGCAAGGCTTCTGGTTCTGGGACACTACAAATCGGATTCATGGTAGCGCATTGGATAGCTTTGTTTCTTAGAGGGGGAAGAATGATACAAACTTTTTCCCTCCAGGCACACACAAAAAATGGGAATGCATGATGATGCCATTTATCGCCGAAAACGAATGAATCCAGTTTTGAGAAGGAAGAATTCCCATAGTGATGATTTTGCAGCTCTTGGATAAAAGCCAGTGTACTAGACAGAAACGAAATAAGAATACTTGAAGCCTCAGTAGAATGTTCCGAAACAGAAATTGACTTTTGTTTTATATTTGTGTTCTTTAAAAGCCTGATCTATAGAATAAACTAGGATAGATGCAATATCCTTAAACTCAGAAGAAATGTCACTTCGAAGTGATTAAGCGCGTATACCAAGTTGAGAGGCAATTAGAACTTGATGACATGTCAGTAGTAAGTCAGCTAATTCAATATTTAAGAAAGATGTTATGAGAAAAATTAAAAAAAATACAGTTTTAAAATTAAAAGTGTCTGTTAATTTGTGTTCTTTAAAAGCCTGATCTATTGAATAAACTAGGATAGACGCAATATAAACTCAGACGAAATTCCTTTTGAAGAGATTAAACGCGTATACCAAGTTGAGAGGTAATTAAAACTTGATGACATCTCAATAGGAACTCTGCTAATTCAATATTTAAGAAAGCTGTTATTCGGAAAATTTTAAAAAAGGCAGTTTTAAAATTAAAAGGATGTGTTAATTTGTGTTCTTTAAAATTCTGATCTGTAGAATAAACCAGGGTTGATGCAATATCCTTAAACTCAGAGGAAATGCCACTTGGAAATGATTAAACGCATATATCAAGTTTAGCCAAGGCAATTCGAATTTGATGGTATGTCAGTTGTAAACCTGCAAATTCAATATTTAAGAAAGCTGTTATTAGAAATTTTTTAAAAATACAGTTTTAAAATTAAAAGTGTCTAATTTGTGTTGTTTAAAATCCAGATCTAAAAAATAACTAGGATAGATGTAATATCCTTAAACTTCATTAGAAATGTCACTTTGAAGTGATTAAATGCCTATACCAAGATGGGAGATAATTATAACTTGATAGCATGTCAGTAATAAAACTGATAATTCAATATTTAAGAAATCTGTTATGAGAAAAAATTTAAAAATACAGTTTTAAAATTAAAATTGTCTATTAAGTTGTGTTCTTTAAAAGTGTGATCTATAGAATAAAGTAGGATAGGTGCAGTATCCTGAAACTCTGAAAAAATGTCACTTCGAAGGGATTAAAAAGCGTATACGAAGCTGGGGGACAATTAGAACTCCATGAAATGTCAGTAGCAATGCTATTAATTTAATATTTAAGAAAGCCGTTATGAGTAAAATAAAAAAATATATACAGGGTGATTCATAAAAGATGGGCAGAACTTTAAGGGGTTATAGTACACTTAAAGACAAATAATATTAAATAGGAGACTAAGGGTCCCAGACGTATTCCCAAGGAGATAGGGGGCATTAAAGTTTAGGGTCCGAAATTTCAAATGATTATAAAACATGGAAAAATTGGTCGATTCGTTTGCGGTTTTTGCAAAAAATTTTCTTTATGCCAGTATTTTCTTGAAATAAAATTTTAAAGTTCAATTTCAAAAAATGCCGATAGGGGGCGCTTTAGACTTTGGAGTAACAAACAACTATTTTTTAACGTTATTTTTTGTATTTCTTTAAATGATTTCGAAAGCTTAGACTTAAACTTAAATTTTGATCTAAAAATCTGAGTCCTAACGAGTAGTTAAGTAGCGTAAACTGAAATTTGAAATTTGAAACCCTTCTCCCCCCAGAACAAAAATCAGTTATTCCCGATCTTTGTGTCGTAGATTAGGCTCTAACTACTGCCGCGTTTTGCTAAAATTATTCTTTATGTCAGTATTTTCTTGAAAATAAATTTTAAAGAAAATTTTCAAAAAATTCCGATAGAGGGCGCTTTAGACTTTGGAGTAACGAACAACTATTTTATACCGTTATTTTTTGTGTCTCATTAAATGCTTTCTAAAGCTTAGACTTAAACTTAAATTTTCAGCTCAAAATCTGAATCGCTGAGCGTGGTTCAGTAGCGAGGGGAGGGGGTTCAAATTTCAACTTCTGAACATAGTTCAGTTTGCACTACTTAACCATGCCCAACGATTCTGTGCTGTGATACGAGGCAAAAATACAACTTTCGTCAAGGACTGCATAGTCGGAATTCACTCATAAAGGCACTGCACAGTTGGAAACGTCGCTCATGCAAACGTTAAAGCTCCATTCCTGACGCTACTCACCGGGTGAAGAAGGAAACAGAAAGTATGCAAATGTCAAATGGGGAAGAAGAAGAACACGTATGCAAAATTTCGACACGATTCAGGCATAAAAACCACTGAACGGTGAGTCAAGTGTAAGTCGCTGTAGTAATGAATCGGAAGATGGTGCCCTTCACGAATAAGGAAAAGGCTGAGATGCATTTAATTTACGGAGCGGCAGATGGAAATGGTGCAGAGGCACAACGAATGTACGGAGAGCGATTTCCTAACAGGCGGTTGCCTAACCGCAAAACTTTCGAGCGCTTGCACAGACAGTTGTGTGAGACGGGATCATTTCTCGCTTCCCGGTCGAATGCAGGTCGTGCAAAAAAGGACGAATCAGTAGTTGTTGCAGAAGCCATTCTGGATGTAGTAGCGGCGCAGCCAAGTACAAGTACACGAACAGTGGCTAGCCAGGTGGATACCTCACAGTCCATGACTTGGAGGGTACTGAAGGATGAACATTTGCTCCCGTTTCATGTGCAACGAGTCCAGAAACTGTCTCCAGGGGATTATCCAAATCGTATTGAATTCGCCCGCTGGTTTCTGCAGCAGAACGCGCTAAATCCACATTTTGGACGAACTGTGCTTTTCACCGATGAATGTACCTTCACACGTGAAGGTACATTTAACACACACAATGCACATGTATGGGCGGATGTCAATCCACATGCTACGTATCCACATGCTCATCAGAGACGCTTTTCCATCAATGTTTGGGCAGGAATCCTCGGAGACCACCTAATCGGACCGTACCTTCTTCCTGAACGCCTCAACGGTAAAACATACCTCACATTTCTGCAACATGTGCTGCCAGACCTGTTAAACGTTGTTCCTCCACGCATCCGGCGGGTCATGTGGTTCCAGCACGATGGAGCGCCAGCCCATTACGTACGAGACGTCCGCAACTATCTGGACATCACATTTCCGAACAGATGGATTGGTCGAGGTGGTCCTGTTGCTTGGCCTGCTCGCTCGCCAGATCTTTCACCCCTCGATTTCTTTTTTTGGGGACGATTGAAGGCTCTTATGTATGAGACACCCATTGAATCCCCCGAGGAACTGGTCGCCAGACTTTCCGCCGCTGTAGGGGAAGTGCTCGAAAAGCCTGATGTTTTCGCGAATGTTCGCCGTTCCATTCGTCGCCGTTGTTCTGCGTGCATAACCTCTGGTGGTCACAATTTTGAACATTTATTGTGATTACATGTTAATAAATATGCTTTGGTAACATAATCCTAATTTGTGTCTTTTTACCTCGTATCACAGCACACAATGTGTGGACATGGTAAACTGAACTGTGCTCAGGAGTAGAAATTTCAAACCCCTCTCCCCAGAAACTTAACCACGTCTAACGATTCAGATTTTGGGCTGAAAATTTAAGTCTAAGCTTTAGAAAGCATTTAATGAGACACAAAAAATAACGGTATAAAATAGTTGTTCGTTACTCCAAAGTCTAAAGCGCCCTCTATCGGAATTTTTTGAAAATTTTCTTTAAAATATATTTTCAAGAAAATACTGACATAAAGAATAATTTTAGCAAAACGCGGCAGTAGTTAGAGCCTAATCTACGACACAAAGATCGGGAATAACTGATTTTTGTTCTGGGGGGAGAAGGGTTTCAAATTTCAGTTTACGCTACTTAACTACTCGTTAGGACTCAGATTTTTAGATCAAAATTTAAGTTTAAGTCTAAGCTTTCGAAATCATTTAAAGAAATACAAAAAATAACGTTAAAAAATAGTTGTTTGTTCCTCCAAAGTCTAAAGCGCCCCCTATCGGCATTTTTTGAAATTGAACTTTAAAATTTTATTTCAAGAAAATACTGGCATAAAGAAAATTTTTTGCAATAACCGCAAACGAATCGACCAATTTTTCCATGTTTTATAATCATTTGAAATTTCGGACCCTAAACTTTAATGCCCCCTATCTCCTTGGGAATACGTCTAGGACCCTTAGTCTCCTATTTAATATTATTTGTCTTTAAGTGTACTATAACCCCTTAAAGTTCTGCCCATCTTTTATGAATCACCCTGTATAGTGATTTAAAATTAAAAGTGTGCGTGAATTTGTGTTCTTTAAAAACCTGATCTATGGAACAAATTCAGAAGAAATTTAACTTCAAATTGTTTAAACGCGTACGTCAAGCTGAGAAGCAATTAAAACTTGATGTGTTGTCAGTAGTAACTCTACTAATTTAATATTTAAAAAAAACAAATATGCGGAAAATTAAAAAAATACTGTTTTAAAATTAAGGATAATTCACCGTTATGTCTTTAAGATTTTTTCTTAAATGTAAAGTATATTCATAAAAATTACGATCATACATGATGTTTTTTATTTTCAAACTCAGAACAAATGTCATTTCAAAATTATTAAATACATGTAACACGATGCGAAGAAATTAAAACTTATTGACATATAACTAATAAAGCTTCTATTGAAATATTTAAAAAAGTCGTTTTGAGGCAAATTGGAAATTGCGATTTAGAAGTAAAAGAGTGTGAGAATTACACTATGAAAATGAATTACTTCAAAAAAGTGAAATATGTTCACCAAAAATTATTAAATCTAGATAAATGTAATTCGAAACTAACGTATGGATACAAACTGAAAAAGAAATTATGAGACTCTCTTTCATTTCTGCATGTAGTTTACTATTTATATAGTTTAGTAGTTTATTATTTAAGATGTGGCAGAAATGGGGCAGTTGGAGGAGTGGGACCACAATCAATTTGCTTAAACTAAATACTATTATTTGTTTTCTGTTTCTACGCCAGATGGATTGTAGTAATATATACGCTAAAAATAATAAAGTCGCTAAATTAAAAACAATTGTAGTTGAAATATCTTATTTACACTGATCAAAAGTAAATATTATTCTATTTTTAAATTCATTTTGACACTTATAAAATTGGTAAAACAAAAGTAATGAATTGTTATAATAATTTAAAATAATCTGTGTTTACAAATAACAAGCTTAAAAACAGTATAGTTAATATCGTAAGCTCATATGCTACGGATGCGACAGCAAAGAGACAAATTTAACGATTTTTAAATTGTCTGGAAATGACACTATTCAATTATTTAGACCTATCTTATATTTTTTTTTTAATCTAAAAGTAACATAAATCATTAATATAGCACAATTGTATCTAAAACTGAAATTAAAATATAGAACAGCATTGTTCAAAATTTTCTATCTCGCGGCACATTCGAATCCATGACTAAAATTCAACGGCATACTAAACTTTTGATGGTTGGAAATTTATGAAAGAAATAGGTGTATTTTTAATTTATTAAATAACACGATTAAAATGTTCAATCATAAATAACAAGTAACATATTTTTTTTTTTTGTAAAAAAAAAATATTTTTTTAATATTTTCTTTACAAGATAGAGTTTTTGGATAGGAAAACTACCTAGTTAAAAATCTCTCTTGTTTTAAGAGATATTATACTGTATTTTTAACAGAATATCTCTACAATTTGTAAATTACAGATTCTCTCTGTTATCTGACATCGATATCGTTTTTGCACTTCGGGGGAAACTTTGAAAGTTATGTGATTCTAAGGCATAAAGTCATATGCCTGACATCAAATTCGTAAATACCAGAAATATCGTAAAACACAAATAAAGCGATCTCCTAAAAACGACTTTATTTTAATTATTCTGGTAATAACACAAATTCTGTTAAAGGATGGGAAACTGATTTCGTATAAAGAACAATGTTCAAACGAAAGAAGTTATGTTTAATACAGAGGAACTCTGTTCCTTTATGTGGTCAGGTTTGCCAGTGGGCTACTTTTTTAAAATTCAGATTACTTCATTGGCACTTTTTTTAAATGGTATAATTCGCCTTGTTTTCGCCTTATTTAATCTGTCATTAAAAATGCCGAATTTTATTTTCTCAAAAACTGGTTGCAATCAAAAAACTGCTTTTTAAAAACTATTCCACTGGCAACATCCTGGTTTTATATGATGGCAAAATTTTCTTTCACGAAAAGAAACTGGCTTTCAGTTTGACAGGGTTGCCCCGTCTGTATCTATAACATGGAGAAATTCTGTTTCCTACATAATAAATCTGTACTAAATTAATGGGATTCGTCTGTATAAATTACAGGAGAAAACAGGTAGCACTGCTGACAGGATTTTCCTGTAAAATCTACAGGCACTTTTTAAAGCGTCGTAAATCTTCTTCCAAGGATCTAGACGAAATTTATTTTCGTTTTTAACATTATTCGATGTAGAAAAGTTTATTTCTAGTGAATATAACATTGCGAGAGGAGCGAATGATTTTTCTTGTAATAATAGTAAATTTTAAAGTGAAGTAAAAACAATAGATTATAATACATTTTTAAATTCTTTTCATCGCAGCTCTCTGATGTTTCTTATTAAGAATATTCAAACACTGAAACTCATTTAGAAGGAAATGCAACTTTATGACATCACATTTCATTAGATGTTAAACCGTAGAACTTAGAATACTTCAGTTTAAACTACTTTTATTAGAAGATAAGTAGTCAAGTTTAGTAAGTACAGTTAGAAGAAACTTGATATAACTTTACCTAACATTTATCCGAGGACCGCTTACGGCACACCACAGCGTATCGCGATGACCTAGTGTATCAACTTAGAGTGTTGCAGTTTAAAGTAATTTTGTTAGTTATTAGAAACTTGATCTAACTTTACCCAACATTTTAGTGCCATACCTGAAGTCCGCTCATTGCACACCAGTGCATCGTGGCACACCGGTTGAGAATCGGTGATATAGGATAAAAAATATTTTTATAAACGCTGTCCTATTCCTTCCACCTCCCAGCTACAATAAAATTGATACAGCGTATTTTCATTTTCTTAATAAATTACAATTATTTATTATGTCAAAGTATGGTTTAAGAGTTATTTATTCATAAACTAGTATAATAAAATAGATCGGATCTTGGACATTTGTAAAAGAAGAATCGTGAATTTCAACAAAAAAAAATACTGCAGTTCCTCATGTGTAATTGATACAAAAATTCTCATTCCAGGAATGAAAAACATATCTTTCACTCAGATAAAAATAATTGCAATGTTATAATCAGCATAGCTACCAACCTCTCGTTTTTATTGCAAGTCAAATGAACATATTTATAAAAAAATTGTTTAATAAATAAAACCAATGAATACCACATAGAAACAAACTACATTCTGATGTATATTAAATAATAAAATATAATAAATAAGTTTTCTAGTTTGTAATACGTCTATTATACTTGGAAAAAAACAAGGAGGTTGGCAGCTATAAATCAGTAATATTTAACATTTACATAGTTTATAATTTCATTTAAATTAAGAAAATGTGATACACTTCAATTTATTTCACCAAAAGATATTTATTTATGTTAATTATGAAATGAATTGGCCAATTTCTGATGATTGGGATAATTGAAAATTTTTTACAGTATGTTTGAAGGCAAAATTAAAATAAAACTCCATATTAGATAACAAAGTGATATATTTTTATTTTATTGTCAATAGCATACTTGAAAATGGAAGAATTATTTACACCCTGAATTTCTTGGTACTTCTGTTTAATCTTTGATATTTTTTAGTGTTGCTTTAATCACATTGTTCCTCTACCTACCAGTAAAATTTATAATTATTAGTAGATGAAGTTCTGTTCGTTGTAATAGGGCACAAAAAATCATTATCTAAAAAAGGGCTATAAAAATTGTCAATTGCAGCAGATCTTTGACCATAAGCAATAAATATACCACAATTTCCGGCGTATAATCCGCGCATCAAACAATTATGTTTTAACCCAGAAATTGTATTTAATAATTAAAGCCATATATTTACAGCGATTCAGTAATTTACATTTTATAAAATAAAATTTCTGGGTTGTAAAATGATTTTTAGATCCTCGTATTATAAACCGTAAAACGGTACACTATGAAAAAAGACAAATGTTTCCATATCTACGAAAATATAATATAAACATGAACGAAAATATACAATAACCTGTTCCGAGTTAACTATGATTCCGAAAAGTATTATTTATCATACGAAATCTGAGAAACCAGTGTATTTTTGAGAAACAAAGAACCATTTATAATAACAGAGTATCTTTTGCTACCACTGTTTTTCCGAGTAGTTTTTATGGTGTTTTAATCAGTTTTCTCAAACCAAAATATCGGTTTCTAGGATAACATTTTCAGCTGCAAAATTTAATTTATACATTCAAGAGTAACCAAATTATATAAATTTTAATGTTAATATTAATGCTGTAAATTCAGCATGTTTGTCAAATAAGCATATTTGTTGACCATCAAAATATTTACTTGAGAAAAGATAGCATCCAAAAAAACCTATATTTCGGATTGCGAAAACTGATTAATACACTGTAATAAAGAAAAGTTTCCAGTTAAACTGATGGCATTGAGCTCCCAGGCTATTCACACTAATTGCATATTATACTTTTATTTCAAAGAATAATGCCCCACAAAAAATAAAGAAATCAACAACAAATTAAGGGGGGATTAGCCCCCCGTACCAATTAATTCCTAAACTAATCAGGGAAGCGCCTTATCACAATGAATCTACATACAAAATTTGAATTAAATCGGATAATTCTGTATAAAAAACCATTTTTTTAAATTAAGGGGGGGGGGGAATTAGCCCCCTTTATATTTAACCAATGAACCCAAAAACTAATCAGGTAAGCGCCTTATCAGAATGAACCTATATAAAAACTTTGAAGCAAATCGAATGATTCTGTATGAAAAACCCATTTATCTAATTTAAGGTGGGATTAGCCCCTAGTTACCCCTTTTATACTTAACCAATGAACCTCCAAAACTAATCAGGGAAACGTCTTATGAGAATGAACCTATATACAAAATTTGAAGCAAATCGGATATTTCTATCAAGAGTTATCACGTTACGTACATAAATACGTACGTACATATAGAACCTGCGAGCACATTACCTCTAAGGCTTTGATAGCCTGTGAACTAAAAACTACTCGGAGACATTTCCTAACATTATGGGCAGCAAAAAAGACACTTTGTTTTTGTGACTAC
Source organism: Maratus michaelseni (assembly GCA_963931845.1). Classification (NCBI taxonomy): domain Eukaryota; kingdom Metazoa; phylum Arthropoda; class Arachnida; order Araneae; family Salticidae; genus Maratus; species Maratus michaelseni. The sequence goes on from OZ007586.1 coordinate 440,929,987, forward strand.
TTATTTAAAGCTCGAAAATATATCGGTTTCCGAGGTTTCTAAATATAAAGAAAGCTTTTCGGGATCGTGTATAACGCGGTGTAATTATTGTATGTTTCAGTTCGTGTTTACATTATGTTTTCCTAGATTAAGAAATATTTGTCTTATTATACAGTATATAGCAAAATGGAAATTACCCCGGCTTTACGTGTTTTGCTGTATCTCTATAAAATCTCATGCAGGTAAGCGCAAACGAAAAATCTGCAAGAAAGCCTTTTCTCTATTCTGCACAATTCTCTGAAAATAAATGCTATTTTAATAAGAATAATAAATATTTCTTTTACTTAAGCAGAAAATTTCCATTACTAAAGCCTTTTCTCTACATCATTTTGTACATTTAATCTATAAAACAGTTCTTTGTCCACGTTCTTGTACATTTGAAACATGTTCTTCCAAACGAGTTAATAGTAATGCCGAAAATAATGTATGCTTTATAAATATTTATAAAAAGTGAGATATAAGAACGGGAAAATTTAGACATAAAAATAAATACCTTTTCTATTTTTGCTATATAACAATCTACGTATTCAAAAATATTATTCGAGTAATATTTTGCGAATATTTTTATGTATAACGTAAATTGGAAAATTAGCAAAATAAATTTTTTTAATAATTTTTTATGTCATGCTTTTGTATGGTATTGAATATTTTTTCGATAATAAAACGGTACTTTTAATATTTCAAGTGATTTTTTTAATTATTAGCTTTAGAAATACAGGGTGATTATAATTAAAGTCCAACTTTCAAAATGCTGTACGAAAGGAACCACTGGTCAGAATGACTTCAAATTTGAGCTGAATATTCTGGAAGAAGTGGGAAACGGTATTGCATAATGCTACTAAAGTATACATATTATGTATATTCCTAAAAAAAAAAAAAGAAATCCTCTCCTACCAACTCTGTCACAAATCCTTATATAAAAATTTAATCTGTACTAATCGATTAGTAATAACGTCTACCAATTAATGCCACTCATAAGTTTTCCTACGGTGTCGTCTATGTATAAAAATTGATGATTTCAGTACTTTAAAATGTTCAGTACTAACACCTAATTTTGACATTGCATTTGCATTCTTGTGTAAATTTTACCATCAGATACCAAACGGAAGTTATGCGGTCCAATAGTTGAGTAAATTATGCATGTTTAAAGAATTGAGAACAATTCTAATGATCATTTAGAACCCCGAATTTCAAATTCGTTATTATTCGTTGCAGAACAGATTGCAATGCGAGTAGTTTCTTAAGCATAGCTCAAAATACTTTACGGGATGAATGTAATTTTGGATTCGCATATTTCAAACTTCTAGAAATCGATTTTTGTTAAAAAAATCATATGTTAAGCTTCATATATTTTTTGAAAATTAATTTTCGAAAAAAAAAATGAATTGCAGCCTAATAATTTATTAAAACAAAAGTAGATTCTCAGGAGCTCCAAATATGTGAATCCAAAATTATAGCTCATTACCTCAAGTTGATTTTGAATTATGTTAAACAAATACCCTCAAAAAATAACTCAACGATTAATAATGAATTTAATATTAGGAGTTCCAAACTTTAAACCTACATAATTCCTAAAATATTTGACAGGATGTTTTCCTATTTGACGTCCGAAGGCAAAATGTACCAAATATGAAGTCAAAATTAGGTGTTTGTATTGAAGTTTTCCGAGTTTGGTACAATTTCTATATGTATGCTGCCCTTTAAATGAAATTTAAATGTAGAATTAATTACTTAGTAGACGTTATTACTAATTGATTAGTACCAGTCAACGATGATTTTCGATCGAGATAATAGAACGGCAAATACGTTTTTTTCCCGGGACTGAACAAATTATTTAACTCATGATAACAGACTAGGTCTAAACGTTATATTAACGAATACAAGTTATATTAACCCGTTTTACAGATTTGACGGAGACAGAAATACCTATTGATTTTGAAAACACCTTCAAAGCATAATTTATAATGTACACTGTTTACTGTATATATTAATAGTCATATAAATATTATTGCATTAATAAATATTAGATAATAAGAAAAAAATAGAAAAATATCCTTGTATAAGATTGATAGATTAACCTATTTTAAAAGCATGAGATTAAGAGCCCTTTCTTTCTTAAAATTACTAGGTGTACCGGTTAATTCCCGCTGGTTTTTATTGATTTTTGAAGCTAAAATATATAGGAAATAATAAGAATGGATTATTCAAACCAGCGGCCATCACTAGCTACACATTTTCCCCATCTTTTTGGCAATTTGTGGATGCCTCGCCAAAAAAATTGTTTGTTTTTTGAGCCAAACCAGTCATCGAGCCATTTTTTCACATTTTCGTACGAATCGAAGTGTTGCTCTGCCGATGCGTGCGACATTGATGAAAACAAATAGTAGTCGGACGGGGCCTGGTCCGGAGAGTACGGCGGGTGAGGCAGCAGTTCCCATCCCAGCGCTTTTACGGTGTCCGTGACCAAAGTTGTGGTATGAGCCGGAGCATTGTCATGCTGCAAAATCACTTTTCCATGTCTTCTAGCCCATTCTGGCCGTTTTAATCGGCTTTTAATCGATCGGAAATAGTTTGTTGTGAAACTTCTAAGCCCTCAGCCAACTGTTTTTGTGTTTGACATGGATCTTCGTCAAGCAAAGCTTCCAATTCGGGATCTTCAAACTTTTTTGGCTGACCTGGACGTTCTTTGTCTTCAACGCTGTAATCACCACTTTTAAATCGTCGAAACCAAATCTCTGCATGTTGTTTCTGATAATGCATTGTCACCATGAACTTTCACAAGAGTTCTATGACTTTCAGCAGCCGATTTCTTGGAATGAAACAGAAACAAAAGCACAGTCCGCAAATGCTCTTTGGAAGGAACGAAATTCGACATTTTTGAGCACGAATATTTATATGATGTTATTACTTTGAGAACTTTTGACATTTATGGTTTTCAAGCCTTATGTTAGTACAACAAAACACACTATATGTCAAATGATTGAACGTTGCATTAATAGCTGATGCCATCTATTAAGTAAAACAGCGGGAATTAACCGGTACACCTAGTACAACATTTTATGCAAAGTTGAATTTAAAAAAATCTATTTATGTCTGTCTTTGTCCCCATGACTTTCTTCTACTTTTGGTTTAGATCAGGGCTGTCCAAATTTTTTTCCTGAAAACCGATTGTCACCAGTATTTTTGGGTTAAAAGGTTTGCCTTTCAAAGTCGAAAATATTCTGTCATTAAGTAATGCGAATTTTTCTATACCAAAATTGTAGTAGCTCTGCGGCTTCTGATTTAGAATCATATGGGTTTTTTTTTTTAAAGTCGAAGACTACAGAAAATCCTATTAAGCCAGAGAATATTTTATTTCAATTTATTATAGCCTCTAAATAATAATAGAAACTATTATGGTTATTTTTTAAAATGCACGTTTCTCTGCCTTTATTCCAAGTCAAACATGGGATTGTTGAATATATCTGCGGATCTTACATCTCATAGTTTCCAAAGAAAATTTACCAACAGCATTTCTTCCATCCCAAAAAAAGAAAAATAACGCAAGTTTCTTCCCATGCAATCACAAAGAAAGAAGACTATAATATTATTTCGATGTTTCCTAATTAATGAAGGGCTGTAAAAGACGAGTGGCTTTGGGAGTTATTAATGGACGCCCTTCGAAACGGAAGCTGAAGGATTACGTCTTCATAGTGTTGTCCAATATACAAAGATGTAGATAGATACGAGAAAATACTATTAACCTGTAACCACTGTCATAATATTTTTGTATTTATGTTAACAACATAAGGGAATTTTTCACCAACGTTGTTAACCAACTAGGTACAAAGAAATATTTTCAGTAAAAATAAGAATGAATTAAAAAAAATTAGATTATTTTCACACACTATTTAGAACAATTCAGAATATTAACCCTACGCTGCACAATGATGCATATATGAATCAATTAAAATTTAACTTTCTATAAGTAAATTCGTTTCCAAGTTATAACTTTATTTTAATAAAAATATTCGTCTTATGTAATCACAGAAGTCTTCTATTAATAAAGCAAAAAATTATTCTATAAAATTTGTGGTATCTAACTATGATTATAAAAACACATGATCACATTTCAAAATGATCCTTAATTAAAATGTTAGGTTTATCAAATACAGGGTGTATAAGAAAAGCTTGACACATATTATAAAGTAAACCAAGAACAATTAGGCTGTTCTACAGAAAACGTTACTTTATGAGAGTGAAAATTTTAATAAATTATATAAATCAAAAAATCTATATATTTATAATCATAGTTCATGTTTCATCGCATTTAAGATTTATATAAGTGGTTGTGTATATTTCTCTTTATTTGTTGCTTAATTTATTTTCTATAGATTTATTGAGTAATTTTCTTAATAATATTGTAACAGAGCCTACAGATACACAACGTTTTGTTTTATGATGTCATGCTTATTTAGGGTAGAATGTGAAGCTTGAAAAAAATATCTCAAAAAAGCTATACGCATACGATGAAAAGAAAAATATTTTTATTAAACAAAAGAGGATTTTACATCAAGAATGGAAGGTACATAAAATTCTTGATCATTTAAGCTCATGAAAAATAGTAAAAATTTATTACGAATGACAATGGCCACATAATAGCTGGGCTCTCAAATGATCCGCCAACTGAATACCAATATTTTAAACAGAAAATTTCATGGTAGGTTTCTACAACATTTTCGCAAACATTTACCTCCGAAGGTGGCTTCTGCAAAATTTGCAAGAAAAACCTAAAAATAAATTTTTTAAAGAAAATACCGGTATTCAAAAAGCGAACCATTTGGGAGCCCTGTAATAGCTAACAATTGAAACTAACAAGCGATGCCTCTTGCCTCTTTTTTTTACTAAGTGACAAATGCTAATAAATTTTGGAAATTATTTCATAGAATTTTACTATGACGGTGAATACAAGAAGGACTTGTAGCATTAATTCAAACATAATGCTTTAAAACGATTAATAACGATTTTTCACAATAAAATTTAAGTTACATTTAAAGGTGTTTTCCAAGAAAAAAAATACGTTATTGAACGAATGATATATTTATCACATTCACAAAATAAATGAGGATGTCAGTACAGAAAATCAGTTGGAACATGTGGCGTAGTATATACTACAAGCAGTTCATTAAAAAAATAATCAATCATCAATCTTCATCAAATATATTTTTTTATGTCGATAATGTCAATCTTCTATTATGTGAAACCTCTAAAACTTTTTTTTTTAATATTCTGCGAAAATTAACTACCATGTACCAAAAAAGTAACGTTTTTTGTAGAATGACCCAGAAGTATAAGATAAGAGTTAATAATGCATAAGATGGGACATAATAACGCCCAAATGTAGCGATGCTCCATTTTGTTACTACATAATTTTTGGATGTCTGAGGATGAGATGCGTATCTGGCCAAAATAGTTTGCTGGGATTTGAACCACAGAAGTCGTGGACAGTAGGCAAGCACATTAGCGTCGAGCAAAAGGCAAAACCAGTTACTCTAAGATAGTAACTTCCTATATACTGTCCCTTACTTGATAGCGTCGCTACACCACTTCGCCCCAAGTGAGGAAGACGTCTTGTTGACGTTGGACGAACGATGTGCACCAACGCCTCCTAGATGAGAAAGCCGTGACACGCGTCACGAAAACGTCATACCAAGCAGGCAAAACAAAGAAAAAAATTCGAACAACTTGCATGTTTCGATTTCATTGGCTCATAGAATTAATAATTATTGTTCACGACTAATAGTTAATAATTCCACGAGCCATCGAAATCGAAACATGCAAGTTGTTTGAAATTTTTTCTTTGTTTTGCCTGCTTGTATGACGTTTTCGTGATGCGTGTCACGGCTTTCTTATCCAGGGGGTGTTGTGTGCACTCGCCAGCAGGTGCTGTCGTTGCCGTGCGCATCGCAACATGATGCGGGCGTGACGATGTTCTGCAGTGATGCCGTGCGCATGTGCGATATGGGATGACAAACTTATGTGCTATGAGAATTATCACAGGCTTTACGTGCTGGGAATGATTTGAATGGTGCTGCCATCTGTTGGTCTTGAGAGAAGATGTTGTAGTTGTTGCATGTTCTTTTGGGGTCACCAACGTAACACTGTTAAAAATTTGCAGCAAACTGTCCAGTCACTTGAGCGTTTTTATAGAAAACGGTTACATAACCGTAATTTAACTTTATTTTACCATAATATAGCCCATATTATTGTCATAATATAGTTAAATTAAGATTATGTAACCGTTTTCTAATAAACGGTCAAATGAATGGACAGTTTGGTGCAAATTTTTAACAGTGAAGGATAAGGTGCGTGCCTGTCCGAAGTCGTTGGCTGGGATTTGAGCCAGGGACGTCATGAACAGTAGGCGAGTACGTTAGCGTCGAGAAAAACGTAAAGCTAGAGTCTAAGCTATGTAACTCGCTATATACTGTCCCTTACTTGATAGCGTCGCTACAGATGCAAAAGGAAAATGATGGATAAAGTAAAACTAATTGCCACTTTTCAATTATCACTCCATTGGAGCAACTGGCGTAATTTCTCTAACTTGTTTAAAAATAAAAATAGAAAAAAAACCTATAATACATTATCCAATGAACATTCGATATTTCAAGGTCTATATTTTTTATACTCAATTTGATATAATTTCTAAAATGTGTCAGTGATTTCTTAGATACCTTGCCTTATGATTCTGCAAGAAACACACAAATACATACAAATAAACCATACACCGAAATGTAATCGGTATTTTCTTCTATGTCATGTAATTTTCGAAGAAGATCATGTTAAAAGAACCCTTTATTTTTATCAAGTTAATGTTTCTCCTTTATTCTTCAAAGTTCAGACATACAAGCTGTGCAACTACATTTAAAACAAATAGCATGAATATTGGATAATGTACTTCGTAAACACGCAATATGGAGCCTCCGCCCAACAGTAAATGTACAACGAGTAAATAATTCTTTCATTGTGTCGTATTCGTACTCGGGTTATCTTTAAAAGGCCCCCAAACAATCTGAATGTCACAGTTTATGCCTAAGTTGGTAATTTAAAACATTTTATTGTTACAAATATTTATCTATGGTAATGGATTAGGAATTAAAATAATGCTTTAAAAAACACTTTATTATTTTTTAATGAAAAATTCTAACTTTTATTGTTGCTTTTTCCATACATTCTAAAATATGATAAATATAATCTTTTTTAATATATTAAGATCTTAAGTATGAGTATAAAATATTAACCACTAAGGAAGCACTAATGCGCATTAACCATTACTTTTATATTTCAAATTGCTTTCAAAATACATAAGCAAGCATATTAATTTAAATAATAACTTCATTACAATTCACACTAATTTTGTAAACTACTACAGAGATTTTTGCAAATGATAGGGTTTTAACTTTCTAAATAGATCTTAAAAGAAAAAGAGGTTGCTTTTGTATAAAATGAATAGTTTGGATAAGTTTTAAGTCCGTTTTTTTTTTTTTTAGTTTTTTTTTTTTTAGTTTTTTTTTTTTAGTTTTTTTTATCGGTATCGTTCAACATAATAGGATGTAATTGACTATGATTTGAAAACCTTTTCTTAACAGAATATATGTAGACAAATACATCGATCGTTTAAAAGGTTTAGTACTAAAATAGATGCTGGCATTGTATATTTATTCGTTCTTTTTGAACAATGTTTGCGTAGCAAGACATCTTTCCTCCCCCAAACACTAAGTTCTTACAATGATTCTAAGATTTATAGAATTAAAATACTTTTATCTTTATGTTCGAAAAAATCATCTGTTTTGATATCAGTCATTGCTGTATCATCAACTCTAATGTATTCCGTAATTCCTTTAATTCTATTTATCCTTCAAATGAAACGAAACATTTTTCCTCCTTCAAAATGTTTTGGAAGGTCTAAGTTAAAAATCTATTTTCAAATTATTATTATATCTATACATATCTGTACACTTTTATGCTTTACTAATACCACTAAAATTTAATAGAATTTTTTGCCTTGTTTAATCGCTGATTTCGACGATTAAACAAGGCAAAATTAACTATAGAATCTTAGTTGTATAAAAAAAGTGTAAAAGAGTATAGTTATGTATATATACATATTAGGTTGATGCAAAAGTTACCTTACTTTTAATACTGGTAAAATTTTAATACCTGATAGTTTTATTACACCTACTTGCTTTGAACTGATTGGTAAAATTATCAAGTATTAAAATTTTACCGGTATTAAAGGAATTCAAATTTGGTATTAAAATAAGACGGAACTTTTGCATCAAATTGATATATACGAGCAGGGAAGACCGAGCTATGCTCGGTCAAAATTAGCTTTGAGTTCAAATATCCTGACGCAAGACCAAAATGACCCTCTAATCAAATTTTCTCAAACATGTGACCTAGCTCAACATTCTTCTCGTGCCCCAAAACCATAGGAGGCAAAATTTAGTCTAAATATTCTGAGCCGTTTTTAAGCTAAAATAGCTTGACTCATAATGACCCATGACCAAAATGACCCACTAATTGAATTTTCTCGAAAATGAGACCTAGCCTATTAGTCTTCTCGTGCTCAAAAACTATAGGAGGGAAAATTTAATCTAAATAGTCTGAGGCGTTTTTATGATAAAATAGCTTGACCCATAATGACCCATGACCAAAATGACCCACTAATTGAATTTTCTCGAACATGTGACCTAGCCCAACAGTCTTCTCGTGCCCGAAAACCATAGGATGCAAAATTTAGTGTAAATAGTCTGAGCCGTTTCTAAGATAAAATAGCTTGACCCATAATGAACCATGACCAAAATGACCCACTAATCGAATTTTCTCGAACACTTGACTTAGCCCAACAATCTTCTCATGCCTGAAAACCATAGAATGCAAAATTTAGTGTAATTAGTCTGAGCCGTTTTTTTAGATAAAATTAGCTTGACCCACAATGACCCACTAATCTAATTTTCTCGGACATGTGACCTAGGCCAATGGTTTTGTCGTCCCCGAAACTCGTAGGACACAAAATTTAATCAAAATCGTTAGAACCGTTTTTTAGATAAAATTAACTTGACCCGGGTTGACCCCAAAATCACCCGCTAATCGAAAGTTCTCGAACATGTGACCCAGCCCAATAGTCTTCTCGTGCCTGAAAATGGTAAGATACAAAATTTAGTCAAAATCGTTTGAACCGTTTTTTAGATAGAATTAGCTTGATCCTGACCCTTGATGACCCAAAATGACCCACTAATCGAATTTTATTGAACACGTGACCTACCCCAATGGTTTTCTAGTGCCCCAAAACGGTAGGATACAAAATTTCGTCAAAATCGTTAGAACCATTTTTGAGATAAAATTTGCATATATATATATATATAACCACACACAAGATTTGCTCGTATTAGAATATATGACATATATTAGGTTCGTGCAAAAGTTCTATCGTATTTCAAGACCTAATTTCAATACCTTTAATTCCGATAAAATTTTAATACCTGATAATTTTACCTATCAGTTCAAAGCAAGCAAGTAATCTTAACGAGAAGGGAGGACCGAGCAATGCTCGGTCAAAATTTGCTTTGAGTTCAAATATCATGGCGAATGACCAAAATGACCCACTAATCAAATTTTCTCGAACATGTGACCTAACCCAACCGTCTTCTCGTGCCCAAAAACCATAGGAGGCAAAATTTGGTCCAAATAGTCTGAGCCGTTTTTAAGATAAAATAGCTTGGCCCAAATGACCCAAGACCAAAATGGCCCACTAATTGAATTTTCTCGAACATGTGATCCAGCCCAACAGTCTTCTCGCGGCCAAAAACCATAGAAGGCAAATTTAAGTCTAAATAGTCTGAGCCGTTTTTAAGATAAAATTGCTTGACCCATAATGACCCATGACCAGAATGACCCACTAATCGAAATTTCTCGAACATGTGACCTAACCCATTAGTCTTCTCGTTCCCTTAAATTTTAGAACACTAAATTTAGTTCAAATCCTCTGAGCCGTTTTTAAGATAACATAGCTTGACCCATAATGACCCATGACCAAAATGGCCCACTAATTGATTTTTGTCGAACATGTGACCTAGCCTAACAGTCTTCTCGTGCCCGAAAACCATAAGATGCAAAACTTAGTGTAAATAGTCTGAGCTGTTTACAAGATCAAATTGCTTGACCCATAATGACCCATGACCAAAATGACCCACTGATAGAATTTTCTCGAACACGTGACCTAGCCCAACAGTCTTCTTGTGCCCGAAACCATAGGATGCAAAATTTAGCGTAAATAGTCTGAGCCGTTTTTTAAATAAAATTAGCTTGATCCACAGTGACCCAAAAATGACCCACTAATCGAATTTTCTCGGACATGTGACATAGTCCAATGATTTTGTTGTGTCCGAAACTCGTAGGATACAAAATTTAATCAAAATCGTTAGAGCCGTTTTTAGATAAAATTAACTTGACCCGGGTTGACCCAAAAATGACCCACTAATCGAAAGTTCTTGAACATGTGATCCAGCCCAATAGTCTTCTCGTGCCCGAAAATGGTAAGATACAAAATTTAGTCAAAATCGTTTGAACCTTTTTTAGAGAGAATTAGCTTGACCCTGACCCTTGATGACGCAAAATGACCTACTAATCCAATTTTCTCGAACACGTGACCTAGCCCAATGGTTTTCTGGTGCCCCAAAACGGTAGGATACAAAATTTCGTCAAAATCGTTAGAGCCGTTTTTAAAATAAAATTTGCATATATATATATGTATATATATATACATATAACCACAAACAATATTTGCTCGTATTAGAATATATGATATATCTATATAGTAATATATATATATATAACGTATATATATTTAAATTTTATGCTTATGCAAAAAAAGAAGATTTTACGCTCCCAAAGCTCACATTTCCCCCAATTTACGATAAATCATTAAAAATTAAATATTTCTTCATTCATTTTTTGCAATGAGCTACATTTATTTCTTTATTTGCTTTATTTCTTTCTACTCAGTAAAAATGTACAAATAAAAAGTTCTGCTGTAGAACATTACAAAAGAAGTTTTTTTTTCAATAATGAAAACGTTCTTTAAAAAAATTAAATTTTAATTCTTAAGCTACAAATTTGAAATTCTACAACTGTTACTCTTTTAACTCAAAAACCAAAAAAATTTAACTAAGTAAGCCATTTACATAATTCAATATTTTTCTTAAGAAACAAGGAGTTACTCAACATTTAAATTTCCAGTTACAATTTATATTAGGAAATAATTCTTAACTTTTTTATACTTTTACACTGTGTACCATTCGTTGACACATCGGTTCTGTATAGAAGAATTCAAAAGAGATCAAACTTAATGTCTAGAAAATGTCACTCATGCATCTTAAAATTATTTGGGTAAATCATTTTAAAACTTATAAACTGAAAAACGCCCATTGTGAGATAAAATGGCCCACAAAATTTAAGATAATAATCTTTCAGGCAGAAGGCGTGGTACCAACGGTACAGCTGAGTAAAGTATTGCATTTCCTTTGATGTAATTTTCAATGAGATGCTTAGTTTGTTTTCCTCTGATCGGAAAATATATTTCCATTATGAAACTTTCTGTAAAATGTATAAATAAATTAATAAATAAATTGTTTTTAAAATGTTTGCATTCCAGGACAGCTGGTAAATTATTCGATTTCAAGCGATTTTTGGGGTGTTCAGAAGACGCTAATTTATGACTTATTCTTACCTGAATTTTTATTTAATAGTACTTTAAAGTTTTAAATATAGATAGCGGAATAGATTTTAAGGGAAAACGTTGGAAAATATTATGAGTATTTAAAGCACGTATCATTTCAAGATTTTTTTTTTCATTTCAATATTTTGTCCATAATGCAAAAATTCATTCTTGTTTGATATCATACGAAATAATGCAATACTTGTATTAAGGGGTAACACCACTTTGACCGGTTCAAAATTTCGATGTTTATTTATTTATTTTTGTTATTTTAAATTTTCTTTTGCTTAAAGTACTCTTTATAGACAAAAAATCATATTTTATGAGATAAAAAATCGGTATAGAACGAGAAAGGGCATTTTTGGAGCTTTAGACGTATAGCACGTCAGAGTGAGTAAACAGTGATAAACACTTTAGGTGCGTTTTTTTTCCCATAAGATCAACATGTTCAAAAAGCGTTCAACACTCAAGTTTAAAAGGACCAGCACCCTCGCATGCGAGTGCGACGCCCCCAAACAGCTCTCTCAGCACTTCTTAATAAATTTAAAACTATCTTTACGTTCCTAATGGATCTTTCAAAACTCACCCGCTGCTTAGTTAACGATTTGACACTTGGTTACAAGCATCAAACATTCATGAAGCATCATCTTCACTGCCCAGGGTCGGGTGGGAGGTATGTCTCCGGCAGAAAACTCGAGCGTGTTATGTAATTTAAGAAAGTTTGACTATAGTATGTCTCTTTCTACCCCGCCCCCTGTCACGTTTTCCGTTATGCTGATAAATGTATTTTTTAAAGACTATTTAATAAAGGAACCCGAAAGGACATCTATACTTTACAGATCTAGTTCCCAGTCTAAGCAGTCATTCCTATGCATCAAAATGTTGGATCCGAGAATTTTCAATCAATGAACGGTACTTGATATTTTTCAAAAGATTGATATCTCGAATTTCTGTAAGTAACGAATTTTTCTATTGAAAATTTGCATTTAAATTTAAATTAAAGCGATTTCACTAAACAGCATCTATTTTTTAAACGATTGCGCATTTCACCAGCTTTTGGACAAAAATAACAAATTTTTGTGTCGTATTATTCTACATTAAGTCTACGCTGAGTTATAGTATCCACCGCTTTACCTATATTTTCGAAGAGCTCCCACCAATCACATGATAAGCTGTCATTTTTTTAATACATAAACTTAAAGAATATTATCTTCTACATTAATATATATATAATAATTTAGTGCAAATGAATGTTTATAAACACTTCGCATTTCGTAAAAAAATAATTCCCAACAAGCCTTAAATTTCAGCGCGTAAAAATAGTGTTATCCCTCAAAATGAAAACGATCGAAATTCGCTCTAAAATGCTGAATGTTATTACCATATACAAATTATGCTAATAAACATGCTAATAATAATAATAATAATAATAATAAATTTAGATATCAATATTTTTTCTTTATTATTATTTTTATTTAATTCGCTAAAAATAATAATAACAATAACATAATTGTAACTGTAATTTCATGCTATTATTTCGTGATCATGTATAGTTCTTCTGTAACTCGGATTTTTTCTAGTAGGTGGCGCCACTACACGGCCTGTGATTTGAACTTGCTCATGTCATAAGCATGAGTCAGTTATGTAAATATCTCAAGATGGAAGCATTTCGTTTATAAGTGTAATTGTTACTTAACATCATATTCTGAAGATGGTCATAGAAGTTGACCGAAACGTCAATTTGATGTAATTTTAAAGTATAATTTTATATAAAATTTTTCATACACCATTCAGTAAAATCGTATGGTTTGCTATACACAATATTTTTATACAATAACATAATTGCTTTTGTGTATTTAACAAAGATTTGCCGAAGAAGGGTTGGGTTGGGTTGATTATTGACGGCCAATTATCTACACTTGGGATATAGGCCCGGGGTAGTGCCCTTCGTGGGGGTCTTTCTAAGGGAACCTAACCCGTATTTACGCATGGATAAATCCACGGCTCGAAGAAAACCACGAAAACTCCGAACGATTAGGCCGACGGGCGCGATTGTGATCGAACCCAGCACCTCCCGTCTACCAGCTTCGAGAGCATAACCTCTCAGCCACTGGTTGCCGAAGAAGGTTAACGCCGCAAAGAAAATCTGGTAACACGGAAATCTATTAAGGACTTAAAATTAGAAGAACGTCAAAATGTGTTTAATAGAATGGATTAGAGACCATAAAACGATTTTTTTTCTGAAACAATAGCTTTATGATTTTACCAAGTTCTTTAAATTATTATGGTTTTATCTATTTTTTCCCTTCAAATGAACAAATTCATATCGAAAACCGTTACTGAAGGATACGCTATATTTTCTCATAATTAAATGACATGTTTATTATTGCTTATATAACAAAGCAGGTACGAAAGAAAACATTCTTTTTTTTTTTCATTTTAATTTAGAATGACATAAAAAAAAAGAAATAATATCATTATTATTAAATTTTCCTTCGGGCATTTCTTAAAGTGTGCAGTAGAGGATTAACGCTACGAAAAAATATTCAAATTTCACATTTCAGTATACATAGTTAATTATGAAACTCCGACAACAGTTCCTAAATGCGGGGAATAATCCCGAAATCGAGATTATAATTTCAATTTTTTATGCTTGAATGTTAAATAAACTCCATTTGCGGCACGGCATTCAAGGTCTGTTTCATCTACAGTAAGTAAAAGCTGAAAAAGACGACACGTTTTTAGCTAGAGTTTGTTCTACAATTTTCATCCCATTTTGGTATCCGATTTTTTTATAGACATATTAGCAATGAATTGGATTGTCCAAATGCACAGAGGCTTTCAGCAGAAGTACTAAGGAATTTTTATGTGATATTTTCATATATTAAATTAAAATTATGTTTAAAAGCAGAAATTGTGAATAACTGAACTTTGCTTAATCAATATATATTTTGGAATTTCCATATAGGAATATATTCGTATTTTCTTTTGTTGAGTACTTAATTACGTATTTCAAATGATCGAAGTAAGGAAATTTATACCATTATAGAAATTTAATCCAAAATTTGACAGAATATTAGTAAATTTAAGCAGAGCATAAAGAAATATGTCCAATGAATTATATTTTGAATCCAAGGAGTAAGTGTACAGCGCATATAATACATAGTGTGGAAAAAGGTTTTACCGTTTTTTAATTCAAAATTTTCGAATTCAAACCGGAAATTCTGAAACAAGAATTTTTACTTAAAGAAATCATGAAATATCTGCCATTAAGTAATACCATTTGGTCCGAAAAACACAAGCGTCTAGCCCCTGCACTTTGGTACGATTTCAAAAAATGGATCGTGCTGCGTGCATGCGCAATGCTCTGGACAGTTTCAACGAGAACCATATTAATTTTATTCCATTCCGCGGCAGTTTTTTTAAATTCGTAAAAGGATTTTGATTTAAAACATTTAGCGTAATATAACTAAATATTTTCTTTAAGAGAGTATTTTCATTATTTTCATTATTTTTAGTGGTTTTTTTTTTTTTTTTTTTTTTTTTTTTTAACATTCTTAAAGAAATTCAATTTCAGACTTTTACTAAAGTACATTTTTTTTCCTCCGGATTTTTCAATTTTTAAGAATTTTTAACGATTTTATAGCGTTTTAAAGCGAATTTTTAACATTAAAAAAAACATCACTGGACACACGAAACTCGCCTTGCAAGAATGCACGAAATTCATTCAAGCCGCGGTCAATAACTTGTGTATGTACGCTTCGCGTACATTAACCCCTTCAGGGGCAAAGTACTCTCGTAGCTAAAATATTGAAATGATTGATTGACACCACGATTCACGAAAGAATTTATTTTAAAATAAGTAAAAGCTTTTTTCTCATGTACCTTAGAAATTCAAAATTTGATTATAAAATTCTGGTGTAATTGTGGCATTTTGGGATTAAAATTAAGTGGTATATATAATATACCGGTGCCCTTCAAGGGGTTAACCGAAAAAAAAAACATCACTGGACGCATGAAACTCGCTGTACAGCATTCTCTAGAATGTACGAAATTCATTTATAACCAAATTTCATATTTATTTCCATTTTGTTTCAAACTTTCCATCGCTTATATATTGAAAAATGGAAACTTTAAATTTTTTTAATTCAAATTATTTTTTATAACTCAAATAATTACTGAAAAATAAAATGGAAACTTTACATTTTTTTTATTCAAATTATTTTTTAAAACTCAAATAAATACTGAAAAATAAAACTTTCCGCCGCTGGGATTCGAACTCAAGACGACAGTACGGAAGAGAAATGACATACCACAGAGTCATACGCACTCATTTTGAAGTGGCTTAGAACAAAATTTTAAAGTATCAGACAAGCACGCATGCGCGCAGAGTGATCCGTTTTTTGAAATCGTACCCAAAGTGCAGGGGCTAGACGCTATACAAAAAACTGGAAGTAGCCAGAACGATGTGATGTAACATTTTACGAAAAGATTAAAATTTAAAAAATACTTGACAACCTCTCTTAAACTCAACTAAAACTAGAAATTTTATAAAATAAAAGAATTTAATATTACGTAACCCGGAAAGATTTTTAATATATTTTGAATCCTTAAATACCACATTCCAACCGGAATTCTGGAATGAAACTTTGCTTTTACAATGTACGTAAAGAAACTGCTTTCATTTATTTTGAAATAAATTTATTTTTTAAATTCTGGTGTCGTTCAATAATTTCAACATTTTTTTAGCAGAAGTATACCACATAACTTTCCGGATGACCCAAAAAATAACCACGTAAAAACAAGATACAGTTCATGAGAATTTTTTCTGTTTCAATTATGTTTATTTGACTTAATGTTCCGGGACACATTTTAAAAACATTTTTATTTACTGAATTAGAATTTTGGGTTTTTTTTAAATGATGATTAACCATATAATTTGTAAACAAAATTAAATCATAAAACTTCTCGTAAAGTTAATTCTAATTTATTTATCAGCAGTGAATCACGCCTGTAATCATTGAATAATAAACAGTGCATTTTTTATTATGCTTTTCAAAACGTAAACCGACATAGTGAGAAATGGTCAAGCTGGGGATAGAACCCGGGCCCTTGGAATAGCGCTCCAATGCTCTACCTTTGAGTTACGACGTTACGAGAACGATCCCCGGCTTGGACGTTTTTCACCATGTCAGTTTACGCTTTGAAAAGCAGGGTAAAAATTCACTGGCTATTATTCAATGATTACAGGCGTAATTCACTGCTGAAAAATGAATTAAAATTAACTCTGTGTTGTCGTATGCTGGGCTTTGTATGTCGTCTCATGTTTGCCGCAGAAGTTTGCGTGCTCATGATGACATTTCCATCATGGGCTGCGATTGCATCCTTACCAAAATATATGTGAAAGATACCGTGCTGGGCATCGTCCTCGTAGCTCAAAGTTTGAGCGCTATTCCAAGGGTCCGGGTTCGATCCCCGGCTTGGACATTTTTTACTAAGTCGGTTTACGCTTTGAAAAACAGGATAAAAAGTCACTGGTTTAAATGGGTTAATTTAAAATCATTATAACTCGAAATATCATTCAACAAATTTCAATTTTTTTTTCATTTAATTAAAAAGAAATATATATGTTTTATTTATGATTCAGTATTTTTTTTTATATTAATTTAAAAAATAAAAATAAAAATATTTAAAGTAAAAAATAAAATAAGTAATTAAATAAGATATATAACTTATTAAATAAAATATATAACTTATTAAATAAAATATATAACTTATTAAATAAAATATATAACTTATTAAATAAAATATATAACTTATTAAAAAAATCATATTTTCAAATTAAATATTTTTTTCAACTTTGCTGAATCAAAAATACAGTAAAATAATTGAAAAGACATGTTTCAAGTTTGAACCAATTATCTTTAACGGTTCTTGGCTTATAACAATTTAAAGACGGAAATTGTTGAAAAACCTGTTATTCAGAAAAACGCAAAAACCTTTCTATGAAAACCACTACTTGAAAGCTAGATTTTGAAAAAAAAATTAATATATTCTGTTCTAGTTAAGATAGAAACATGATTTAAACGTCATTTTAAATGAAAAGAAACAGAGAATTTTGTAATACAATAAAATACTTTTCACAGGTTTGAAGATTTTTGTGTCCCGGACCCCGTTAAAAAACGAAAGATTGGCAACTATAACATTACCCAAAATTTGTTAAATTCCAGGAACAACTACAGCGTTCCAAGCAGTAGCGGTTCATTCGGTTCGTTTTCGCAATCACTTCACTACCAGTATTTTAAACTAAATTTCCCCATGTTTAATCGTAGAATATTCCACGATTATCTAAACTCAAATTTAATATACTAAAATTCTGGTAGTAAGGTGAGCCACCACTGGTTCCAGTAACCCTTAAGTATGAAAAATTTAGTTTATGAAATACTTGTCTAGAACATATAATAATACGCATCGATTTGGTAAAATTAATGTGGTGTTCCTTCCTGATTATTAATTGTCAAAGTTAAAAGTGTTAAAAGTACGAATGTTAAATGATTCATTATTTAATTATAATGCAGTATTAAGTATTTAAAAAACTAATAACAAATAAATTAACAAATTTAAGATGAACTGACATGCATAAAATGCGCTGTCACAATTAGGTAATTTGGATATCTCATTTAGGTTTTAACTACTGTAAATGTGATAAAAATGACCTAAATATGACAATGATATACTAATTTTGCTTAGATTACAGATAATAATTAAATTTCTTCAAAACAAATTAATTTTGACTTAAAAGCAGAACAATCAATATACACTGCTCAAAACAATTAAAGGATATTGCAGTTTTAGGGATTTTGTATCTGGGAAACTTTTTTGCTGATTAATACATGGTCGACAGACATAGTAGGTTATATGAGAATAAATTACACATGTTTGGCAGAAAAAAATGCATTTTATTGCGCATTTGTGTACAAAAAGAAAAAAACACAATTTGTGCATATGAGAAAAAAAGAATAAGAAAAGGTGTTTTCTTCAAAGAAAATCATTTTCAGTAGGGGGTATGGTTTCCACGGGCGGCCAGCAACGTTGAACACCTTTGAGGCATGGACTCAATGAGGCTATTAATGACGATTTGTTGTATTCTGCCCCACTCTTCCAGAAGAGCTCTTTCCAGTTCTTGGAGAGTTTGTGGGGGTTGTTGGCGGCCAGAAACTCGTCTTCCTAGAGCGTCCCAAACGTGCTCGATTGGATTCATGTCTGGAGAACACGCTGGCCATTCCATTCGAACGATTCCTTCCTCGGAAAGGAAATCCTCCACCAGGTTTGCACGATGTGGCCTGCAGTTATCGTCCATTAAAATGAAGTTATCTCCGATTGCTGCAGCGTAAGGGACTACAATAGGTCTGAGGATCTCATCCCTCTCAGCGACCAGTCAGAGCTCCATCTCGAATGATGTAGAGGTCAGTGCGCCCGTCAATGGAGATGCCACCATACACCAACACTCCTCCACCGCCAAATCTGACACTTTCGTGCACGAACGCAGGATTATTCCTACTGCCACGGTCCCTCCAGATGAAAATACGCCTATTATCCGGAAGCACAGAAAAACGGGACTCGTCAGAAAACAGAATATTGCTCCATTCATTTCTCCTCCAGTTGACATGCTCGGTTGCCCACTCCCTGCGGACGCGACGATGCCTTGATGTTAATCTAACACATACCATCGGTCGGCGAGCATACAGACCTACAGCACGGAGCCGGTTTCGGACAGTCTGAGTTGAAATCGTGGTGCCTGTAGCCGAGCGAAGGTGTTGTTGGAGAAGAGTAGCGTTCATGTTTCGGTGTCTCCGAGCTGTTAACGCTAAATACCGATCTTCATTGGGCGTTGTTGCCCGTCTACGACCTTGCCCTGGTCTTCGGCCTGCACATCCACTCTCCAAAAAACGGTTCCAGATCCTGGAAATGACACTTTGTGACACTCCAATGGCTTGCGCTACTTCGGCTTGAGTTTGGCCCCCTTCTAACCTACCAACAATTCTCCAAGCTTCTGAATCTGTCAAATGACTTCGCTGAGACATCGTACTCATCGAAACAAAGCAATCACTGAATGCCGATCATCCTTGTCTTTATTCTCTTTTATCCAGTTGAAAGTCAAATTTCATTCGCTGCCGCTGAAGCGACGTTTTTGACGTCGAACTCAAAATTTGCATACTCCACAGTTTGAAAACCAGAAAAATTTGCAGTTGTGATTCTCTTCTTCTATTTTCGGCAAAAAAAATTTCGTTTATATCTTTATTTTATATAAAACTTCAAATATCATTTAATTGTTTTGAGCAGTGTATTAGGCTTACATTTGGCATTTCATGTGTAATAAAATGCGAAATATACCCGAAATATGACAAACTTGTGCGAAATCGTATCGCATTTAAGCTTACTGCACTGTAAAAAAAAAAAAAAAAAAACCCTCGGAAACGTTACTCTATCTGGTGGGGCAGCAATGTGGCCCATCGGTTCTGTTATGTTTCCGCATATTTCGGTCAGATATTCATAAAAGTTTCCGCATATTTCGGTCAGATATTCAGAAATGTTTCTGTATATTTTGGAAACATTTACGTGCATTTCGGAAACGTTTCTTTATATTTCAGTCAGATATTCAGTAACGATTCTGCATATATCGGAAATGGTTTTGTATAAATCGGAAAGGTTTCTGCATACATCGGAAATGCTTTTATACATAGGAAAGGTTTCTCCATACATCAGAAATGTTTTTGTATACATCGGAAATGTTTCTGTGTGTTTTGGAAATGTTTCTGTGTATTTCTGTTTTTTAATTTCTTTTATTTGAGAGAATAATATGCTTTAAAAAAAAAAAAAAAATATTACATTCGCTCGAGGCGAATCCCCACTCCACATCATCGCGGTTGGGTTTTCGGCGAAGTTCGCTACTCATACTATAGAAATGATCTTATTAAGAATGATCTTGTAGATGAATTATACTCTAGAATTAGCAATATTATAAACTTTCTGTAATTTCTGGTGTGAAACATATATTTTTCTGAACTCGTTTTATTATTCACCTTTTATTATTAGACTGCTACTCAAGATATCACTTTAAAGTTATTTATGCAAGCGAAATAAACTTTGAAAAAACTTAATTCTATGACAAATACTTCTGTCATTTTAAAATAACTCCAAATTTTAGAGTATGTACTTCTACTGAAGAGAGGCTTCCAAATTTTCCTTTGTAGGAACAGAGTTGAGTCGTCTGGAAACTTTGGTTTACCTACTACAAGTTTACAAGTACAAGTTTAGAAGTTGTTGTATACACAGTTAAATAACTCGTTCGATAGTTACTTTATACTCTTGTTCCATGAATCTATAATAAATATTAGATATTTGATTGATGAATAATAATGTAGTACTAGTATTAATGAAGTACAGATAGCACCGTGGTCTTTAACATCTTTTCGTTTTGAGATCGGTTCCGTTTCATAACTTTTCTAATGATGAAATGTATCGTTTATATGACAGAACAAATTCCTAATTTCACTTATACTATACGTTTTTCCCTCAGTTTTTATGAATCAGATATTTGTAAATAAATAACGTTGAAAATTTGATTTATGGATCTATGAATAATTCTTTTTTTAAATGCAGCCTCATCAGTTCCATCCTCTAAATAGATACTCAATGAAAATATTTAATTTCCCTATACTTATAAATAGATAGATTTCAGTAATACCTTTCAAGATTTTTTTTTAAATCTTGTAAATAGTTATACTATTCGAAAATATTTTATATCTGTGGTAATTGTTTTATTTTCACGAATTGTATACTTATAAATATATATATTGATAAAAATGTTTTGTCTGTTTGTAAATATTTTTCCTATAGTGTTTTACAACTATCATGCTTCTAAATATATTCATTTAAAGGTATTATGTTATTCGTATAACTTGAGAAGTGCTGAGATAACCTGAGAAAATAAATATATTTTTATAAGTATACAGTTCATAAAATAAAGTAATTATTTACAGATACGAAATCTTTCGACATAATATCTATACTTACAAGATTAAAAAATATATTTATTTAAAGGTATTAAAAATAATACATCTATTTTGGGAAATAAAGCACTTTCATAATGCATATGTATCTGTTTAAAGCATGGAATTCGCGAGACCGGATTTTAAAAAAGAATTATTTATAGATTTATAAATCAAATGTTCAATTATATTTATTTATAAATATCTGATTCATAAAAAATGAAGGAAAAACGTATAGTATAAGTGAAATTAGGAATTTGTTCTGTCATATAAACGATACATTTCATCATTAGAAAAGTTATGAAACGGAACCGATCTCAAAACGAAAAGATGTTAAAGATGTATATACAGTGCTATCTGTACTTCATTAATACTAGTACTACATCATTATTCATCAATCAAATATCTAATATTTATTATAGATTCATGGAACAAGATTATAAAGAAACTATCAAACGAGTTATTTAACTTTGTGTATACAACAAAAGATTAACTGCAAATGTAATATTAATATGCAATAAAATAGAATCTGATAATATTAAATTTTTTTAAAGCATATTGTTCTCTCAAATAAAAGAAATTATAAAACAGAATACTTACAGCTCATATAAATACGTTGCATCTGCATCTGTTTTAAGCTGTCTTTCCTCTCAAGAACAATAGAAATCACGTGATAATGACATGTGCAATAGGTCGGAGTAGATGAGCATGCGCAAATATTACTTCATTTCGAATTCCATTTTAAAACTTTACACGGAATAAGTGTAACATTTCCGAATTTTTCAGTAACCATCATTTTACACTACCTATTCGAAAACATTTCCGGTATGGAATGTAACGTTTCTGACTTCTTCAGAATAATTCATCGCTTTGAATATTTTTCCGAAAATACGTGTAACGATTCCGAAATAATAAGTAACTGAGGAGAACACAAAGTTTACTATAAATTTCCGGAAACCTTTCCGCCTTGTGCCGAAATGCTTCTGAGTTTTTTTTACAGTGTGGTGTTAAATGCAAATGAAAGCTGCAAATATTTGTTCATCAATAGTTATTGCATTTTCATAAAATCAATAATTTTCAATTTATGTAAAACATAGCCACAAAATAAAAAAATAGATGTTAAATATATCTACAAAAACTAAAGATAATTGAATACTAAAATTTTATATTTCCGAGATTGAAAATATAAAAAGTTACATTTAAAAAATAATTTTTTCCACCTTTTTGTGCTAATTTTTTTTTCGAAAAAACTCTTTCTGTGTTTCAAGAATACATTTAAAGATAACAATCACCAGTAACATTTTAACTTGAATAATTATCCAATTTTCATAAAACAACATTTTTTAATATCTATAAAATTTAACAACAACAACAAAAAAATTAAAGAACATTAGATGAAAAATATATTTATAATTACTAAAGATAATTTAAAACTAAAATTCCATACTTCCGAGATTTTATATTTTGTTTATATGAAATGCAGTTTTATATAAAACAAAAAGGTAAAAGATAACTTTAAGCAAACTATAAAAATTAAAATGCTTAATATTTACATTTATTTTTGAGGGTATCTGTAGAAACATGTTTGATAATGAAAGCAATTAAAACAAAATGTAAATTGCAAATTCAGTCACTTAAAATTTTAATTACTAATAACCACAAACTATACAAATGAGCGGAAAATTTTAAAAAGTTGAAAGCTATAAAAGACTGTTTTCATTTTTTTTCCTCATTCACCTTGCAAAATACTTTTACAGCGAATGTCAGCATCATTTCTCTCCAATTATTCCGTTGAAATAATATTAAAAAATCAAAATTTTAGTAATCGTTATATTCTAATGAAAATGCATTTATTGCATATTTATAGCATCAAAATATATTCAATTTTGCATTAACTCAAAAAAATAAAATAAAATAAAAGATAACTTTACGTAAACGATAAAAATTGGGAGGCTTAGAATTTACATGTATTCATGAATGTATTAGTGAAACACATTTGATACTGAAAACAGCAAAATAATATCTAAAATGAAACAGAGTTTCTATTCGAACAATTCTTATTTTATTTATTCTTTACTCTGTATTAATACTTATGATATTTTTACGTATCTTATTTATCCATATAACATATAATAGGAAAGACAAAAATAATATTTTAAAAATCGAAGAAACATAAATTTAAAGTTTTTTCCTTTAAATAACCATATTTACTAAACTAAAAAATAAAGAAGGATTCATTTAAAACATATATATATCTTTAAATCTATTTGCTAATATCAATTAACACCTATTCCGTTTTTCAAAAAGTAATTTTTATTTATAATGTATATATAATCAACATCAACACTTTTTTTTATATTTCTCAATATTCTTTAGTAATAATAATAAAATGCAAGAGTCCATCAGATAAAAGCATTACAACAAGTAAACACTTTATCGAGAATGTACAGTAAAAAAAAAATATATATATATATATGTTGTATTGTAAAATTAGAAACTCATTTTCCAAAAGAAAAAAAAAATAAAACTACTTTTAATGTTTGCGCAACATAATCCATAATATTAATGAACAACCCTTTTGTTGTCACAATGTGAAAAAAATGTTTATTCAAATAATGTTTACTCTTTTCGCATTATAACAATCTAGATAGAGTTTATCCATGATACAACACTACAATATAATCTAAAAAATTAATAAAAAATGTCACTTGAAACGCTATCTAAGATTAACATCGATAACGGAATGGAGTGACGTTTGTGTTTGCAGTTTACTGCAGGATAAACAAACAAAAAAATAAGTAAAAGAAATTTTGGAGAATGATAAAATTTATAAGGCTTATTTAATATTTACATGTGTTTATGAATGTATCTAGTGAAACATATATACTGAGAACGATAAAAAAAATCTACTTTCAAGTTAAAATTTCAAAATAGTATCGAGTAATTTGCTATAGCATAAGCTTGCCTAACTTTATTGTTTCATGTACAAAGGTGCCAATGTTTACGCTTTTTTCTTACAACTTTTTTCGAATAGAAATTGTTTCCTCATTTAATCGCCGAATTTCCGCGATTAAATAATACGAAGATTTCTATTCAAAAAATGTGGCAACAAAAAGGGTAAAAGTTGACAGCTATGCGAAAGGTGCAAAATAAAAAATAATTAAATTATAAGAATTCCGGTTCAAGTAAAAAATGTTCCATTACCCAGTTTTGTTCCGCGTGCCTAAAGCACATTTTTCACAGACCTTCAGTTTATTTGTGATCATCAACATAAACTGAATTAGAACAGAAATTATTTTAGGCCATAATTCATTTTTATTTATTATTTATTTAGTATTTATACTCATGATATTTATTGTATTTTTTTTTCACTGCATATGTAATGGGAAAAATAACTTTAGCACTAAAACGCCCGGAAATTATACACAAAATTTATAAAAATATTTACGCCCCAATTTTTATTTTAAAATATTTAGCTTATTTTTATGTCGTTGTACTTAACTTATTTTATCAAGAAATTTCTAGTTCGAATGGACATCTTACGCGGGAAACGTGAATACACATCTTTTCGATGTATATAATTCCGCCTACGGGCGGTACTTTTGCTTGTTATGTGTTACATAATTTCTCATAAAACATGCACAATATTCGTATTTTTAAAATTACAGTACTATGCCTATTAATACTTTGATTAGAAACAATACCATTATTATATACATTCTTGTATAATATAAACACGAACACAGAAAATCTTTTTGTTAAATAATGTAATATGCGAGTATAACGCCCATAGGTGAGACTTCCTGTTTTAAAAGACGAAAACTAGTCGTCACCAATGTGTTAAAAATAAAATCACTATTATATCCATTTGTTAATATCACTATTATATCCATTTGTTAATATCACTATATACTCAATCACTTTTTAAAAAGTAATTTTTATTGTCCGAATATTTATATTTTCCTTTATAGTATCTGTTTTTCGTACTAAAATAAACATGCATGATGTTATCAGATAAAGGAATTACAATAAGTAAACACTTTATCAAATATCTACCTTCAACAAAATTTTTCTATTGTAAGATTAGAATCCTAATGAATTTTAAACATCCCATTTTTCTAATGATTTTTTTTAAAAGTAGTTTTCTTGATTGTACGGGATAAACTACAATATTAATGAAAAATCCTTTCGTGTTAATTTGAAAAAAAAAAATGCTTGCTCAAATATTTTTTTTAAAAATTTCACTCTCCTCCCTCTATAACAATTAAGAGCTTATCCTCGATAAAAAAAAGAAAAGAAATAAAACTACAATGTAATCCACAAACAATAAAAGAGTAATAAAAAATCACTTAAGCGCTACGTAAGATTAGCATCGATAACTGAATGGTATGTTTGTCTTTGCATTTTATTGCAGAATAAACAACAACAACAAAAAAGAAAAAAAAAATTAAATGACTTCTTCAGATAAAGATGAAATTATAAGGCTTATTTAATATTTACATATATTCATGAATGTATCTTGTGAAACATATTAGATAGTGAGAACAATAAAATAAAATCTAAATTGGAAACATAAATAATTTCATAAATTTATTTCATTTATTATTTATTTTGTGCTTATGCTTATGGTATTTATCATACATTTTATTCAATTCATTATATACGTAATATATTAGCTGCTACTTTTTTTGTAACCAGTATTTTCAATTATTATTCGCAGAAATCTGCTATTAATAAAAGAGAAATATGGGATAAGGAAATAATGATGAACATTTGGCAACTATGCCAATAAGAAAAGTAACTTTAAAATTTCTGAAATGCATAGCTTTAATACTTCTTCATTGAGTAATGGTATTTAAATAATTACAAAAAAAATTGTTTATTTTTTTAAAATATAATTACGATTTAATCTATTTGTTAATCTCAATTTATACTCAATGACTTTTAAAAAAAGAAATTTTCATTGTCAAAATATCTATATACACTGCTTTGTTTTCTATTTCTCAGTAACTAAAAAAACATGCAAGAGTCTATCAGATACAGCGGTTCTTAAACTCTTAGTTACTACGAATCCCTTCCAAAGGATTTCAGACTGAAGTAACTGGTATTCTTTAGAATATTGAATACGTGATATATAAAGAGATTACCGAACTAATGATACTGTATTTCTTAAAAGTATTTTTAGTTTTTCCTTTCTTTATATGTGCAAGATTTGTCTCAAATTCGAGATTTAAAAAAAAGTTTGCATTAGATGCGAGAGTTTCGAGGATCGATTGAGGATGCATTGCGGACCCCTTGAGGTCCGCTGACCATAGTTTAAGAATCGCTAATATAAAGACAAGACAATAAGTAAACACTTTATCGTTTATGTATGATGGTACGCAATATTTTTCTTATTGTAAAATTAGAATCACATTCTCCGAGTGAAACTAGTCAAAAAAATATTTTTCATGTTTACACAAGATAATCTGTAATATTAATGGAAAAATCCTTATGGTACCACAATGTAAAAAAAAAAAAAAAAAAGTATTTACTCAAATAACCTTTAAAAAATTTCAGTTTTCTCACACTGTAACAATTTAGAGCTTATCCTCGGTACAACACTACAATATAATTCAAAGAGAAAAAAAAAAGTAATAAAAAAGTCACTTGAAACGGTATTTAAGATTGACATCGATAACGGAATAAAAAAGAATTATTTATACTTATGATATTTATTATATATTTTCTTAGGATATGTAATAGAAAACATTTTAAAAACATTAAAAAAAAAAACACAATTATTTAATAATTGTCCGTTTTAAAAATAAAGTATGCAGATTTTTTTAAATATCAATAATAATATCTCTACCACTTTTTATTTCCACTTCTTATTTTCTATTTCTCAGTACAGTATAAAAAAATAAATAAAACACATTGAAGAGATAAAAGCATTACAATGAGTAAGCGCTTTATCCAGTTTGTTTGTTGTTGTAGGATTATAATCACATTTTCCTAATGAAACTGGAAAGAATTTTCATGTTTGTATTAAACAAACCGTAATATTAATAAAAAGTACTTTCGTTGTCACAATGTGAAGAAAAATGTTTACACAATAATCTAAATGTTTACTCAATACTTCAAAGAATCTTTTTTTAAATTTTACTCTTCTCTCACTATAATAATCTAGAGCTTATCATCGATACAACACTACAATATAATCCCAAAACACACACAAAAAAAAAGTAATAAAAAAGTCACTTGAAACGCTATTTAAGATTAACATCGATAACAGAATGGAATGACGTTTGTGTTTTCGAAAAAATTGGGAACACGTGACTCGGAAAATGAGAACGTGGTCGCTGGTCGGTCAGAGCGCTGCAGTTTTCAGGAGGCCATCGATTTTGTGGCGCGAAAGTAAATCCGCTACTGATAGTCTACTACTTACCATTGATTGCCTATTTAGGGAAGACAGCGTTTTAGTAACCTGCAGAATCTGTTCAAATCTTCCACATCTTGATAAGGAAATAGAGAGTAACACTTAAAGTGTTACGGGCTGCGGACAGAGGCGTGTCGTACTGAAGGAGTTTGCAGGGTTAGGGGAAGTGACGAAGCCGCAGAGCACGCGTGCTTTTAGAGTTTCGAAACCTTTTATCTTAGAATATGTAAACCGCGTGTTTCTTCAATAATTCTGCTTACATGGGGAACCTATTTACTTTTAGAATACAAAGAAGTAAAAGGAGGAAGGGTTTTAGATATGCTCTGCTTTACGTTCTCATTCTGAAAAGACTATCAGTTTCTAATATTTTGAACAATATGTGCTGGAAATGTTGCGGCATTTCGAGAATGCAAAGTTTTAAATCAAGCATTTCATAGCTATGTTGACATTCTGAAGTAAAATGAAATAATTATATAAAAAAAAATATGTGAGATTTAAAGATATCAAAAATCAATAGTACAATAGTAAATTTCGGATTCTTAGAGAAATATCATATGACCTATTTTTTGAAATGTTATATTAGATATTCATTTATTTTCCAGCAGAAGTCATTAAAAAAATTTCTTCTTATATTTGTTAATAATATAATAAAATTCTTGTTATATTTCTTTTTTTTTTTCTTCTTTGCAAATCATACAAAATAGTCATTTGAAAAGTTAATTAAAATATTGTTAATACTTTTTTATATAACATTGATTCTTCTGTAAGGTATTTAGAAGATGGGATTTGGGAAGTTAAGGGAAATGACGAAGCTGTCTTTTTCCGCATAAAACGTGTGCTTTTCGAATTTGAAATATTTTATCTTGCAATAGTGTGAGTTGTGAACCGCTGGTTTCTCAAATAATGCTACTTACATAGACACCCTATCGTATTTAGTTTAAGAATGCAAAAGAGTATCAGTTTTCAAATCAAAAGGAAAACGAACATGGAAGGAAATATTTTATATGTAGTCAACTTTACGTTCATACATTGTAAAAAGCAGTTTATTACGTGTCTCATTTTGAAAAGAGCGTCGTCAGCTCCAATAAAGAGCCAAATGTGTTGGGCATACTCTGAGTTCTGAAATTTTTTTCACGTATCCAGAATGCAATGATTAGGTAAATGACTGTCTATAAAATTTTTAAAGGGGCACTTTGGAACAATGCATAGTTTCTGAAGAAGAATGCAAAGAATGTTTTCTTAAATTGTTGATGAGAAAACAAATCAAAATAAATATCAAAATTCAAAAGTAAAACAATAAATTTTGGATTTTGAGATAATTATTATATGGTTAATTTTTGGATATACCTGTAGTAGATATATTTCTTTTCCCTGCAGAATCATCTTATATATTTCTTAACAAACAAACACATCTTATATATTTTTTATAACATCTTGTATATTTCTTTACATCTTATAACGTCTTATATATTTTTTATAAAAAAAAATTATACATCATACAAAATATCTATTTGAAAAGTTAATTATATATTAGGAAGAATATTGATTTTTTTCGAACAATTTACAAAGTCTTTTGTAAAGTATTTACAAGACGGGTTTAGAAGGAAAAGGCAAAGCGAGAAAGTCCCTTCTCCGCAGAGCAGAAGTATAGAATTTAGAGTATAGAAATTTTGTGTGAGTTGTTAGCCGCGTGTTTGTCCAATAATGCTACTTACATAGGAATCTTATTTTACTTACTATAAGAATTCAAAAATACACCAGTTACCAACTAAAAAGAGACAATGGAGGAAATGTTTCAGATATGCTCTGCTTTATGTTATCATTCTGAAAAAAAAAAAAATATATATATATCAGTTTCGATATTCAACAAATTGTACTGTATGGTTTTGCTCCGTGTGTGCGTGTTTGTCTGTCTGACTGTGATGGCCAGCGAAATCTAGCGCACCTAGAAGCATGAAAATTTATATTTAGGTATCTGATGCACCTGGTACTCAGAATTTAAATATTTTGATAATTACCCAAGATAATAATTAGAATCTCATTAAACATCGCATCGAAAATGCCATCTTTTTTATCAAAATGGCTGAAGAAAAGAACACCTGTTCTTGATTTCCAAGCAGAAATGAACGAATTCGAAATGTATTTACTAATTAGCGAATTTTAAGAAAACTAATTAAGATATCGATTTGAAAATTTCTGAGCATATGTAGAAACATTTTCTGCATCCGACAATGCAATTTTTGAAAAATTCGGCAGATAATTTTTCTTAATTTTTCCAAAAAACTGCCAAAAATCTGAACCAATCAAAATAAATCCAAGATAGCTTCAGACAGGGATCGGCTTTCATTAAAAGCTGACCTACAAAGAGATCTGTTTCTCTGGCCGATCCCTCCATTTAGTTTGCGAAAATGAAAGGAAGTAATTGCCAATTTTTACTAATGAACAAAGATTAAGATAACTAATTAAGATATAGATTTGAATTTGAGGATGGGAAAGGGAGCCATCTGGCGGCTATTTTAGCGTAGCGTCTTTGTTATGTTCTAATTATTAGAAAAATATAATTATTTTTAAAAATACCGTTAATGTAGGGAAAGGTGGTTTTCTTGAACAAATTATTCGTTATATTTGATGGTATGGGGAGGACAGGGGTTAACGTCTTGCTCTGATTTGCACAAAACAAATTCCATTGAAGAAATTTAACATTTTTAGATGCTCCCGTAGCATTTTATAAACGTTATATATAAATAACGGAAATTTTAAATGACGATTTTCATAAAAATTAAACTTATGTTCCTAATAAAAGTACACAACCCGTATTTACTTGATGCATACCAACAACCAAAGTTGTTGTTGACCCGACTAGGGGACTAGCCAGGGGGGGGCCAGGGGACTAGCGTCCCCTGGCAAACCTAGCGCCGCCGGGATATCCTACAAGTTTTTTCTATCTAACTGTGCATTCTTATCTCAGGTTCCATGGGCCAATCATAACGGGGTTTGGATGATTCGACTTTGTTTTCGTTCGCGTTACATATAATTAGTTTCACCTTGTTCTAATTTCGACGGGAATTGGTTCATTCAACTCCATTGATACAATGGGTATGCGTGTCAGATGTTCGTATAGAACAAATTGCGCCGCTAGCGGTGGAAAATGAAACTGAAGGATTTTGCAGCACGCCTGCTATACAGTGCCGTAGGCAGCAGGGACACGTGTTGGAGTTTCGTTCGCAAGGTGGTGTGTTTGGAAAAGGGTGCGTCCCCTGGCGTGTCAAGGTGGAACTAAAAGTTTTTGCAGCACATGCGCTGCACGCCTCATATACTCACTCTGTCGCAGGCAGTGAAAGCACGTGTCGGAGGTTCGTTATATCAGAATGCACCCCCTATCGGCGGAAAGTGGAGTCGTGTGCGCTGCACTTTTAAATAAATAATTCCATACAAAATCGGGTTAAAGATATAAAATTATACAAACTTTGTGTTTGTTTAATTTTATTATCACGGTCCCGGGCAACGCTGGGCGGTTCAACTAGTTCTTGAACTGTTGTGATTATTGATGTATCGAGAGTTTAAAGATTCAGTTAACTACTCTCATTACAAAGATTTAAATGAAGAGTTGTGTATCGATATGTACATCTTGATGTAAATTGCAAATAATTCTCTTTTTTAAACTGTCATGGTAAAAATAAATCAAAATCAAGATTCAAATGTACAATAACAGATCTTGCAGTATTAGTGAAATAATATATGGCTTATTTTTTTATACTGTAAATATTCATTTATTTTCATTTATTTACACATTAAAAAAAAAAAAAAAAAAAAAAAAAAAACATTATATATTTTTTAACAGATATGTTGGCAAATCGTGTAAAATGTTTATTTAAAAATTATTAAAATATTACGAAGTTGATATTGTTTTCATACAGAGTCTCCTTCAAGGTATTTACTAAACAACTAAAAATATTTAATGAAATGTTTCTTGTTCCTATGTTATTATTAATTAACTTGGTTTATTTAATAAAATTTATGTTTCTCTTTGACTTCAGAAAATAACAGAAATTCCAAAGCCATTTGCTTTTCAGATATTTAAATCAAGTGTTTGATGGCAATGTGTACCTTGTGAAGCAAAATGTGAACAGATTTAAGATTTTAACCTAAAAATAAAATACTACTACTACTACTACTACTATTACTAATAATAATAATAATTGCAACTGTACAATAATAAGTTTAGTATTTTTAGAGAATTAGTATGTGGTCTGTTTCTTAATTATTATAGTAGATATTTCTTTAAAAGACTAAATTCAAACAAATTTTTATTTATTAACTGATTTTTCAGAAGATCATACGAAATAATTATTTAAAAACTTAATTAATTACGGTGTATTTATTTTTACCGTACAATTCGCACAGCTTCCTTTAGGATTTTTATTTTATTTTATATTTATATATTTTTTATTTTATTTGATTTTTATTTTTTTTTTAATTTAATTTAATTTATCTTTATCTTTATTTTATTTTATTTTTATTTTAATTTATTATTTTATTTTATTTTATTTTTATTTATTTTTTATTTATTATATATATATATATATATATATATTTGCAGAATTGGAGTGTTTTGTTTTCAGATTTTTAAGGTTACAGGAAGTGACGAGCAGAACGCGACCTTTCTGAATTTAGAAAGATTTATCTAGAATTGCGTGAGTTGTAAACCATGCGTTTCTACACACGACACAGCTGCGAAACAGCTGCAACTATCCATATTTTGATTTAAAAAAAATTATTCAATAAAATGTGTTTTGTTTATATGTGGTACTTATTGGATTTTATTTATTACGCAAAAATTCCTGGTTCAAAATATCTTTATTTGACTTCAACAAACCTCCCCCCCCCTCCCCGAAAGGTTGACATCTATGAAAATTCTGTTTACATGATATTCACATTGTATTTACATAGCTGCCAACTTCTTTGCTTTTTTGGCACCGCTATTTTTGAATGGTAATATTCGCATTTAATCGTAGATTTCCACGATTACTATTCGTAAATGATAGTGCCAAAAAAGCGTTGAAGTTGGCAGCAATATATTCCTTTTTAGAATGTTAATTAGTATCAGTTTTCAAATGTAAAGGTAGAATGAAGGTAATGTTTTAGATAAGTTCTGTTTCGATATCGGGAAATATCTTCTGCATCAGTTTATTTATTTTTAAAAATCTGGTGTGTTTCCACTTGATTTTCCGAGCATTGGTGCACATGTCCAGAAAGTTTTTAAAAACTGGGGTGGTGGGGATTTTTATAAATATTTCAATCTGGTTGGTTGATTGATTTATGACGGCCGATTATCAACACGAGGGATATAGGCCCTAGGGGGGGGGTGCCCTCCGTGGGTTTTTTTCTAAGGGATCCTAACCCGTATTTACTGCAAGGTTCTAAGAAAACCACGAAAAACTCCGAAAGGTTAGGTCGACGGGCGCGACAAGGGTTTGAATCCAGCACTTCCCGTCTACCAGCTTTGAGAGCAGAACCCCTCAGCCACTGGTGGGGCAATATTTCAATCTAATTTCATAATTTCTAACAGAATCGGCTGGCTTCTAAAAGAATTCTGACGTTTCGGAACTGGATTATCTCCGTGACACTAACTTATACTCTGTCACATTTCCTTCGTGATTTTCATTGTAGAATCAGTCGCAAAATAGTTTGAAAATGATTAAAAATGGTTTAAATACCTAATCTTTTGGCCGTTTTTTACGAAAATCTATGCAGTTCTTTCGACAGTGGTCAAAAACATATTCTCCAAATGAGAACTCAAACAGAAGTACCGTTTAGGAGTTATCGTATTCACTGACACACAAACCATCGCCCCTTGAATACCAGGCCTACGTGATGACACAAAAATGGCGTCTGTCTTAGGCGGATTTTTTTCAGCGTTTGTACTGTCCCTTAAATTTAAATATCAGCATTTTTTAAAATATACATCGCCTTCTTTCTCTGAGATTAAATAAGGCGAAGAATACTTTAAAAAAATACTGGTAAAATTCAAAGACAAACACTGGAAAAAATCCACCTACAAAAGCCGCCATTTTTGTGTCAGAGCGTAGACCGTTCATTCAGAAGGCGATGCACAATCACACACACAAATCGTGATTACATTACTTTCCTTACACTATGTGTCCGGAAAGTAAAAATAGATTGAATAAAATGGGTCTGATATATGTCTGAGTTTTGAAAATTTTGTGAAGTATTGGAAACGTAAAGATAAGTAAATTAGTACTCCTTATAGAGATTTAAAATTGGCGTTTCGTAAGAATGTGAAGTAAAATAATATTTTAAAGTTATTGAGGTATAAATTAGAAAAATAATTCAAATTATATATTTTTTTCTATTACATAATCGTATAATAATGCGAAAAGAATTTCTGATTTTTAGAAACATATTCAACTTTTGGATATATTGCAATAGATAGTCGTTTATTTTCGAAAAGAATGCATTCGAATTATCTTTTGTTTGTTAAGAGAGTTTTTTTTTAAATCATATACAATATATAATTCAAAAATTAATTAAAGCATTAATTGTACCAAATATTTTTTTTTTAAATGTTGAAGCGGCAATATACAGAGAAACGAGAGCCATGATTCAAATAAAACTAAATATATGGATTTTTTTTCAATATCTTTAAGAACGGTTGAAGATATTATAGTGGTCAAATCCACACGGAATGTGCTATGATAAACTTCCATTGAAATTGGATAATATTAATGCATATTGTACTTTAATATTAAAGGAAATGTAATTTAAATGACGTGTAAGTGTTGAATGTGTGAAAACGTGTTGAATAAATTTTCCCTCAGTTTAGTGAATTTTTATTTATAAATAAACCTGAGATTAAACGTTTTAAAGCATTTTATACAACCATATTTCAGAAAGTGTGAAAATAACTAGAGTATGCAGCTTAATAAAGCATTTTATTTTAACAAAATGTATATTCCAATAAATGGATTCGACTGTATCTGTTTTCGTGTCTTTCAAGTCAAAATAGTGTATAATTGTGAAGTCATCGGCTATTATCACACCATAGTTTGGTATTAGGTCACATTACTCAATATAATTAATTATAATTAATTATTGAAATTTATCTTTGGGAAAGAAAGTTAAAAAATTAAGAAGCAAAATTATCCTACTAATCACATAACAAACTAAACATTTATATGCATTTTCCATCTCTTTAAATGAGAGCAATTTAAACGAAATTAATAATCAATTCACGCGCTTTTATGAAGAAGTTGATTTATTGCAAGATTTTCTAGACACGTAAAGTGAAATAAATATTCTGGTCACGTAAATGAAAGTACAACAGATATTTTTTTTTTCAGAGTTAATGTAGCATTAAGTAAAGGCTTGAATTGTTTATGAAAAATAAAAAAAATAATAAATCTAGTTACATTATATATTCATTTAACAAAATTAACACCATACAAATGTCAAACATTTAAAATTTATTTTCCTACCACTTCAACAGAACACATTTGAGGTTCAATACGGCATTTCCTTTTGTTGCTTGATTGTACACCAAAAGTTCATTAAAATTTTAAATATTCATTAAAAATAAACAAATTATGCTAAAAAATTTCGGTTTACAGGAATGGGATTAGAGACATATCGGAATATTTTAATAACAAAAAATGTTGTGGTTAAAACATTACCGATAGATGGCGCTGGCATGCGTAATATGAAGAAAATGTATGCAAATTAGGCTTACATTAAAAGACCCATTTCAGCGAAGCATCTGACAAACTTCAGTACCCCAGCACATGAAACACACCTTTTTCTCTTCTTCAGTCATTTTGCCGTGCAGTATTGTCACATTGCGCCAGTTGCCGATTCCCCATTCTTGTAAAAGAGTTTAACCAATAGCGATTGATCTGGTAGCTATAGCATACTGCTGGCATCGAATGAAGAATCTGTGTACATTGAGGGGTTTTATTGATAGCCTTATTTGCATAAATCTGCTTCATATTATGCACGCAGTGCCATCTATCGGTAATTTTTTAACCTTTTTTTTTTTGTTTTAAAAAAAATCTGATCTTCTTCTGATCCCATTCTTGCAAACCGCAATTTTTCAGCATTATTTGTTTCTTTTTAATGAATTTTTAAAGTTTTGACGAATTTTTGGCGCACTCAGTGTTACAGACTGATGAGACTATTGATTGCAATCCTAAAAGCTGCCTGATGCCGCAGCCAGCGTTTAAATAAGACGACTATTGCTATACGAAAATAGTGGAATTCTTAATTCAATTATATTTCTCTGACATTCTTAGCTTAGGTTTATAACAAAATGACAACATGCAAACAGAAAATGAATAAATAAATACAAAAAAACAAGTAAATAAAATAAAATTCATAATTGTTTAAATCAAACAACTGTAGATTCGAGGGGAATAATCTCATATTCAGCTTCACTAGAGCATGCAGTCAGTCCTCTCACTTTTCTAAATGATTGAATCACATTTTTCATATGACAGTTAATATGTGGAAGCTTTTCTTATACAGGAAGTCTCCAAAAGGTGGAAACTCACTTTGTTTTCCCAGTTGGAAGAAAGTAGGCCGTGTAAATGTCCAAAGTGTTCAAAATAAGCTAGGAAAAATGATCATGTTAATGAAATACGCCTCTTATTGATTTTCAAAATATTACACTTTTCAAACCGTTATATGCCGCCCCTCCACCCTCTAACCAAAATTATTCAAACATAAACTATTTCAGCTTGCTGCAAAAAGATCATTACAAAACAACCTGCACATTTTGAGGCACCCTGAATATAACAAAAGTTACGTATTTTAGCTATTTTGAAATTCCAAAAAATGCAATTAGAAATTGTAAATGAATAAATATTAATGATTTCACAAATAAATAAGCAGTAGGTAATTAAAACAAATGCTTTTCTTTAATCTTTCCATGCATTATTCAATAGGTTATTTCTAAAAATCACATCTCTACCTCTAAAAATTTTCCTTACGCATCACTACATTTTAATCTAAGAATATGCTATTGATCGAGATAAAATATATGGTTTAATATATAGAAAATTTGCTGATATTGAAGAATATTATTGGATCGTATCAATTAGAATTATTGCTTTAATAAATAAATGTAATTTATCTTTTTGATGAAGTACACTTGTTAAACTGACAAATTTCTTTTTTGTTCATAGTGAGAAAAGTTTGGGCTTGCATAAAGAAAAAAAAATATGATTACTTTTCAGCAAATTTATCCTCACATCATGTTTTTCCGTAAACTGACTGATCAAACGTCCGAATCGATGATGTATTGCTTTTTTTATAGGAGTCACAAATTTTAGCCGTTGCTGGAGTTACTTGAAGGAAATTCCCTTGATCTCTTTACAATTGGTCTTTCCTGATCTTTCTATCAGAAGGAGATAGACCCTTATTTTTCTGTACAAAATAAGGTTTCCCTTTTTTATTTTACCTATATACTCAATTCTTTGAAATATTTGTAACATCATATGAGATATTTCATACATAAATATGTAATTTAATACATAAAATTATTGAAAACTAATAACAGCATTAAATAAAAAAATTGCATTAATTTAAAAATAATTGCATTAAATTCATAATTCAGGATTCTTTATTTAGGTATAAATAAAAAAATCTTTAAAAAATGGATATATTTTTGAAAAAAATATATCCATCAAACATCTGACAAAAAGCATATGGTTGATCTTAACAAAAAATCGTTTAACTGATTACACCAAATATTTCCAAATAAAATAATAATTTATTTATTTTTATTTTTTTAAAGTTTTAAACGCATTAAATGCAAAATCTTTAAGAGCAGATATGATGTCAAAGTTTCAGAGATTTTGTTAAAGTACTCTTTCTACAGTGCTGTTTCCATGCCATAATATTATTAACTGTACCATTTTGTTCTGTATATGGTAATTTATGATAATTTGAAACTGAAAGAGCTGACAATTGATAGAAAATAAATAACGAGAAAAAAACGTGAATATTAAAAAAAAACACGCACTAACTATTTATCAGTAACTATTCCTTATTTTAGTTTAATAATTAATTAATTTTATTGCAAATAAAATAACTATTTCTCATTTCATATAAAACTGTAAGTTGTGTGATATAATAATATTAAAACTGCGTACTAAAATTAAATAAGTCTTTAAATAAATACATAATTGAAAATATGATAAACTTTTGAACAAAATCATTCTAACAAACGTATAAAATTAAACACTTTATTTTATTTACATTATTTTTATTTGGCCGAAAATTAAAAGTTAACCGAAAATATTCTCTCAGGTTTGCTGAGGTTTTTCCTTAAACCTTTTTATCCTGACGGTACTTATAAGTACCACTTTAAACCCTTCGCGACGAGCGTCTTTTACAGAATTTTTAATCTGTTACCACCGGTTTTTCAAATGAGAAATTTTCACCTAATTGAATCGCAAAAATGCTATGATTAGATAAAGAAATCTTTACAAAAAATAAATAAATAAATAACTGGTGGGAATAACCGAGGATTCTGAGCATCTAAAAAGTAGCTGGAAAATTAATTCAGGATATAAAGGGTTAAATCGGCTTTCTCAAACTTTTTTAAAGTGGGGACCATTTTTATACAATGAGCATTCTGGGGACTATTTTTATACTATTTGTATTCTTTTTTATAACATTGCTATATTCCGCTGGAATGTATAATACGAAATTAATTTAATTTTTTCTTTCTTTTGGAAATTTAAGAGCACCACAAGTGCAGGCTCTTAGGACCGCTATTGTTCCGTGAACCACAGTTTGAGAAACGTTTTCTTAAAGCAGCCATACTCAACTTTTTTCTAGTGGGCCGCAAACATATGTTTGCGATGATATGCGTGCCGCAAAAAACTTTAAAAATTGTAATTGAAATAGTAAGTAAATTAAGATAACAAAAGTCGTATAACAAAACTTTACAACAAAGTTAATATTGTCGGTAGGGTTGAATGTTTGTCGCAGAAGAAATGTTGCCAAAAATTTTTAACATCACTATTTTCAAACAATAAATTTCGTGGTTGATTTTTAGTGCAAATGTTTTAGAAATAGGCCGCGAAGTTTGTTGTTTAGAACTAGTGCTGTAAAAATGTATTGGTGCGATTTTTTTCCGCGACAAACATTCAACCGTAAAAAGCCGTATTAGCTATCTAATAAAACATAATAATATAGCAATTCAGAATTTCCATGTTCTAGAGGGAAAAAAAAACCGGAGATTTTCTCTAATAAATCACAATTTTGTTCAATGAAAAAACTTTTTATTATATTTTTAATTCTAGAAATTCCGTGAACCACCGTGAACCACTATTCCCTCTGCCATATACAGGGTCATTCATAATTCCCTCCGGGGTTTCGAAACGTTATAGTAAAAAAACGAAGACGAATATGAAAAAAAGAAACATATGAAATTATTCCGAAACTATTCAAGTTTTACTTACATACATTACAGGTGTTCTATGTGTGAACCCTTGGTCACACGGCATACATCCATGCGATAGTCCAGTTCCTGCCATACTCCGTTTCTTTAAATTTCCGGTACCACACATGAATTGTTTTGTCAGTTGGTCCCTGTTTTCGATATTTATTACGAAAGGCCCGTTGAATTGACACCACTGATTCAGATTTAAAGAAACGGAGTATGGCAGAAACTGGACTATCGCATGGATGTATGCCGTGTGACGAAGGGTTCACACATAGAACACCTGTAATGTATGTAAGCAAAACTTGAATAGTTTCGGAATAATTTCATATGTTTCTTTTTTTCATATTCGTCTTCGTTTTTTTACTATAACGTTTCGAAACCCCGGAGGGAATTATGAATGACCCTGTATATAGATTAATGATTATGCATCTCGGGCCACAACATATACGGTTGCTGGGCTACACTCCGGCCGCAGGTTGAGTATGCCTATCTTAAAGGGTTGATATTGATAGAGTGCAAATTTGATTAATTTGGAATATTTTTTTACTGGTGTTGAAGATTAAAAAAATGTATACACCACTGTAGCACAAATAGAACTACATGTAAAAAGAACATGTAATTACGAAAATGGCATTTATGATGTTTTAACATAATTTTAAGTAACAGGACAGATTTTGTCTTCCCGTGAAAATGTATAAAATAACAGTAAAGATCTATTTTACATTTTATGCATAACTTAATTAATTTCATATATATAGATTAATGATTATGCATCTCGGGCCACAACATAAAAGGTTGCTGGGCCACACTCCGGCCGCAGGTTGAGTATGCCTGTCTTAAAGGGTTGATAATGATCGCCTTAATGTAGCAAGAATTACATTAAATCTCTACTAAGACTCACAATATCATAAATGAATGTAAATACATTACGATTCCTCTTTAATTTGATCAAAAGAAAGATAAGGTCCAAAAATAGATTAATAATATGGTAACAAACATGGCTAATAACAAATAATGTGTAAATTTAAACACATTATTTTATTTCCGTCCTCTTTCATTTGACCAAAAACTAAAAAAATAAGAAAGGAAAGAAAGGAAAGAAAGAAAAGAAAAGAAAGAATACACTATTCCCTCTGCCATTGCTCAGGGTATGCCTTAAGGGTTAATAACTATCACATAAATTTGCGTTAAATTCCAATTTAAGACTCCTGATTACATGAATGATTGCAAATGCATTTCAATAATAATTCTATTTGTAAATGTCCTCACAATTTTATCAAAAGTAAGATAACATAGAAAAATAAATTTATATTACGATAAAAAACATGGCTATTCTAAGAAAAAACATAAAAATTTTAACGTTTTATGTTGTTTTCTATTTTACCCCCCCCCCCCCAAAAAAAAAAAAATAAATAAATAAAAATTAAATAAAATAAAATAATAAAAATAAAAATAAAAAAATAAAAAAATAATTCTTGGACATTTCTAAGGATGGCTTTACAGTGTTGAAAACTAGGGCATTCACTGAAAAGAATTACCTTAAATTCTTATTTAAGATTCACTATTACATAAATGAAAGTAAATGCGTTACAATCAGAGTTAATAAAATAGTTTTTTAATACCACTCTAGTTTTTTAATACCACTATTTTCGAATAAAAATTTTCATTCTACTTAAACACAGAAATTCTGCAATTAAATAAGACAAAGATTTCTATTTCAAAATGCTGGCATTCGAAAAATGGTAAGCTTTGCAACTCTGGTTACCACATTTTTTCAATGTGTTTAAAATGACGAAATAATTCGAAAAAAACTAAAAGATAAAATCAAAAATCAATTAATATCATAATACCAAGCGTAGCTCATATACTAAGGTAAAACCCCAAACATTTAGCACTTAGTTTTTTTTTTCTCATTTTTTAGCCCAAAATTAACAATGAACCAAAAATGTGTCATTAGATATTTCTCAGGATTGGCTTTAGAGAGTTAATAACAATAATACTACTTTAATAACTATAATGTTAAATTCCTACTCGAAACTCGTTATTAGATAAATGAAAAGAAACACGTCACAATGTTTCTGCAAATTGGTTAAAATGCCGATTTAATTTGAGCAAAAATAAAATAATATACAAAAAGAAATTTCCCCCAAAAGTTTTTACGGGCTGTAATGTAAGAAATTTTCCGCCATCTTATTTTGTGAGTCAGTTATTTATCTTTCTTAAATAAATACGGTATGCCGTATACCGATATACCATATATTTCAACGTATAACGCTCAATTTTGTTACAAGAAAATTGATCGAAACTTACTGGTACGCGCTATACGCCGATTATAAAAATGAAAGTTTAAAATAATAATAAAACAAATGAGCATAAAAAATAAGATTTCTAATTTAGTGAACACGCTATTTATATACAAAATAATTATTGTTGCTGTCGGATTACATGAAAAGTTATAATTATTATATACTTTACAATAATCTTTATTTTTTTTCTTTGTATTTCAGAAGATTTCTTTGAAAAGAAGGAGGTGCGTGTTATGCGGCGAATATACCTAAAAATACAAAAATGAAATCTGAAATTTTAGGTGCACATTATACACCGGAGCGCCTTATACGCCAAAATATACGGTATTTGTTATTTAGAAGATTTAAATATATATATTGTATTCTTTCATAGTTAAATTTAAAGCAAAAAAGTGTGATTGTTGTAAAAGTTGAAGAGAGTACGAGATGCATAAAAGATGCTGTTTAAATTAAATTTTATTTTTTAAAAAGAATGCATGATTGAGGAAACTTATGAATAGTATGATTATTTATCCTCTATTATCCCCTTGAACGGTGTAATAAAATAAAATATTTATCGTCTCAATAAATTCAATGATTTTCAAAAAAATAGTATGTCCGTCTGGGAGATACAAATTTTGGTCAACCCAAATGAAACCAAATTATTTTCTCTTGGATATTTCTGAAAATGGGCATTTAAGGGTTAATAACAATCATATTCATTTAACAGCAAATACACTAATTTCTTGTACAAAACTCCCGTTTGCATAGATAATGCAAATATTCATAGCTGCCAACTGCTACGATTTTTCGGCACCAGTAATTCTGAAGAGAAATCTACGCCTAATTTAATCCCAGAAATCAGCGATTAAAGAAATAAAATAAAATAAATATAAGTCTTTATGTAGCTGCTAGTGGAGAAAAATCGTAGCACTTGGCAGCTATGATTATTTCTCCAATATATTTAAAACTGGGATTTAATTTAATCAAAAGTAAGACAATGTTAAAATATAAAATAAAAATGACGTAATAAATATACTGTAATAAAATACCAAGATTATTTATTTTATTCCAATTTGGTCTAAAATTATAAATAAATCATTTATTTTTTATATTTGAGCCTTTAATGTTTAATAATTTTCAAATTAATTTAATAACAGTAACCTTAAATTCTTATTTTGTACGATAATAAATGAATGCAAATGCAATACAATACATCTTCAATTTGCTTAAAATGTCGATTTAATTTGAGCAAATGTAACGTAATACCTCAAAATAAATTTCTCTAAAAAACAAGTCTTTTCGGAGCTCTAATGCAAGAAACTTTCTATTATCTTATTTTGTGAGTCAGCGCACTTCATTTAAATTTCTAAAAATAGATATAGTTGTTGTTTAGAATATTTAAATATATATTGTATTCCTTTCAACTAAATATAAAACAGAAAAGCGTGACTGTTGTAAATGTCAAAGAGAGTACGAGATGAATAAAAAATCCTTCTTAAATTAAATTTGAAATTTCTTTAAAGAATGCATGCTTGAGGAAACTTGTGAATAGTATGATTTATTACTCTTTGTTATTCCCTTGAACGGTGTAACAAAATAAAGTAGTTATCGTCTTAATAAATCCAATAATTTTCGTAAAAGATTATGTCCCTTTGGAGATACCAAATTTTATTTTTGAACTTTAAAAGTCATTATACTAAACTTTTTATCTTGAACTCATAAATGATTTAAAATTTTTATGCGAAGAAGTAAAAAAAAATTATTGATTACTGAACATTTTTATAGATCGTTATAGATTATC
Organism: Maratus michaelseni; assembly: GCA_963931845.1. Taxonomy (NCBI): domain Eukaryota; kingdom Metazoa; phylum Arthropoda; class Arachnida; order Araneae; family Salticidae; genus Maratus; species Maratus michaelseni. The sequence goes on from OZ007586.1 coordinate 440,973,810, forward strand.
GAATAATAATTATTTAAATCATGCATTTTTTTTTAAATAAGAGAATAAATTTTATTCTTTGATATAATTTGTGAATATTTTTTTTCTTTGATATAATTTGTATTTTAGGATAGGACTTTGCTACATTTTCGAAACTATTTGCCTAATGTACAATAATAATAATGCGGTTGATTTTTATATGTATCCAGTTTAGTTAATGATAGAAAATGTGCCAAAAAGAATACCCGCTAATTTAAAATTAAACAATTCATTGACTGTAAGAAGAAATATGTGACATGCTGATAAAGTAGTTTGAAAATTGCTTATACAATAATTTAAAAATACTTAAAATATTAGTGAATAAATGTATTTTCGCTGTATCATTTTAAGCGGACATATAAAGCACATAAGCATTTTGACAGGTAGAGAAACGCAGTGACATCTATTGTCTAACATTTGATATATTTTATAAATTACCGTATACAAAATTTACGAGTTACTTTATAAGCAAATTTCACCAGCGTCTTAATGAATTGTTGAATTTTAAACTAAGGGTGTCCATTTTTGTCATATCCTCTATCATTAAACAAATCGGATTCATAGGAACATCAACTGCATTACCGCACATTAAAAAATAGATTAGAAAATGCCGTTTATTTCCTCCGTAAATTTATTATATTTAATGAAATCTTGAATATGAAATTGGTTTATTGTAGGAGCGCCTATAGTTAATATCGTTTTCAAATATAATATGTAAGCGCAATGCTTTCTTATACTGGATAGAAAATATGAATGGAGGCAATCATATAAAAAGAATGGAGGGAATCATAGAAAGCCACGTTGGCTAAACTGATGAAATGCCGCTTTAAAAAGGTACATTGAACATATATTTCACAAAAAAGGGATATTAAGTATAGGTAACCATGATATTAAAATTTGTTAAATTAAATTTATGGAATAGCGACAAAATGTATTCTTTTTTCTTATTTAATAATAATAGCCTGGTATAATGAGCTCGTACAGCACATAAATCCAAGAAATTTCAAACGCAGTCGTTGCCCTACACTAAAAGTTCATTAACAATACTAGTGACAATAGGGTTTTTTATACCCCATTTTTATTTGTTTTGAAGTTTTTCGTCATTCAAATTTGAAAAAAAAAATAATAAGTATTTAAATCTAATAAATGAAATTAAATAGACACATCGTGTGACAAAGCTACATTTAATAGAATTAAATTTCTGGTTCAATCATGCAAAACTAAGAACGCTTATCAAAAATTAAAATCTGGTACCGGAAGGGTAGAAATATAATACGAAAAATCTGCAAAAACCTTTTTATTTATTCATTTATTTTATTTATTTATTTATTTATACAAAAACTGTTGCAATAAATTAGGTAAAGATAATGAATGATGAAAAAATTTCGTAGAAACGTTGGTTAGCAAATACGTGTTTTAAGGATATTTTCAAATCCAAACTAACTACTTTCTGACACATATTTTCATTCATTTATTTTTTCTAAAACTCGTGAAAATTTCAGGTTCTCTTCTCCAGAAATTATGTAATCGAACAGTTTTACCCATTTAATGTTAAAGGCAGGATATCTTCCGGAAAATAGTGTCAAAGTTTGCGTTTTGAACCGAATTTCCGGACAAGACAGCGGTGGAAGGGAAAACAAGAACGTAAAATCATGCGTCAAGCATACATTATGAAACACTTTCCAACACATTCAGAATACTGTAACAAAACTTCACAGTTTACTAAGTAAACAATTTAGAAAACGTATAACACATTCGAAAACCCAATTTCAGCAATTACTATCAATTGTCCAAAAAATATCCTTTTTTTTTTTTTTTTTTTTTTTTTTTTGGTACAGCCCTGTATATGATCTATAGATTTGTATGCAGCAATTAATATGCAAAAACTTAGTGACATTTAAAAACGCGCACCACAACTGAAACCTAACCAAATTCTTTTGTATGCCTTGATGTAAATGAACAATACATTTTATGCATACGATATTCTACAGTGTTTTGTAGTGCCTGTTATCGCCTTGTAGTGTACGTCAGTGACATGTATCAATTTTAATATATTCAAAACAGTGAAAGATCATTAAATTAGCTGCAAATAATTTTCCCCTACAGACCGTAATGTAACGGAATTCTTTTGAGTGTCCCTGTAAATGAACGATACATTCTATGCCCACCACATTCTAATGTAAACGCCTTGTAGTGCTCCTCAGTGATATGTATCAATTTGAATGTGTTTAGAATAGTGTAACATCATTAAAATATGCCGCAAACGATTTTTCCCCATAGACCGTAATGTAACAGAACTATTTTGAGTGTCCCTGTAAAATAACCATAAATGCTACACACTTCATTTTCAATACGAAACATGCCATAGGAAACCCCAATAACATATATTAATTTCAAAGCAGGCGAGTTAGAGAACGGACAGACGGCAGACAGACAGACAAAAAAAAAACGAATTCATAAACACTTTTCAACTTTGAAAAGTGTTGAAAACTGCCGTTCTGAGAAAACAATCGCTTATAACTCAAGTTGTAATTCCTTTACCGAAAAATTAAAAAAATAACGTGCGATCATAAGTCATTTTAATAATCATGCCGTTAAATTTCTGTCTTTTATGTTTAAAAGTGAGGAAGAAAATGGTTAGAAAGTTTCGCGCTGTTGAGCGGGGAAAAATATTTGTTTTTGAGAGCCGTCTTAAGAAATATGTAATGCACTAAAAAATTGGTAAGTAAAGTATAAGAATTAATATTTAGAAGAAGACTGAACAGAAATATCGTTTCATAGATTATGTAATTGTCCAAAGTAAGATTATCTGATAGGCTTGAAATCTTTTAAATAATTTCCTAAATGTAATTAATAAAATGAACTATACATGTAAATAAATGTAAAAATGAATGAAAGGGATAAATTTAAAAGAATGGCAAATGAATTATATAAAATAAACATATTGGAAAACTAGAGAACGAAAATAAGACGTATGAATAATGTAACGGGTAAAAATGAAAGATTTTCTCACGAAAGAAATTAATTAATATTTTAAAACGATAGAATGATTTGAAAAATATACTACTGAAAAATATATGTCAGAAAACGAACAATTAGATGAATTAAAACTGCAAAAATTTAAAATTTCTCTCTGAGATTTTCTTCATCTTGTGAAACAAGATAACGTTTAAGGTATAGTACACATACTTGCAGTGTTTGAATACATTGTTATCGTGACATTGTTACTGTCGTATATATTGTTATTGTAAATTATTTGTTAATCTAAATATTTTAGATTTTTAAAATAACTTTAAATTTCTATGATAATTGTTTCTGACATAATTTATTTAGTCTATGTTTCATTGTTAGTAAATTTTAATTGGAAATACCTTCGAAAATTTTTACTTTCCTAAATTTGCTATTTGAATTATTTATTTTTACAAATCTTAAAGAAAATGTTCCAAGCATTTGCGTGCATGTGTAAAATTAAATATAATGACAGGAAACAACAGAAAAATGAATAACGTTCGTTAAAGAAATGAGAATTATTCTACCGTTTAAGAGCCCATTTAAAAAGGGTGTGTGTGTGTTTAAAAACATATTTAAATATGTTCATGAATCACAAATTTAATTATAATTACATTTATTTTAGAAGATATTTTTATAGAACTTAAGCACTTTAAATTATCATTTTAAATGCATTAAGTTTTCTCAGATTAAGCAAATGTTTAAATTATAAATTAATGAAATGAGCGATTTATTTTTTGAGATACACAAAGTAATAATTAGAAACAATTTCTAATTATTCTGTATCTGTCTTTCAGCGTATCATATTTAATTTAAAAAATAACAGAACGGCTATTTTACGAAAAACATTTAAGAATTATATATGTTGCAAAAAATTTTCATACTCGATAAAAGCAATTTAATTTTGATAAATATGACTGCGCCAGACAGGACTGACTAGAATCCTGCGCGGGTCGGGTTATACCCTACCCGAATCCACAAATTCTATTTCAACTCGATCCTCAATCCGAAAACATTTTTATCAATCAAACAGAGGTTGAAAAGATTAAAGTGGGATAAATGTTAACTAGATAGATAAATATTTACGCCATGTTATTTGAAAAGTTAAAATATTATTTTTTTGTGTGTGGAATTCTAGCTTTGAGACCAAAATACTGCACTATACACAGAACTGTACTTTGATTAAACTCCACACTACAGTGTGCCATTTCATTTCGTCTACACTGGGTGATTCACCTAAACAGAGGAACCTGTCTTCTACTACCAATTGCTTTCTTGCCTTTTCCAGCATTGGTTTTGCATGACTTGGTTAATTTTTTTTCCAATTTTACTTTACATTTCTTCATAACTATAGGATTCGGCACTTAACAATATCATTATACATTGCTCTCAGGGTAATGATGACCTCTTTATGACGTTTTCTTAATTTTATTGTGCTTTACTAGCTCAAAAATTGAAAGGACGCATAGTATTTTAGGAACTCGACAGCAATCATAAAACACAAGGATAAAAGTCCTCCTATAAGTATCAAAATATGGCATACATTTCTTTGAAATCCTACCCTAGGTTTGATTGACACATTAACAAACAAAATGAAATCTGTCTGTCACTTCAAACATTGATATGCATTGGCTATACATTCGAGAGCATGAAAAATAATTTACATTAACTACCGGATTTTACTGGCTTTTGCTGATTATTTTGATATAACTTTAGATAAAATAATTATAACCGAACAAACTGAAATGCATGGCATTCTTGATTAAATTATCTTTCTAGTGGTATATAGTTTTTATGATATTACTAATAAAAATGCAGTGTTATGAGTCATCAAACTTCAGAAAAGCATTTTCCCCAAAAGGCTTCCACGATTTTGGTCCCCAGTGTACATGTATTTTTTCTCCAATCAAAAAACTGTTATGCATGACAACACTTTCATTATTTATATACCGTCATTATTTTGTAATCCACACAAATTTTATACTAATTATAGAAATATTTAAGCTCGAGGGGTACATTTTCATGTTCGTTTTAACATGTCTTTCCCTCCTGGTAATTGAAACATATGTGTTAGAAAATACATATGAAAAATTAATGCATTAAGAAAATGATTAATAATGATAATAAAATTTTGCATTCATCCATGCATCATCAGATTAGAATGCGTGTTTCTACGAATATTGGAAATTATTGAATAAAGTCAGAACTTTGCTAACCTTTTACTTCTATTTAGTGTGTAAAACTCGGCAGGAATGTAAAAAGAGTGGCTTGAAAAATCACTTGGACTGAAAGTAACATTATCAGAGCAATATAGAATTCTGCATGAACTGCATCAAAGGAATCTTAAATTTTACTTTGTATATGAATTTAACTATGCAAACACGAAAATTATGTTTGTACAGGGCAGTCATAAAGTCTTTCCCTGATTACAAAAAATATATTACGAAATAAACATTGAATGTAATACTGTAAAATTTTTATTATGGAAAAGTCATGTTCTTAAGTTTTTTTTAGTCCAGTCTCGTTCGTGAGTTCCTTGATGATCCATTTCCTGGAAGATGAATCGGACGGAATGGATTAACTCCTCTAGATTTTTTTTCTTTTGGGGGTACATAAAGGAGAGAGTGTTTACAACACCGGTAAACGATATTTAAATCACAGGATCACAGATGCTGTGTCCAGTGTGACATCCCAAATGTTGGGCAATACGTGGCGAGAAATGGAATACCGCCTTGACATTCTTCGAGCTACCAAGAGTGCTCACTTCGAAATTTACTGAAAAGTACTTGTATTAAAAACTTCATAAATCTCTTTACAATATATTGAAACAAGAATATGCCTAATTATATTAGTTTTCTGCAATAAATTATTGTAATCAGGGAAATACTTTATGATCACCCTATATTTTGAAAATTTAAAAATAATTTGAACATTTTTACAGTCTGAGACAATGCAGCGCCGTCTAATGACAAAATCGTAAACCATTTTTAAAATTACTCTATAAAAAAATTATGAGTTACCTGTTAAGCATGTTTTTTATTTCATATTTATATTTATTTTCATTAACAAAATATTGAATTTTAAAGTTAATGAGACATTTATAAAATATCCTTCACATACTGTCTCTTTTTTTTTTTTTTAATACAAATTTTTACACTTATTATATGAAATTTTTAAGCTCGGAAAAACATTTTTGTGCTATCTCTTCTTGCCTCTTAATTAAAAAAATGTATAATGTAAAATTAAACTATAAAAAATTACTTCATACCTTTTTTTTTTTTAAATCTGAAAAAAAACATAGATACATACAACCCCAGGTTAGAATACGTGTTTACATGATTGTTTGAAATTATAAAATATATATTAAAACTTTTCTAACCATTTACTGTTACAAATATTAATGATTATTTAATGATTATTTAATGATTCCTGTCCAAAATATTCAAATTCCACAAATATAATATACGACGAACAAATTTTGAAGATTTTTTTCTGCAGAAAAAATGGAACTGTTCATAAGAATTTTATTATTTTATACAATATATATTTGATGTTTAGTTTAAGTAATAAAAAAATTCTTAAATAAATATCATTGAAATTGTATTTTCTCTCCTATCAAAACACTTTTATGCATAACATTATTCTCATTATTTACATATCGTCATTATTTTGTAATCCATGCAAATTTTATACTCATTAAAAAATAACTAAGCTGCAGATCACATTTTTGTGTTTCTTTTACCATTTATTCCTTCCTGATAATTAAAATATATATGTTGCAAAATATGAATATTAAAAAAAAATAATAATACATTAAGTCTGATCCATGCATCACCAGATTAAAATGCGTGTTTCTATGAATATTGGAAATTATTGAATATAGTCAGAACTTTACTGACCTCTTACTGTTATTTAGAGTGTGAACCTCAGCAGGACTGTAATAACAGTGGCTTGAAAGATCACTTGGACTGAAAGTAACAATACCAGGGCTATATACAATTCTGTGCGAAACAAAACAGGGCGAGGATTTTTCGTGATATGCCTTCGCCTATTGTCAGAGGAAAACAAAGAAAGATCCCAACAACAATAGGGGAGCGACGGCCTGAGAGAAGGAGGGAGGAAATATCGTCCCGAAAATTGGAAACTGGCAAAGAACTTCAATTTATTAACTCGCTGGCATGTTATGTAGCTTTAGTTTTGCCATGAGAGCCATTTTGAGAAGGGATTATGAGAAAGAATTTTGAAAAAGTTAAGAGATGATCTTTGTTGATGACTAATGCCCTTTGTGATCCTAGATTTTACATAAATTTTCGGTGAAAAAAGAGCAGACATAAAAATGTTTCGATAAATTATTCTTTTATGAGTTCATTTAGTAAATTTTATTTTTAACATCTTTGTAGTAGAAGTCTCTATAAATTCTAACATTTTCCTTCATTTTACAACAAACTAAAGATAAATATTAAAGTGGAAGAAAATGGGTAGCTAAGCATTGATTATAGCGCCACTGATTACAGCATTTATTAGACATGAAGCGCCTATGACACAATCGCTGTAATATAAAGCAAAAACATGTTCATGGGTAATTTTGACGGTGGTAACACCTGACCAATAAATTTCGTTTTTATTGCAACTTTTTTAACCTTTGAACATCGCATATTTTTATTTTTTACACTGTTGATCAGGGAAAAAAATCTCTTTCAAAGGCAAATTGTTACTAAATTCTTTACTAAATTTACTAAAAAGATTCTTTACTAAAATAGTTTTCATGCAGGATTTTTTTGTAATCTATCTCTATCACCTCGAGCCCTATTATGAAAGATTAATCTGTTTGCACGTAAAATAATATAAATAGTAAAGCATTTGTTTCCTTCTTATATTCCATAACAAAATTAAAACTTCATCAAAAATAAATAAAATATTAAAATTAGATAAATAAAACACAAATTTAACAGACATGTGATAAAACTACATGCTTAAACTACTGAAATTATCAGAATCCACACACAAACCTTTAAAGTAAAAAATAAAATAAAATAAAATAAAATAAAAAATTCTATGATGTTTTGAGTGTTTTAAACCTTTCAGGATCCCTTTTTTTTATTTTGGGGAATATTACTTTTAGGTTTAAAAATTAAAAGTGGCTATCCAAATCATAAACGTTAAGATTTGCTGAAATTTAACGAATAGGTCATTTAATGAAATATTGTGCGTTCTATTAACACAACAATAAGCTAAAGAAGAATTTTTGAAGACGTTTGAAAAATGTTAAATTACAAAATTACTAAATAGGATTGACAACTTTTCAGTGTTTCATATTTTTTATCAGAACTTATTGGTTCGGAAAAGTAGCATATATTTTTAATTTAAAGAATGAAACGTATGTTTCAAATAAAAGAATCAACAACGTTTCAAAGAGTTTTAAACAAACGTTTTAATTTTGTTTAATAAGTAAATGCTGAAACATAAATGAAGTCATAATAGTTATACACAGTCTACGTTTTAAATGTAAATTGTTATAAAATAACTCATTTTTTTAAAATTAAGAATTATTGAGTTTAACCCTATTTCAGTATTGATAAATCGTCTAAAAGAATAACACTTTTTTTTGAGTACAAAAAGGAATAATCGTTAAGCAGTCGTCAGAATTTTCAAAAATATTTATTTAAAAAAATTAATTTTTAAAAGAAAAAAAAATAAGTTTTTACGTGTGTGTTTTTTACTATTAGAATTAAAAAATATGTAACAGCGTATTCCACATACGGAGAAACAACGTAAAGAAAATATATCTACATATGATTTTTATTACTTAAAAGTCAAATTATGCGAAGAAATATTGACTTGATTAAAAAATGTGAATATGTTACTTTAGTCACGCATGCAATAATTCCAATTTTAAAAGATACAACTTTTTAAAGGAAAAAGTTTACTTACTCTAATGTAATTATCGAAATAACTCGAAACAAACTTGGAAAATTTAAACAAAATAACAATAATAAGCATTCAAAATAAATATCTCCAATTAAAACGTATTAGAAAAGAATAATACATGTTATAATATGGAAATTTACTTCTAAGAAGCCAGGGCTGTGGTGCCGATCATCATCTATTGAAAACGACCGTTAATAATTAACCAAGTTGTCATCATTATAGACATTGTATTACATTTGGAAATAATAATATCATTTCGTAAAATAATTTAAATTTCAAAATTTTAAGAGTTATTATCACATTTGAATCATTGGTATTTTTTTCAACCCTTGATTCCTCATATTCTGGGAGGATTAGATGTGAAATACAAACACATAGTCTAATTTTAATACAATAGATAAATAGACTGTTCTAACTAACTCTTTAATTGTTTAACGTAAATCAATATATTAATCAACTAAAGTCTTAGAATTCAGCTCGTTTTTCATTTACTAGGAAACGTTTGCTATATTGAATTATACATTTATATAAGTAATATTGTGTTGTACATCTTAATGAAGGTTATGTTATAGTGTATGCTTATTCTAATAAAATTTTATTTTATTTTCCTTGTTCTCCAGACAAGAAAGATTTTTGTATATTCCTTTTTTGAAATACTTTTAAATACAGCAATAGAATTAATATATAATGCCATGTCTTAAAAAATATATATACAGCATTCGTATTTTTGTAAAACAATGTATTAATTACTTAAATAAATAAAGATTGTTTTTTTTTTCACTATGTCAACTATTTCAACACTATTTCACTGTATACATATTACTATAACAATTAATGTAAAATATTATTACATGCCATCTTTTAATAAGAGATTCTTTTATTTTTATTATACGGACTAGTAAGTTATTTTTTTTTTCGTTTTAAAGCTATATATATATATATATATATAAGTATACATTTCAACAAAAAAAAGAGTAAATATTTTATAAATATAAATAAAAATAAAAAAGTGTGTTCCGGACTACCTTAAATACGCTAGATTTCATTTAAACAGTCAGCTTCAACTCCTTACATTCTTACCTACTATGTAATTGTGATAATGTGAATTTATAATGAGAAAGAACTTCTTTCAGTAATTTTTCAATATTTATCCTCTTACTTTCTTTAGAATAAACTCGCTAAATAGGTTAGATTTGATTTAATCAGCCAAGTGTAGCTTCGTTCATTCTAATGTATTATGTAATAGCAATAATTTTAAGTTCTAACTGTAAATAAAAAACTTACAGTAAATTTTTAATATTTCTCCCCAAATTTTCATTAGAAAAACTCGTTAAATACACTAGATTTGATTTAAACAACAAACTACAGCTCCTTATATTCTAATCTATTACGTAATAGTGATAATTTTAATTACTAATTATAAATTACTTTTTTTCATTAATTTGTCAATATTTCTTCTTGTATGTTCTTTAGAAAAAACTCATTAAATAAGCTACATTTGATTTACTCCCTACACTCAAATCTATTATGTAATAGTAATAACTTTAATTTCTAACTATCAAGAAAAATTTTCAGTATATTTTCATTGTTTCTCTCCATATTGACTTTAAAATAAATTTGTTAAACACACTAGATTTTATTAAAGTATTCAAGTTAGGCTCCTTATACTCTAATCTATTATGTAACAGAAATAATTTTAATTTATAACTATAAAGGAAAACTGTCAGTAATGTTTCAATATTTTTCCTCATATTTTCTTTAGAAAAACTCGTTAAATACACTAGATTTGATTTAAACAGCCAAGTTCAGGTCCTTACATTCTAATCTATTATCTAATAGTGATAATGTTAATTTCTAACTATATTCTACTCCACTTCGTATCACCTGACGATAATTTTTTTTAAACTGCAAAACAAGCTTTAGCAAATTGCTACATAAAATCCACTAACTCAAGCCTTGTTTATTTTTTGCGAACAATGTCTTTCGGCCTGGGAAAGGAGAGAAACCCGGCCTTTCTTTAGGACAATTTTTTTTAACTTCGTTATCATCAATCTAAGGTTTACTTGTTTATTAATCCATCTCCAATATTATTTAGATTTCACAAATATAGTCTAACACACAAAAAAAGAGCTCTCTTATAGAAAAAAATGAAGTATTCTTTTAAAAATTATATCATTTTATAAAATATCTATGATGTTTAGATTAATAGGTTAAGTTTTCTTAAAAAAGACTATCACTGAAATATGTATATAAGTATTTTCTTTCCATTTATAAAATTTATAAAACTTTTATGTATGACATTACTTGAATTATTTACACACTGTCAATATTTTGTAATCTACACAAATTTGTATGCACATTATATAAACTTTTACATACATATAATTTTTTACGCACTTAGATAATTTTTTACACTCATATTTTCTTTAAAATAAATTCATTAAATACGCCAAATTTGCTTTAAAAAGTCAAGTTCAGCTCCTTATATTCTAATCTATTATGTAATAATGATAATGTTAATTTCTAACTATATTGTACTCCACTTTGTATCACCTGGCGATTATCTTTTTTAACTGCAAAACAAGCTTCAGCAAATTGCTACATAAAACCCACTGACTCAAGCCTTGTTCATTGTTTGGGGACAATGTCTTCCGGCCTGGGAAATGAGAGAAAGCCGTTCTTGCTTTGAGACAATTTTCTTACTTCATTATCACCAATCTAAAATAATAGCAGTCTTAGTCTCTCTCCCTCTTAGGATCTTTCTATTTTTTTTTTCTTCTGCTTCTTCTTTTTTTTTTTTTTTTTTTTTTCATGGTACGTATTTGTTTCTCTTCTTTTTTGCGACAAGTGTTTGGAAAACAAAATCAAATAAAAGACGTTACCGATTTTTGGACATCGAAAAAAAAAATATATAATATATATATTTGGTTTGGATTTTGATATGTTTTTGGTAAAAATTATTGTTATATCAAAGTTATAGGTTTCAAATTTGTGATTAGGAATACAATATAAATAAGACAATTCATGACTGATACTTTTAACTTAACTTTAAAAAAATATATTTTAAATATATATGCAAAAAATATCTTAATAGATATAATAGTATTCAACTGTAACTTAAACGTATTACAAAAATAACATATTACTTTGAGAATTATTTTCAAATTTACTGTATACATGATTTACTCTTTATGCCTAATATTTACATAAGTTTTCTCAAAACATTATTTATGCAAAATATTTCCATAACACTTTGTAATGCATGTAATGATTTTTTCTATGTGTACTTTCCATATTTACTCTTATGTACGTAATATGTTTTTGTATGTATTATATTTTCTACAGCGAATAATGTTTTGTGTATTTAAGTATGAAAACGTACATTATATATCTAAGTAAACTTTGTTTAAAGAAACATAATTGTTGTTTTTATATTTTAATTTTAAACAGAGCTATTCATTAATACATAAATAAATACTATTATGAAATGAAGAAAATTTTTAGTTATAGCTCTTAATATGCACGAAAAGTAGGAGAAGGTTTTGATAAAATGCTATTTTGAAATATATTTCTGGATATACGGGAGAGTAAATTAGGTGTGTACATATTTTGTAATAGTTAAAAATTTTTATTTCACATTTTTAACCCTTTCTAACGTAAATGAATTCTGTTTCTAGAATATTGAAATGATTGAATGTCACCAGAATTTAAGAAAAATTTGATTTGAAAGTGATTAATTACTTTTCGTAACGTACATTATAAAAGCAAAATTTTATTCAAAAATTGTGATACAAATTTCCATTTTGGTTTAAAATTAAGGGGAATAAATACTTCCTATTGCCTTATAAAGGGTTAAACAATGTTTCTATCTATAACATACAAGCACAAATTCGAATGATGAGAATTATGTGGAACATTTTTCTGATGTTGTTATGAATGTTATGCAGTAGAACTTGCTAATACGGAAGCAAAAGAGGGTAGGGAAAAAATCAATTTTAAACAGGTTTTCGTCTTAGCAGATATGACGTCCTTTATAACTGAATTATGTCCTTTTGCTATTCGAGATCATGAAATTTTCTGTTTAGGAAAAGTTTCTGTTAGATACAGGTTCCGTTTTAACAGGTTTTATTGTATATTAATTCTCATTATAATGAATAAGATACTGTTTAATTATATTATTTGAAATTTATTTTTATTGTTATTTAATAAGATTATCTAAAAGAATGCCAATGAAGACCAAAAGAGAAAAACAAATTAAGCGAGAACTAATATTTCAAGATAATTATTTTAAAAACTATGAGTTAATATTTCATGTAATGAATTGAAAACTTCTTCTCTCAAACCATTTTCAGTGAAAGATTTTTCCTTTCTTTAAGACTCTATGGGATAGCTGGCATGTTGAAAATTAATTGCTAGTTTAATTGCTAGTTTTGTAAGTAATCCAGAGCCGAATGCTTATTGTTCCGGTAATAAAAAGTATTCATCCATTGATTAATTTATTTGGAATGATGTTTTAACTAATTAGTAAAATTAGGATAATGGAGTGATGTTAACTTGATTAAATAACATTAAGTTAGAAAAAAATGACACTCATATGTATTTGTCACTTTTTGTAGTTTACAGAAAATATTGTCGATCAATTTTAACTTATTACTCATTTTATAATTTAATAAAAAAGTTTAGAAATATGTCAACTTTTCAAAACTGTAATTAAATTAACATTTAAAAAACAATACAAATTACAATAAATACCTGTTTAAGGTTTAAGGGGATTTTAAAATGCAATTGTTTGGCAAAAGCGATGTCCAAAAGTATAAAAAAAAAATAAACAAATTAAAATTTCATATTCAGAAATCCAGTTTGTTTTACCATTTTAAAGTATGTGAAATCAAATATTTCACTCGACATGAAGTGTACACTTTTTTAAAATTGAAGGAGTTCTGAAATACAAGAGCCTAAAAAAGACACAATTTCTTTGCTTGAAATATTATTTTGAAATCAAATCCAGACAAACCTTATTATCTGAAATGCTTTGAAACCCAAAGAATATAAACCTGATGTCCGTGTTGCTATTACAATAAGAGATAGGACATATTTTATTTAGGAACATTTTAGTACAACGGCTGTTACCTAAACTTTATTTTCATTTATCACAGAATGGGATTTTTTTATGTTTTGTTATTTTTAAAAGGATGTACTTTAGTTTCATTGTAAAATTTATGTATGGAATTTTGCACAGAATTAATCTATATGTCTTAAATAAATTGTTGAAGTTTTAATAAAGTTGTTGCATACTTTATGTTCTTTATGTATTTTAACAATTTTATTACGTGCAAAGAACGTGCAAGATTTCAATATTAGACATATATAAATATAAATATGTTAAAATTGCACAACATCATTAAAATTTATCCCGAATCGTTACCCCTAATGGACCATACGGTACCATAATATGATTCTTTTCTTGTGCCCTGAAAAAAACTATAACTATTTTTGATAGGGTAAAAAATATACCACATACATGCTGTAATCTCCGGCATGCAGGTAAATTCCAGAGAGACAGAGCCTGATTGCCACAGGAAGAAATTTCCACCACAGTAGAGAGAAATTGACAGTCCGGCCTCAGGAGGAGGTGTGAGGTGCTGGTGCAAGGTGCAGCACCTGCACCTCACACCTCCTCCCAAGGGCTCCTCCTCCCGAAGTGTGCACCTCCTCCTCCTCCCAAAGTGCGCACCTCCTCCCGAAGTGGCCTCCTCCTCCTGAAGTGCCCACCTCCTCCCGAAGTGCCCTCCTCCACCACCTAAGATAAGGGGATTAATTAAGGATTAGTGTTAATTAATTTTAATTGCGGGACTTAGAAATTTTTTGAAGCAAAATTTTTTTTTCGCGGAGAATTTCCTACTAGAGTACGAGGTGTGTTTCAACGGATTTATTTTAGTGAATTAGAAATTTAATTAATTTTAATTGGGGAACTTAGACATTTTTCGAAGCAAATATTTTTTTCAACGAGAGTATGCAGTTTGATTATGAGTATATGCAGTAGAAGTGAATGATTAATTAATGAAAAATATTAATTAAACATAGTAATTAATTAATTTTAATTGTAGAACTTAAGAATTTTCGCGAGATTTTTTTTTTCAACGAGAGTAGGGTATTCGATATGCACGTTAGTGGAGAATTTTAAAAGTCAATAATGGTTTAATTAAAAAGGGTCATTCATTAATTTTAATTAGGGAACTTAGAAATTTTTTTGCGATTTTTTTTTCAACTAGAGTATGCTATTCAATATATATGTTAGAAATAATGATTCATGCATTAAAAAAGGTATTAAGATTTTTTTTTTTCTTTTAAACCAAAAATAGAATTTAGAGTTAAAATAGAATTTTTAGTTTAAAAAATTGCCAAAAGTAGGATTTTCAACTGAAAGTAATCTAAGATATAAACTCTCAACTGAAATGAATTTTGCGTTAAGGTGTGAGCTTTTAGCTAGAAGTGACCTAGAGTCAAAACTTCCTGGTCCCAGGAATCACCACAGGAGGGTTATAGTAAAAAATACAGGGTCCCGTATGAATTATACTGCACTCAATTCTAATTGCTCGCCCCCTCCCTTTTTTTTTTACTCAGAGGGGTCCTTCGATGGACTAACAATACGCACTTCAAAAATACAGAGTGATATCAAAAGAAGAATTTTAACGTATACATAAAATAATAAATAAACAAGAATGAAAAATCATGCATAGCGTCATAATTCATGAATCACTTTCCACAAAAAATACAGATTGGTACCAAAAGAATTTTAACGTATATATAAAATAAACAAGAATGAAAAATCATGTGTAGCGGTTTAGTTTATGAATCACTTTCCAACATTATTGAAATGTTGTGTGAACAAAATATAATTTTACCATATAGTGCATAGTTAATTAAAATAGTGAACAGATCCCCTTTTTAATAAAAAGGCACCCTTCACAATAATCCATTTATGCATAAGGACCCTTCATAAAATCAGATAATTTACACTTTACCCTGGTTTTTTTTCAATTCAAGTTAGGGTAAAAGTACAGTTTACGCATCGATAGATTCAAAATACAGGGACCCTTCGAAGTGTGAACTCGCATTAGACTATAGGGCCCCTTCATAAAATAAATGAGATACGTGCCCTATTCGAATAAAAAAGCATCCTTCACAAAACTCCAATTATGCATAAGAACCCTTCATAAAATCAGATAATTTACACTTTCGCCTTTTTATAAAATTCAAGTTAGGCTAAAAATACAGCTTATGCATCGATAGGTTCAAAATATATAGTTATAGATATTAAGCACCCTTCACAAAATAAATTCAATAGATTCATGTTATATTATGGCGACAGAAATACAAGGGATACTGACCTTCCATGAAAATCCAAGATCACTGTTTATATGAAAAGGACCCTTCACAATATACCCTGTAAAAATATTATGATTCCACAGATATTTTAAGAAATAGAGTACTAATCTCAAATGAATACGAGTTCATGCAATGTAAAAAATAGGTTTTACACGAATGCCTTTTTAGTTTAACGTTTAAAATATATATTTTTTAGAATTGAAATTAAGAAAAACAGACGGCTATCCAGTATACCCTCGACATGCATATCGCTGAATCACAATGAGTCATATTAGCAGATAAGCGAAGATCTTGCTATAACTTGTCACGATGAATCACTCGCGATAAGAAATGCGGCTATTGGGCTTTTTCTCAAATTTAAACAGTTCTGACACATTTTTTGTAGGTAAATGAGCTATTTAAACCCGTCAATGTATGCGAATTATTTCGTGTAGTCCTATATAGGTGCTACTCTTCATATATACATATGGTGATATATATATTTATACTAAAATCTGTTAAGTTTTAAAAAGCTTCATTGAAAAAATAAGAAATAGTCATACCCTTAAGAATTTTGAGGATAAGAGACGGGTTTTTAATGAATTTGATACAGCTGAGGGTAAAAAATATACAGGGGCCCCTATAAAATATAGGAATTAAATTTTAAATAATATAAAACTAAATTATATTAGTCTATGCTTTTTTTGTATAGAAAAATTATACTAAATTGAGTTTTTAGTATTTTAACTTAAAAATTTCTTTTGAGGAATGAATAACTAACCTTTTGACTTTGTTTTTATAAAATATATATTGTACTATTTAGTTAGGATATTATTTAAAAACTTTTTGTTTTTAATATTGAAAAAAAAATGTATCTTACCTAAATATTTAAACCATAATGTACTGGAATTCATCCAAATTTGATCGACTGCATGCATGTCTTAAAAGAACTAAACGTGTTCGCTTATCTCTTAAAATTACGGGATATCGTGACGTCATGGATAAAGCATAGGGTATAACGAATAGGTATTATAAAGCAGAATCATAAATTTTGCATACTTTACACTTGTAGTATGTGAAATGATTGCCTATATGAGAAAATGAATCATCGACGAATCTTATTAGTGTATGTTATATTTAACCAACAGGCTGGAAATGCGTGAATTTTGACTAGAATTAATCATTGAATGTAAAAATGATTTATTTTTAGATCTAATATGTATATCGTTTAACATTTAAAAATATATACATAAATTAATCTTACCTTATTCACAAACTTGCAATCCCGTCTTTAATATATGACTACAGCATGATAAAACATGCGTGCTACTTGTATAGCAACTAGACCAGAAATGATTTCAGTACAAGTGCATTATCTTATTGTTAATATATAGATTAGTAACATCACGTGACTGATTGCGATAACATTCTATACAAGATTTACTGATAAGAATACATTTCAATTCTTTTCTCCCAAAAGCAAGTGTATGAGTTGGTTGTAAGATCTAGGTAAGTATCCTTACTTTATATGTTTAAAGTTATAATATATGAATAGATATAATATTAATGTATTTTTTCAATATGTATGGTAGGCAAAAAGGAATAGGTATTATTGCATGTTTCCTCTAATTTATTTTAAAAATAATTATTTTAAAAATACATACTAACAATTTATGCGATGAGTCACACAGCATGATGGGACGATATATGAAATTTATTTTTATATTATACAAGCTCCTATATACAATTCATATGCGTGAGCAAGATTATTTTTAGACTAGAATTATTCACTGAATGTAAAAAAAAAAATGATTTATATTTAGATCTAATATTTATATCGTTTAACATTTTAAAATCCTATTAAAAGTATATACATTAGTATGCTTGTGAAAGGCCTATTGTTAATACGAAACGTTGTGTGAAGTGTCCTGTTTTAGGGTTAAAAGTTTCGTGAAGGGGTCTGTTTGAAGGAGCCTGTTTCGAAATGACTTAAGAACGCACAATTTATTCCTAAACATTCAACTCGATTCGTTATATATGCTTTATTAAGTATTCAATAAAAAATAATAACTAAGAAATAAAATTAAAAATAGTAATTAAGAGATACCCTTAAGAATTATTGCGATATCTAATTCGATACAAGTCTTGTTAAAACAGAGATTATAGTTAAAATACACATTAATTATACAGTATTACACAATGCGCTACCTCACCTATATTATCACAGAAATACCTTCGATAAAATTTAGACTAACAATACACACCTAAAAAAATATATATACAGAGTACCCAGAACATGATAGGAATGAATGAAAAATTTTAACGTAAATTATAAAATAGGATCTACAATAAGTGACAATAAATAAATATGAAGGAAAAATCATGAGTCATGGTATACTTTATGAAACACTTTCCAATGCTATGTGACTATCGTTAAGAATTTGAAATAAGTGATTTAGATTTAATAATTCATACTGGAAATGTATTTAAAAAAAATTAGTAGCTTCGCCTACTTTTAAATCATTCAAGACATATGATGAAGGCTTGGCTGCTGTAGAAAAGCTTAATACTTGTATCTTAATGAATCGACCTATTTATGTTGGATTCACAATTTTAGAATTATCTAAATTAGTTATGTATGATTTTCATTACAATTTTATAAAGAAAACATACAAAGATCGTGCAGTTATACTCTTTACGGATATAGATTCCGTAACTTATCATATTCAAACACATAATATATATAAGGATATGGAGCACCATCATGATTTTTTCGACTTTTCTGAATACTCGAAATCCCATCGTCTAAACCGCACAAGTTTCGAACCCACAAACATATAATCAGACTTGTCATTTTATAACCAGGACGCTAACCACAGGGCTAAGTGAGCCCCCGCTTATTTTATAGTCACCACGCTGACTATTGGGCTTAGTAAGCCCCAGGCTAATTTATATCCACCACGCTAAGTATTAGGCTGAGTGAGCCCCAGGATAACTTATATCCACCACGCTAATTTTTGGGCCTAGTGAACCCCCGCTTATTTTATAGCCACCATACTAACCACAGGGCTAAGTGAGCCCCCGCTTATTTTATAGTCACCATGCTAAGTATTAGGCTGAGTGAGCCCCAGGCTATTTTATAGCTACTACGATAACCCCAGGGCTAAGTGAGCCTAACGCTTATTTTATAGTCACCACGTTTACTACTGGGCTGAGTGAGCCCCAGGATATTTTATACCCACTATGCTAACTAATGGGCTGAGTGAGCCCCAGGCTATTTTCTACCCACCACGTTTACTGGGCTTAGTGTGTCCCCCGCTTATTTTATAGCTACTACGATAACCCCAGGGCTAAGTGAGCCTCCCGCTTATTTTATAGTCACCACGTTTACTACTGGGCTGAGTGAGCCCCAGGCTATTTTATAACCACCACGCTTACAGGGCTAAGTGAGCCCCCGCTTATTATATAGTCAACACGCTAACTATTGGGCTGATTAAGCCCCAGATATTTTATACCCACCACGCTAACTACTGGGCTGAGTGAGCCCCAGGCTATTTTATACCCACCACGCTTACAGGGCTAAGTGAGCCCCCGCTTATTATATAGTCAACACGCTAACTACTGGGCTGATTAAGCCCCAGATATTTTATACCCACCACGCTAACTACTGGGCTGAGTGAGCCTCAGGCTATTTTATACCCACCACGCTTACAGGGCTAAGTGAGCCCCCGCTTATTATATAGTCAACACGCTAACTACTAGGCTGATTAAGCCCCAGGTATTTTATACCCATCACGCTAACTACTGGGCTGAGTGAGCCCCAGGTTATTTAGTTGTATGAATATGATTTCCAAGATATATGTCCTAACTTGATTTAAACCATTGAATATGGTAAGATAAAGCTGCGAAGTAAATTGGTAAACTATATGTACATTTCCCATGAAAACTCATTTCTATTCTATTAAATATCTGCAGAAATCAGTATAGTTTATTAAAATTATATACATTCTCATTAGTTTATGAATCTACTAACTTGTAATATCTATATGGTAACTTGGATTATTAGTATTCCCACTTAAAAATTTCTTTTGTAGATTTAATATGATAAACACTGACATGAGACTGACTAAACTTTTACCATTTTCATTTCAACTTAGTTTTAGGAAATTTATCTATATAGCTTTAAATTTTACTGTTTAATAAGTCTATCATTTCAAAGTATTATTTTTTTTTTAGTTCTAATATTCAAAACATATTCATATCGTTTTACAAAGTAGGTATCAAATTAATTTAAAGTCATATTAAAAATATATACACAAATACTTTTCTTACCTAACACGCCAGCAAGCTAAGCACCCAACCGTCTCACACTAAGACTCTGAGAAAAGTGAATGCTTGTTCAGGGACTTATCAGCTAAATATAATCACTGATAAGATTTGATCACGTGACATGTGACGTCACTGATTAAGTGATATCACGTGACCCTGTGGTATCATTCAATACGTCACAAGTGGCGTCAGAGATCACGTGACTAGGTCATAAAAGAACCAATTGCTAATTGCAATTAACAATTTACCTCTAATTGATTTGTATAATATATGTATAGATAAATTAATACATGATTTTTCTATTATTTCATAAAACATAGTACATGTACTATGTATTACGAAATAATATATAGATAAATTATGTATTAATTTATCTATACATATATTATACAAATCAATTAGAGGTAAATTGTTAATTGCAATTAGCAATTGGTTCTTTTATGACCTAGTCACGTGATCTCTGACGTCACTGGTGACGTATTGAATGATACCACAGGGTCACGTGATATCACTTAATCAGTGACGTCACATGTCACGTGATCAAATCTTATCAGTGATTATATTTAGCTGATAAGTCCCTGAACAAGCATTCACTTTTCTCAGAGTCTTAGTGTGAGACGGTTGGGTGCTTAGCTAGCTGGCGTGTTAGGTAAGAATAGTATTTGTGTATATATTTTTAATATGACTTTAAATTAATTTGATACCTACTTTGTAAAACGATATGAATATGTTTTGAATATTAGAACTAAAAAAAAATAATACTTTGAAATGATAGACTTATTAAACAGTAAAATTTAAAGCTATGTAGATAAATTTCCTAAAACTAAGTTGAAATGAAAATGGTAAAAGTTTAGTCAGTCTCATGTCAGTGTTTATCATATTAAATCTACAAAAGAAATTTTTAAGTGGGAATACTAATAATCCAAGTTACCATATAGATATTACAAGTTAGTAGATTCATAAACTAATGAGAATGTATATAATTTTAATAAACTATACTGATTTCTGCAGATATTTAATAGAATAGAAATGAGTTTTCATGGGAAATGTACATATAGTTTACCAATTTACTTCGCAGCTTTATCTTACCATATTCAATGGTTTAAATCAAGTTAGGACATATATCTTGGAAATCATATTCATACAACTAAATAACCTGGGGCTCACTCAGCCCAGTAGTTAGCGTGATGGGTATAAAATACCTGGGGCTTAATCAGCCTAGTAGTTAGCGTGTTGACTATATAATAAGCGGGGGCTCACTTAGCCCTGTAAGCGTGGTGGGTATAAAATAGCCTGGGGCTCACTCAGCCCAGTAGTTAGCGTGGTGGGTATAAAATATCTGGGGCTTAATCAGCCCAGTAGTTAGCGTGTTGACTATATAATAAGCGGGGGCTCACTTAGCCCTGTAAGCGTGGTGGGTATAAAATAGCCTGGGGCTCACTCAGCCCAGTAGTAAACGTGGTGACTATAAAATAAGCGGGAGGCTCACTTAGCCCTGGGGTTATCGTAGTAGCTATAAAATAAGCGGGGGACACACTAAGCCCAGTAAACGTGGTGGGTAGAAAATAGCCTGGGGCTCACTCAGCTCATTAGTTAGCATAGTGGGTATAAAATATCCTGGGGCTCACTCAGCCCAGTAGTAAACGTGGTGACTATAAAATAAGCGGTAGGCTCACTTAGCCCTGGGGTTATCGTAGTAGCTATAAAATAGCCTGGGGCTCACTCAGCCTAATATTTAGCATGGTGACTATAAAATAAGCGGGGGCTCACTTAGCCCTGTGGTTAGTATGGTGGCTATAAAATAAGCGGGGGTTCACTAGGCCCAAAAATTAGCGTGGTGGATATAAGTTATCCTGGGGCTCACTCAGCCTAATACTTAGCGTGGTGGATATAAATTAGCCTGGGGCTTACTAAGCCCAATAGTCAGCGTGGTGACTATAAAATAAGCGGGGGCTCACTTAGCCCTGTGGTTAGCGTCCTGGTTATAAAATGACAAGTCTGATTATATGTTTGTGGGTTCGAAACTTGTGCGGTTTAGACGATGGGATTTCGAGTATTCAGAAAAGTCGAAAAAATCATGATGGTGCTCCATATCCTTATAAATATTATGTGTTTGAATATGATAAGTTAAGGAATCTATATCCGTAAAGAGTATAACTGCACGATCTTTGTATGTTTTCTTTATAAAATTGTAATGAAAATCATACATAACTAATTTAGATAATTCTAAAATTGTGAATCCAACATAAATAGGTCGATTCATTAAGATACAAGTATTAAGCTTTTCTACAGCAGCCAAGCCTTCATCATATGTCTTGAATGATTTAAAAGTAGGCGAAGCTACTAATTTTTTTTAAATACATTTCCAGTATGAATTATTAAATCTAAATCACTTATTTCAAATTCTTAACGATAGTCACATAGCATTGGAAAGTGTTTCATAAAGTATACCATGACTCATGATTTTTCCTTCATATTTATTTATTGTCACTTATTGTAGATCCTATTTTATAATTTACGTTAAAATTTTTCATTCATTCCTATCATGTTCTGGGTACTCTGTATATATTTTTTTTAGGTGTGTATTGTTAGTCTAAATTTTATCGAAGGTATTTCTGTGATAATATAGGTGAGGTAGCGCATTGTGTAATACAGTGTAATACTGTATAATTAATGTGTATTTTAACTATAATCTCTGTTTTAACAAGACTTGTATCGAATTAGATATCGCAATAATTCTTAAGGGTATCTCTTAATTACTATTTTTAATTTTATTTCTTAGTTATTATTTTTTATTGAATACTTAATAAAGCATATATAACGAATCGAGTTGAATGTTTAGGAATAAATTGTGCGTTCTTAAGTCATTTCGAAACAGGCTCCTTCAAACAGACCCCTTCACGAAACTTTTAACCCTAAAACAGGACACTTCACACAACGTTTCGTATTAACAATAGGCCTTTCACAAGCATACTAATGTATATACTTTTAATAGGATTTTAAAATGTTAAACGATATAAATATTAGATCTAAATATAAATCTTTTTTTTTTTACATTCAGTGAATAATTCTAGTCTAAAAATAATCTTGCTCACGCATATGAATTGTATATAGGAGCTTGTATAATATAAAAATAAATTTCATATATCGTCCCATCATGCTGTGTGACTCATCGCATAAATTGTTAGTATGTATTTTTAAAATAATTATTTTTAAAATAAATTAGAGGAAACATGCAATAATACCTATTCCTTTTTGCCTACCATACATATTGAAAAAATACATTAATATTATATCTATTCATATATTATAACTTTAAACATATAAAGTAAGGATACTTACCTAGATCTTACAACCAACTCATACACTTGCTTTTGGGAGAAAAGAATTGAAATGTATTCTTATCAGTAAATCTTGTATAGAATGTTATCGCAATCAGTCACGTGATGTTACTAATCTATATATTAACAATAAGATAATGCACTTGTACTGAAATCATTTCTGGTCTAGTTGCTATACAAGTAGCACGCATGTTTTATCATGCTGTAGTCATATATTAAAGACGGGATTGCAAGTTTGTGAATAAGGTAAGATTAATTTATGTATATATTTTTAAATGTTAAACGATATACATATTAGATCTAAAAATAAATCATTTTTACATTCAATGATTAATTCTAGTCAAAATTCACGCATTTCCAGCCTGTTGGTTAAATATAACATACACTAATAAGATTCGTCGATGATTCATTTTCTCATATAGGCAATCATTTCACATACTACAAGTGTAAAGTATGCAAAATTTATGATTCTGCTTTATAATACCTATTCGTTATACCCTATGCTTTATCCATGACGTCACGATATCCCGTAATTTTAAGAGATAAGCGAACACGTTTGGTTCTTTTAAGACATGCATGCAGTCGATCAAATTTGGATGAATTCCAGTACATTATGGTTTAAATATTTAGGTAAGATACATTTTTTTTTCAATATTAAAAACAAAAATTTTTTAAATAATGTCCTAACTAAATAGTACAATATATATTTTATAAAAACAAAGTCAAAAGGTTAGTTATTCATTCCTCAAAAGAAATTTTTAAGTTAAAATACTAAAAACTCAATTTAGTATAATTTTTCTATACAAAAAAAGCATAGACTAATATAATTTAGTTTTATATTATTTAAAATTTAATTCCTATATTTTATAGGGGCCCCTGTATATTTTTTACCCTAAGCTGTATCAAATTCATTAAAAACCCGTCTCTTATCCTCAAAATTCTTAAGGGTATGACTATTTCTTATTTTTTCAATGAAGCTTTTTAAAACTTAACAGATTTTAGTATAAATATATATATCACCATATGTATATATGAAGAGTAGCACCTATATAGGACTACACGAAATAATTCGCATACATTGACGGGTTTAAATAGCTCATTTACCTACAAAAAATGTGTCAGAACTGTTTAAATTTGAGAAAAAGCCCAATAGCCGCATTTCTTATCGCGAGTGATTCATCGTGACAAGTTATAGCAAGATTTTCGCTTATCTGCTAATATGACTCATTGTGATTCAGCGATATGCATGTCGAGGGTATACTGGATAGCCGTCTGTTTTTCTTAATTTCAATTCTAAAAAATATATATTTTAAACGTTAAACTAAAAAGGCATTCGTGTAAAACCTATTTTTTACATTGCATGAATTCGTATTCATTTGAGATTAGTACTCTATTTCTTAAAATGTCTGTGGAATCATAATATTTTTACAGGGTATATTGTGAAGGGTCCTTTTCATATAAACAGTGATCTTGGATTTTCATGGAAGGTCAGTATCCCTTGTATTTCTGTCGCCATAATATAACATGAATCTATTGAATTTATTTTGTGAAGGGTGCTTAATATCTATAACTATATATTTTGAACCTATCGATACATAAGCTGTATTTTTAGCCTAACTTGAATTTTATAAAAAGGCGAAAGTGTAAATTATCTGATTTTATGAAGGGGTCTTATGCATAATTGGAGTTTTGTGAAGGATGCTTTTTTATTCGAATAGGGCAGGTATCTCATTTATTTTATGAAGGGGCCCTATAGTCTAATGCGAGTTCACACTTCGAAGGGTCCCTGTATTTTGAATCTATCGATGCGTAAACTGTACTTTTACCCTAACTTGAATTGAAAAAAAACCAGGGTAAAGTGTAAATTATCTGATTTTATGAAGGGTCCTTATGCATAAATGGATTATTGTGAAGGGTGCCTTTTTATTAAAAAGGGGATCTGTTCACTATTTTAATTAACTATGCACTATATGGTAAAATTATATTTTGTTCACACAACATTTCAATAATGTTGGAAAGTGATTCATAAACTAAACCGCTACACATGATTTTTCATTCTTGTTTATTTTATATATACGTTAAAATTCTTTTGGTACCAATCTGTATTTTTTGTGGAAAGTGATTCATGAATTATGACGCTATGCATGATTTTTCATTCTTGTTTATTTATTATTTTATGTATACGTTAAAATTCTTCTTTTGATATCACTCTGTATTTTTGAAGTGCGTATTGTTAGTCCATCGAAGGACCCCTCTGAGTAAAAAAAAAAAGGGAGGGGGCGAGCAATTAGAATTGAGTGCAGTATAATTCATACGGGACCCTGTATTTTTTACTATAACCCTCCCGTGGTGATTCCTGGGACCAGGAAGTTTTGACTCTAGGTCACTTCTAGCTAAAAGCTCACACCTTAACGCAAAATTCATTTCAGTTGAGAGTTTATATCTTAGATTACTTTCAGTTGAAAATCCTACTTTTGGCAATTTTTTAAACTAAAAATTCTATTTTAACTCTAAATTCTATTTTTGGTTTAAAAGAAAAAAAAAATCTTAATACCTTTTTTAATGCATGAATCATTATTTCTAACATATATATTGAATAGCATACTCTAGTTGAAAAAAAAATCGCAAAAAAATTTCTAAGTTCCCTAATTAAAATTAATGAATGACCCTTTTTAATTAAACCATTATTGACTTTTAAAATTCTCCACTAACGTGCATATCGAATACCCTACTCTCGTTGAAAAAAAAAAAATCTCGCGAAAATTCTTAAGTTCTACAATTAAAATTAATTAATTACTATGTTTAATTAATATTTTTAATTAATTAATCATTCACTTCTACTGCATATACTCATAATCAAACTGCATACTCTCGTTGAAAAAAATATTTGCTTCGAAAAATGTCTAAGTTCCCCAATTAAAATTAATTAAATTTCTAATTCACTAAAATAAATCCGTTGAAACACACCTCGTACTCTAGTAGGAAATTCTCCGCGAAAAAAAAATTTTGCTTCAAAAAATTTCTAAGTCCCGCAATTAAAATTAATTAACACTAATCCTTAATTAATCCCCTTATCTTAGGTGGTGGAGGAGGGCACTTCGGGAGGAGGTGGGCACTTCAGGAGGAGGAGGCCACTTCGGGAGGAGGTGCGCACTTTGGGAGGAGGAGGAGGTGCACACTTCGGGAGGAGGAGCCCTTCGGAGGAGGTGTGAGGTGCAGGTGCTGCACCTTGCACCAGCATCTCACACCTCCTCCTGAGGCCGGACTGTCAATTTCTCTCTACTCACCACTATTTTTGAAGAATAATCGTCGCTTTATTTTAAGGCCGAATTTCTGTCAATAATAAGGTGAAAATTACTTCTAGGAAAAAAGGGGTGGAAACTTGCCCCTGCAGTAATCAGACTCTGCTGCTCTGAAATTTACCGGCATGCTGGCTAATGTGGGGGAATACGGTAATCAGGAAATTATATCGCGTTATACTATAATTTAGATAAACGGGATCGTATTGTTATTTCGTCCAATATATAGTTATAGAATCAAAGCAAGTTTTTTGCAAAATTTTATTGCATAATCACATAGAATACGAGTTTAAAATTAATTCTAATAATTTTCAATTATCTAAAAAAATATATTTGTTTTCAAAAACGGTGTCTATTTGTATACATAATTAACCGTTTTATATTATATTTTGGAACTTAAAAAGTGCAGAAAATGCAGAATAAAGATTTTAAATGTCAAAACTAGAAAAGACTACTTTTATATGTTTTGCGGAATAAAATAGATAAATACTTTCGTCTGCTAAAAATCCACGAGATAGGAAAATGTTGCAAGCCACGTCAAGTCCAACACAATAAACTGAGATGGATGGAAAATCTATAGATGATCGAAAAAAATTCACACTAAATAGCTTTCAATCTTTGAACTTTTCTGTCATTTTTTGCGCATATATCGAGCTGCAGTTTTTGCAGCATTGGTTAAAGAAGAGAAGAAACCTTTTCACTCTAAAGCGATCATTCAAAAGATCAGAAATACTCTGTCATCATGATTCCCTATAGATGCTCACAAAGGGAGAAAAAGTTATCGGCACATCGAAAAATAAACTTTTTATTTTCAAACAAAAGTGTTGTAAAATTTACTACTAGTTTTAGCAACCATTATTTCAATTTCACTCAGTCTCCTTGAATTTAAATTTATTTGATTCGAAATATTTTTTTAGATATTTGCTCTATACAAACACATTTTTTGGAATATTTTTTAAATAATATGAGTCACTAGAGATTCAAAAAATTGAAAGTTTAAGTAATGGAACGTAGCACCTTTTTATTAGATGATCTTTGTTGTCATTGTGAACATGACTTAAAGGGACTTCTCATGTAGCACAGTTCGTTGGCCCATCGTTGGAAGTTTGTGGAAACCGTTGGGAAATGGTGAGGTTGAAAAACGGTTGGGAAATGGTAGATGGAACAATCCTCTAATTTGGAGCATATCTGAGCTGGATTCTCAGCAGCAAAAGGTTGGACCACTGTTGGGCCTTTGTTGGCAAATGGTTAGTTGGCTAATGGTACGGAAAGGCGGACATTTCTTACTGTGGCCAGCGTAAAACAATTGATGAACAATTAACCAATGTTGGTCCACCCATTTTGTGCAATTTGGGTTAAGACTCTTAAAACTTCAAAGAATTCAATTTTTGAAAAAATAATATATATTAAAGAGTAATTATTTCTGAACACTTTAAAACAAAATGAATGCGCACTCAATAGTTGTTAAATATGGAAAATTTTAAAAAAGAGAACTTTAAAGTCATTTTTCTCAAAAAGTGATTTTGGGACATTGCGCGCAAGGAAGCAAAAAACTTTTCAATATTTATTCATGCAATTTTCAGGATATATATAGTGTATGGAATGTTCTATAAAGTGAACCTAAATTTACATATTTTTTGGTGAAAGATATTATTTTCTTGGCGTTATATGGCAGAAATTTTGAAAGTATAAAATAAGCAAGATACAGTTTTGTTTTTAAAGCATAAAATGCTATCAATAAACAATTTTAGGTTCAATGTAAGCATAAGACTTTGAAGTATAATTAGATGCCAGAGATTGTCTTTTAGATGGATAAATTCTTTTGTAATCAGGCGCGCAATTTGTGATTCCAATTTTCTGCTGGACAAGTTTAAAAATACCTATAAAAATTAATTTCCCCCATTATGATCTGCAAAAAAATTAAATGGAAGAAGAAATATGTGTCTATTACTATCTTTAAAATTTGTGATTTTGTAATGTATACTTTTTAAGATATAAAATGACGAAAATGGTCAATTATTTTCACTTTTCGAACTGAGAAAAAAAATCTGACCTTCTCAACTAGAATCTAAATTATGGCTCTAGAAAAAAATAGTTCCATGTCATCCCTATAAATTCTAGTTCCCTTTGCCAGAGAGTTCTAGAGTCTCCTATTAGAATTCAAGAGTGTTTTCCTATATTCTCGTGGTCAAACTTATTTTTAAATGTCTGCAAATAGATGCGAACACAAGACGCTAGTTTTAGTAACTATAATTCTAATTTATAAATGCAGTCCAGAAATAAAGCGATAATTTCTCGCTAGTTACACGATCCATTATCGTTTCGTCACCTAGAAAACAAGAAACTAGAAATTCTCGATCATTTCATCTATTCAGTGTAGTTGCTTACCCTGTTCGCATAGCTAGGACTTCTATATTTCTAGTTTAGGGATTTAGAAAAAGTCTAACTATTCATTCTAGTTGAAGGAGGTTTTTTTTTCTCAGTGCGACATTTTTAGAGTCCTGAGTGAGTCCTCTTAAGAGTTACAGTGAATTGTCAAATCACCAATTTAAAGGATTAACACTTGAAATGTCTGCTCAATTTAAAAAAAAATACGTATGTGTCTATTTAATTTCTCGCATTGTTACATACGGAAACTTGTAAATAATCTTTTCAAAATAGTCCAAATCTCTGGGGTTAATATTTTACGGTATTTGTGCTGGCAATAAGTCTTACTTATAAATTGTTTTCATCGTGTGAAGTTCCTGTTCCCTGCCATCCATTAAAATAGAAATAAGACTTTTAATGTTATCTCAATATAAGATTTTTCGTTTATTATTTTTCTGTTAATTATTTTTTTTCATGTTTTGTTAATTCTAATAAAATATATTTAGGTCTCTTACTCCTGCATTACTCGCCAGTGATTGTTCCATTTGCCACTCTGGTGAATCACAACATCAAATGATACTTTTCCACTACAAATGACAAGGGGAAAAAATACTCAAGAAGAAAAGAAGTAAAATTGCTTCAGCGAGCACTATACCTACACGAATAACTTGTCTCTAGAATATTTTACGTGCATTACGTGCTCTTTAAAGAAGTCACAGACAGATAAATTCATTCATTTACTAATTATTGATATTATTATTATTACTATTATTGTTAATAAATTTAATGCTATTATTATTTTTTTAATTATTATTATTGTTACAGAAGTAAAACACTAGTTTTATAAAGCGCGTAGACGTGCTGATTTTACAGTATCGTTATTTCCGAATAATAGCTTCCTTTATTTAATTGCAAAATTATGAAATTAAATTAGGTGACAATCAGTATTCGGAAATAAAGGCACCCGAAAATAAGCACTTCGACTTACCTTGATTCAGTTAAAAAAAATCGTTATCTGAATGATCGCATAAGCCAATTGTTATATTGAATGATTACCACTTAAACGTTTATGAGATACTTGAATGCTATATTTTGTACGATTATAACAATTTCATTAAGCATATTTCATTTCTCTAAGTTCCTTTTCTTATTTATCTACAAAGCGTGATTTTGCTTAAGCCCAAATGGCTATTTCGGGGAAGGGGAGAGGGGGGTGGAAATCGACTTACCTAAATTTAAAAATGCACTTGTTAGAATATGATATAAACTTTACTGTCAAACTGAATGGATTTAATAAATATTCAAATTACTTAGAATAGTTAATAATCATCTCTAAACTATGCACAAATGTTCACAAGTCCTGTTTGAAACACTCTACTGTTATACTATATATATTTTAAACACTGTTTTAAATAGCATACAACCGGCAAGAAAATGTAAGTGCTACCTTCAAAATTCATGATGTACCTAGTACCCCGTAACTTGTGTAAATCATTAGTTATATCGCATTTTTGATACTCGAAGTCTCAAATTATAACTTTTTGTAAGCATGCATAATGTTATCCTAAATTAATTTTTAATTTTTTTACATCTGCCTCCGTTTCAAACAACTCTTTAGAGAAAAAATTTGTATCTTTTATGACACATATATGTTACAACATGGATGCTTATAAAAGAGAAACATTTTTTTTTTAAGTTGTAAAAGGAAAAAAAACTGTGAAAGAGGGAAAAGTGTCATAAAAATAAAATTCGTAAATAAAATTGAGTATTTCTTGAAGCGAAAAAAAATTAGATATCTGTTTAAAAATTCAGCATATACATTCTTAGAGTAGAAACAGATTTCTTTCTAATCCCTCGGGTGAGCTCTTAAAAAGAAGATGATCAGTATCGTGAACGTGATCGTTCTTTGATACTCTAACATTTAGTAGCATTGCGCTTTCCAATAAAGCCTGTTATCTTCTCAGCTTCGGTCATTGAGAACTTTTTGCCTCTACCAATGCTTTTATCCTCCTCATCTGCAAAGGATAAGGGTTTTCGAGTTTTACTAAAAATGCGGAACAGCTTTCCGTGTCGGCAAAAAGAACTTGAAGTTGAGCGCAAACCAATGCTTATATAGAATTCGATTCTCAAAAGTAACAAGTAAAATGTGTATGAAAAGACTTAAGAAATTTGTATAATTTTTCCAAATCAGAAATGTTATTTTTTAGCGACGGGAAAGCATTTTATGCGCCTTTAAACAAAACATAATTCTTGGTAATATTTATTTCAGCTGCTAATGGAATTAGATAATATACGTATTGATTTTGTTTTAAAAACTAATTCATTGGAGTGTTTTTTTGCGTGTGTAAAAATTTTTCTTTTTCATAATGCACTACACGAAAAACTATATATTTTTTCAATTAAATCTCATTCAGTGTTTTGTACAAATTGTAAACATACGTATTGATTATGTCTTAAAACTATTTCGTTGTAATCCGATGATTAAAAAAAAATTGAGTGTGTGCACGTTTTTTATTTTCAATAATGCGCGATTTAGAAACTAATTTCTTTTATTTTCTTATTTAACTTTTATTTATTTTTTTACCTAAATTTTATGCTTTTGTTATTCTTTCTCTTGTATTACAATTTGCTTGTTATATCGATGCAAAATATTTCTAGATCAGCTATTGTTCGGAATAATTATTGTTGAACAATACACGTTATTTTTTATGATAAATAAATAACAAATACTACTAAATACATCCAGCAACGAAACGTAAGTGAGTAAACTATTATCGCAACCCAAAATTATCAAATGGGGGTCATTTTCAAGGGGAAGATGTATAATAATTTTAAACAAAAATAACAAATAATAATAACTTAATATTTATTATTATTTTAGATTATTTTTATCATCTCTAACCGATATAGACAATAATAGATTGATAAAAGAGATATATATCTCTAATTTCAGAGAAATTTTATTTCATTATAAACGACATAGCTTGCGATGATACAATAAAATTATTTTAGTTTGGGCCAGCGTTACAAATTTTAGCTTATGGTAAAAAAAAGCTCGTAAAATCTTTGATAACTTCTTTCATTACAGCGCAGCATTTTAAATAGTTTAGTACTAGTTTGAGAAAAAATGTCAGTTATTTGTTATTTTGAATTTCGTTATAAAAATCAAGTTATTATAAAGAAAACATAAGTTAATTTTTTTAAATGAACACATCTATATAATTTAAAATAACAGTATTACAGACATATTGTGCATATAGACACGTTCCTCCTCAAAGATTAATGATCAATCGCCTGCGTGAATTGTTCCTTTAGAAAATCACAAAATGGTTTAGTTCTTATTTTGGTATTTAATTCTAACGACTTTTAAACAAAAAAATATAACTTAAAAAATTACATAACACCCTTTTAATCCAAAATTTAATTTCCTGAATATGCATTGGGATTAACAATGGGATTATATGCAAAATTTAAATAAAGTTAGAGTTGTGCTTCCAATGAAAAACGTAACATACGATTTCACCCCCGGATTCTACAGCTGAAAAGATGAAATCGGACACTTTTTTTGGATCCCGAGACTGTCCGAAGCAATCCAAAATGTAATGCCCTAAATATGCATTGTCATCGACAATGGGATTGTTTGAAAAATTTAAACAAAATTCAAGATGTGATTTCAATCAAAATTGCAACAGAGAATTTCATCCCTTGAGCCTACTTCTGAAAAGAAGAATTCAGACACTTTTTTCCGATCACGAGCTTGTTCGAGTCCGTCGATTTCAAATCTGAGCCCGCACGGGCCCGACACCGAAAGTACGTAGTAGAAATTGTAATAAAAATTTTAAATTGTTTCAAGTTAAATTTTCTTCTTTGAAAATATCTTCTTTCATAGAAATACGTATATATCCTAAATACTCCGTGATGACAAGTTTAGTATTTTTTAAGTACCCGAAAATTTGTTTAGGATAGTAAACTTGTCATTTATACACAAACACTAGCAGAAATCTGCAAAAGACATCTCATTCTTTTAAAATATCAACTATGGCAGAAAGACATGAGTTGTGTTTTCCAGTCATTCTGTAAAAGGACGTCAAACAGAAAGCGACGATAAACTAGGGATATCCCGTGCCTTCTTTAAGACTGGTCATGCAAAAATCAGATGCATTATTTCTTCATATAGCCCATCAATAACAATTCACTTTCTTTTAAAATTGATTTTTAAAAGAAAGTAAAAACTTTAAGGAACTTACCCTACATTCTTATTTCTCAAACAGCAATATTTGTTTCTTTTTTTTTTCAATTTGGGAATAAATAAAATTTTCACTTTCAGTCCGAGACTGGTGTAAAAATCGAGCTTGAGTCCGTTTCGGGCCCGTGCCCGGGCTGGAGTTCAGGGCGCTCGGGCTGAAACCTTCTCACCTTTACCGCTGATAAGATATGACCATGAAAATATTTAAATATGTGTTGTCCACAATATTTGTAGGCAGTATTTAAGCAAAATCGATTTAGATATTTGACTTTACGTAAACAAATGTTGATGCGCATCCTGTCCATGATGGGGATCAGCCCTGAATATGCTTGAATTTTGCATTGTCATCGAGAGTAAACTTGTGGGCAAAATTTGAGCAACATTTGTTTGATAGATAAGTATTTTCAATCAAAAACGTAAAATAACGTTTTTACCTGATGATGTATCGCCCACACAATACATGAATATTGCGTTATCATTGATAATGAATTTGTGTAAAGCATTTGAGAAAAATCGGTTCGTTAGATATGTGATTTAATTCAAAAAACATAAAAGAATGATCTTGCACCTTGATACACTCATGATAAGGTACGGCCCTAAAAATATGTTAATTTGGCATTGTCATCGACATTGAACTTGTGTGCGACATTTGAGGGAAATCGCTTCCATGGAAGTGGGTCAAAAATAGAATGCAAATTTTGACCCAGACAAACATTCAAGCAAAAAACAAATGAATTTAAATGATAATAATAATAATAATAATAATAATAATAATAATAATAATAATAAAAGCGTATAAAAATGTGCAAATTTTATCCATTATTTTTTTATGAAACAGTTTTTCTTGATAAAATTTCTTTGATAGTAAGTGTTTAACAATCTTTCGTGGAACGAAATAAAATAATTTTTTAATAGGAATACTTATGGCTACTATAGAATATCAATAATGCATATAGAACACCAATAACATATTAATTTGATAAATAAATCAATAAAAGGATTGAAAGCACAAATGGATTAGTTTTATGACGCGATTTTTATTAATCAGAATAAATTTGAACCATATTAAGTGAATGAAAAAATCTACCGACGATGAATCTATGATGAAGTAAAATATTTTTATTTTGGTTATAAAAATCTGGTATTTTTTATTGTACATTTGTGTTATTTTAATGGTATATTTGTTGAACGAATTTGTGGTTTTGAGATAATATATTAATAATTTAATAATAATTTGTATATTAACAAGTAATTTTATTTATGGTTTGTAATCCTTTTGATGGTAATTCATTCAAAGTAGTAAGTATTTAGACCATATATAAATATATATGCATTTTATAATGATGATATAAACATACCAACTTTTAAAAATCACGTTAATAATTTCAAACTCTTAAGCTGCATAAAATTTGAATAATATTTTCCCTTTTCGTCAATAAATGTTTTCTTCGGGGTTATTTATAGTAGGAATTATTCTAAAGAATTTTTTTATAACACGTAATTGCCACTGGAGAATAAATGTCAGTTTTAATTGTGCATTTCTATAAGAACTAATCTCTTATTCTGTGAATAAATCTTCAACATTTTATGCTTCTTTAATTGAGGAGTGTTATTTAAAAAATCTATTAAAGTTTCGTTGGTATTTAATTTTAAGTGAGTACACCGAAATTATGTTCATTAAATTATTAAAAGTGTTGAGCTTTTAAAATTTATAAACATTGATAAAATAACAAAATACATTCTTCTGTATGCACTACAGTTATTATATTTTCGTGATGTTTGCTTGTTGCATAAGATGCATATTTTAAAAGTTCTAAACTATAAATTGAAAGAAGAAATGTTATATAAGATATTTATTTAATGATAATAAAATATTATATTACAGCAGTTATTTATGATTGTTGTATTACGTAATCAGTTATTTATGATTATTGTATATGTTATATCTGTTTACATTTTCTGACTAAATAAAGAGCAATCTGCTCCTTCCAAACTTCTGTTACTATTGGCGTTTGTTACATTTCTCCATAAAACTGAACTATAACAGTAATGTACAAAACTTTCAACAAGAAATTTCGTTGCGAATAATTTTATCCTGCGACTTTTAGGACAGAAGTCATGGAAGTATTTTAGGTAGCTTTCATTACAAAAAGCTACCTATTGCAGCTGTTCGGAGGAAAGCAATTAAAGAAAATTTTGGTATACTTTCACCGATCATGACCCCCAGATCCCCAAACCACCCTCCGTTCAGATGTTGATTTATATATATATATATATATATGACATCTGTCATGCTCTAACTATCTTATTTTTTAACCGATTTGGATGTGACTGAGTATGTGTATAGGACATACCAAGGCCTCGACCGAGTTCGTTGGCCAGCAGTATCCGCCATCTTCCTTCAAAATGTCGGCCAGTTAAAAAATTTTAAATTTTTGAAATTCAAAAAGGTCTACAAAAAATTATAAATTGGAAAAATTGTTTCTGTTAAGTATTAGAACGTAATACAAGGATTCTGGTACATTTTTTGTTTTGGCTATATCTTAAAAAATGTCTGAGATATAGTAGTTTGAAAGTCTAGGGTGGCTGAGATTTTGAAACAATCTGATAATTTTTATGCTGTAACTCTCGTATTTATGAACCGATATGAATATGACTGATCATGTGTACAGAACATACCAAGGCCTCGACCGAGTTTGTTGGCCAGCTTCATGCGCCCTCTTGTTTCAAAATGGCGGTAAGTTACTTTTTTTAAAAAATCAAAAATGTGTATAAAAAATTATAAATTGAAAAAGTTGTTTCCGTTAAGTGTTAGATCGTGTTACAATGATTCCGGAACATTTTTTTTGGCTTTATCTAAAAAATTGGCTCAGATATGCTAGTTGGAATTTATAGGGTGGCTGACATTTTGAAACAATCTGATTTTTGTTATACTGTAACTCTCATGTTGAAATTCGCATTCAAATTCAGTATTAGCGAAAACCGGGATTGAATCTTCTATAATCGGATTCGAAGCATTTTAGCTTCGGGTGTTTGAGTAAAATGAGTAGAATTTTTAAAACCATGGACTATGAAAGCTACATTTTACTCCCGGTATAGGCCGGAAGGACTTTATTAATTTTTCAGCGGGTTCCTTTCCGGCAATCAGCCGTAGTCGGGGTTGATGGGCAAGGCATTCAGCCATGGTTATCATCCGAAAATCATGAACAATAACGAATATGACGTCACCCTTACGCATTAAGTCCCATTCTTTGGCAACAATTATTTTTTATAGAAAATGGTCGACATGAAAATAGACAAGTACCGAATATTTTACATATAGTTTATCCATCTTTTAATAATTCTTGCATCATTTAATAACTCATACATTAAATAGATCCCCACATGTTATTAAAATTCGTTATGGTGGAAAACAAATTTTTCAAATGTTATTATTTTCAGAAAGAAATGTTTTAAAAGATATCTTACTAAATATTACATTTAAAGAATAACACAGACACATATAATAAAAATCATCGCAAAAGAATATTTACATGAAAAATATTTTATTATTTTGAAAGAATATGACTGTTAATCTAAACAAACAAACATTCAAAAATTGCTACAGATGTATGTTTTAAAATTATGCTTTTAGGTAATAACCTTAAAAGATTTTAACTGCGATTGAAATGATTTAATGCCGCAGGAAGAATGCTCATAGGAGAAGATTTCTTTCATTTTCAAAAATGCTTCAGCCTTGTATTCCGAATATATTACAAATATACATTTATTTCCAAACAAATAAGAATAATTTATTCCAAAATAACATCATTTCTAAACGAATTTCGTGCAACGGCTGGCTTGAACTTGTGGCTCAATCAAGAAATACTTCCTCATATTTTAAGTTCTAGATCAGGAAAAAATTCTTTCCCCTCATTGGGGAGGAAAAATCCGTAAAGGACAGATTCGCTCGCCGCATAGCAAAATCAATTGAATCACGGTTTATTTATTGCCCACAGGAAACAAGGATATTACGCATGTATATTTTTCATTACAATCAATGCTGGCCTTTTTCATTTAAGGAAGCTGCGCATGTGAGATCTTTCCATTGCATGTTTCGAGACAAAAGGTGCGGGAAAAAAAGTTTTTGAAGTTATTGATTAAAGCATACGGATCGGCTAAGATTGAAAAGAAGCTGCGATAAATTGAGTTGGCATGAATTGAAAAAGACATCTGATGAAATTTAAACATTTTCTCATCTGAAATTCTAATACTACAAAGCTGAACAGAAGATTGAGATATCTTGAGTGAAACGCAGATATCAGCGAGTGGTGGTTGCAAGTGAATGCTATTAAGGAAGCGGTTTGTTTTCACTGGCCTACAGCGGAAAAAGGTTGTGAGAAAAGTGAAGTTGAGCCTATGAAAGTTCTATGAGAATTTTTTTTTTAACTTCAGAGTATCGCAGATTTAAATGAAGGCTGGGGAAGCGCCAGCTGTTGTACTTTAACGCTTTAGATAAAAGCGTAGAAGAGTTATATGTTACAAACTTGGAGCCATTTGTTTAGTGAAACTGTTTCTACGCATTTTAAGTAACTTGTTTTTTATTTGTTTTTTCCCTTTCTGGAGTGTTCGCTTTCTTTCAAATCGAAAATGCATGACTTCCCTTGATGCATCCGAATCTCTGTTATTCTCAACCTGCGCTTGGTGAAAATTTCGCTGTATCAAAAACTTTGCGACTTGGCTACTTCACTCTCCCGAAAGCACCCGCTCGCTAATGTTAATCTTACGGGAGAAATATTTTAAGATATCTCGTTCGCATTTCACTATTTTTAGTTTTATTTTATTTATTTATTTATTTATTTATTTATTTATTTGCATTGGATAGCTGAGGTTAATCTATATGCAGGCCCTTTTGTACTTTTTCGATTTTTATTACACGTTTTTTTTTAATTGAAATACTTTTACTTTCTGAACCGGTTTCGAAAGTGAAAATATCCTCAATAAATAAAAAAAAAACTGCAACCAAAATCGAAAAAGTAAAACAGGGCCTGCATAGAGATCGACCTCAGCTATTCAATGCAAAAAAAAAGAAAAAAATATATATATATTGAAATGCGAACTAGATATCTTAAAATTTTCCTCCATAGGATTAACATTAGCCAGCCGGTGTTTTCGCGTGAGTGAAGTAGCCTCTTAAGAAATAGTTCTACTTTTTGGCCTAAAATTTACGTGATTATTACGCTTTTTTTAAGTTAAAAAGATAAGAGATATCACCTTCCGAATTTTTGCATTATATTTTTTGACATTTCACTTATTATTCATTTTTGTACACACAATATATATA
Organism: Maratus michaelseni; assembly: GCA_963931845.1. Taxonomy (NCBI): domain Eukaryota; kingdom Metazoa; phylum Arthropoda; class Arachnida; order Araneae; family Salticidae; genus Maratus; species Maratus michaelseni. The sequence continues at coordinate 441,013,038 of OZ007586.1, forward strand.
TATATATATATATGTCTTGAGTGACTGCAGGTGCGCGCCATGTACTTCCGAACGGGAGATTTTTCTCCGGTCACAATCATCTCAAACAAATTTAGTCACCATACTGAAAGAGCAGTAAATTCTCTGAAGATCATTCTAGCATTTAGTTTAAAAAGTTGATTTTGACAAAATGGCTGTCATTTGAACAAAAAAGGTCACTTTTTCGCTTCTTCTTTTTTTTTTAACCTTTTGCGAGCTTTAAAAAATATTTAATCATTGAAAATTATACTTTTTGGTATTATAAGCTCCAGCAAAAACGATTAGCTTTCTTTTAAATAAAAATTGAAGAAAATCGATCCAATAGTTTTCGAGAAATATGGTCGACCAGTTTAAAATGTTACAATAGCGTTACATTCAACGAGCGGCGTTACGTTGAACGAATAAAAAATACTGTAAGTAATTGTCACACATTGAATTTCGAAAACCGCTTTAGGGCAACAATTTATACAATTGAAGAATTCAAAAAAATGCAAAATTGAAAAAGAAATTGAAAATTTCAACCCAAAGAAATTGAACCTCCCCTTAATGAAATATTTGAACATATTTATAAATACTTATATAGGTTAATTTATCATTTTACCTGTTAACATTACATATAATGAAAATACAAAGTATATTCGCATAAAACTAAACTTTCAATAGTTGATTCTTTTTGTATGTAAATTGAGGCGTTTATTGTTTAAATGATCTAGTTATTTTATTTTCTAATTCAGAAGCGTTGATATATTTCCTCGTTGATATAAGCTGCTGTTCTAATAACACTTTTATTTTAAAACTTTTGGCTTTCAGCTCTCCTTTTATAAAAAGCCCATACCTTCAATTTCATTTCAAGCTTTGGCTAATTTACCTCATTATAAAAATGCTACGATACAATCAATGTTACATAAAATATTTAACGAGTTATTCAGAAATCTATTTTTATTGTGCCTGTTCTTACACACCAGCTCGCCAAAGAACACAACAAAATGCATGAATAATTAAGATTGTAGACCATTTTTATAAGGGTTATATCCTTATTTGATACATTTATTGGGAAAACTGGGCATATATATATATATATATATATATATATATATATATATATATATGCGTATTGCAAAAATAATCAATCATTACTATTAATACAATGTTTTACGCATATAATACATAAAAAGATAAAAAGTTAAAATTCATCTTTTATAAGACATCAAATAATAAAGCAAAATATTTAAAATTTTTGAAAGAAAATATGATAAACATTTGAACTCAGTTGGAAAAAATCCATTTACCGATGAAACCTCCAAGTTTTACATCACAGCATTTAAAATAAGTAACAACATTTGAGAAAGCGGCTTGTCGAATAGCAGCTCAGTGGTCAATGCATTGGCTTTGTATACGGAATGTTCCCACTTTTAATCCCCTCGTGGCAAGTACTGGTTATTTACTAAATTCTCGCTTAAAGAAAAAAAAAACAGAAATATATCCCTATGTGTTATGGGGGTGGTCCTTGAAAAGTATTTATTTATTTATTTGTCCTATAAAAGTTATTTTAACGACATAAACATTTCTTAAAATACAGGAGATATCTATTACAAAGCGGAAAATTAAAAACTGAAAATCTGAAAATCATGGACATTTTCCTGGAATTTACGGAATATTTCTTCCGTTAAGATACGGAAATAGTACTGGCGTTTCGATTGCCAGTACAATTTCCGTTTTTTTTTTTCAGGAATTTTTTTACAGTGAATGATAGAATACACAATAAGCTGTTTATATGGGGCAAACTGAGATGCTTCTATATGTCAAACGCATATTACGAACATTTCCGTAAAAATTAGATAAAACATCCCCAGCCTCCCTTAATCGCTTTTTATGATTCACTGGAATTTCACTGCTTGTCCTAAACTAATAAATATGCTCTGTTTAGCGAAATGATAATTATTTTCTTAAAATTTAAAACAATCATATTGTACTTTTTGATTTCACATTTTGGACAAAAAATACAACTCTATTAAAAAGAAATCAATTCACCAGTGTTAAAAATAAAAACATTATCACCATGTGTTATGAGGTGGTCCTTGAAAAGTATTTGTTTATTTATTTATTTATTTATTTGTCCCATAAAAATTATTTTAACGATATAAAAAATTCTTAAAATACAGAAGATTTCTATCATGAAGCGGAAAATTAAAAACAGAAAATCTGAAAATCACGGACATTTTTCTGGAATTTACGGAATATTTTTTCCATTAAGATACGAAAATAGTACAGGCGTCCCGATTGCTAGTACGATTTCCGTTTTTTTTTTCAGGATTTTTTTTACAGTGAATGATGAAATACACAATAAGCTGTTTATATGTGGCAAACTGGGATGCTTCTATATGTCAAACACAAATTACGAACATTTCAGTAAATATTAGATAAAACATCCCCAGACTCCTTAATCGCTTTTTGCGATTCACTGGAATTTCACTGCTTGTCCTAAACTAATAAATATGCTCTTTTTAGCGAAACAATAATTATTTTCTTAAAATTTAAAACATGTTGTACTTTTTGATTTCACATTTTGGACAAAAAATACACCTCTATAAAAAATAAATCAAATCACCAGTGTTAAAAATAAAAACATTAGCGAAAGTTACAGTAGTCTGTATTTTGAGAATGCTCAAACCTTGTTTACGCTATATGAAACAGAATATTTAATCTTAATGTTTAAATTTATCCACCCTTTTACTTATTTCAATCTTTCCTTATTTGATAAATTTCTAATTACGTCTTGGAATTCACGAGAATTTAACTGCTTACCATAAACTGATAACTATACACCTTTTAATGCAACTATTTCGATTCTATGCTTCTCTCAATAAATTCCAAATAATTTTAGCATATATCTACTATCTATTCATATCTTAAATGCCTCCGCAGCTTCACTCTGCTTTGCGCTCATAAACCAGAACGCGCTCCTTCTCCACTTGCTCAGTAAATTACATATAGAATTCCAATACATAACCTTTACGATCATAATGTATCTTCTACAAAGATGTACTGCTAATGCAGCAATGCCTCAAACAGTTTTGGTGCGTCTAAAATAGTATTTTCGCTTCAGTGCACAGAGGTATAGCAAGTCACTGCTCTGAAACAATTCGTGTAAAGTATAAATTCTAAGTTGAAGGGCTATATCTCGGGTAGTATTGTTTTTCTTTAAAAAGCGTGTGAGATTTTATCCGTCATTTAATTATCAATTAATTTAATTTATATTATTTTAAACGTTATTGTTTAGAGAATTTTATTTCAGACTTGGGAATATCTGAAGGAAAGGTAATATAACAGTAGTTTTTGATTAAATTACATATTAAACTGTGCAAATAATACTTTTTATTAAATTTATAGAAAAATATTTTTTATTTGAAAGTACTGAAATATTCCACAAGCAAAATTTATTTTTTATTTTTTTTTTTTAAATAACGAAAATGATTTTTCTTAGTCTCTTTGCTTGTTTTTTCTTGTTTCGTCTCAAAAACTTCTATTACTATAATTATGCTAACAAGAGTGATTACCCATGATCTAGTATTAAGTAATACCCATCAGGCATAATATTAAAAGTATTACCCCTGAGTATTCCTCCTTATTTCTCCTTACTTATAAGTGAGACTAATTTTTAGTAGAATATTTTAAATATTTACTTATTTTTCATCTTTTGTTCGTAACTTAAAAAAAAATAATAATTCCTAATTTTAATGCGAATTTCTAGAAATTTAACATATGCATAAGAAAAAATATTATTCTAGAATATACTTCGAAATATCTACGTATGTCTAATTTTACTAAATTACTATTATTATTATATTATTATTATTATTTTCTCTGTGACAAATTTGGCATGCCAAAGTTACTAAATGATAGATTAGATGCAATCTTCCCAACTGGGCGAAAAAAGTCCGGTCCAGGATTCGAACCCGGGATCCCTTCACTGAAGCTACCAATGCTCTACCATTTGATCAATCCCGGACGAATACGGATGAACTAATTCACCCAGCTAACCTTAATGATCATAGCATCTGGTCTGATATCTGAATCTGCACAACAGAATAAATCACAGGTAATGAGACCTCCAGTAAACACTGGAAACGTGATAACACTAGATTAATTTTGGCACAGTTATTCAAATTGGTAAAGAAATCATATGAGATGTAATCTTCCCAACAGGACGAAAAAAGTCTTGGCCAGAATTCGAATCCAGAATCCCTTGGCTGAAGCCAAGTGTCGCCCAGTTGGGAAGATTACATCTCATTACCAGTTTTCGAAGATTACCACTTTTCGCCCAGTTGGGAAGATTACATCTCATATGATTTCTTTACAATTTGAATAATTGTGTCAAAATTAATCAAGCATAATCACGTTTCCAGCGTTTACTGCAGGTCCCATTACCTGTCATTTATTCTGTTGTGTTGATTCAGATATCAGACCAGATGCTATGATCATTAAGGTTAACTAGGTGAATTAGTTCAGCCATATTCGTCTGGGATTGCTCAGTTGGTAGAGCATTGGCAGCTTCAGCCAAGGGATCTAGGGTTCGAATCATGGCCCGGAATTTTTTTTTGTCCAGTTAGGAACATTAGATCTCTTATGATTTCTTTACCAATTTGAATAATTGTGTCAAAATTAATCTAGTGTAAATGATGGATGTCCAACATTTTGGCTTGAAATCCAATTGTCACTGTTTTTCCAAAATAATAATTTGTGCCTAATTTATTCACAGAACATCGGTTATTAAACAGGACGATATTTATTTCTACACGGAAACAGCGTTAGGTCTTAGAACTGCGGGGCGCAGATTGTAACCCCCTGCACTAAATCATTTTGAATAGCAACATTTGTAAGTAACTAAATTCAAAATTTCTTTTCTAAAAATTGTTTTTATAGATTTCACTTTTAACCCACTAGTGCGAATTTCAACCGACAAAATTTTCCAATGTCGGCGTTTTTTGAAAACCTGCTTTCTTTTATTTGCATTTTTCATTCACAAAATGGAATTTTTGGTAAAATTAAGTATCACAGTTTGATTTATCATTAAATTTGGTATAGGAAACATGTGTTATCTTTCATTATAAATATATTGCCAATAAAGTTATACGGAGTTGAAGTTACGGAATTCCAAACCGCACTAGTGGGGAGTGCGCGGATACTGAACCGAAGCGTGGAGTCTCCAGGTTAAGTGAATTATGAGAACAATATCACACTAGTCTACGAAACGTAGTAAAGTAGGATTCGAATATTAAATTAACAGAGAATACGAGGCTACATTGCAAATCTTTTATAAATATTTCATGTAGGTTATGAAGCCGGAATTTTATTTTGTCACGTTAAAGAAGCTGAAGTTTTAACATTCTATTTCAGCTGTTTAAATTTTCACGCATGGAAATTTGACGCTCAGGAGATGAACTAGTAAGATTTTTGATAAAGGAAATAAGAAAAATATGCAAATGAAAGCTGATTGTTCCAAAATGTTGAAGAATAAGTTGCTGTGGTTTCCAATTTGGAAGAATACGACCTTGTTATTTTGAAGTCAAGGTTGGTATGCTGTGGTGAAACTTAATTTATTTCTCTTAGAAATGGGTGTTGTAAGTATACATTTTCTCGCCAGTATTGAATATAATAACGTAAGAAGTAACAGAAGAATAGTATTAAATCTGATTAGACCGCTTCATAGATCATAGTTGATTTATCTATCAAGTAAATACTGGTAGATACTTATTGGTAGATAGCTATTTTTTTTCCGAATCATGTCATTTTGGAATGGATCCTCTTATCTTCCCCTTCCAGGAATACTTATATAATAGGTATGATATACATAATTGAATAAAAATTATATAGTCATTTTAGTTTTTTTGTTAAAAGCATGGATAATATATTACCTAAATAGCTTATAACAGGTATGAATGCCATATAATGTTGTAAATCAACAGTTCCCAACAGAATATTCTTCAATTGAAAAAGGCAAAGATTAATATTTGGAAATAGTAGTGTTGAAGTATAAGCACCTCTGCGTACCTTGGCAATGATAATTTTGTTTTCAAGGTTACGATACTTTTTCATATGCAAACTATCATTAACAATATACAGAGTATCCCAAAAACATTGACCTCGGATTTTATTCCTTAAATATTGACTATAGACATATATTATAAATTACAAAGTTCCGTAAAAAGGGGTACAGAATTTTATGAAATCGATTATAATTTTCAGGGGATTAAATGTGAAGAAATGCAAAATTAAAATTTTTATACGGGCCCCGCACAAAAAGAATTTCCAATAAGTAAAATGTGCCCCATACACTGATCAGGATATGTACAAAATTTCAGCATGCGCTTCTGTAATGTTGGCACTGCTATCTATTGACGAAAGCCTGAACATTTAACTGATTTATTTTATGAGAAATCTACATGTGCCATTAGTCCCCAGTTTTAACTATGTGCACACACACACACATATATATATGGGAGTAATTACTATTTAAAAAATAAATGTTTCAGAATTTTTAAAAATCCATTTTCTTTTTTTTTCTTATATAAGACATAAGAAGTAAAGAACTGATCCAGTTTTTCGCCAAAACAATGTGTGAAAATAAGAGTAAAATTGGAAGCAACGGAGATGTGATCGAATTGAATACAAATTCGAACCTATAGATATAAAACAAATTCTATTCGGCTTTTCTTACTTGTGAAAATATCAGATTTGTGAATATATGAATTTGTCAATATTTTTTCTTAAATAATCCATTTGACGTTATTAATCTAGTAATGTTTTTTTTTTTTTTTTTGGAAAATTGTAAAATAATATTTTAGGCAAAGTAAAAAAAAAGTAAATAAAAGTTTTGGTAATAGTAAATATTTTGGTATTAGTAAATAAATATTTCGGTATTTAGTAAATAAATATTTTTCTATTAGTATATAAATATTTTGGTAAAGTATATATATTCTTACTTTTTTGAAAAATACAAAGAGATAATAAATTTCTTTCTCAAATATATATAGATAATTTATTTTAGAGAGTGAAACTTCAATAAGTTTAAACATAAATCAGCTCAAAAATTATACTTTTTTTTTTGCTGCTGTGTTCTTGGCGTTTAAAAACATACACATGCAAAGTCTGAATTCTACTTAGTTTTGTTCAGATATATATATATTCATCTGTACAATAAACCATGATTAACATTATATATGATCTGTAAAAATAATTATTATTCATGAAGCAAATGTTTTTACAGTTTTTGTATGTATATATATATGTGTGTATTCTCGTTTTATAATAAATAAACAATATAAAAAGAAATATTTTTTATGTTCATTTAACAATAAACAGGAATAAACGTGAAACATGATATATAAGAGTAATTATTATTTATGAAACAAATGTTTTTGGCGTTTTTTCTATACTTCACTCTTGTTTTATTATAAATAAACGATAGAAAAAGAAATATTTTTTTCCTTTTGCACAATAAACCATGATTAACGTGATTTGTGATCTATAAGAGTAATTATTAGATATAAAACAAATATTCTGGGCATTTTTTTATATCTCATTTTTATTTTATGATAAAAAAAATAATAGAACCAGAATTTTTCCGTAACAATACATGAAAATGAGAGTAAGAATGAAAGCAACGCGGATGTGATGGAATTGAATAGAAATTAGTATCTATAGAAACATAACAAGATGTATTTTTTCGTTTGTTTTCTCTTGTGAAAATATCCGTTTCCATGAAATATGAATGTGTCAATATTTAAAATTACTATAATGTACTTTACTTTGATAATATAGTACATATTTAAAAAATAAAAATTTAGAAATTTATGATAAATTCGCTCAAATGTACTAATTTGAAAATTTTTGAGGTGCTGTTTTCTCGGGATTATAAAAAAACTACATATACAACAGCTTTTGTTTACACAGAAATTCTTTTTTTTTTAACTTTTTTAAATAAACCATGTTTAACGTAATACATGACTAATAATAGTTATTATTATTTATGAGACAGATATTCTTGCTATTTTTTTGTACAAAACAGTTTAAACAGTCAAAAAGCTCACGGAATTTCGTTATAACTCTTTAATACCACAATATAATTAATTTATTTGTTTACTACCACTATATTTTTTATTATCGAAATTCATTACATGCAGTGTGACGGCAGTGTAACTGAAGATAGGAGTGTGTGGTGATCAGTTGGTGCGATGTCGAAGATCGAGCAAAGGGCGAACATCAAGTTCGTGTGCAGATTGGTGAAATCTACTTCAGAGACTTTGTTAGCCTTACAAACAGTCTACAGTGACGATTCTTTAAATACAAAAGCCGTTTATTAGTGATTTTCAAGATTTCGGGGTGGACAGGAATCGCTGGAAGACGAGAGCAGCAGTGTGAGACCTGCAACCTCCAGAAACGAAGGAATGGTCGAGCAAGTGAAACAGTTAATCAGATCAGACAGAAGAATGACCATCGTCGAGTTGGCACATTGTCAGATGATTTGAAGATGAAACGTGTTAGTGCAAAGTTTGTCCCGCGGCTGCTGCACACGGATCAACTGGAAAATCGGAAGTTGAGTGCGACCGAATGTTTTGAAAAAAGCACAGAGGATCGGAAGTTTCTTGAGACAATCGTTACTGGTGACGAGACCTGATTGTAAGCTTACGAGCCGGAGACAAAATGCTGTCATCAAAATTTCACACAACGTCCAAAGAAATCGTGTTATGTTAAATCCAAAACAAAAGTAAAGCTCATTGTGTTTTTCGACAACGAAGGTGTGGTGCACCATGAATTTGTACCAGTTGGACAAACTGTTAAAGGCCTTTTGTACGTGCAAGTTTTAAGAAGACAAGGGGAGACAATCCGAAGAAAACGTGCCGCCAAATGTCAAGGAGGATGATCACTGATACATGACAATGCTCCCACACATACATTGATTGTTCTTCTGACATGGCTCTCAGAAAAGAACATTCCACTGCTCCACCAGCCCCTTACTCACCAGATTTAGCACCGTCGGATTTCTGGCTCTTCCCTAAGATTAAAATGGGCCTCAAAGGTAATCGTTTTGACACCGTAGAAGACATAAAAAACAACGCGACAGCTGAACTTGGGAGGATATCAAAACAGGACTTTCATTGTTGTTTTCAGCAATGGCAGTAGCGGTGGAGCAAGTGTGTGTGATCTGACGGAGTCTACTTTGAAGGTGATTAAATAAATGTATACCTATATTGTGGTAATAAAGAGTTACCACGAAATTCCGAGAACTTTTTGACTGCCCCTTGTATTTCATTTTTGTTTTTCCTATTCATTCATAATAGGGCAAATGTTTCCCAGAAACAATATATGAAAATGAGAGTAAGAGTAAAAGCGACGCTGATGTGAAGAAACTGAATAGGAAATCGAATCCATAGTTAAATAAAACGATTTTTTCTATACGAAAAAGTTGGTAGGCACGCGACCCGCAGGTTGGACAAGCATGCTTTATGTATTTTTTGTTTACAAAGACATACTTTTTTCGTTTAAACAATGAGCAATGATTATCGTGATATATGATCTATAATGGTTAATATTAATTATACCCTGTAAATAAAGAGAAATACTTCTTGATCTGTAACCAAAGTTTGCAAAAATATAATATAAACTCTTTCGAGTTCCCCACTAGTTCTATAACTTTTTTTTCTTCTTTAATCTTCAGAGACTGCAGAAAGCAACAGATTTCTGATAGTTAAAGAAAAATTTCTGCTTTTTTCTTTTCTGCTGACCGTAAATTTCGGAAACGTTTCTGAGTAGTTTTTTTAAGTGTATTAATCAGTTTTCGATTTGTTTGCGGGTGCTATCAATTCTCGAGTAAACATTTTCACGATCTACAAACATTTCGATCTGACAATCATGCTAAATTAATAGCAAAACCGAACATTAGTCTGTTAATCTTGCAGGTATAAATGTTGTTACACGTTTGAAAGGGTTTATTTAAGATCTGATAGCATCCGAAAAACAGATATTTCGTGTTGTTACCGGAATCGGGTTTAAAAAACTGATTAACAACTGTAAAGCTACTCGGAAACGTTATTGAAAATTATGGGCAGGTAAAAAAAAGAAAAATGTTTCTGCAATGATTCTTTCAATCTCGGAAATCTATTGGTTTCTGAGGATAAGGAAACACATTTCGGAATCGTGGGTTACATGGAATAAGTTATTTTACAGCTTCATAAGCCTTCATGCTAAATAAAGAAAATATTCTCTCTTAGTGGAATAGAATAGAAAGTCTTATATATCGAAAATCTAGCTTTTTTTTTTTGTGTGAAACTATCAGTTTCATAAGAATGTGAATTTGTCAATATTTACTATTAAAATAAGGTATTTTAAGTTAATTATATATAGCAGTATTTTTTAAAAATAAAATTTAAACAAGTGTATCACACATTCGCTCGAATGTATTGTTTTGCAAATTTTTGAAGTTTAAATATTTTGAAGCTTATAAATATGTATTTTTTGTTTACAAAGAAATATATATATTTTTTTCATTTGAATAATAAACCATGATTAACGTAATATATGATCTATAATAGTTATTATTATTATTGAAACAGGTATTTATGGGTATTTTTTATGTATTTCAATATTGTTTTATTATACATAAACAATACAAGCAGTATTTCTCCGAAATAATATATGAAAATGGAAGTAAGAATAAAAGCTACACGAATGTGATGAAACAGAATAGAAATTCGCATCTATAGAAAGAATACAAAATTTATTCGGCCTTCTTTACTTCTAAAAATAACAATTTCGTGAAGATATGAATTTTGTGAATATTTTGAATTTGTCAATTATTTAAAATAATGCATATTTCTTTATTAACCTCGCACTAATTTGTTGAATATAAAATTGTAAAGAGTTTATCACACATTCGCTGAAATTTATTGACGTGTTGTATACGAGACTATCATAGATACAGGATTTTTCATATATGACTGCCTAACATTGACATCAAATATTCATTAACTATATTAAATATAAAAAATGACATGTTTATCAAGTAATAGCAGCTCGACAAATGTGGTGTACAGTAATTTTTAAATATAGTTCAAATTATTTTCAATAGATTGCACCGCGCTGCCTCAAACTTTAAAAGTGTAAACATGTAAAAATGTGTTAAAGGAATGTCAGTTTATTTATACTACATAGCTATTAAAAATCGAAAAAAGAGTTTGTAATTTGAAATTTTAGAAGTTTTTTGAGCATTCCTACAGTTTACGGTGTAGCAGCACCGTCTTTTGTCAAAAAATTTAACTATATTTTATTACTGTTAAAAAAGTCATAAGCTACCTGATAAACATAATACTTTTTTACATTTGCAATTATTATACATAATTATTAAATTTAACATTAGGGAGTCCTTTATCAAACACCCCCTATCTACATATAACGGCTAATTTTTTATAAATAAATTATCTTTTCTTTAATATTTAGAATAATCTATAATTTATCTCATATATATATATATATATATATTGTGCAAATTTTGTTCTGCTTTTTATATGAGTTGTAATATCGCAACTGGGTGATAAATGTCCGGACTAGGATTCATACCAGGGATCTCTTGGTGGAAGTTGCAAATGCTGTACCAACTGAGCCACCCCGGATGCATCTGGAGGACCTAATTCACTAAGTTAACATTAATGATCATAGCATCTGGTCTGATATCTGAATCAACTCAACAGAATAAATCGCAAGTAATGGAACTCCAGTAAACACTGGATACGTGTGATTACTGCTTTTTATATATGTGAAAATATCAAAATCATGAAAATATGAATTTTACATTCCATTCATATTAAATAATTTGTTTTACTTTGTTACTACTCTAGCGTTAATATCTTTAGAAATGAAATTTTAAGAATTTGTCTATCATACAGTAATTGTTTTAGATTTTGTGATGCTGTTTTCTCATATTTCCATCAACTACGTAATATGTGTTTGAAAAGAAAGTCTTTTTTTTTTTCTTTTGAGATACAGAATAATCTCGAATTAATGCCATAGAAATATTTAGAAGAATAATTAGTATTTAAAAAGCGTATTATTATTAGTATTTATATTTTTAAGTATATTTTTATCTGTTACTTATATATATATATATATATATATATATATAAGGGTATAAGTATAATTAATGCTATAGAAATATTTAGAAGAATAATTAGTATTTAAAAAGCGTATTATTATTAGTATTTATATTTTTAGGTATATTTTTATCTATTACTTATATATATATATGGGACAATTAAAGAAGAAAACAATTGAACCAGTATTCCGCCGAAAGAAGATATGAAAATGAGAGTACACAAACAATGCAAACGTGAACGGAAACAATACAAATGTGATCGAACTCAATAGAAATTCAAATTCGTAGAAATAAAATAATTTTTATCAGACTTTTTCTATTCGTTAAATTACCAGATTCGTAATAAGAAAACAATGACACTATTCTTTATTAAATTATTCTAATATTAATATTTTGTACATAATTTTTTTTATAAAATTTATTCTACTTTCGCTGAAAGGTTTTGATAAGCAAGTTTTCTAGGCGCTTATAAATATCTACTATCAATGGCTAAGCTCTAAGTGTGTTTTTTGTTTGTTTGTTCAAAAAGGAATGCTCTTTTTTTCAGCTGCAGAAAAAGCCGTGATTAATATTATACATATCTCTATAAGAGGAATTAGTAATTATAAAACAAATATTCTTTGGTATTTTTTTTATCTATATCGTCTTGTTTTACAAGGGATAAGAAGTTAAACATCAAACATGTATTCCGCCGAAACAGCATATGAAAATGAGAGTAAACAAACAATGCAAATGTGATCACGCTCAAAAAAGTTTCAAATTTCAAGGAAAAAAAAAACAATTTTATTACGCTTCTTTTATTTTTGAAATTACTAGACTGGTAATAACAAATTTTGGGCACCAATCTTTATTCAAATAATGCATTATAAATTATTATTCCATATTTAATATTTTGTACATAAATTTTTATCAATTTTATTTTACATTCACTCAATAGTATAGATAAAACAGTTTTCGAGGCGCTTGTAAATATCTACTGTCAGTGGCCAAACTCTGCATGTTTTTGTTGTTGTTGTTGTTTTTGAAAATAAATTTTATTTTTTCATCTGCAGAAAAAGCTGTGATTAGTATTATACAAATCTCTATAAGAGTGATTAGTATTTATAAAACAAATATTCATTTGCATTGAACCAGTATTCCGCCGAAACAATATAAATGTGCTCGAGCCTAATGGAAATTCAAATAAGTAAAAATAAAATACATTTTATTAGGCTTTTTTTATTCGTGAAATTACCAGATTCGTTATAACAAAAATTTGGCACTATTCTTTGTTAAAATAATTCATTATATGTTATTAATCTAGTTATAATGTTTTGTACATAAATGTTTATCAAATTTATTCTACATTCGGTAAAAGTATTGATAAAAAAATCTAGACGCTTATAAATATCTATTATCAATGTCCAAGCTCTATGTATTTCTTGTTGTTGCTGTTGTTGTTGTTGTTCATTTTCAAAAAGTAATGGGATTTTTTTTCAGCTACAGAAAAATCTGTAATTAACATTATACATATCTGTATAAGAGTAATTAGTATTTATAAAGCAAATATTCTTTGGTAATTTTTTTTAAAATCTTTTTCGTTTTTGTTTTATATGGGATAAGAAGTAAACAATAGATCCAGTATTCCAACGAAACAATATATGAAAATGAGAGTAAACTTGCAAGCAACGCAAATAGGATCGAATTCATAGAAAACCATCCAGGCATATTGTCGCGCGGTCGGTTGCGATCAATAGAAATCTAATCTGCCCAAGAAAGCAGTTTTCCGGAAGTTTTTTTTTTCTCTGTGAAAGAAGGGAGCAACGTTTCATCGTTCTCGCTAGAAAATGCCACGAAATCTGATAGAATCGCATCGTGGAAAACGGCCACAAGAAAATGTCTTTAATTTTTTATTAGAAGACTTAATTTGTTGCTGCCTTTTGGAGAAAACTTTGAAAACAAGCGTGGGGAAAAAGTTTATATACTACTTTTCTATACAAAATCTTGTTTTAATTTTTTTAAATTGAAATCACTTATTTAAATTGAATTTACAGAGTCATTTAAATTGGATTTGAAGGTGAATTAAGGCTTTTCTTTCAGCTACTTTACGACAGTTGCATCTCTATAGAGTCGGAAAACAAAAAGTTGGTTTTTAGAAAGTATGTCATTTTATATTTGATTAGTTCATTATAAAAAGAAGAAAATACTGGTGGATTTTGCATTTAAATTCAAAGAGAGTACATTGAATGGCAATTGTTGACATTTAGTATTATATTAATGAAATTATGAAATTAAAATTTCACGTAGATTCAATAGTTTTGATTAAATTGTTTTATATGTTTGAAGTTTATAATATAATTTTATTTACAAAGTCTGGCAATTGTTGGCATTTAGTAGTATATTGTAGAATTGAAGACTTGCAAAAATATATTACTTTAGATTAAAACGTATCATATTTTCTAAGTTTACAAAATGATTTTATTCACTAAGTCAGGGAAGTGAAAGCGGGTTTTCAATTTTACTTAAAGTGAATAGTAAAAATGATAGCTGTTGGTTTTAAATATTATTTTATAAAATTAAACAATTATAATTTTATTTTCCCTTTCTTTTTCTTCAAAATAAAAATTATTCAACAATATTTTTAAAAAATATGTATTTGATTTTTCAGGAAAACAGAAATTTGGCATGATTTGCATCAGTTTAGCTAATAAGTTGAATTTCGATTTAAAGGTTCGTCTTTTAAAAATGGCCTAAACACACTTTGCATATGACAATTTACAGTTTTTTGCCTATAAGATGTTTTAGGTAGCTTTCAATACAAAAATGTATAAAGCTACCTATTGCAGCCGTTCGGAAGAAAGCAGTTCCGGAAAATTTCGATATATTTTCACCGATCATGACCCCCAGACCCCAAAACCACCCTCCGTTCAAATGTTGATTTATCTATATAGATATATCCATATATATATATATATATATGACCTATGTCATACGATAACGCTCGTATTTATAAATCAATTTTGATGAAACTAATTGTGTGTATTAAGCTAACCAATGTCTCGAACGAGTTCGTTGGCCAGCTTGGTCCGCCATTTTGTTTCAAGATGGCGGCCATTTAAAAATTTAAAACTAAAATAAATATACAAAAAAGTTTAAAATTCAAATTTATTTTTTAATTGCGTGTTAGGCCTTGATACAAGGATTCCAGAGCATTTTTTTGGTTTACCTCTATCTTAAAAAATGGCTGAGATAGAGCAGTTTGAAATTCTAGGGTGGCTGACATTTTGAAACAAAACAGCACATTAACGCGATTACTCGTAAATTATTTTCTTTCATTGTTGTAATAATTTTCCCAATCATACGCATAAAACTATATATTCATATCCGTTAGCGCCAATATTGGCGACATTGGCGACAAAATTCGCGACATTTGGCGAAATATCGCCAAATTTGGCGACCAAAATAAGTCTTTATAAATGAAGCCAATTTGGCTATTGCTCAATAATTTGGCGAATTTCTTATTTAAATTCAGTATTAACGAATCTTTTGTAAACGTTTCTTTGCATTTTAACTTGCTGTTTTCGTCTAACATTAGCTAAAATTTTAAAACGAAGATATAGGAAAGCTACCTTTTCCTCCCGGTACAGGCCGGAAGGACTTTTTAGAATGGTGTGTGTAATATGAAGTTCTTGGTCGTGGTAAAGTGGATTTGATACGATGAGTATTTCGATGGCAAAAACAATATTACCTTCTAATTAATCTGTAAAATTCAGAAGAAATGAGAATAGGCAAATTTGGAAGAACAGGCAGACTTGAGTAGATGAAGGTGTTTTAATAATATACCAGGTTCTATAGATAATGCACATGTACAGGAAAACGTTGGCTGCCCACGGCAGCGCAGGGCACCCGGGCCCGCAACACAATTCGTGAAAAAAGTTACATGTTGAAAGCAAGATAATTAACGAGAGACGAGATTGTTTCTTGTATCATGACATGAAGTCGAATGGAAATTACATTTCGCCAAAAGGTTACAATATGGCGATCATTTCTCCAAACAGAGCATAAAGACAGTTAAAAATTTACAGAACAGAGCCATTTTTGGCATAAATTATCCTAACGAATATATTGGCGGTAGCCAACATGTATGGGAATGCAAAACCACACAAATGGGGCTCGGAAAAGTTTTCGCATTCTTGAACCCGCGAACCTTAGAATTTGTTATGACTTCGACATGTACGTTGGATATTTTTGGACCAGAGTTATTCAGATGCGCTTGGGAATCATTGTAATTAAAAAGGGCGTGTATGAAGAAATCAGTTAGCAACAGAACTGTGTGACCAAATAAGGAGATGGCAGATGGTAATTCTTATGCTAGCTATTTGAAAGGGTAAATGTAGCGATTTTCCTTTACATAGGACAGAATAGAAATATTTTTAGTGTAACTGAATTAAAAGGATATTAGAATAAACGGAATGAAATTTGTTACATTGAATTTAACAAAATGGTGGGAAAGGTAAATGAAAAAGTATTTTTGTAGAACATTGAGCGTTAAAATAATGAAAAAGGGAACAAATTTGGAAAAGGGAATAAAACGAGAGGGGAATAATTACTAAAATTGAATAATATATGATGCGACATCATAGTGTGCTTTGTGACAAAGTTATAAAAAAATCACTGAAGTTTGAGGGTGTGGGCGAAAGTTAGTAGAGACATATTTGCATGAGAACGTTTTGAAAGTAAGTTTTCAGTAGTATACGAACTTTACATTAGAAAGTGGGAACACTGAAAAGGAAATCAGCATAATGGCTCGAAATACAAAAACATACTCTTAGAGACACTTAGACATGCGCTTGATCCCTGATCATATGATGAACAGAACAACAGAAAATATAAAGGAGTGAATGCACATTAAGGTAAAGAAACAAGTAAGACGAGGACCCATGGACAGTTGAGTCTGAAGTAGTAGGGCAGCAAACCATATGCTGCAGGGCAAATATGGAGTATCTGCTGAATCAGGAACAAAAGTAGAGTATATGTTCTCAAAGAGATCCTGAATCACAGAGCAGCCAGTACTCTTTGAAAGTAAGAATTTTCTCCATAAATGATGATACAAGAAACCATAAACAAAGTGGAAACCGTAGAACACATTCATTGCCTGTAATGAGAGAGAAAAAAAAAACATTCGGCCTACTATCATGGTTCGAAAGGCGCATATCTGCATTCTGTTTTGAAATCAGACTAGAGTCCATTGGTTCGGGATACTCGATTTCACATAAACCTGACCGGACAGGCTGTTTGTGTCGGGTCGGTGGATGATAATTTTTGAGGTGCTTTTCGGGTTCGGGTCGGGTTTACTTTAAATATTTCGGGTTTTTGTTGAATTTTAATTCTTTCGGGTCGAGTTTAAATTTACCCGACTTTTCAAAAGAAATCCCTGAATATTTCTTTAAGGAAACTAATCGGATGTGTCAATCCCAAAACGTCCTTCTATCTCATACATGTCAATATTTCAAAATTCGCCATAACAGCACCAATAAAATTAATATTTTTCGTAATTCTGTTACACGTACGCTGCTTGTGAATCGCCCTGTGAAGCACCCTTCATTGCACGAACAGTTGACGTACATTACACTTAAAAAATCTTGAAAATCGCTATCATAGCGCCCCTTTTCAGTAGAATAGTCCCAAATTCAAGTGGAACATTCAGGCAATAGTAAAAAATATATACATAAAATTTGGTTCAATTCTATGCACCACTTTATACAATTTTTGATGATACAATAATGAAAATGGAACAGAAATCGGTATCACAGCGCCACCTTCCTGTGGAATAACCCCATATTCAGCTGGGTTCTGCTGACCAAAGCCCAAAATCTATATATGAAATTTGGTTCAATTCTATGCCCAACTTCATACACTTTTCGATGGTACAATAATGAAAATGGTACAAAAATCGCTATTACAGCGACCTCTGTACTTACAAATCTGCAACTTACAAACAGAAAACTGTTTGTAAGTTGCCGGGCACGGAATTTTAACAGCATGGTTTTTTAAGTTTTTTTTCTTTGCTTGAAACGAGAAAGACAATTCCACTTATGAACTGGCGTATTGTATTCTGGCATTTTATAGTTCTGATTGCAATAAAACCAGCTTATGAAAAATGTTGATTTTTTTTTAAAGGCGAGTTTTACTTTTGGAGATTCTTGCATAACAAAAGAATTTTAATATAAAGGCAATGAATTTTTAATTAAACATATTATAATAAGACTCAAATTTCCTTATGTTTCGATGAAACAATCATTCCTTCTGAAAAGGAGAGATTTTGAACTTAGGAAAAAATGTCTTTTATCACTGTCATATTTTATTGCGAATCTTTATAAATAATAATAATATTATTATTATTAAAAAATACCTCGTTAGGACGTTCACGGATTTCAGCCAGTGCCCGGTATGCAAATCCACCCCCTCCTCCACCACCTTCTGCGGGCCAAGGAACAGTCGCCGCTGAAGAAGACGTTCCACCCTAAAATTAAAAAATAGAATAAAGTAAATTTTATAGTAAAATTATGAGCAATAGAGTATTACAAATTACTATGTAAATTCTTAGTATTTGAGCTATTCGGGACCAAAGTGGATCAAGTCCAGTTTTCGTTGAGCCAAGTTTGCGATGAAATCTTGATCTATCGATAATAATTTGTTCTGTGCCGTAACAAACAAAGTCATACATTGTAAAAAGTTACACATGTTTCTTAATCTTTGAAAATATAATATATCCACGAACAAAAAATATACAATGGCTTCTTTAGAGTTATCCACGATTTCGAAAAGCATTCTTTATAATTAAGAACCTTAGAAAGCAATATCTTTTCAAGATTTAAAAGAAAAAAATTATAAAGCCAAAACTTCTTTTGCTTCCATTGATATTTGGAAACGCTTCCGATTACTTTTTATGGTGTATTAAAAGCCTATATCAGTCATGCGAAAAAACACGCAAGCTAATGTTAAGTCTATAGGAAGGTTCTTGGCGGATTTCTCGCTTACATTTTAATATTTTTAAATGAAGTTTTTTGCATAGGATAGCTGATGTCGATCTCTAACGTTGTTAACTTTTTCGATTTTGGTTCCATTTTTTTATATAAGTGTACCTTCACTTTCAGAACCGGTTCCAACCGGTTCCGAAATTGAAAATGTCCGCTTATAAAAATGCTGTAACCAAAATCAAAAAAGTAAAAACTAACAACGTTATATATCGACTTCAGCTATCCTATGCAAAAAAAAAAAAAAATCATTTAAAAATATTAAAATGCGAGCGAGAAAGCTGCCAAGAACCTTCCCATAGACTTAACATTAGCTTGAGCGTTTTTTCTCGTGAATAGCGTAGGCTCTTAATCAGTTTTCTGAAACTTGAATATTGGTGTTTAGAATGCTATTAATTCTAATTAACACTAGAATAACCAGACATTTTACTCAAGCGTTGTAAAATTATTTTAAACCAGAATTTTCATATAAAAAAATTTACCATATTTATTTACATTAATTCTATGTGCTTTATATTTAACTTATTTTACGAAGAAATTTGTGGTTCGAATCGACATTTAATCATTTGGTCGGAGTCATATTGACTCCTGCTAGACGTTCTAGTGTTAAACATTTTCTGCCGCAAGAGTAACAAAATAATACATGCAAGAGTAACAAAATAATATTGATATTAATATTAATGTTAATGCTGTCAATGTATCATGTTTGTCTCTACAACATATTTGTTGAACATGAAAATGTTTACTTGAGAATTGATAGCAGCAAAAAAACCTATAATTCGGCTTTAGAAAACTTATTAATACACTATAAACACTGCTAGGAAACGTTTCTAGAAATGAGACGCAGCACAATCTTTGTTTTTATAAATGATTCTTTAAATATCGAAAATATACTGATTTCAAAATATATTCTAAGGTTTCTGTTGACAAAGAACACTTTTTGGAAACGTGGGTAACTCGGAAGAGATTATTGTTGTTTTTTGTTCGTGGTTACATTATATTTCCCTAGATTCAGAAACACATGTCCTTCTTTTACATTGTAGGTTGAAAATGTGAGCGACATATCAGGCTACTGTCCTATGATTCTCTACTAACATACTTTGAGCCCTTTAACGTTCCCTCCAAATATTTATAGATGGTATTTTAATGGACATGATTCACTTTGATTCTGGACGCTTCATTTTATCCATTTTCATACAAAAAGGTTATTGATTTTTAAACAATAAAGGTGCATAGTGAAACATAAAAGCTGTGAAAAAATCTGTAATGAAGATAAACCAGAATCAAAAATCATGTGCCAAACATAGAATAAGGAATAAGTTAAATAACACATTTTACGGATGTTTCTATTCCTACACTGATGTCCAGTATTTAAGGGGCAGTGACCGGACACTTTCGATTTCAGACATTTTGTCGAATATCTACTGAAATACGTGAGAAAATGCCCGAAATGCCATTGAACTTTGGGGATGTAAACAACATGTTTGGCTTCATGTTTTTCAGGGAAGATTTAGTCCCGAGGACAATTAGGGGGTAATAATAAATTTAATAATAAAATATTATTTGCTTTTCCCCACGAAACAGAAATGCTCAAAATGATCCGTCTCTGTAGCAAATAACTGTGTAGGTTCTGTTCAACGTTTTTGTGCTTTTGTGTAAGAATAGCATGATATTATTGAAGGTGTTAACGTTTCTGTGAAAAATTCAATTTTTTCTAGAGCATGCAGAGTTTTTATCCGAATTTAACACCGCTTCCCAAAAAGTAGAAATAGTACTCTTCAATTAAAATATTAATATATTGAATATTTGATGAGATATGGGTATTTGTATAAAATAAATTTTAACTGTGCATGCGCGAACTACAGCAAAGATTTTTTGTCATGATTTGGTAGTCAATACTATAGAGCAACTCATATAAAAAGACCAGTCAAATATCGTGAAAACTCAAAAAGATACAGGTTGAACTAATTGATAAATTGGGGAGGAAATCCCACTGGATAAAAAAAATGAATTTTCAACAGAAACGTTAACATTTTCAAGAATATGCGTGCTATTTTTACACAAATGCACAAAAACGTTGATCAGGACCTACATAGTCATTTGCTGCAGTCACAGACCATTTTGATCATTTTCTGTTACTGGGGTGATAGAAAATAATATTTTATTATTAAAATTATTATCCCCCCCCCATAATTGTCCTCGCGACAAAATCTTCACTGAAAATTATGAAGTCGAACCTGTTAAAAACAGGTGTTCACTTGTTAATATCTGTACATTTACTATTTGTACATTTTACCAATTCCCCCCCCCCCCAGACATTATATAAAAAAGCATTGTTAAAAATTCTTACTAAAAACATCCCTCATTTAAAAAAAATGTAAAAAAGTTGAAGATCACAACTGATGATGCCCTGGCGGGGGGTGAAAGCGCTTTTGTGAAATGGTGGAGATTTTTATTGGAGACTGTTTTTACATTTTCTTAAATGAGGGACGTTTTTAGTAAGAATTTTTAACCATGCTTTTTTATATAATGTCTGGGAAAAAAATGGTAAAATGTACAAATAGTCAAACCTGTTCTTTACATTCTTGAAGTTCAAATACAATTTTAGTAGATATTCGACAAAAGTCTAAAATCGAAAAAATCGGTCACTGCCCCTTAATTTGTGTACTTCAGTGTATAATTTCCATGAGATGAAACAAATAGTCCTTTAAAGCAGTGATACTTAATATATTTTTTAAAGTATTCTCACACCGTTATTTGCAAAAAGTGATATTCGCTTTATTTAAGGATAGAATTTCTGCAATAAATAAAGGTAATTTTTTTTATAAAAAAGAGGTAACTCTGCGGCCTGCGGGCCACATAGTGAGTACCACTGATTTAAAGTACGTGACTACTAACTAGAAATAAACTAAAATATCGTCTGTAAATTAATCACTCCTTTTGCCGAAGGTTTTTTTCAGTACAGGGCTCCCGAAACGATTTAGATTACTTTGAACGTGTTTTTGGAAACTAATAGTGACAAGTGATATCAATTATTTTCTTAGGAAATGGGATGTTTAAATGACTGTTTCGGAAGTTGGTCGTTATTTTAAATACTATAAAAAAACGTAGTTAAATTATTATTAACAGTATATTACTTTTAAATGCTAAAGGTGTAAAATTAACAACTATAATATAAATTAAAATAACTTTTATTAGTTGTTTTACATGTTTCGACTCTTCTGAGTCATTTTCAAAAACAAAATGAGAATATTCTAAAGCTGCACGGGCTTTGAAGTTATTATTTACATGTACTTTTAAAAAAAATTACGCACGTTATCTATTATTTTTTACTTGATTGTTTATTTTCATATCTTTGAGCATGGAGTAATTCTAGCCACAGTTTCGGTAAATTAAAAGATGCCGCATCGTTACATATTGTATTTTTGCGCGTGAGTATCTCTATAGTTTCTCTTATTATGGATGGATAGTGTAGACTAGAGGGAAATATTATTTTACTTTCATTGAAATTTATTTGGATGGTTTCTTCTTGATATAATCTTGCTAGGGCTGTAGTTTTTCTATTGTATTTAATATCAGCTATATGCTCTTTTTTTCTGCAATTAAATTTCCTGCTGGTCATGCCTATGTAGTAATTCTTGGATCCGTCTTCTTTAATAAACTTCTTTAATTTATTATAAAAATACAATATGCGCAAAAATACAATATGTAACGATGCGGCATCTTTTAATTTACCGAAACTGTGGCTAGAATTACTCCATGCTCAAAGATATGAAAATAAACAATCAAGTAAAAAATAATAGATAACGTGCGTAATTTTTTTTTAAAAGTACATGTAAATAATAACTTCAAAGCCCGTGCAGCTTTAGAATATTCTCATTTTGTTTTTGAAAATGACTCAGAAGAGTCGAAACATGTAAAACAACTAATAAAAGTTATTTTAATTTATATTATAGTTGTTAATTTTACACCTTTAGCATTTAAAAGTAATATACTATTACAAGGTGTTATATTTTATTATATTGTTATTATTAACAATAAAAAATATATATATATATATATATATTGTGGCCCATTGAGACCGCTTGGTCAGTCCCCTATCTACCTTAGCTTACTAATAGCAAAAAATATATCTAGTAGAGCGAGAATGTTAAAATCAATAAAATTCAGTGCAAACCTCGGTTGTAACAACTTCTTATTGACTGCAATCATGACTTTGGAAACAATGCCCTTATTTTCACAGATCATTTGGAGAAGGTAAAATAAGAGACTTAAAAAAAATAATAGGTTTCCCAGCGATACGAAAACCTTTTTAAAATTTAACGGACTCATTTTCTGCCCTTAAATATCGGAAAGGACTTTTTTGTTACTTTTTGAACACTTCTTTTTTTTTTCTTTCTAATTGGTTTTTTACTAAAGGTTTATGAAGATGAAGGAAAAGTTTCCAGAATAATGGGTAATTACAGGTTATGCTTAAATTTCATTATAGCTTCTACTATATGAGGTTGTATTTCAGTAATATTTTATATTATTATGACGTTGCCTTTGTGTGTAAAGAAAACTGTTACATTACAGAACCACATAGATGGTGAATGTAAAAACATATTTACAAAATACTGAAACTTCATTAATATTTAAAAGAAAGTAACTTCTTCCAAATGCATATGCATAATATAGAGATGTGGATAAAAATATATTATGATTTTTATGTGTTTTTCTACTTAAAAAACAATTTTGATAACAGTGGCAGTATTCAGCACAGTCTCACTGTAATCTATTTTAAAATTATAATTATATTCCTTTTTAAACCATTATTTATTTTCATCAACTAAGTCACAAACAGATAGACAGGAAAACAAGAAAACACACTTTCCAAATATCTGTCTAAAAGTTTAGTTTTGTTTGAAAATGTAAGATACCACTGAAACATTTGTCAAATAATAATAGTCATTTAATAATAACAAATTTGAACTCTTGTATTTTTCCTGTGAGAGAACATATGAAGGCAATTAAACTATTTTGTAAAAATATGGGTTTAAAAATCGCCGCAATTCATGTAATTTTTTATTTGAGAGAAGCAGAAAACAGAGAAGCATAGAAAATTGGACTGGAAATTAATACCAGATAGATTTTTGCAGTAACTGCAGTAAAATTTGAAATTGTACCATTGCAATTCACTGCAAATATTCAACGTAAATTCTAATTGTTCATACTATTTTATTTTTGCGATGTGTGTAATTAATAGAAAACTATATTTATAATGGCCATTTTCAATAAAACATATGAATTTGTTCACAATAACATTTCAAAATTTTGTTCAAATTAAAGTTTGACAAAAGTTAGAATGGACATTGATCATTCGACGCAATCTAAATCTTAAGGGGAATTGGTACACTTTACACTTTTTTTTTCACTAAAAAATTTTCATTTACCTCTTATGAATATTATTAGAAGTTGTTACTAGATAAACTCATTTTATCTGGAAAAAAATATTTTTGTCGGTAAAATTTAAAATTAATTTTTTTTTATTATTCGGCGATTTTAAAATATTTTTTTCACCTTCAATTTATAATTATAATCACAGATTTTTTTAATCATGTTTATAATAGTATACTCTATAAATTTAAGGATCAAGTTTGCAATTAATTAATTTGTTTTGGGGAAAAAATAAAACGCATATATCTATGGAAAAAACATGGATTCTGTTGCATTTTTATATATTTTTCTTCTCATTATATTGCAAAATCCACCCCTAATTTTATTAAGCAAATCCTACTGAATATATAAATAAAAACTATCAAGTCATTTGAAACATAATTGTTGAAGTGTTATCATTTTAAATACAGTAAGATTTCAAAAAAGAACTGCAAAAAATCAATTGGAGCATTTTATGCTTAGAAAAAATTATTAAAACCTATTCCATTTTTCTTAATACTAACTCAATAGCTTTCCTCTAAGTTATCCTCTAAATTACACACGTTATAGTTGTATTGGTGAACAATTTATTGTGCAAACTTTGTAATGGTCGTGGCATTTAAAAGGCTGGCAAAATAATAACAAATGTTTTTACTACACTTTTAATTGTTAGATTATTTCAAAACTTATCTGAAACATACTAGAGGTGCCAAAGTTTATTTTGGCGAAAAAAATGAATATTTTTGCCATTTTCAACGATTTGAAGGGTGCCAAATTCCCCTTAAAACTATTTTAAAAAAACTGTGCGCCTTGGTAGATGCTAACCCCTTCAAGTTTTGAGTCCCGCTATTTCCGAGTAGAAATATTCGTTTTATTTACGTAATGACAGAAATTTTTTATTAAATAAAGCAACAATTGCTATTCGAAATTAGATATAATTAAATCTTGGAATGTTTTTCAGCAATGATCTTATTATAATATTATAATTATTTCATATTTTACTAAGTTTCTCAAAACATTTTTTTTTACTTTGAAGTATAATGCATGGGCTGTGACAGACTTTCATTTACAGGTTCCTCAAAAATGATTTAATTGAAATGTTTATTTTTTATTGAGATACAATGAATTGAAAAAAAAATAGGCAATATTTTGTTTTAAAAGCATATTTGCAATAATGAAAATTATCGACAAATTCATATTAAAAAATATGAGTTACGACTTGCATTTATTTTTTCCAAGAAAATAATCAGTGTTTTCGAAAACGTGGCTGTTCGCTTTCATACCTCATTTCTATCATTAGTTTTTGAGTTAGAAAAACATTTTACTTTTCGAAAGCCTAAGGGTAAGACAGACTTCCGTTATCATTTGCATCACAGCAAAGGAAATTTTAAGCAGTAACCGGAAAAATTCAACACTATTAATTTTATGTCTTGATAGTTTATCTTATATTAAAATTTTTGTCGACTTTTCCTGGTTAATAATTGAATATTCCTGGTACTTTTCTATGTACAGTGAACTCCCGTTAGTGTGGAATTCCAAGGATGGCAGTGTTTTGTCTGCAATAATCGAAGTCCGCAATGAACGACATAAAAATTTGAATGATGTAAAACGACTCAATTCGTTGAATAAATTTAATTCAGTTTTCGATTGAAATCAAATAGGTTACATACTTAATGCTAAATTAATCAAATTTTTTTTAAATGATAATTTTAATTAAAAAGCAAGTTAGTAACAATTTTTAATACAAAAGAATAAATTACTGAGGACAAAAAAAATATACAAATAAATTTCCGAACTTACATAATTTAACATTAATTAAAGTATTCTGTCACTTTTCTTTGCGTTAATGCAAATAATATTTTTACCACGTCATGCAGTTTTGCTACACAATCGAAAATTTTGTCCGTTATATCACATTTTGATTGGTAATATTGGCTAACAGCCATTAAACAATTTTTGAACATCTCACGTTTTTAATGGAGAAAGATTTTTTCTCTTCATTATTGTCACTATCAATTTCTTGATCTCTCAATTAAAAAAAAAAAAAAGATCAAAGTTGCTTTTGAAAAAATAATGTACAAAAACAGTTTCGATTCTGCTCGATCAGTTTGTGAAAAAGTTATCCGCATTATAAAAGTGAGTAGTACGCTTTAAGTGATGTCTTTATCATTAATTGCAAATAGAAAATGATGGGGAAAACGAAATTGTCCTCATTAATCGGACATACGTCTTGAGCAGAGACGCATTAACGAGAGCCCACTGTGATACATTTTTATTTCTAAATTTATGAATACACCTTTAACACATTTCCCTGCAAATTTAAGAAAATGTGTGTAAAATATATACTTTTCCGGACTGGTTTCATCCAAGGAACTCAAATAAAGTGACAAAAGTGGGTATTACCATTTAATAAAAGAAAGTTGGTGCCATTGGTATTATGTAGACGGTACCCAATACATAATTTATTCATAACATTAAATAGTAGGCATTATTCCCAGTAGATTGGTACCAATGTCTTTTTTGAACTATTATTTGCAGCTGAATTATTACTGAACGATGACATTTTTTGCTATTTATTTTCCATATTACCAATTTACACTCAGACATTATCTAAAAACATGGTTAAAAGTTCCATTAAAAACGTCCCACATTATCAAAAATGTAAAAAAGTTTCAAATAAAAACTGTCACCATTGCACAATAGCGCTTTCACTCTGTAATACCTTTTAACCATGTTTTTAGATAATGTCTGAGTGTAAATTGTTAATATGGAGAATAAATTGTAAATATGCAGACATTAACAAATTAATACCTGTTTTAACATTTTTTGTTTAGGGCTGTACATTTACAATCACAGGATTATTTTGTGAAATTAATATGCTGAAGAAAAACGCCACAACATTAAGCAAATTTCTTTACCCCGCATGTAAACAATATTTGAAATACATGACTGGTATGCTTTTAGGAATATTTCTTTAAGAATAACTGTACTTTAAATACTCCTAAAATATTTTTTTCACTTAATCAATATAATATAAAGTAAAATAATTACGAAAATTCATAAACAATAATTAGCGACACATGTATCAATGCCTAAAATCTTATTTTAGAAAATTCTTGTTTTTTATTCAGAAAATTCAAGAAAATATGTTGTTAAAAATATACAAGTAAAACCTATTTTAAATAAATAATTTCTCAGAACAGTACACTCAAAGGGATTTAGGAGTTTTTATTCAAAAGAAATTTCGTTTTAAAACTTATGGAAATACTTCATTCAATTAAACAACAAAACGTAAAATAAAATAATTATAGAAATACATACAAATTAATCTGCATTATTTCTTTTTATCTCTCTCTCTTTGAGAAAACACGTCGTCAATCATATACAAGTAAAAGACTCCTTTAAATAAATAATTTCTTAATACATACAAAAGATTTTAGGAATTTTTCTCCAAGAATAATATTATTTTAAACCTTTCTGAAATATTACTTAAACAACAGAATAAAATATTAAATATGGAAATAGATAAAAATTAATTTGCAACTCTTCCAGAAAATACTACATCGTAAATCATACGCAAGTAAAAAAAAAAACTCTTTTAAATGAACGATTTCTCTACGCAATGCATTCAAATGCTTTTAGGAATTTTATTTCAGAATAATTTAAACTTTTCCGGACACATTTCTTATACTTAAATAAAAGGATATAAAATTAAATAATTATGGAAATAGATAAATTTAATCTGCATTGATTTTCCCCTTACTCTTTCAGAAAATAGTACATCGTAAATCATACACAAGAAAAAAAAACTACCTTAAATGAACTATGTGAATAAAAACTACTTTAAATGAACGATTTCTCCACGCATTACATTCAAAGGCTTTTAGGAATTTTATTCGAGTATAATTTAAAATTTCCTGGACACATTTCTTATAATTAAATAAAAGGATATAAAATAAAATAACCATGAAAGTACATAAACAATAATCCAAAATATTTTTCCTCTAACCCTTTAATAAAATACATCGTAAATCATATGAAAGTAAAAAACTCCTTCAGATGAATAATTTCTCCACACAATAGATTCAAACTACTTATATTATTACAAACTGTTCGTGGAAAACAAAACAAAAAAAAAGTTCATCTTTTCTGTTAGATTTTTAAATGCAGCTTTTTACAATGAAGCTTAAATTAACTCTGTCAGCAAAATTAATTTGTTGCGTTCCTCTAATTGAACTTTCAAAACAATTTAATTACGTACCGCAATCGTTTGGAGGCAAGAAAAGTTTCTTTCTTTAGTTAAAAGATTAAGTTGTTACAACACTAACGAAAATGTTTCTATAACCTTAGAAAAAGCTTTTCGTTGAAGCAATTAACACTAGTTGTAGTTTGCAAATATAAATATAATTTACTAACATTACATGCTTATCATAATTTAGAAACTGGAGAAGAATTAGATTATAAGATATAAAACCTCTGTCCGGGTATTATTAATAACTTTGATATGTATATTCACTAACAATTTATTCTAAATAATCAAAGGTCTACTGAACTCAGTATTTAGTATGCTGGCAGCATATATATGAGAAACGTGGTAGTGAAGTTCGTGTGTTCGATTCCGTTTAAATTAACTCTGTCATCACAATTAATTGGTTGCGTTCTTCTAATTGAACTTTCAAAACAATTTAATTACGTACCGCAAAAGTTCGGAGGCAACACAAACATTTTTCTTTTATTTGAAGATTTCGTTGTTACAACACTAACGAACATGTTTCTATAACCTTAGAAAAAGCTTTTGGTTCAAGTGATTAACTATAGTTGCAGTTTGCGAATATAAAATACAATGTACTAGTATTACATGCTTATCATACTTTAGAAACTAAAGAAGAATTAGATTATGCGATACAAAACCACTGTTCAGACTTTTTTAATACATTTGATATATGCATTCACTACCAATGTTCTGCCTGGTCAAAGGCTCAATCTATCCAAAAGTTAGTATGCTGGTGAAATATCTGTGAAACGTGGGGGCTAAGTTCATGGTTCGATTCCGTATGCCACTTCAGTAAAAAAATTAACCCTCGTAGTACAGGTTTGAATTTTTGATGGCAGTTCTATAATTTGTCAAAATGACAGCAATGGTATTAGAAGTATGTACCGCAATCATTTCAAAGCGTGCAAATTTTCTTTCTTTAGTTATAGGATTAATTTGTTAAGCACTAACGAAAATGCTTATATAACCCTACAAAAATTCTTTTGCTGAAGCAATTAACTAGAGCTATAGTTTACGAATATAAATACATTTTACCAGCATTACATCTTTATCACAATTTAAGAAGATGAAAATAAATAGGTTATTATTATGCAAAAACTTTGTTCAGAAATTTTTATTACCTTTGCTATAGATATTCACCATAAATGTCTTAACAAAAGATGGGCCCACTCAACTTAGTACGCGATTACAGTTATTGAAGTTATTTTTGCATGAAAGTAACGTGTTTAGACAGGAATTTCTTCACTATTCTTCCTTGCTCTAGTTCCAAATATATTCGATAAGTGGCGTTGCATTACCTCAAACTGAAACACTCCTCAAAATAGTCTGTAATTTCAAAACGCAAACAATTTTTTTATCGGTTCAACAGCTAAACAAAATGTTGGTGAAAAACCAAGTGAGTTTATTTCATTTCTATTATTAAATTCAAATTTATATTTTAGCTTCTGATAAAACTTTGAAAAAAGTATTGAAATCTCTAGAATTGTTCCCGAGTAAAAGGAATAAAAAATAGATTGAATTTTATTTTTCGCGAAATCAAGTAACTATTGTATTTTTTATATTTATTCATTACCGAATGATCAATTTATAGTTCAACTACTGACAAAGCTGTAAGAAAAATGTATTGAAACCTCTTAAGTTGATACCGAAAGAAAACCTAAATGGCAGCTGTTTTACCTGTGATTTCTCAACTGTTGTCGACCCCTTAAGTATTTTGGAAGAAATTGCAGACATAAATTGGACATCTGTGAAAATGATTTACACAGATTTACACGTCAACATTTATAAAGACCGTATGTAGTACTTTTTTCAACCCACTCGTAATAAATATACAATTTGTATAAAAAAATATTAGAACCTAACATGTATTTTGTAAATAAAATTGAAATATCGAAACAAAACAAGTTTGAAATCGTAACTAATCAAGCGTAATTAAGGGATTAATATGATGTGATTAATTGTAATAAATAATGTCATGTTTCGCTATGCAAAAAAGCATGGCTACATGTAATTAAAAACAGTTATTGGCAAGCATGATGGCACGGTCTTTAAAATAAATTATCACCATTTACTAATTGTACTGAAAATAATCGCATAAAAATCATAAATATCTAACGACTGGGAATAAATTTACTATTTAATGCAATGTATAAACTATGCTTCGAAGGCCGTCTACATATTAAAAATTGCACGAATTTTCATTTTGAAATGGTACTACCCACTTTAGATAATTTATTGTGTTCCCTGGATCCTGGAAGTTCAGAAAAGTGCTTAGTTTATGCACTTTTACTTAATTCTTCATGAAAAAATGTGTTACGTGTTTATTCATAAATTTAAAAAATATATATATTACAGGGAAAAGTACTGGGTGCAATTAATTAGTAACAGGAAATTTTTTACAGAAAATATAAATAATAAAGGAAACTAACAACGTATAAAAGAAAATTCTATAGACATTTTCCTGTCATCTGTGATGCAAATGATAATGGAAAATGTTACCCTTAGACCAGTGATACTTACTACTTATTCCGAAAAGCATTCTCACACCGCTATTTGAGAAAAGTGATGTTATATGATTTAATGACAGAAATTCTGCGATAATTTAAGGTGAAAATTTCTGTTACGAAAAAAGTGGTACATCTGAGGCCGGCGGGCCGCGTAGCTGTGTACCGTAGAACAGTAAACTTTTACTAAAACTCGAAACCGAACGATGAGAATAAGCTTTAAAAGTAAATAGACCTGTTTTCGATTATATTTTTTATCTAAAAAATTATGTGAGTCATAATTCATAATTTTTTAAAGCATGAATGTGTTATAAGTTTCACAATGAAAAATATGTTTAAAAAAATGTCCTATATCAAAAAGTGAATGGGTTATGTTTCGATTCATTCATTGAGTCTCATTAAAAAATAAACATTTCAAGCGGATGACTTTTGAAAAAGAACTCTATGTATAAAAAGAAAGAAAAATACATAATAAACTATAAAATTTCCCTGTTTTTTGTTTCCAGGAACTAAAATAGAGTGTCAAAAATGTGTGTTACTATTTAATAAATAAAAGTTGGTGTAATTTTTTATATGTAGATGGCCCTCGAAGAATAATGCATACATAACATTAAATAATAAACATTATTCTCATTGGGTATATATATATATATATATATTCCAAACAATTATTTTCAGTAGAACTCGTAGAGAGTAATAATTTTTCTTTCAAAGATGGTACCTACAAATGATTTTTAATAAAATTTCAACTTTTATTGGTACTTTGATTTTTTATCAGAATCTTGCTGAAAAATCTGCTGAAGTAAAAATGTTTCTTTTGTCGAAATATTATTAAATCAAATCAATGTTTGATTTTGTATTTATTTATCGAAATATGAAATCCCTTCATAATATGGATTAATATTTTTCTTAAATAAATTTTTTTTTTATTGAAAATCTTTTGAAATAATTGTGTAATATGGAAATATCTCAAAAGAGTTCAAGAGAACACTTTATGAATGACGGATCGATGGCGAAGCATCCGATGGAATGAAGCAAAATGAACTTCTTCCTACCCCATACAGTACACACATACATACATAAAACTCTGTGAATTCAGTAACCATCTGTACGTATCCCACGCTGCACTGTACTCTTTAGAGACGGACAAAACAATCACACAGAGAATGTGCAGCACAAAATGCGATGATAACTTAGGAGCAACGTTCACGTGTCAGGAAAAATGCTCTTAACCCATTTTTTGCCGAGCATCTGTTTTCAGGGATAGTTTCGCGATAAAAAAATATAAATAAAAATCTCTGTTTTATTATAAAATGCTTTTATATAATATAAATACACATAATTGTTTTTTTTTTTTTGGTATTTGTTTAAACAAATCAATAAAAAGTTCCAGCATTTTTACATTATCATTGATTGTTAGTAAAATGCAATGATAAATTATAAGCAATGTACCATGTCAGTAAAAGTGCTGTTCACGCAAATGTATTTTTAAGGACAGCGTCCAATGATAAAAATATAAATTAAAAAAATCCCTGTTTCTTCTTATATTTTATAATATAAATATAGTTGTTCCTAACATTTGTTCAAACAAATCAGTAAATTTAGTCATTGATTGTTATCAAAATGCGATGATAACTTAGGAGCAATGTTCAGTAAAAATGCTGTTAACCCATTTGTGCATAGTATGCGTTTTCAGACAGTTTCTTGGTAAAAAAATAAATAAAAATCACCGTTTTTGTAAAATTACTTTTTTTTATAATATAAATAATAGTACGTTTACTAACATTTGTTTAAACAAATTCCTTTTCAGCATATTTTGATAGTCATTTTGCATTTAATATTTTCAGCTACGTTTCCAGTTCATGAGATAAAAGCTGTCAAATTAAAAACATCTAGAAATTGCAAGGTCTAAAAGATTAGGAAATTTCTTATTAATTCTAATATTTCAGAAAACGTTTAACATACTTTAGAAAATTCTAATTATAAACTCCTTTTTTTTTACTTCTTGCATTAAGAAAGACTCGTGATTTTTGCAGAGCCTGGAAAATGACACAAAAGTTTTATGGACAATAACGAAATAAAAAGGGGTAACGCTATTCATGCGTCTATATTATTGTAATGAATATGATGTGATCCCGAATGATCCAGGGTGATCCCGAATTCAGGATACAAAATTTAAGGGTTGGGGTTGATCCCGAATTCATGGTACAAACTTTAAGGGTTGGGGTGATCCCGAATTCATGGTACAAACTTTAAGGGTTGGTACAGGACACTGTAAAAACCATTTATTTTGTAGGAAACCAGGGTCAGAATCCATTTATTTAGGTAAAATTACAGGGCGTCTCACTCCAATCCGAAATCGCGCTTACGTTCATAACTTTAACAGTAGTGAAGATATTTTAACAAAATTCACAACAAACTCATCTTTGTATGAATTGTAAGGATATTGTAAGGATTTCATTAAAGCATCTTCACTACTATTAAAGTTATGAACGAAAACGCGACTTCAGATTGGAGTGCCAAAATATGGGATTGGTCACAAAATATTTCTAAAAATATATATAGCAATTCTATGGAAGTATATTTTATATCTTAACAGCGCTATCGCATATAACAGCTGTAAGCATATACGGTAACATAACGAATATTTTTTTGATAAAGTATTAAGGTTGTTAATGCCTTTATATATATATATGTTTTTCAATTTATTATTGTTAATCCTATTAAAATTACTGATGATTTTATAATTGAATCACTATTTTCTCAACAAGAAGCAACATATCGTTACTAAAGAATTTACGCCATGTTGTTATGTTATTAAAGACAAAACTATTAAGAATTGAAATGATTTTTTTATGAATTTCTGGTTATATAAATATATAACCATGATCTGTCTTCTAAAATACTATAAACGTAAATAACATTTATTACGTTTGAAAAAAAAAATTACAGCTTTTAAAATCGGTTTAAAATAAGATATATTTTTTAAATTGCAGAATATTACAGTGTAAAACGTTGAACTGCTGGTTTTTCATAATGATTTAAATAAAAATTTGTATATTTCATTCTCATGTTAAGGTGATGAAAAGGCATCACCTGTAAATAGAAATAGAGTGAGGCCAAAAAAATAATGTGGAAAACATTAGAAAAGAGCACGAAGGAGAACAATATAGAGAAAATTAAGAATTCTTACTGTAGAAGAGAATTTTTTTAAATATTCGTTTGAAGGAAACCGCAGCACAGAGGAAAATCCTGAAGAAGAAGATGATGATTTTTAACCTTTTGATTACGGAGTTTGGACAACGTACGTCACAGCGGCTATTTTTTTTTATTCTATTTCTACCACTTTTTGAAAATCAATATCTGCCATACATTTATATTAGGATATTTACAAGAGATATATACTACAAAGAATTATTTTTGTAAATTGTGGAAAGATTGAATATAAAAATAGTCGCCATTCGTGCACCGTAATCAGAAGGTTAGGGGGCGTTGGGTTAAGAGAGGGCAGAAGATTTGAGCGGTACAGACACCGACACGTGACTACTTCCGGGCTAAAGTTTTTTAGAAAAAAATAATACCGAATTATCATTTTTACTTTTTAAAATCATGATCAAACATATTCTCAGTAAAATTTTCAAAATAAAGAAATAAATAAAAAAAAAATTAATCATTTTAAGCTATATTAAAAGTAATATTTTAATCAAGCTTACAAGAGTTATTTTAAACTGAAATTTTCTTCTAGCAAAACTTATTATTATAGTGTATTAAATTTTTAGGGAAATTTTCTACATAAATAATTAAAATGAAA
Organism: Maratus michaelseni; assembly: GCA_963931845.1. NCBI lineage: Eukaryota > Metazoa > Arthropoda > Arachnida > Araneae > Salticidae > Maratus > Maratus michaelseni. The sequence continues at coordinate 441,048,223 of OZ007586.1, forward strand.
TAAAACGTTTGAAAAGAAATCACCCTTATGTAACTTTGAAAAAAAAAAGTTATAAATGTAGGTCATACTTAAATTTTACTACAAAATACTGATCAAATTAAAGATCTTCATAATAAGATTATATTCTACATTTTATTTAAAAGATATATTAATTACAATATATATTTTTTCAATAAAAAAGATTCAATTTTTATAGCGCTATTTCATCCGATTGTCAGTCCAGTTTATCTTTGAAAACTCGAAATGCAAATCCCTTCAGAATAAACCATATTTAAAACAAATAATATTATTTTGAAACAATATTTATTTTATTAACAATTTCTCCTACCCTGATTGGTCAAAGTATTTTCCTACTGATATCATCATTTAAATAATTTTCTAGTCCATTTTTGCCTAACACATGTTCAAAGTTGTTCAGCAAAATTATAGCTTAGCAATATAAAATGATAAAAATTGAAAATACACCAAAAGTTTCTTTTTAATTGTTGAGGCGAACACTTTCTCCACTTAAAACATTTTGTATAATTTCTACAGATGTTAAATAAGTATTCAACGGCATAAGTGTAATCTTTAAATTCCATTAAAACTCGAAAATTTAAAATGCATTTCTTGACACCCATATTTATAGTACGAGTGCGACTAGATAAGAAAACACAAAATCTCAACTATTAACATTTTATTAGAAACATTAACAATATTTAAAATAAATCATATTATTTTGAAATAATATTTATTTTATTAACAATTTGTAGTACCCAGATTGGTAAAAGAATGTTACTTACTGATATCATCATTTAAATCAAATTTTCGTCCATTTTTGCCAAACAAATGTTCAATGGTGTTCAGAAAAATTTAGTATTTTATATTTGCAAAACTTCAACAACCTATAATATATTTTATGATTTTCAGACGTATATTACAAACGATACTAGATAAAAAAGACATCAAATTTGGACTATTATATTTTATTAGAAAGGGTTACTATATTAAATATAAATCATATAATTTTGAAATGATATTTATTTTATAGACAATTTGTAGTACCATGAATCGTCAACGTATTTACCTACTGATATCGTCATTTATATCAACTACAAGTAAATTTTTTCCGAACTCGTGTTCAAAGTTATTCAGCAAAATTTAGTATTTAATATTTAAAAAGCTCCAACAATCTATAATATATTTTACGATTTTGAAACTTATATTTCCAATGATACTAGATAAAGAGGACATAAAATTTCGACTATTGATATTTTCTTAGAAACGGTAACCATGTTTAAAATAAATAATATTATTTTGAAATTATGTTTATTTTATTAACAATTTGTAGCACCATGATTGATTAAAGTATTTACCTACTTATATCGTCAATTAACTCAATTTCAAATCCAATACATGTTCAGAAAACTTTAGTTTTTAACATTTAAAAAACTTCAGTAATCTATAAAATATTTTACGATTTTCAGACTTATAATACGAACGATACTAGATACAAAAGACATAAAATCTCGACTATTAATATTTTATTAGAAAAGGAAACCACTTTTTAAAAGAATCTAATGCGAAAATTTCTACATTACATTTTATATCTGAAACAGGAGCAACAAATGCAAGCAATGCTTTACCGAGAAACAGCATCACGTTTCTTTCCAAAGAACTCTAAAATCAAACCTTCCAAATCGATCCTGCAAAACATTCAACATTCCGACAATAGATTTTTGAATCATTCGAAACCAAGTTGACTCCTTTCACTTGGAAACGATAACTCTGGAGGAAAAGAGTGAGAGACTTACTACAAAGTAATAATACTTCGGGAATAAATCAAAAACAATGCAACAGAAAAATCGCTTCGAGTGTTTGGTTGATGGACTATAAAAATACACTGACTTGAACGGTAATTTTTATATGTGAATGTGTATCTAGTGGAAAAAAGTCATATAAATCAATTTTGAACAGTCTCACACAAGTAAAGAGTATGTTGGAATCACTAAGATTGCAGTTTAAACAAAATCTTTATTGATAGTTAAGTATATTTCATTGAAAGTTAAAAAATTGCTAAGTTTATTTTCCTGCTTTTATTTTTGTCATTGTTCTAGAAATTGGATTAAAATATAGAATAAATTTATTGTGTTGTTGAAGCATTTGAGGGGGGGGGGATATTTATGACAGAGTTAATATGTGAAAATTATCTATGTGAAAAATATACACATTGATGCAAACACATTTAAGAAGTACATATTATGTAATAAAATATTTTTACATGGCAGGTTTTGTGATGCTTCTCATTACCATACTCAAATTTGTTAAAATAAAGATTAATTATTTTATAAAAAATGATTTGTACAGAAAACAAAGTATATGAAAACATAGCAACAGAAAAATCACTTCGATGGACTTCAAAATACACTGACTTGAACGATAATGTTTATATGTGAATATGTATCAAATGGACAAACGATATATAAATAAATTTTGAAAAGTCTTACTCAAATAAAGAATATCTTGGAATTACTGAGATAGGTGCTAAAATAAAACCCTTTATTTATAGTTAAGGATATTTCATTTAACATTAAAGAATTACTAAGTTTATTTTATCATAATTTTATATATATATGTTTTATGATAATTTTACATTTAAATACATTATTATAGTTTTATATTTAAATACTTTATTATAATTTTATATTTAAATATTTTATTATATTATAATATGTATTGATAGTAAAGTCTATTTCATTTAAAAATTAAGAATTGATAATTTTGGTTTCTTTTTTCAAACTGTAGTATTCCGTTATTATTATAAATATTAATTAAAATATAGTCTAATTGAATATTTCTGTTGAAATCTTTTAAATGTTTAACATGTGATTAACATTTATATAAAAAATATGCGCTTTCATGGAAACAATTTAGAAAAGTAAGTTATTAGAAAAAAATCACCTTGCGCTTTTTACAATGCTACTGATTAATTTATGAAAATTTGTTAATATAGAAAAGAACAAT